>JAZDUA010000146.1:0-1200000 GCA_038098605.1 Gryllus longicercus | reverse complement strand
ACTCCACGTCGATGTTGGGCCAAGTTAGTTTCGTGTAAAAGAAAACCTGAAGTCAAATATTCGCGCCGAGAGAAGTTGAACTCACCTGAGGGCGGGCGTAAGGAAGCTTGTGAGACGTATCCCAGGATAATGATGGTCAGCTCCTCCACGGTACTGTCAACTAACACCTCTGTCTTGCTGCTCCCATGGAGACCTTCCCGCGCTGCCAATATTACCTGCGATAAATAGAAACAATATGTTAGAAGATCTCTTTAATGTCTATATAGGAAAAGTGGAATGACCTATTTTGTACTTTATTAGGTTGGATGTGTACATGCAAACGTGTCGTTGCCGAACTTTCGGGCGTAATGTATTATGCAACTTCATTGTCTTACTTGTAGACGTCGCTTTGTGGAGATTTTGCCGATATCAACAGTTGGGTAAAGTTGATATTGGTTATTGCACATTATTATACCATTGTACGAATACAGTGTGCTGTGTCGTTCTTTGTTATATCACTGCTTTGAGAAAGGTTTCTCTAGATGTTTCGATGACAAGAGTCCGGTGTGTGGGTTATTTAAATTGCCACTGTTCTTTTTACATCTCTTGATTGCTAAAAATAGTAGTTTCGAATTGTTTTTACTTTAACTTATGTTCGGTTACTATTCTGAATAGATTTAAACATAAATCTGGCATTGTAGGTTCTAACTATAAACTTCATCTTTAATATTTTTTAACATACTCGGAATTTCTTTTAGTGAGAGCATATAAATTTCACAAATCTAGAGGAACCTACTTTCTATCATGTAAGACATCTCTCTACGTGTCACTGTTTTGTAAAAACTGTTTTATTCGAGGCTGCCCTAATAGAGGCTCGTGAACGTGTAAGGCTAGGCGCCCGTTACCTGCATGTACTCCTGAGAATCGCCCACGAGAGGCTGGTAGTCGCCGCCGTCGCCCGGGTGGGAGGGCCGGCGCCGGTCCGCGTCGAAGAAGCCGCCTCCGGTGTGCTGCACCGCGTCGCGGTACAGGCGCTCCGCCCCCGAGCTGCTGCCGTAGCGCCGCGCGCCGCTCCACCACACGAACAGCTGCGAACAGGGCACGGCGCGCGCGCGGTCACGCCGGCTGCAGGGCGCGGGAAACGCTCCCAGGGCCTCCGACGACTTTTCGCGACGGGACGGGGCGCCACGCGACGGGACGCGACGCGACTGGACGGGACGGGACGGGACGGGACGCGACAGGTTTTGTTGGTTGCTTGATAAGAAAGCTGCATCAGAATCAGTAACAAGCCGTTCCGCAAAATGTCATATTAAAATGTGTTTAACAATTGGTATTAGGAAGTTTGGAATAGGCACGTGTAGGTGTAGAATGCTACTTTTTAGTCGCCTGGCTGTTTTTCTAATAATAATAATAACAATAATAATAATAATAATAATAATAATAATAATAATAATACAAATTCATTTTTATTTAACATAAATGCCGGAACCAACAAATGTGCAAAACGAATTAAAGAAAATGCAGTATTATTTTTCCTACAATAGTGTTAATCTGATCAAGTGTAACTTTTGTTTGTTTGAGGGAAGTACAATGTTGGCTTTTATAATTTTGTGTTGGAACGTTAGAAAATATGGTGAGAACATTGTGTGGTTGATGCGTACTTCGGACGTACCGTTTTGTCTGCGGCTTTTAATTAGTCCGAAGCACCTGGGAACTCGGGACTGAGAATTGTTACGGAAGTCTTTGTCGGAAAGTTATGCTTTGTGGGAAACATCAAAGTGGAATTGGAGTTAACTGGTGATGTTTCAGACCTCGGTAAAAAGAGTATATGTAGTGAAGTAAAAGAGCCCCTGTGTAGTAGTATATCCGGCTGTATTTATAACATATAACGTTTTTTGTTAATTACGTTCTTATATAAACGTACGTTTTCTTAATTTGACGGGTGACAGTATTTTTAAAAGTGACTATATGGTGAACTAACCACAAATTGTGACGTAGACACAATATTTCGTTTGGCGTTGTTGATGTCTGAACTGCGACGGGTTCAACAGAGGGCAATCTTGGCTTGAAATGTACTGATAAATGTGCATTGACATAAACAACTCTTCGTACTTCAGAAACGGGTCACTAGCTCATAAAAAATCGATAAGAAGCTCTTCGAGACAATTCAAAATCTCCTGTGTCCTTTTCGGGTAACTTAAGGGATATTTAGCATAACGTCCTCGTTCAATTTTGTCAATATTATGGTCTACTGTCGAGGGTGTGTAATGATTATAGGTATTTTGTGTACTAGTCTAAAATGAGTACATTCATGACAGCCTGAAGATATTGAAATAATGATAACAGTTAAATTTTAAGAAATGGCAATGTCTTGCTTGGCTCCAAAGCTAGCTCCTCTCGGTCCATAAAATCGGAAGGTAATAATACTCTACTCGTTTACTGGATATATATTTATATTCAGTTTAGGAATTGGCATGGGGGGGTGGAGGAAGGCAGGGCGACGCCAATGGGAAGGAGCGCTGTGACTCACCCGGCATCCGCGGTTGACGAGCTCCTGCGAGGCGAGCGCGCCGTAGCTCTCGTCGGCGGAGGGCCGGCCGGTGAAGAGCAGCACGGCGGAGCGCCGCCGGGGCGCGGTCTGCGAGGCGGCCAGCACGGCCAGGAAGGCGGCGCCGCGCGCGCTGGCCGACGCGCCGCCCAGCGCCGCCAGCGCCCGCCGCAGCGCCGCCACGCCCGCCACGCGCCGCGCCGCCGACGCCCCTGCAACCCGTTGCGAAAACCAACTTCGCCACCGGCACGTCATGAAACACTTTGTTTCTGCGATAATTTCCTTTTACGCCCAAAATATTGTTTTTTATTTTTTAATTTTTAATTTTAGAAACGTGAAATGGGTGGGTGGGTGGGTGTGATCGTAACACAAAAACGTTTGAATCACTGGAGTTATTGCTTCCGAATATTGCCAAATATTCGTTTGAGCTACTGGTAATCAAAATTTGAGATTTCTATTCGAAATGTTATCAGAAGTATGTTTTCACGCAACCAGCACGGCACAATACACCCCAATTTCAATGCAACCCGCACTGAATGTGAGTATTAAGGGGTTGCGTTGCAGCTGTGCGGACAAGGGGCTGGCCCGGGTGTGGCAGGGGATGGCGGGGCTGGAACGGCGAAGGTCAGGACTGCGGCGGACGGAGGAGAGGGCGGGGCGGAGCAATGAGCTTGACGAGGGTGGAACGGAGTCTGACGGAATAGGGGGGTGAGAATACAAATTAAATCACTCCCATTTTTATCTAAAGGTAAAAATATGTATAGAATACAGTTTCTTCCATCTAATAAATGGTTGCATTACGATTAATATTTCACTCCAGTAATCAAGGTGAAAATGTTTTAAAAAAAGTTGAAATTTAGCAATTTTCGAAAATTCAAATGTTATTAAAAGTGCGAAAAATAACAAATTTGTAAGCACACGCAATGTGAGCAAGAAATATCAATAAGGTTACATGATGTTACAGTTACCCAATGAATTGTAATATTTCCTCCTTTCGAGGTCTTTTTAAAATAATAACCCTAATATTAAACTCAAAACTCAGAAATAAACAGTGATCCTTGAATTCGAGATCTGGATAGGTGTTGTAAAAAGACAAAGGGGCAGAAATAAAATTGATAAAAATAAATATCTGGCATTGGTAAGCCTCGTAAGTGAGGGCTTTCAAGAGTAGGATATTTTCATGTTTTAGACAGATCGACTAAATCGCTGATCTTGTCACAAAATTACGGACATTTTTAAGTGGGCTTTGATCTCAAAATAAAGCTTGTATTTTCTACGACCTTGGATGCCTCGGTTCGGGGACAACAGAATCCATTGTTGTCTTATCAAACCGGAAGCCTTGCTGTGCGGAACACAAATGTTTTTTTCCATATTTATTAGCAAAAAGTTCATTTAGGATTATTGGTTCATTTATTCCCTAATTTTCTTATTATGTGCCTTCATTCCGAAATCTGATTTGTTTGGTTGATTTCTCCTGTAGAGAAGTTATTAGTTGATGATTGTTTAACTATTTGCTGGAAGGATATATGGTTGCACATTCATCGCAGGTCGTTAACATTTAAGATGAATACTTTCAATCCGGCTCGACCAGTAAACTTCGGTTCCCTCCCTGTACGTTGGCGTATGCTACATTATACGATGTTGTAATTGGGATGCGTCAGTCGCAGGCAGGAGAAGGGTGCAAAACTTTCCTTCGCAAGAGATCAATAAAGGGGCCTGCTCTGACACTATGGGAGAGGCAGATTAGCGACACAAAACGTGTATTCAGTCTTTCATCGTTATCCATTGATTTTTGGTTGCATAATGAGAATCTTATTCAGTGATAATTTATTTCATAACTTCTAGTTGCAACCTAAAGAAAATATCCAGACTTTAAAAACTTTGTCTAAAACAAAATTGGCATATTTATTGAACGTATTAACTTCGAAAAAGTCCAAAGCTAGGAATAAAATAGTTTTAAATGCGAATTAATGATCAGCTACTGGAAGTTGCAGTGATGTTTGCCTTGTTCTTTTCTTTAACATGGAGTCGGGGTATGTGCTTTGGAAAGTTGTGATAAAATAAAATTTTACTCTTTGTATCGATGTTACCCGCGAAAGAGGGACAAAGTGCGCTAGACAATCTCATATTTTCGATACATTCCGAAGTGTATTTATAATCGTGAAGATAAGGAAGCGTGATAGCTGCCGAAGGAGCAGTGAATGAATTTTGTAAGTTTCTGTTGTACGAGCTTCTGCGTACTCTTAATCAGTGAACGTGATGCCATAGTTAGCTGATAGTTCTAAAGGTGAAAAATTGATGCGACACGCCAGTCTAAACGTGTGTACACGTGCAAAGGGAGCGGGTGCACAGACGGGAGCCAAGTGCTTGTGGAAGGAGTTCGAAGAGCAGCTATAAAGTTGAACATTTCATTAGTATTGCGAGGCCTGTCATGATTTCTAGTCTTGAGATTGATTGGCCATGGAGAACAGCGATAACGAAGGTAAATTACAGCAATTATTTTTCTTCTGAACTGATCTTTAGTCGTCTCGCCCCCCCCCCCCCCCCCCCTCCTTGTTAAATGACCCGTTTTACTTGCATATATAGTCGGAGAATATAATGCTGCAAACACTAAATTTTCTTGTGAGTTTATAGTAGTAGTTTCAGATTATTTTAGCATGAAGCTACTGTAATGCCGAAGAATAAAGCTGCTTCACCCGTTCATTGCGATTTATTGTGTAATTTCAAGGAATTGATAATCATATTTGTGTTATTCACCATCTTTCTTGCTCTTGGTTTTCACTGAGTGGGATGCTTTCCTGGTGGAAGTTATTTTAGTTAAATGTTGACTATAATTACCTACACCTTGGCTGTGTGGTCAGTGCGCCAATAAGATGAGGATACAGATTAAAATGGGAAGTATGATGAAGAGGCAATGGTGGAAGGAATGAGAATTTTAATATTCAAAAAAGTGAAAACTTGACGTGAAACTCTCGTCTATAACAAATTCGATCGGTGGAGATCGATAGGAGAGATTCGATCGGTAGAGAAATAAACCTCGCTACCGGTAAGTGGTTGGCCGCTGCGCCACGAGTTAAGATATACTTTTGTAGTATTGGAACAGAGATATTCACATTTTGAAGAGCTATACTGTGCTACACATTTTTAGAATCATTAGATATTAGCTAATCTATTATTGTATTTTGGTAAGGCAGATATTAATATTAAAAAATGGGCTTCTAAAATAATGTAGGATAAACATATATAAACTTCCAAAATGTAAGCAACTTCAGTTTTTTGGGTGTACGGTAGAATTCTCCCATTTTTCTCGAAAATAGGAAATTACGCAACGCAATGCACGCAGTTACGCAGTCCCGTTTACATTCAATAATTGTAAGTTCTCTTCGAGAAATACGCGTGTTGTGTGCACATGTTTCTCTCGTATTACACGGTACGCTTCATGGTGAACTGAATTGGTGCTGCCTTAAAAACGTGTATTGAATTCAGTGCGTGTTGCTGCGTTATTACCCCTCCTGCCCTGTCCTTGACGTAGACAGATCCCGCTGACGCGCCATCATTAGTGCAATTACGCTTACAGTCTAATAATACGCAATAGGGGAGCGGTCGGGAGATAGAAGGGGCGTTCCACGGAGAGAGATTTGTTTGGAAACAGTTGCGCCACGCTCAGTGAATATTTTTTCGTTACCTTGTTATCGGAGCCTGATAATGGTTTGTTAACCGCCACGCGCGGAAACTATCTTAGGCAACAGACTGGCGTAATATCTGGACCTGTTCCGCACCGGTTCTTCTCTAAATGGGACCATCCTCTTAAAATAATAAGGGAGGGGTGGCTTCTAGATAAGGCAAGAAAGTGTTGTAATGGAACACGGTACTTTGCGGGATTATCAGTCAGTCAAATACGAGGTTCACCGTTCGGATGTCATTTCAAAAAACAAAAAACAAAAAAACAAAAAATTCTTCGAGAAACTAATAGTTATTACCATGTCCACAGTTGACAGTACGTTGTCGTATCCCTCTAAAGTGTTCGGTGTCATTAAATACAAATCACTATTCAGACAGCGACTCAGCCTCCCTTTACTTTCAAAACAGCGGTCAGAAGTACTCGTTACATAATAGTAATTACCAATGATGAACATTCGAATTTTTTTAGACAAATCAATTACACTTCAGAGTTATGTAGGATAAAATCATATTTTCACTGTTTGAATGGAATTAAGGGCTACCTTAAAAACGGTCCAATGCAAAAAAATATTCGTAGGACTTCTAAATGATACCTACATTTGTAAACTAATATTTATTTACACGTGCTTCTAATTGCTTTTAGTTCCTATATTTCAAGATATTGTAATGGTGTAAAGGAATTTTATGAAGTGTGCTCATCATTACGTATTCTTTCCCGAATCCAGATCGCAGTCACCTGTTCCCAATACCCGTGCTTGGTTGATCATTCGGATAGTGCAATTCGAAACGCGAACAGTATGTGGAACACGTTTCTATGTGGGTTTTGGGGACAAATCAATCCGGTTATGGATGAGTGGTCTAGAAAGATATGTCAGGATGAAATGTCATTTTGTTCCAATGCGAGAATTTTTACTGGAAGCATGAGGGAGCTCTTCTGCCATATTGCGCAGACATCCCCGCCGTTCAAGAGTTGTGCGATGAGTGTGTCACAATGAAGTTGCACGTCACGAAACCCTGGGAAATGTAAGGAATTTCTTGAGTTGGGAAACGAGGGCGACGGCCGGGATGAAGTCAGTGCTAGGAATAGTTAGTTTTCGTATTTGTTTTTCCTTCTATGTTTTTTTAAAAATGTTTTATAACCTTACTCTATTTCATTGAGAGAATGCGAGTAGTTTCATAATTTACTCTACTCATGGGTGGTGGGGCGGTGTGATATTTGGCACAGAATTACGTATTAATATGCGATATATTTTTTCCAAGTGTATGTTTAGCCACAAACTTTTTCATCTTTTGAACTTGTATTTGTGTGTGCCTGAATAATTTCGATTATTAACGTAAGTTGAAAGTCGTTATTGAAAGGATGGCTAATAGTACTACGAACAGATGGAGCCCGTCTGTAGCCCTTGAAAGTGACTAGTATAGTACGCGCCCACGTGGGGCGAATTAGCAAACACTAGCTCAATTTAGCTGCTCGTTGCCAGCAGGGAACCAGCTGAGTTAGCGCGTCGTCAACTCCCCCCCCCCATCCCCCTTTCTCATCTCCCCCAACCCTTCTGGCGGAATGCCGCCTCATCATGCGCGCCTCCTCGAGTCTGTGCTTCCCCCATCACCCTGCGCACATTTCCCTCCGACAGTCTTCTTGCTTCTCGCTTGTGTTTTGCGTAGGCCTTCCGACTTTGCACCGCTCCATTCCCCCCTCGCAACATGCTTGGATGTGCTCCTCTGCGGCTCACCCGCGTTCCACTCTGCTTTACTATGTACTTAAGCAAGCTGCCTCCTCCGCTCTCCACCCCGCCCCGCCCCGCCCCGCCCCGCCCCGCCCCGCCCCGCCCCAGCCACAGCCCCAGCCCCGTGCGGTGGCAGGCGAACCTTGACGCCGCGGCCGCTGTCGGATGCTTTTAGCCCCGCGAAGTTGCTCCCACTCGTTGACGCGGATAAATCCGGCGACCACCTGGGCCAGCGAGCGCACCGTCCGCGCCGCCCCTCCCCGCCTCTCCCATCCCCGCCCATCCGCCTCGCCTCGGACGGGGCTCTTTGTCGCAGCGTCGGCAACGCGTGCACTTCGCGGCGGGAATGCCCGGCATCCCGTGACATCAGCACTGGACGTCCGCGACGCGTCCTGTATTGCAGGATGGCTGTCATGTGCGAAGCAATGATCCGATGGAAGAATTCGTGGAAGGTCCTTGAGAAAGAATTTGCTTTCGAAACCTAATTGTTGTTTCCTTCGCTTTAACAGGACTCCGCCTTCCAGAGCTTTGGATATATATGATTTCAAAATCGTAGGCGGTAGAATTACCTCTAGAATTGAATGTGTTGAAATCATAATCGTCAATAATCTTAAAATTATTGTACATGCTGGTAAAAAGGAGCATTCACGTAACCACTGAAGTTCATTGTTCATTGTTCGATCCGGTTTCAAACCTGGGAGTTTGAAGTTTGAAAAGTGCAGTGCACAGTTTTTATTATCAGAAATCGTACTGAAGTAATGATTTCGTAAATTTGGCTTATACAAAATAAAAACCTCAGCCATACATTTTGTAGGCATTTTTAGGTGAAAATCCGCCTTAAAGAAGAGCTTCCGCTGTGAAGTTGCAATGGTCATCGTGAGGTTATTTATCTAATTAGGATTTTTCCTTTGGTAGTTGTGTTGAAAATTTGTAGCATCTCATGCATTTAACGCATTGAGAACTTTAAGATTCTGGTATTTCAACAATTAGAAACTTCCAAAGCTGAAAATAAATTTAAGAATAGAATGTTTGGTGTGCATTTGGGTACTGGTTCATAACATTTCTGTGGAAATTTTAAAATGTTAGCAAAGTTTTTACAAATAGTCTATTCGAATATCCTTGCATAATGAATATTCCTAACCTAAAACTTCATATTAATATGCATCAAATGAATTTACTAACAAAATATTGCCCTGCAGTGTCCAGTTAAAAAGTCTGTTTTAGAATTGGTTTCTCGAATGGATTATGCCCAAGAGAGCTACTGAACTTCATTAAGCTACATGAAGATTTTGTTTCGTATGATTACGTATGAAACTCAAATAGTCGAATTATAGAACTTCTATTTAAAACATGTACCGTCTTAGATATGTCAATCTGCAAAGAATCCTGAGTGTGTGGTTCTGCACACAATATAACATTGCCTCCCGACATTGACACATACTATTCGCCCGAGACATGGCGAACTGCCATAACGCAAGAGAGATGACGCTGCTTCTACTGAGGCAGCAGCAGTTTCAGGGTTGCCGCGTGCGTCACTGCGAGATATTTCCTATCGAAGGAGATTTTTCTTTAACCTGGGATCCACTTTTTTAATCTATTCACAAATCACGTTTTTACTAATGATAATGCCGTAGATGTTTTGTCACTGCACGTGGAGGCGAGGTTAGAAAAAAATAACGAAACTTAAACGCAGTACTCCGTGATTGTACAGTGCCAGTTTGCGAGACGTAATTAGCTAGCCGCTCTCTTCCTTGTGTCTTGGGACAGAATCGTGGTTTGTAGAGCCTGTTTAGTTGTTTTTGTTTTCGCCTCAGTAGCATGTGTAATGGGATTCTTTGTAGGGCGTTGCCACTTAACCTTACAGTGTTTCAGCGCCTTTGCATGGAAACGTTTGTAGGAGGCTTTACCGAACTAGAAACCCTGCGGAAATGCAATTTGGCTTTTTTCTTCAATTTATGGAGCTTACATGAAAATGTCATCTATTTGAATATTTTGTTGTGTCAACATTTTTTTTTTTTTTTTTTTTTTTTTTTTGTTTCTCATGATGCTAAAACTAGGCAGTACTTGCTGTGGAGTGAGTTCCATTTCGAGTAATGGCAACATATTTGTATCAACAACCGAAGCTCTCAAAATACTATTGGTGTCCCCCTCCCCCTCTATCTCTAACAAACTTTCCTTAACTAATTCTCCGTTTTACCCATATCCTTAGCGATAGTATTGACATAAAATTTTATTCGTTAAAGTGTGTATTTTGAATCTAATTAAAAAATTTTGTAACATTAATTGGAAAACAATTAACATATAGGTTTCTGCATAAATTAATCTACTCGTGTCATTTGTTGCATGGTAGTTGTTTGTATGTGCTTTATGTAGCATTTTGAGTTTCATACAACAAAATAATTAGAGATTGTGTTGCCTAAACAGATTAGATACCGCTCAACTTCCTCGGAATCTTGATTGTGGCCATCTTTTTATTTCAGTTCGCATGGAAATTTTGGCGACCGGCCGAAGTTATTGAATCCGTAAATTTAGAAATATCTTTGCTCAAATCTTAAATCGAAGGTACCGAAATTCAGCGAGGACCAAGATGATTTGTCTAGATTTGAGGGCGGGGTGAAGTTAAAGTTAATTTATCTAACATTTCTTTAATATAAAAGTTTAAACTCAATTTGAGTTAGGAATCTATCTCAATTTTTTTGTCGGTTTGAGGGTTTGACAAGTAGCCAAGAGTTTCAAGCAACCACCAGAAGGTAAAATCAGGTGTTTCCTACACTTGTCTATATTTTGATTTTATACAAAAGGCCGAGAAATGAGAAGCTTTGTAAAATATTTCGCTATTTGCTCATATTCCTTTAAATTAAAAATGAAATAATGATAACATTTGGTTTGTAACAAAGTAGTAATCGATGTAAATCTATCCTTAAATATTTCAAATGCGCAATTATATTAACGTATTCAGTACCCAGATATTATAACATTAAAAAGAATCCTGATAATCCCTTAGCCACCCTAACCTTCATTTCCCGTGGCCACCCTAACCTTCATTTTTATTCATTCAGATCTCGCCTTTCTTCGAGTTACATATTCTCACATTATTTCCATTTTATTGTAGCAGCATCCCCGCAAGGATTTGTATACTCACGTGTGTCGTTGAACGTGATGAGTTCGAACTGGTTATCCTGCAGAGTGCCCTCGTCGACTGCCATCCATTGCTTCTGCGTGTGCTGCAGGGACTCGGGGTCTGTGTCCACCAGCACAGTCACCGGCCACACTAGCTGTTGGTCGGTGAGTACGCGTTCCAGATCGGTGGGGCGCTGCGTGGAGTCGGGAGGCAGTACCACTGGATGTTTCGCGTCGCCGTCGGGCCGCTTGCTGCCTTGGTCCGTCTCCCACGTCCAAGACTCTTGTGTTTGGGTGACGCCCTTGGAAGGCACTTGCTCCTTTTCGTGCTGGATCTGCCCTCCCTTTTCTTGCTGGTCCGGCGTCTCGGAAACCATTTGGGAGCTTTGTTCCAGTTCGTGTTCGTGCCCTTGCATTTGCTGTAGGTTATTCCACTCTCCTGTTCCTTGTTGACCGGACGATTGCTCGGACCACTGTGCAGGGCCCTGAGTTTGTTGTGCGGGCCACTGTGCGGGACCCTGGGTTTGCTGTGCGGACCACTGTGCGGGACCCTGGGTTTGCTGTGCGGGCCACTGTGCGGGACCCTGGGTTTGCTGTCCGGGCCACTGTGCGGGACCCTGGGTTTGCTCTCCGGGCCACTGTGCGGGACCCTGGGTTTGCTGTCCGGGCCACTGTGCGGGACCCTGGGTTTGCAGTCCGGGCCACTGTTCGGGACCCTGGGTTTGCTGTCCGGGCCACTGTGCTGGACCCTGGGTTTGCTGTGCGGGCCACTGCGCGGGATACTGGGTTTGATGCTCGGGCCACTGTGCGGGACCCTGAGTTTGATGCTCGGGCCACTGTGCGGGACCCTGAGTTTCTTGTCCAGGCCACTGCGCAGGTCCCTGGGTTTGCTCACCTGGCCACTGTGCAGGATGCTGCGTGTGTTGCCCGGGCCATTGCTCCTGACCTTGCACTTGCTGAGCCCCCTGCCCTGATGTTCCTGCTTCGGGCTCGAGGACTTGGATTCCGCCGCCCTTGCTGGTGATGGCCGCGCCGTGCCCCACCGCCACCAGCAACACCGCCAAGACGCACCGACCGAGCCGTTGTCGCGCCATCGCTCTGGATCGGCGTTTCCTCCCAGGCCGCAGCCCGCGGCTCCTTTTATGAACGGGCGCGGTGACATTGCGAGCGGGCGGATCCGCCCTCGCCGGAAATGAGTAAAGCGCCGCGGAGGAGACGCGGGCGCGCGCTCTTGTCGCTGGGGGTCATTTCCAGAAAGCGCACCTTTTTTTATCTTTTGGTATTTTTTCACTTTCTCGCGGTTGCGATAATTTTGTTTGCTGCGGGCGTGCCCCTCGAGCGTTTTTTTGGCTCGCTTTAGTATACTTGGGAGTAATCGAAGCGATGTAGTTTTGTCAATAGAGTTCCGCATTTAGGTTGCATTAGGGTTTCTTGGAGAATTGGGTGACTTCACTGCTAACTAGGACGTCCGCAGGAATCCAGGAACAATGTGTCTCAATAGGATGTAAGAAATGAGCACTAGATGACATTTTGTTTTATTAGGTCGGATTTATTCGGATCTAGTTTGCGTATATTCTCAAGTAAATAGCATTAATTTCTCAATTAGTTTCGGACCTTACGAAAAATCTCCTGAATATTTATGGTTACGGTTTCTTTCATTGAAACAGAGCTACTAAGGTGCTACTAATACTCTAGCCTTAAATATAAATTAATTTAAAAAAAATTAACTTCAAATTTCGTGCACATACTCCACTACTTGGAATATGCAATGTATTATTCTTGACAGCATGAAAATGATACGAATATACTGTTATGTGGCGTTGTCTTCTGTAATTGTAAATATAAAAAATATATAGTTTTTATTTATAAATTATATTTTTTTTAAATTGATATTAAAATGGAGTTTTTTATTCTCACCAACACTTCATTTGTTAGATTCAAATTTCCTATTCGTTTAAAGTATAGTCAAAAATAGTTTTAAAACATCGTCTGAAAAAATTTTCTGAGAAGTGTCAAAGTGAAAATAACATTCATACTAATGGCCTGGATCAGCAAAAATGCTAGGGAACAAACGACACAAAATGTATGAAAAAATAGCACTATTTACTCACAAATAAAACACTCGTATAACACTGCAACAAATTAAATATTTTAATAAAAATATTCCTAACGAATCCTGCAATAACAGTATAGTACATACGGATATACAGTACACTTCTCTCATACCAAGAATTGTTCTCACATGGCCGGAGGCAGTATAGTTTTCTTTCAGTTTCTGCACGTGTTGTAAATTAGTTATGTAGATGATTTGAATAAAGAGAAAAGATTTGAACTCTCAAAAGCCTCTGAATGAAAACAAAGTAAAGTGTAAAGTCATGATTTTTATGGATGGGCCATCTTATAATAGTTTTCGGGTGAATGAGAAGAGAGTGAAATTTTAGCGCGGAACGAATATTAGTATATAGATTTACAATTCTCAATAAAACACTGAAAAAGAAAGGCAATGATTTGAGAATTCATGGTATCAAGTCGAGATAGTGGATTTATGTTTAAAATACGAACGTGCAAATAGAGTTCTCTTGAGTGCATTAAAGCACAATTTGTGTGAATTTGTGCGGAAAACTTGGGATACATAATTAGTATTGTGCTGAATCGAGAAAAGATCTCGATACCAGTCCAGCACCGGGTGGAAATTATCTCTTTACATTTGCCTCAAAGCCCTTGACACCTCCTGTAGGGAGCATGGTGAAGGAATCCCGGTGTGAGGTTAGCAAATTCCATGGACGTAAGGAAACGATTGAATGAAATGCGTTAGGTAAATTTTGGTTACGTAATAAAAATATACCAGATGAAGACTTGCGGTTTCACTGCACAAAAGGATGTGTTGAAGAAAAGTACAACACATGCAGAACGCGGTAAATAAAAAACACCAAAAATGTTGATTCATGACGTTACACACGTGTTTCCGAAGATAAATGAAATAAGGGAACACTAGAATCGCTCTTCACTGTGAACTAGTTGTTAAATATTCTCACATTCACACTTGCTCTCGCTAACGTTTACTGCCTTCAATAAACAAATGGATTTATATTTCGAAAAACAAATGGACTTTGTATTGAACACATGGTATTAAAAATGACGTAATGAACAAATGACAGATTGAGTAAAAAGCGATTTTTTTTCTAAGCGAAAACCGTTTGCGTTTTCATTTCATTATGTCTAGTCTAAGATGAAACGAAAGTGATCCTTCAAATCGAATTAACGGCGTGATAATATATAAAATATCTTTTTAAAGAAAGTAGTGTTCTGTTAGAGATCAAAGTTAGACACTTATTTGATATATTTTTAACAAATGTCTTTTTTATTTAATCGAAGTTTGAGCCAAGATACTGAGTTTTCAAGTTGTTTTGGGTGTGTTTTTCGGAATCGTAACTTACACATTTACGAAAAAATAAGGACAATAAAGAAATCGGGGACCACCAAATAGTAATGTGTGTCCGTGGCTATAAGCATGAAGATCGTTGGTCACGTCAGTTGTCATCTGTTAGACTATAAAGATCTGTTTATTTCAGGCATATGTGAATAGACGAGAAGCTCAAAATATGTTTCGCAGATACTTATAATAATTGTATTATATAATTTTATTATATATTTAAAAGCAAAAGGGCTGTGAAACTTGATATTTTGTAAATCCAAATCTTACAAAATGGGTAGAGAACTCAAGTCCATCGGGAGCTCTGAGTTTATCTTGGCTAGGATGGTGCCTTGCTGGGAGAGATACCTGGAGGAGGGGAAACCTGCAAGCCAACTGGCTGGTCGGTGCCACATCTCACGTTCTTGGGGGGAAATACCGACACCTCCTGGGGAATATCATGCACTACATTTACGGGACGCTCTAAGTAGTTGACACGCACTTACTTAAGACGTATCCGAATCTATTTGCCAATGAACGGCGGCGATCGTGTAACGGTTAGCGTATCGGACTTATATAACCAAGTTGGCGGGTTCAAACCCGATCGAAGCCTAAATGACGCCTCAGAGCAATCAAATCGTCTGTTTCACGCCCAAGAAATGCCTCCTTTGTGTGCTAGTTGGTGAAAGGAGCGTAGCGAAATTTGCGTCGTCAGACGGAAGAGCAGGCCTCATGGCCTGAGTCTCGCCATGTAAAAATAAGGCATTAATTCAATTCAATGAAGATGCGTACTTACCGTTGTCTGTCTGTATTCCTATTTTGCCAACAAAAAAAGATGTATGAGGCGGATAGTCTCGATGCCCCGCACGAAGACCTTTGTTAGCATGGGTTTATTTCTATGGCGGACAATCCGAGCTCCCGGCAAGTTTTCTCGGGGGATCCATCGTTTTCCCTGCTCATTTCTCTTTCACTTCATTTTCTACTCGTGAGATCTTCAGCCATTGGCTTTAATGGCCTCGGTAGTTGAAGTGCCTCTAAAGGTTTGTATAAATAAATATATAGTATAGGGTGTCAAGTGCCTTGACTTACACAACTTCAATCTGACACGATTTCGTTTTCATTAGCCAATAGGTCACTGATACATAAGGATATTACAATTTTATTTATTATTATATTTATTTACAAGTTATTCTATAACCGACTATTATTGGATTTTCAGAGCAATGCCAATTCCCCGTAACTTAGCCCTGTTGAATAAGAAATAAAGGCGTGTCAGGTACTTACTTTGTCTTGGACCTTGTTTTCTTATTGGCGTGTCTGGTACTAACAGATTTTGTAACGTTGGTACCTGGGTTTCCATTTTCTTCCACTCTTATTATTCATTGCATTAAGATTTGTTGTATTGTTACTTTTATTATTCCTCTAATTCGCGACTAAGATGTTATGATTCGGTTGACTATAAAATCTACTCCGGGTTTGCAACCGGCTTCCTAAGGAGCGGGTTGTCGGTGCCTCTTCAATACTTTGCGCAAAATGTGGGCTACATCCAATAAAGCAATGTCTTGCACTCCCCAATGTATTGAATGACTTAAGAGTTTGGCCAAGTTTTTACATAAATTTTGCTGAACAAATCCCAGAGCCTGTATTTAAGACGTTTCTCAACCTCTTTGGTTTCATTATTATTATTATTATTATTATTATTATTATTATTATTATTATCATCATCATCATCATCATCATCATCATCATCATCATCATGCTAACGCTGTAGCCTAATAGATTTTCAAACCGGAAAAAGTGATTCCTTTCTCATTTAATTCACCCACAAATCTGCGAGGCTTTGAAAGTAGAAACATTGCTCATACATTTCTAGTTTAAATATGATGGTAGTACGTGTGTTAACGATGTCAACTAAGCTCCAATATTGTAAAGTAATTTCCTCTTAAATCAGTAGAGAATGTAGAATTTGTTTAATTCGCGAAGATTAATTAGAGTGAACGTATTTCAAAAATTAAATAATGGAATTTAAGAGTCCATCATCTCTGTGCCTCATAAATCTACATTCACGTAAGTTTCCATTTCGTTAATATGACGCATTCTCTGATGTACAATGTTTGCAAGACGTTTCTTACGTCCGGTAAGACGACGCGCCGCACCGCCCAGAATAGGAGATAGAGATAAGCATATCCGCGGACGGTTGTACCGTGAAATCCTTACAGGGAATGTTTTGTTCGTTGACCTAATCTACTTATGTGGCCTTGATAGTGTCGTCTTTCATACCACTGCTCGAAAACAAAATTTAACCGATGTCTCTCATGTCCTGGTCTATCAAAAACACGTTTGTAATATTATTTGCAAGAACTTCACTATATGCTGAAAGAAAATATACCGGCTCTCAGTTAGACTGTCGGACTTTTAATCCGCGAGTTCGTGGGTCCGAACTCAGTCGCAGGTCTTTTGTATTCATTTCTTCAGGCGGGAAGTGAGGCCGACTGTCACATGTAGATTTGAAAATGGAAAATAACCGTAATGACGCATCTCATGTAAATTCCAAACCCATTCATCGCCATAATAATGCTACTAGATGACATAGTGGTCATAAACATGCCCCATACTCCAGTCACATTCAAAGCCAGATTAATATCTTAATGTATTGAAGACTTCTTAATTTCTTAAGGAGTCCTGAAATGAACCAAACTGTGGGGCCACTGAATAATATTGTACACAGTCAATAGAAAAACTATATCCTTTCCTATTTAGATCTGAAGGTCTTGGGGCAAAAACATGGTAACTCATACCAGCTACAGCAAGTGACCTGCAATTCGTGAATGTTAATATCTCAACTTTGAATTGTGACTCGTCTTGTTACTGCCCCAAGATGACCCTTCTTATTTAAATCTTTTAAAATGCTTTTCATAATTATGAACTAAAATAAATTTTGCTTAAAATTGTATTGTGGGCTCCGTTTCAACATGATCCCTAAGCACTGATTAGTTTGCATGAACATTAATTCATCTCTGGGCACTAATACTGTGAAAGTAGTGTAACGAAATTCATGGCTAAAATGAATATTGCTAAGTCCCCATTAGTAAACAGAGCTCCCCCCCCCCCTTCTCTTCCTTGTTTGGTCTGCTCTCTTCTTTGGTTTAAAATATGTATTGAAATATACTTCACACGTTTTTTTGAAATTAACTCTTCTATAATGAATCTCAAGGCAACATTTTTCTTGCTCTATCATCTTCCACTTGTTGGATAAAAAGTGTCATTCACCACATTGTGTAGGATAAAAATATAATAAGATCAGCAAATGACTCAATGGATTATGTTCCTTGAGTACACAGAGAGTACTTGTTTCAGAAAAGGAGGAAGATAAAATTATGTATTTATGGTTTCTTCATTTTAAGAAATTGAAGGTTCTTTTTACTTCTCACGTACTACTACATTCATCAATCACATTAATATCGATTGTTAGAAAAAAATAATTTTATGGCTTTGAAATTTAATTTCTTATATACCTTTTTCTATGTTTTAAATTAATAATTTATTATTTATTTAATTAATGTATAAATTATTATTTTGTGCTTCTACTTAATAATTATTATTATTATTGTTATTATTATTATTATTATTATTATTATTATTATTATTATTATTATTAGGTCTGTTTTGCCCCAATCTCTTCCCCCTGTGTGAAAATACTGGCTATGCATATATAACTGGAGAAAAATCTTTCTTCATTATCATTGATGGGAGATAATGTGTTGTTTCCATTTGGTTGCCTCAAATTGAATAAAATGATAATTGAATTATGAAATGAATTAATCAGTAATATTTTGTTTCAGATGTTGGAGAAGTAGACTCGTTTGTGGGACAAAATCCTCCCTCATCTTCAGTGCTACCTCCATTTTCTGCAGCTCCAATACAGAGTAAACCTGGGAATTCTTCAATTCTTGCTTCGGAACTGCAAAGGAGTTTTTCACCTGGTCACAATCCTCTTGTATCATCAGATATCAAACCAATAACTTTTTTCACTAGCCAATCTAACACATCTGCAGATCCATTTTCTTTTCCTCCTTCAACTCTTCCCCAATTATACCAGCACTCTCTGCCACATACTGCTCCTGTCTCTGAACCAGTATCACGTTCTTTTAGTGGCAGGTCTACACCTTCTAACTATGATTCGAGGCCAACATCATCTGTCCCTCTCCTTTCTCCAGCACAAATAGGACAGCCATTCACTGCAGCCACTGTTGCAAACACTAATTTAGTTTATTCACAAGTACCTCCAGCGATTCCAGTTTCTAATTCTTCCAATTCTTATTTCAAGCCTTTATCTCCTGTGCCTTTTACTAGTTCTCAGGGAGATTTTCTTTCCAAACCATCTCCTTTAATAACTCCTTCATCAGCTAGTAGTCCAGCTAGTCACCTATCTCCATCTCTGATAACTCCTCCTCCTCCATCTAATGTTCCACCTTCTGGAATAACTCCTCCTCCTTCTAATGTGTTACGTCCTGTTGTAACTCCTCCACCGACAAGTGTACCATTTAGTCAGCCGTCTGCATTACTTACTCCTGCTCCTGCTGTGACACCTGTGCCTCTTACTTCAGGAGCGCCTCCTGGTGAGTTGATTGTAATTTAACTCTCAATATTGCAGTTTACTGTACTCTGTACACATGTGCACAATCTCGCATTGCTCTTGCATGTTGCAAATGGGTAAGCAAGATCTATATTAGTGTATATTTATGCTTGCTGTAGATGTTGTAAATATCTTTTTAATTTGCAGGTTCTGGAACTAACACTTATCGATTAGGAAATCAAAGGAAATTGCAGTACGCTCAACCTCCTGGCCTATCAGTTTCGTCGTCTCCTTCAGTTTATTCTCCCGCCACCATCAGTGCTCCTCCATCCACACCCTTTTCTTCTACGTTTACAAATTCATCTCCTGTTCCAGAGCCATTAACTGAATTTTCCAGCACTTCCTTCACATCATCTCCTTTTGTACCAACCCCTCTCGAAGAACTTCAGTCACTTCCATCAATCACAACCCTTTCCACGCCATCTTCTACCTCTTCATTTCACTTTCCTCCTCAGAATTCTTATGTTTCTCCATCGACAGGTGGTAATTTAACAAACTCATTTTCATCACCTGCTGTTCCTCCTGCTTCCCAACACACTATTCCTTCAGTTGCTTCTTATTTCCCTTCACCAATTGTTGCTGCTGCCAACGCAATGGCAGCAACTGTTGCAGCTGCAAATGGAGCACCTCAGTTTCAAACCCCTTCACAAACTCCTACTGATGCATCTGTAATCCCTGCATCTTTCAACAATTTGGTAAGTGATTTTATAATAAATGAATAATTAGATAAATATAAAAATAAATAATATTATAGACATTTATTAACTTTTTAATTGTTAAAACCTATCAATGTAATGGTGTTTTTTAAAAAGATTTCATGTTTGTTGTAATAATTTCAGTTCAATCTTATTCTGTGAAGTTTATCCAAGCATGAAATATTGCTTTAGAAATTACAGTACATAATTTCTGTCATTTTCTTCACTTTACGTTTTGAAATAGAAAACAATGTGTAAAACCTGTGTAATGTTCACATCTCTAATCAATTTTTCAGAGTATTGGTCAACCTACATACAGGCCAGTGTATCATCATTGGTTTCTGAAAAAGGAAATTGAAAGTAAAGTGCTATGGCAACCTTTTTCAATGGCTGATTCCTTAGCTTTAGAAGCAGCTTTTACTTCAAGTAAGTATAGTTTCTATTATCAAATTAGCCAATTTTATTTATTTTTATGTTAAAATGTTTTTTCTATGTGAATTTTCAGCGGATATTTCTCCTGATACTGTTGTTGCTACTGATGGTGGTCGTTATGATGTAAATATTCTGCGTCGACAAAGAACTGCTGTGTATTGGGAAGAGAATCCATCAGAAGTTCGACGTTGCTCATGGTTCTACAAAGGTGCAATTGACAGCCGTTATGTGCCCTATGAAGAAAGTGTTGCTACTAAACTTGAAGAAGAGTTTAAAATTGCTATGAACAAAAATGAGTGGCATCGACGTGTTGAATTGGCACATGGCGAAACTGTTGTATTTCATGGTTCTAATGTTATGGTTCATTTTCCACAAGCAGCATCACCAGATGCTTGGGGAAATACTCCGGTAAGTTGAAACTTTATATTTTTTTTTTTTTTTTTTTTTTTTCCCAGATTGTTTTTGAACAGAGCAAGTCACCTTTATAGTGAACGTTGTATAGGCAGAATTTTATATGAATGTATTATCAACGCATAAACATTTCATAATGTTTTGCCTCATAATTTTGTATTCATTGTTCTGTGGTTTATGTTATTATGTATAAGTTTACCTTCGCAAACTCTTTATTACATCCATCCTCTAACCTCCACACTGGATACATTGTAGTTGTCCTCAAATTGTTTTGCATGAATGTTTAAGGGTGACCTTTAACACAGAGTAAGGAGAACTGATGGGGGTAAAGGAAGCTGAGGAATTTGAAAAGGGACAAAGCACAAGGAACTCCCATCACAAACAACTATAGTCCACTCTCATTTTCAATTTAATGAAAGTTAGGGGAGGTGGGAGTCCGCACTTCATGACTTGAATTTAAATTTTTCAAACTAAAGAATTTCCAAGTAATTCAGATGTGGCCCATAATTTTATTTGGTTGCAGTCCATCAGTTTTCTGTTCGTGGCAAAGTATGATAATGCTTTGTAGAACTAATGCAAAGCTTTTACTACTCTTCAGTTTAAAGCTTGTATCTGAATGTTAAAGTACTTTGTAGAGTCAGAATCTAGGTATTGAAAGAATGATACTCTCACAGTAAAACTATGTCTGTTGACATTTAGAGTTGAAAATTATGTTCTGTTTAAAATATTTCAAAATGCATTACTACCAAAATAATGCAAAATATTGTGTGCATAATTTCAAATTTCATTTTGAATACTATTTTCTAACATTATGTCTTAGTGTTGAAACAGAATAATTATATTGTATATACAAAAATGAAAATGAAAATGAAAATTTAAAAACTTTAACATATCTCAATAATTTGGACTCTCTTAGTTCAATAGACTCATTATCCCATTAGTCAGTTTCTATGGGACTTACTTATTGTATTTTTATTTTTGCTGTATTATTATTCTACTTTTTTCAATTTGATATTATTTTTGACTCCAAGAAGTTCTTTTGTTAACTGTGTTAACTTCCTTATACTTTTTCAGCAGGTAACCACACGTCCTCGTGTTGTTAAACGAGGTGTTGATGAGTTTGATATTGAAGACGGAGAGCCTCCTGTAGTTGACCATTTGTTGTTTTTGGTACATGGTGTAGGTTCTGCATGTGACCTTAAATTTCGCACTGTTGAAGAAGTTGGTAAGAATACAGTTTTTTTAAACTTAGAAACAAGAAATTATTTATTTATGATGTTGAATTTTAAAACATTTTTAGTATAGGAGATATTTTATCTTTAATGATACAGTAGTAAATCAAGCAATTGTTTAATTTCCTTTTATCAAATGGTATATTTGGTGATTTTATATATTAATCATTGGTTATTTTTCTTACAGTGGATGACTTCCGAAGTTTGTCTCTTCAGTTAGTCCAGTCTCATTTCCGAACTTCTGTTGAACAAGGAAAAGTGAATAGGATTGAAGTGCTCCCAGTATCTTGGCATTCAACTCTACATGGTGAAGACACAGGGATTGATCAAAAACTGAAATGTATTACATTGCCAAGCATACCAAAATTAAGGCATTTTACTAATGACACCTTACTTGACATTCTGTTCTATACAAGCCCAGTTTTTTGTCAGGTTAGAAAATATAATTTCATATTGTGTACTGATACAATGTAAAACTTTTATCTTACACTCAATAATACTTTTTGCAGACCATCATACATACTGTGGGCAAGGAAATCAATCGTCTGTATGAATTGTTTAGAAATAGACATCCAAACTTTCAAGGTGGAATATCTGTAGGTGGTCACAGTCTGGGATCACTGATTCTCTTTGATCTTTTATGCCATCAAAAAGATCCACAAACACCAACCACAGAAAAGGAATCAAAGTTACAGTCTATTCCTAGTGAAGATTCAGCTGATCCTGCTACTTCGGTATGAATATCATATACTTAAATTTGTGATGGATGTATTAAGTTTGGAGAGTAATTATTAGAATTATTTTTGTTTTCCCTGGGAATATGTGTAATTACTTTTTTTACATGCCAATTCTCAATGGAATGCACTGTGAATACAACATTGAAAATAATATTGTGTATTTCACTGTGAAAGATTGTATTAAAACTCTCCATTTTAGGATGAAGTTACTGCAAAGGATTCTAATACATTTAGTGCCCAGAAAGTGCCCCCTCATCTGCGGAGATTGAGTCATCGAGTCAGTTATGTGATGGGAAATGCTGGAACAGGACAACCTTTCATTACGTACCCACAACTTAACTTCCATCCAAAAGCCTTTTTTGCTATGGGTTCTCCAATTGGTGAGTGGGAAAAAATAAAAAAGTGTTTTGTAGTGTATTTATTACTTTGCATTGTAAAATACATCTTTTTTATTTTATTTGCAGGTATGTTTGTAACAGTGAGAGGCATTGATGCCTTGGGTGAAGACTTCAAGTTACCTACATGTCCGGGATTCTTTAATATCTTTCACCCATTTGATCCTGTCGCCTATCGCATTGAAACTTTAATTAATCCAGATTTATGCAATCTAAAACCTGTAATGATTCCTCACCACAAGGGTAGAAAAAGAATGCACTTAGGTAATTGTTGTGCTAAACATTATTTTTTAATTGTCTTACTTCATCTGAAACCATAATGAAACTATTACATCCTTTGTTTTTACTAGAACTGAAAGAAACTATGGCCAGAGTTGGAGCTGATTTAAAACAGAAATTTTTGGACTCTGTCCGAAGTACTTGGAATACTGTATACCAAATAGCTATGTTTCATAGGTCAGATACAAATGCTTTGGAGCAAGAAGTGGATAAGGTATGCAAGTCAAGGATTGGACAGGGGCAAATTTTAAGTTGAGAAAACTTTGTACTAACACTTTTACATGTTTCAGGTAATAGAAGAGCAGTTACAGCATCAAGAAACTGAGAGCTCACATTCAGAGGAACCCGATCCGGATGTGGCAGTAGGACAACTTAATAGTGGTAGGAGAGTTGACTATGTTCTTCAAGAAGCACCCTTGGAGAGTTTCAATGAGTATCTGTTTGCTCTTGGAAGCCATGTTTGCTACTGGTGAGCTCAGTTTTAAGAAATCAAAAAAATTACTTTTTATTATAATGATAGTCATTGTCGTCATCATCATCATAATCATCTTCATATTTACAATTCTTTTTAATAATTTTCAGGGAATCTGAAGACACAATGTTGATGATATTGAAAGAAGTGTACAATGCAATGGGTATTTCCGCTGACAGTAATGTTCATCCTACAAATGCTACATATGAGAGACGTCATTCTGGTTCAGCCACAACTCCAGATTTACCCTCTTATCAGGATAGTTTGTTTGCTACTCCAAGTTCCAGTATATCACAATTTGTGGGTGAAAATACTGACAACAGGCTTGACCAACAGACTGCTGTAGTAAGTTCAGAAAGCAGTGGTAAGGTCTCGCCATCTACCCCCCAAACAGTGAATCAGTCATTGGGGGTGGGTTCTTCTAACCGGCCCACATCATTGGGGATGGACCCAACAGCACCACCTTCCGAAAACAAAAATATAGGGCCACCTCCCATATCTGGCTTTATGAGAAAGTAATCTGTGATTAATGAAGTTATTTAAAATGTAAAGAAATATTTTATGAGTGTTTAAATATTTTTAATCATCAAGCTGTAATATTGTATATAAATTAATGGAAATTGAGGATGCTTCTTAGAGTTACTATTTCTTGTTATTGTTTTTGTTTCTGATTAGTAATTTATATATTGTTTTGAAGCACAGTTTTCAAGAAGGCAGTATTAAATAAGTTAATATTAAATGGATGCTGGTAATATTTATAAAAAGTGTAGATGGTTGTTGTGATTAATCCCATGAAATTTTCTGGGGATATTTTAATAGAGCCATACTGTGTATGGGTGTGTACTTACAATAAGCTGTATATTTTCACTTTTTTAATTCTTGAAACTCTGTTACAAAAGGAATAATTGTTTTCTTAACTGAGGTTGTACAAGCTTTCTGTGTATAAAGTATCTATTGAAACTAAAAACTTGTTTTCTTTTGTCTATATGAAAAATATGAGTTTGGGAATTATAACTTTCCTGAAAAGGGAGGACCAATGTATAATTAAATTTATAATTTTAAAGTAAAAATTGTTGTATGTCCTATTTGTCAGATATTTTAAAGTGCTGGTGAACTTCAATTTAATTTGAATGAGATGGAGAGCTATAAGTTAACATGTTTAAGTATTTATTTTTAACTCATTCTCTCATTCATTTATTCCCTTTTTAGTCTTTGTTCAATTGCCTTACTCAGGGGCGGATTAATATTTTTGCCGCCTGTAGGCACATCAAATTTGCCGCCCCCTGTTTAAAATTAATGTTACATTTCAAATTGTATCGTTTCAGTAACAATTCCTCATTAATTTAAACGTTTTAACTTTAAAAGTCACATTACATTTTGCACATTGTTTTCATAAATTAAATATTTTTTTTTGATTAGCTAATTTTGGATATAAACTGTATCTTCATAGCAAGTAACGTTCAACATTATTAACGGTTTAACACTGAAACGTTAACATGAAAAGGAAACTAAAACATGACAACTAGAATTTCAACATGTTTTCTTTCGTCAACGGGCCTTAGTTTCAGATTCATATACTTCTGAAATCATAAGGTATACTCTAATGAAGTAGACAAATAAATAGCTTGTATTAAATATTAATATGATATTTTTAAAATAAAAATATGATTTATGCTGTTATAGTTTTTAGAGAACCTAAATTTGTTTTAGAAAATATCAAGAAAATTTTTCGCGTTTGAAAATTTGCCGCCCTTGAAAATTTGCCACCGTAGGCACGTGCCTACTGTGCCTATGCATAAATACACCTCTGGCCTTACTATAACAGTTAGATGTTTAGTTTGTTTACTTCAGATCTGGTGTTTTTATACTTCATTGCATTTCCTTCATATATCCTTGTTCTCCATTCTTATTTCTTTCCACAGAAATATTGAACAAATCTCAGGAAACTTTCATGTTGATGTTATTTTATAAACCCAGGTTATTGGTTTGAATTCAGGACACTTTTTAATTTGACTGATAATTTGTGGTGTATTGCCAATATTGTATTGAATGATGAAATAATTGAAGTCATCTCCATCTACTTAATGGAGATCACTTCAGTTATTTCATCATCCATTAAGTTGATGGAGATGACTTCAATTATTTTATCATTTGATTACGTCAACGATACCTCTTCAGCTTTCCCACAAATATTGTATTTGTTGTTTAAAATTGTGTAATAAGAGTAAGGAAGAAAAATAGACATTGGAACTGTTCCGTGCAATTTTCGTTTAGACTCCTCTTGAAGGTCAGCGTTACTCTGCGAAAAAAGAGTGGGTCATCGTAGCTTTCGCGTTCGCCAGACAGATGTTCCATTCATTGTCAATGCCGGGAGGACACAGGTATTTATATAGTGCCTCGCAGCCCCACATTGCCCTTTCTCACACACTTTTCTCGCGCGTCTCTGAAACGTTTTACAGGCAGACGATGCGCTTTTAAGCCGCGTGTGGCGCTATGGGAATCGGGTCTGGGGACGAGATGTTCTTTTAATTGGTTGCGCTTCTCCCGCCCGGGAGAGCGATCCGTTTCGCGTCTTGTTCTGTGGGAAACAGACAAGCTGCGTGGCGTGGTAACGGCGTCGCTACGGCGGAGGACGGCGTCAGCGGTTTCTGGAGTGCTGGCAGGCAGGACGGGCAAGCGGGCGAAAGGCCACTTAAAGTTAACAGCGAACGCCCCGAAACCAAACTTTCATATTTTTCGAGTTTTAGTTTCTTTGTGTATGAGCCTATTAATGCTACTCGTTTATTTGTACAGCCCTGATTTATTGAAAATGTGAAATGAAACAATTTTTTTCCTAGGGCCTAAAATTAGCCTTTAATTTTTTATAGGTTTTCACATTTTTTCTGAGTTTCTTTTTTTATATTTGTGTATGTCGGCCCTTAAGAACGAGTGTTACTTCTTTCTCTTTGTACAGTCCTGATTTTTGGATAATAAGAGATGGAACAATTTGTTCCCTAGAGCTTTTAGTTTTGGATATGGTTTCATTTTTCCCGGGGGGGGGGTTGAATTTTCTTGTATATTGGCCCATAAGAACGTATGTTACTCGTTTCTCTTTGTACAGCCCTAACTCAGAAAATATGGGCCAGAACAGTTTTTTTATGTCGTCATTAATTTTGGATGCATTTTCGTTGACTTGCAATAGTCGTATTTTCTAGCCGGACGCTGCTAGCTTTAGACCGAACCTAGCAGCATCCACGATTTTAGAAAATCCACAAGAACCTAAAATTCGGAAGTGGAGCACTTAATGAGACATTAATTTTGAATGTGTTTTGTCGTGGTTTGGTTTATTTAGGCGATGGCTGGGGCGAGCGGGTGGCCCAGGTGACGGCGGGCCGGGCCGAGATGGGCACGCGTGCGGGTGAGCGAGCCGGGCCGAGGTGGGGGCGGCGGCGGAAAGGAGCCGGGTCAGGTTAACGCTAGGGCCGAATGAGAGCGTGGCGGCGGCGGGAGCAGCCTCCGTGAGCGGGACGCCAGTCCGCGCCGGAGAGCCAGTGGTGCCGGGTGCTCCTCCTTACACACCTGCTCGCCGCTTGCCTCCGCGTTTGTGTGTGTGTGTGTGTGTGTGTGTGATCCGCCCCCCGCGCCGGGGACCATGTGATTCAGTGAGCGTTGGCGTGTGTCCTCTTCGACTCCCCGCGGGCACCGTGTCTTCAAGGCGGTGCCAGCTGGGGGTGGCGAATGATGGTGTATTCTCTGACAGGAATAACGAGAATATTTGTGTGAGTATTGGTACAGTCTGACGACCTTCAACGGGGTACTAGAATTACGCACTGTCCGTAAATGCCATCTTTAGTTTTCCTTTGTTACTTTTAAATCATTTCATTAAGGATTTCTTGAAGCAACAAATTTTTAAAAATATTTCGAAGAATTTTTTGTGTAAAAAATCTTTTTTCTGTTGTCTAAAAATGTACTGCGGACCTAAGTTTACTTATATTGAAGCAATGGTTCTTGAAAATAAATATGCAACTAATTATTTTTTATGAATTTACTGTAAAATGTTTTTCATTTGTATATTTGGAAGCCAAAAATACTTGGAGCTAGTATTTTGGGTGAACTTCACGTTTTCTCTTAGGAAATTTTGACAACGAAAACCAATTAAATAAGTCTTACAATTTTTGTAGTTATCATTTTGCTGTGTCAAGTAATTTGGGTCTGTCTTATTTAAAGTATTTTTCAGTTTTACTGTTATAGTCAAGAAAGCAAGTGGACTACACTATGCAATCTTGAATCCACACACGGCGTAAGAGAATTTCCTACCGTGTTCCACACGAAGGTTAAGTTGTCAGTAGCGATAAATAATAATTGATAACAGCACAGCATCGGGATTACAATGATTCATAATACTCAGACCAAGGGAACTCAGTTAATCTTCAGGTGGTTCATGGAGGAAATACTTCCTTGATATTGATAGTATATTCTCGAAACTGGCGCATTCCGAGAAACATTTAAAAAGTCCCCAAATAGTTGGCAAATACACAAAATCACTGTCAAAGTTTTCCGTCACTATTGCCCGTGACGAATCGCCAAACTTATCGTTTTGGGTAATTCTTCAGGTCAATGGCGTAGTTGCAGGAGGAAGAGGAGGCGGTTCATCCTGCGAGTGATATTCTAGGTGTGAAAAAAATTGAAAATGTCAATTTTAAATTCAATAATTTTATTTCATTTACGTAATACATTTGTTAATTTTAACAGTTAAGATGTTCTCTAATATGTTGAAGTGATTTTCATGTAGTTCATGTTATTGAGATTTTCATGAGTGCTATTTTGTTTAACGAAATTTTGATTATCAGTGTTATTGCAGGTACGTACTCTTCAACTTCGTCATTGGCATGTTATAGATATGTTTGCGACCGTAAAATCTCGAAAAATATTGATGTTTCGTATTAATAGTTGCTTTATACTGATGAAGATTTTTCTTATGCGTGTAGTGCAACTATTCATCGTTTTGCTGTGGTCTACAAGTGCTGTGTACCTAATTGTGGAGGGAACTACGATGTTGGGGTGTATGGGGAATATTCCTCCAGGAGGAATTTATAAGGAAAAATATACAATTCTGTAGAATATACTAAGAAGAATTCAGCAGGCGCTAATACAATCCGCAATATTCGTTACGTTGGAACTCACGTTACCAGAGAACATTACTCGGAAACCGCACGTCGTAGACATTTCCAATCAATTTCGGACCTTCGGGGCGCAATCTACTTAATGAGACCTTTTTTGGTCTTTCTGGACATCGTGGAGGTTTACGTCTACCTAGATTCACTCTTGATAAGAAGCGTGAAGAATTTCGAAATATGTGTCGAATTCAATTGGATATTTGTTACTTTGTACCACTTAATTGCACGGGTCATTTTGTTTGATAATGAACGCCTAGAAAAGATGTAATATTTTCCTTCCGTGCACAGTATTCTCTTTACACGCTAAGAATAGAAGACGATTTTTGAAAAAATTAAGAAATCACTGAAACCAAGAAACCTAAAAATTTACAAAATTCTATGAATGTACTATTACTGGGAAGAGAATAACCTACCAGTCCTTCATCCAACAGATTTAAGATGAAAAAAATTGAAGTTTGTAGATTATAACATAAAAGCAAATTGAAACAAGATACAATCGCGCCTGGCTCAGAAACAATGTATTCTATGCCTACCTATGCCACTAAGTTCAGGATTTTGCGTTCCAAAGGAACCCAAGTTTTGTGGAAACACGAGGGGTCCGAATAATGTTTCTTAATCAGAATACTACAAAATGAGATCTTTTTGCACTTTCTATTACATTTTTGGAGATTTGGTAGTTCTTTCTCCTACATAGCATGCATAGTCAGAAAAGTGCAGAAACCCGAAATCTACGTAAAATCAAATTGAAGAAAAAAGGCAACTATTATCACGAATATCAAAGCGACTTTTTGATTTTCTGTGCAAATTTCATCCCAACGCTTATCAATGTCAGTTTTTCCACTCGCACTGATGGGCCGTAATGCTGTGAAACACAGTTCAGGGGCTGCCCGTGATTGGGTTCTAAATGAAATAAAATTCTCTTTTAAAACAAGAGTTACAAAGTGGGAGTTTTCACACCGGTCCAACTTGTCAGATCTATTTGATGTAGAGAATAGTTCAAATCCTTGTCGATCAATGGTGAAAGTTCCAATATGAAGAAATTTTAATTTTTAAAAATTATATAAAATGTGTGGAATGATTGCGGGTTCCTACTAGGGTATGTGTATTTTTTGAAGTCGGAAATGTAGAAAAGGTAAAATGCAAGAAAGCTAATAATTGCTTATATTTGAGATTTATACACCTCAAAAAAATAAATGGGTAAATTACTCTGCTTTATATGAATGAAAAAAAATTTGCAATAAACTTTATGTTCTAAAATGAAAAATGGCAAAATGAACTAATATGAATATACTAATGTAATTTGATGATCATCATCAGGACTTGAGTGCAAATTAACGATGTAACAGCGGTGACCAGCCACTAGTATGTTGGGAGCCACGATCTTGAGTTTGGAAAAAGGCACGTTTATTTTTCAATGGTTAAACACAATATTTTTAAGTAGAATTGATAACAGAAAATGCTGAATAACAAAACATATTCATATATAAATCGATACATTCATTCACTATTACTGAAACACTGCAAACCATTTAAATTTCAAAATCTTTTATGAATTTTATTAAAAACTCCGTGTAGTTTTCCGACAATCAAAATTGGCACATAACTGCTTGAAATCTGGTGAGTATAAGTTACGGCAGGTGGTAACAACTATTTGATGCTTCGATTCCTGTCGACAACTGTACGAACTATACCAGCTCGCTCCCGCACCACTGCACATCTCGTACACTGCGACGCGAGTACATCATTTTTGGTTAAGCCTCAGAATTTTGTACAGCTACATAGGAATGGAAGATGTAGCTTGTGAATCACGAACCGCGCTTTGGCTGTCGGTGATATACTTATAAGATCCAGTTATTAAAAGATACGTTATCATAATCCGAATCGCGATGATAAACAGGTGTTGGATAACCCGCTTGTCTATAACAATTGGTAGTAATATACTACGTATTTGAGGATTTTCTTTAAAAAGGGAAACTTCCTTTTCCTAGGATCTCCGAATCTACAAGAAAAAGGCTTAAGTTGTACATAAGGCTTTGAGTTATACATAACGAGACGTAATGCTCGCCGTCTTAAAAGAGTTTGTCGTGCCGGACCTTATAATGAAAGAAACCAGACCATTTTTAACTAGATACCTGAAGTTAGGGCATAACTTTTACCTAAAATATGCAAGCAGGAAAGCATTTATTTTTACTAAAATAGGCATGTTCCTGGCCAAAGTAGGAGTGCCAAAAGGCTCATATATAATGAAAAATCACATTTGGAAGGAATTATATAAAAAGTAATAATTAAAATTATTCACATTTTTAAGGGAATGATATCTTTTTTGTAGTCTTAATTCCACACGACCACGCGATGTGATGACTAAGACTTTGTGTACTCGTGATGAAGTCTCTTAGAAATACTACTGTGGATTCGTAGTTAAAAGTCACAAAACCTGAACAATAATATAACAAGGCATTTTGGTAAACTTCCGGGCTCTGTTTACAACGAACATAAATTTCCGTTATAACAACAAGACGCCTACAGCTTAATCTTGAAACGTTACAAAGTAGTTCAGTAGGGCGATAAAACATAAAACAAGCGGTCAGCAGCCGACATTGGTAGAATCTTTCCTCGCGTTTTTGCCGCCCTCAGCTCGGTTGTCCCAGTTCGAGGGCCTCAAATCCAAACCATCAATCTCTTCACAAAAATCAGAAAAATTATATCCTCGCATACGTTTGAGAAAACAACATCTCAAAGAAATCAATAAGATCATTTATTTTTGTTAATATTATTATTTCTAACAGTCTTTGACATTTGAATAGACCTGTACAAATTTCGAAAATAATACAATTTCATGTAATAATATAATTCTACATGCGCTTGTAATAAATAATACTAAAACATTTGTGCTGCTGTAAAAATGAAATAACCCGCCGAAACGAAAATGCATGCAACGTCTTTGACGCTCCAGTACTAACAACCGAAATTGTCGCGTCTCTGAGAGAATCTTGGCGTCTCCTTGATAAGAAACCAGGAGACCGAGGAGGTACTTACTGCAGCGGGAGCGCCTGCACACTCAGTTCTGCTGTTCCGAAATAACATTTGATAGCCAAATTTAACAGAATTTCTAAGGAATGGCAACATATTGTTTATGATGCCTTTTCTTGGCTTCGAATTTTCTTAAAAATTCCTTCGTTCTCAGTCACAGGTGATACAAATAAGAGTGAATTGACACGGAGAGCGAGCAACCAACCACGCAAGTCAATCGCGAGACGCAGTGGGGGGTCTCTTTGGAAAGGCACTGGCGTCGCGATAAACTCAGCGAAAATGCAGACCGTGTGTGCGGGCGGCAGGAGACCGTAAGAGGTCTCGCACGTCTCTTGCCAGCTTCTGCCGCCCGGGCAGAGTACTGCGTGAGCAGCATGGATTCTCTCTGTTTCCGTCCTTCCTTGCGTATGCGCCAAGGAAAATCAATACTGACTGGGGAAGAGAATAAATATTATTTCTCTTTTTAAGGGTAAATTCTGAAGATCAGCAAGACAGTTCAATAATTTTCACTTTCCATGCGCTTAATGAAAACATTAATTTTTGGTAGCTTATCTCTCAAGACGTTCATGCTCTAAATACATAATTATACATACATACATACATACATACATACATAATACATTCACAATTACAATTACAATTCACACTTACAACACATTCACAATTACAACATTACAATTACACATTCATACATACTAAATACATACGTTTTCTCATTAAACGGACTACTTTTTTTTCAGAATTGCTGTCATTTTAGCAAGACCGACGAAAGAAGATTTTCGAAATAAAAGACAAGATCCCAGGCCGTTTGTGCCCTACGTTGACTTCCGTAGCAAAGAGAATGTTACACGTACACGTGAGTAAACTGATTAAGATAAGTGTAGAAGTCATGCTCTCTTTCTTTGACTGTATTGTATACAAGAAGTTATCTGTGTGGTTCGTTTTCGGCTGACCTGCTTCATGATTTATGTATAGATAATAATTCGGGAAGGTATGCGAGCATAATAGACGTTCGTCCAGTAGGAAAGGGGGCAGGGGGACCAAAACTCCCTGGAAATTCTGAAAGGGGTCTCCGTAGCCTTACACATAATACAGAAACATTTTATTTCTGTATTATGTTCAATAATTGATTTTTCCCCTTTTTTAACCTGACAATTTGGAGAATTGATACGTTTATTTGGGAAAGACAGAAATCATATAGCAATTATCTAAATGGTTCAGCATAAAATCAATTATATTTATTGATTGTTAGTTAAAGTTATAATTTTGTTATTCTTGTATGTTTCATTTATTTGATAGAAAAAGTCATATGTAAGTAAAAGTGTTAAATGAAAAAGGGGCCCAGAAATGTAGTTGCCCCCTCTTGTTTTATGCTGAGCACTCTTACTTATGATAGAATGCACAGGCGTCCCTGGCCAGGGAAAGAATCGGAGGGGCACTTCTCCAAAATATGTTGAAGGTCTTACAGTAGTTTCATTCTAATTTATTGTTTTAATACTATCGACGCATTCACTAGACTAGTAAATTACATCTGTTTACTTAGGAGGGAGATGTACATGATGGCGCTGCCAATCATTTATAGATTAACCGAATAACTTGCGTCCGCCCTTCCGCCTGTCCGTCACTCACGCGGTTAGACCACTTTCGTTTCACCACGGTGTAAGAAATAATATATCTTATCCCGTGGTTTCACCAATCGAAACACATGAAGTGTCATTCAACGGGTTTCAATTTCCTGATGCGGAACGGATGCTGATTCATTCACAACATTCTGAGAAATAACTCTCTATGCCCAAAAATGAACGAATCGGGCAACTGTAATAGTAATATTGTAATAATTGTAATATATTGTATTTTTATTATGAATTTATAAAGCACAAATAAAACTTTAACATGAAAATATCTGCCAGAGGCTCCATGCTAAGCTAAACCACTTATAATAAAATGTAATCGGCAATTAAAACCAGAAAATCAAGAAACCATTTGCAATGTGAGTACATTGTAGTGCACACTGTGTGAATCTTAAAACACTGTGTGATGAAAAAGGATAGTTGCTTAATTTCTGCTATTGTGATAGGCATGAGTAGCCTAAAACGGCGGTAATATGACGTCGATTATACGACGTGTAATTATGTAGTGATGCTCGTTCTTTTTACAATAAAACTGACTGTGCAAAATATTTATTAACTTATAGAATCATATGTCTTTGTTTCGTATTCAAAATTTCCTATTTAGTTTTATTGTTTCTTACATCATAATTTGCTACGTGATGTAGCATGTTGGTAAAACTATTAAATGAACATATCGCATTATACAAAACGTATTTTTTTCTTGTTTCTCTCGTTTCCGTTAAATTTTTGTTACATAAGGCTGGGGTTTGCATATCCTGCATGAGTAAACGCGTTCCTATAGTTTCCTAGAGTAAAGGAGTTTTAATGATTTAAATAATTCATTCGTCATAGTCGTTTTGAAACGTAATGTGAAGAATAGGGCATCCGCGAAGTAATAGGACAGGAGAAGGTTTTTCTTCCGTTCTTACCAGAGGGCCAAAAAGTTGATTTTCAGTGCGCTCAAGCGCCTAGAAAGAATTATTTAAAAAATTAAAAACGATACGTAATTTTGTAAATAATTTTGTCCACTTTATTTTTGTACATGAATTATGATAAGGCGCATAGTTTTTGGGGTACATGCGAAAAGCTGAAGAAGAAGAAAAAAGTGCGAAATGTTTAGTTATTTTAGCGATTTTCTTTACGAAGCTGACTTTTTTTCGAGGTGGAAAATCTCAAATTCGAATTCAGCTCTGTAAGAAACATATGGATCCGTTGAGAAAATTCTTTCGTAATTTTTTCTTGATTCGGACCTTTTTGAACAGCAGGTGACTCTACTATACTGTATTGACTAAAAGCTCTTAGCCATGGCATTCTCGTGACTTGCGACGCGACGGTTCGAAGTTTCTATAGCCGTGCGTAGCTGCTGTTTTCCTGAGCGGAAGTCCGAAGGGGAGGCGGCAGAGGCCGGTGTAAAGAACGGGGTGCTTGGTAAACAAGGTACCAAGAACAGAAAGACTCAAGTGTGTTGACTTATGATAGATACTTAAAAAGTAAGTGACGCAAAACACCCAAGGAAATCATCAGTTTCTAGTGAATGTTCAACGTACCTGAAACGTACTAACGTAAGGTTTATGGTATGTTGAACATTTATTAATTTCCTTCAAACATAAAATATTTACCTCACTATAAGAGGAAAAGCCACTGTTACGGAAAAGAAGAAAATAGTTTTTTTTTAAAAATTAAGCCTACAATTTCCAATACAAATCACTCCATATAGTTATTGAGGCAGAAAAAAGTTTAACTTTGTAGGCCAGTGTTATTTTAACATCTAGCGTGAGTACAGAGATAGCTCAATATATTTGATGATCTCAGAGCATTTTAATAACATGAATAACCAGACAACCCGACTTATCTTGTAAGGGTTTATGATTTTATAAAATTTACGTTGTTCGTAAATACATGTGGGCCCATTAATCAGCAATCTGAAGGAAGTTACGTAATCTGAAACCCAAATGTAGTGAACGATTAGTGGAATACTTACTTCATGTCAGAGAAAAATTAGCGTATCTGCTTATTCACCATGGCCAATGATATAACTTAATGAATGAGTAAAGCAGATAGGCGAACGGAAGAGATTATAAAAAAGACAAACTCAGAAGCAAACTAGATTTTAACTAATAGTGTTATTCGAGTGTGTGTAATCTTATGTTAATTTAAGTAGGTATAATTTATATATTATGAACTGGGAATTTGGGTTTTGGAACTGACAAATGTCAGTTCGTGTTTTTTTCTCTGGAGAGTCATTACACTTTTCCGATGTTCTCTTGATGCATTCATGACGTCTTTCCATGATCGTAATGACTACATGAACGTCCGGTGGGAAGTCGATGCGGCAGTGTATTAACGTCGTATGCACCGGTACGGTGGCAAGATAGCCTTAGTCGCACTCATAGTTACTAATATGGTAATATAATCCTTCGATCAATTATTGTATTGCATTGTATTGTACGTATGCTTACGTTAACAATAAACATTACTTCATGTTTTTTTCTTTTCAATGAAGAAGCAGAAAACTGAAGGCACTTGTCGTAAAGGAACTATTTCTCTCGAAGGCAAAATTTTAATAAAATTTTTAAGTATTTTGAACAGGATGGAAAGATTTTCAGGAATTTTCAGTGAATACCTTACGAAACGTAAAACGAAATTTTTGTTTCCGTTTGTTAAAAAGAACATCGCTAAAAATATTTCTAATATTAATCAGCAGAACTCTTCAATTCCCATTGTTATGATATGGAATATTTTGGTTTCTCATTCTGGATGTATTTATTTATACATCTCCATAACCTTTGAGCAGATTATTATCTAAGTCAATGCTATGGTTTTTGTTTAAGGGGGGTTTCACCTGAGTGTTGCAGGTCTAGCGAAGATTAATTGCACAAAAGTGACTTCAATTTTCACCAATCAAATGAACTTTAAATTGGTGATTTGTTTACATATGAAAATAAGAAACTAAGCATAAAACGGAAGTTAAAAGCAGAAAATAAATATTTTTTGCATTAATTTGTATTTTGAAATTTGCATCAACAATGTAATTGGTGTAGGTATGTGTAATGTGCGTTGGTGATAGTCTGTATCGTCTATGTGAACAATCCATTCCAATGTGGTTTACATCAGAAACCCTTACTTCCGGTTGCTTTCGACCTTTGATTGGGTGCCCCGTGAGCTCGAGACTTTGGAGGCACCTTTCGATACATACCATAGTAAACGCGGACAAATATTGTGCGAAAGTCTCAGTGCGTGAATTCTTTGGTATTTTGACCGTGCTTCACGATAAACCCAGCCTTGCTGCTGTAGGTTCAAAGAATCTTCTTTATAGTTAGTGTCCTTATCATTATCTCCTTTAACTAGATCGTTACCTTTGTAACAAAAATAGCCTTCATCTTCAACCCACTGTATTTTCTTGTTATATTTCCTGCCCGAGGTGTCAGATTTCATTGCTGTTTTCTAAACAATTTTTTCACATGACTTGGCTGACCGGGTGACGCCGCGTCGTTGGCTGAGAGGCCAACGTTTCGCCTGTCATATCGCAGGCTTCCTCAGGGTAGTGACAGTGATGCTACGCCTCCGGCGTTATATACTGTCTAGCCTGGATGCTCGGAATAATGTAGGAGGGGTCCCATGGGCAGGTGCGCCGTGATTGGCTTATGAAGTAGAGAGACAGTTATGTAATGCTGCGCGAAAGAAGGGCGAATTTTCGGCAGGAAAACTGTTATTGCAGGGCCCTGGTAACGAAAAGTGGATAAATCCAGTTGTTAATTTTAAGGGAGAAAATCCTCTAACATATGGTGTAGTCGGAATCCATGTTTTTTGGGTCCTTGATATCGAAATCTCGAATGACGGCAAAACGTCTGTCTGTACGGCAGTCTGTCCATCCGTCTGTGAACAACGCTAGCAGCTAACCCGTTCAGCCTATTTTTTCCAAAATTGATTTTCCTCAATCATTCTCGCTGACGTCGCGGCTGGGGTCCGTTCTGATACAGTTGACGATGCAGTGGACGATCCAGCTGAGGATCATGCTGACGACCCAGTTGACGATCTGACGACCCAGCTGGGGGCCAAATTGACTCTCTAGTCAACGACCCAGCTGACGATGCAGTCGCCAATCCGGCTGACCATCCTATTCAAATACAGTCGACATTCCGCGCACAAACATCGAAACTCGAACCCAGGGCAACTCACTCCACAAAGCTTCGGGTGCGGGCTGGACCCCCCTACATTATTCCATTCGATTATTATATCGTATATTATAAAAAATAATATCTCGGTTGGATAGTTAAATCGTAAACCAAACGAGTAGAAATAGCTCTTGTTTTTCACAAATCAGACAGACAGCGAATCTCATATTTCTCCTTTCGCATTTTTATTTTGCACACAAGGAAAAAGATCTGCAACTAAGAGCAAACTTTTAGGTACATACTGAACATACTATATTCCAAGCGTTCCTTATCACATACTCCAAGCACAAATCAGCGCTTCTTCGAGTATACTTGTAACGAAGTAAGACGAAAAAGTGAAAATGATTCCTCCTTCAATATTTTCTGAAGCCACCTGGAGGAAGTGCAGCGCGGTGCTGGGCGCCTGGCCAAGGCGGCCCCGTGCGTTTGCGGTTGGAGGGCGCGGGTGGGGGGGGGGGCGGGGGGGAGGGGGGGGAAGGGGATAAGCGCCGCAGTCACACACCGCAGGAAGCGTGCGTCCCACATTTCGCTAAGCAAACTGCGACGCCGCGACGCCGCAGAGGCGCCTGCGACCGCAGAAAAAATTAAAGCACTTTCTAATTAAAATTCCCACACGAGTGTCGCCGCGGAGCGTGACGCGTGGGCGCGACTGTGGCTTATGGGAAAAGTCGAGAAGGCGTTCCCTGGATTAACAAGTGCGATGCGCAGTTATTATGGGTTCGTCAGGAATTCTGGTGTGCGGAGAATGTGGTTGAAAGCGATGGGAATGTCATGTTGGGAAGAAATTCCTCCAATTCTTCTTGTTAATGTTAACGGAATCTAGTGGGAGTTAGAGAACGGAATTTAAAATATCTTCCATTGATCGTCGGTAAAAATGTTAATGAAATGCACGTGTTGCACGATCTTTTGAGATTTTTTTAAGAGCAAATAAGCATTGGGAAATAATATTTTTGCTTGTATAACTGTGCTTGGTGGATTTCAAACCATATCTTCTGGGACTTTGATTTTCTCATGACCTTCAAAATATTTCCAGAACTATTTCTTTTTCGTACTCTTAAAATGTTTAAAAGGTATTTACAATATTAATGTCACATTCATTAACTTTATTCAGAGAAAGCTGCAAATTAATGTAAATTTTGTTGAAGACAATAGATTTTCCTTGAGCATAATTAAATTAATGAACTCCTGAACTTCTTATTAGAATTACAATCTTATTCAGTTAAATATGTTTCTCTCCTGAAGACTTAGTGTCCATTATGTTACCTATTAATTGATTGTAATTTTTAAATTATTTGTCGTATATTTGGGAAGGCCGACAGAGGTGATAGTTCCTCGGTCAAGTATCTCGGTCCTGTATTCTGTATACAGAATACAGAATTAATACAAATATTTTTACTACGAAAGTAATATGAATGTGATGAACTAGTTGGTGGTGATGTAAGTTGATGTCCATGAACTCCAGAGCTCTCAACAACCAAGCTCCAGAGCAATGGTGGAATGAAAGGCAGGATAAATGAGGGGAGAGACCTGGATTTGAACCCAAGTATTCAGAGTTGCAAGGCGAGTACTACTACACCACAGGTCACAAAAATGTTAGGGATTAACCAATATTTCAAGACAATGTTAGATCGGCATTTGGCGAATACGTACTTGAAAATTGATTAAAGATGAAAAAATAGTGATGATAAATTCATTATGTACTCTGACCAAGAATTTTGTGAATGAAGGAGTTGTTGCTTAACGGCGTTTGTAAACTGATACCAATCGTTTAATTTTGTTGCCTGTAAACATTGCTTTGAATTTAAACTCGCATTTCACATTTAAAAACAGAAGATCTTAGCTTTGTTGAATTTCCGTCATTGTGGTTGTAGTACTTTGAGGTGCATTATTTATACTTGAGATGAAAGAATGAAGTGGAACTTAATCAGACTTCTATCATTACAAGCAAAATTTGTCTCTTAATTGTCATTCAATGTTTTGGAGCTACTGAAATCTGCCCTACGAAGAAAAAAAACGTTTATAGTCATAAAACGTATAGCGTAATTACAAAATCAAATAGTGATGTTTATCATGCAAAATATAATATAGTTTTTAATTCATATTTCTTTCAAACAATTTTATTAACTCATGAAATACCTACCATTATTCATTACTTTTTCTCATGCGTTTCAATGGAACCGAAGTGATTTCTTTCTTTTGTCGTTAAGATCAAGTCGCTTTCCGAAAACTTTTTATGTATGAGGCTAAGTTAAAAATAGGGAAACTATCTCATTTACATTCGTCTTAAAGGGGCTTCAGTTTCGTTAGAACGTACTTGGTGGCACCTTAAAACTAAATCCGAGGAAAAGGTCCGGACGAAGGCAGGTGAGGCGAAGGGTGGCGAATCGCAAAGAATTATGAGTAAAACAAGCAGGACGGGAAAATGCGAGTCGGTAGGCCAGCCTGCTGAGACGATTCGCGCCGGCGGTCTTTTCGGGGGCGGCGCGCGGAGACGCACTTCAAAGCAATTGCGTGTTTTCTCTTTTGATTGCAAATTTGGTGGCTACTTTTAACGGTATTATTATACGGGTTGGATCTGGTATTTACCTCGTTCCAATTTTCTTCTTTTGCTTTCTCTTTCTTACGCTCGGAAAAAAAGAAATAATGATATTGTTTCTCAGCCTATAAGTAGTAGACAACTCATAGTTCAAGTTAAAACTATTACTATGAAGGCAACTGTTAGTATCAAACTTTCGATTTAAATGGGTTTTAGATTGTATATTTTTTAGAAATACATATGTGGAAATATAATTACAGAAGATTTTGCCTGGTTGATTAGTGTTTCCACGCGTGTCAACTCCTACGGCCATTATTCCTGTAAGCATAGTGCATGTTTTGATCGTGGGAGGTGGCATTGGCCTCCCCTCGCTGGATGGCGAAATCCGTCGCCGACTACACGTCGGGTTTTCCCAACCAGGTATCTCCCACCAGCGGGGCACCGCACCCACCGGCAGTAAACAATTACATAGACAATTTGCACAACATTTACAGTTTTGAAGTTTCTGTACGTAAATATTGCCGAAAGTTTCATATTATTGTTGCATTAGAATAGTACAGAAAATCTCTGAAATTGTAATTTTCTGGAGAGTATGTCTTATCTAGAATGGAAAGTCTATTTCGGCCAAATACTGTTTTACCTCAGATTTACCTACAAACCGGGTGTCTTGTGAACTATCTTCATTTCACATACAACTTTTATATGCGGCGTCCTGGGTAGTAAGAGCGAACTCAACTTTCAGTCATTTTTTAATGCATCGTTGTGAAATGCCCTAGTGACTCTCATGCTCAAAGGCATTAAGTGGGGTCCTCTTCCTTGTCCTATCCACACCCCTTTCACACACGTACAATAACATGCATTTCACTACCACACATGCTGGGACACCGGTTGGGAAGCTTAGATTCTGTCCCGGCTGGGGCGGTGGCCCACCGGTTGGAGATACCTGGTTTGGGGAAACCCCACTAGTCGGCGGTAGGTCGGCCCCGGATCTCGCCATACATCGGGAGTTCAGCGCCACCTCCCGAGAAAAACACGCACTACACTTACGGGACTAACGACCTCCGTAGTTGACGCGTCCGGAATCACTGACAACCAACCAACCTAATCCAATATTAAAACTAGAGATTTCTTTCTCAATGAATTTGATTCCTAAATTTAAAATTTTTAAATGATGACTTGAACTTTTTTACAAAAATATGTGTAGTTTTGTGCAATAACTAGTGACACTATGAAGAGAAAACGTTTCGGTGAACGAAAAATACGTTTCTCCTAGAAGCATCTTTGTTCAGCTTTCCCTCAACGGAAAATATTATAATACGTTTTTCACAAATTTTGTATTTGTTGAATTCATCCTCCTTTATACCCGGAACACCTCTTATACCCGGAACACCTATATGTCGATAATTGAGGGTAAGGTTTTTTGAGAGTCATAGTTTTTAATCAGTGTTGCTATTACTATAGAATACTATAATTTAGTACCATTTTTACTCAAAAGTAGATAGTTAATTTCCCCCTCCTCTCTCCTGATCTTATGAATATTTCTTTCCGTGATTACCCGCTTAATAAAATAAATTAATGACCAAAATAAATAGATCTTCGCGAAACTAACTTACAGGAATACAGGAACATGACAAAAAAACGGTCTCTAAAGCGCTAGTGCAGTGGCGAGCTCGGTTCGGTGGCCGCCGGTTTAAGTCCCGCTTATTTACATTGTGCTGTGGCCTTTAAGGTCATTCCATGGTGGAAAAAAATGGGTGAGCTAGTCCGGCGAACCGATTTTTTCTCGTTCTGCGGAAAACCAGATGTTTTTCCGCAGAAAACCAGATGTTACTGTTTTATTATTTTATTACTAATTTTATCATATCCTGGGGCTTGCCTGGGACTCTTCCAAGATCAAAATAAGCTTTTTCTTTATTATTTTTTAAAGAAGGTATTTCCATTTTTCTCGTGTGATTCGCTTAACTGTAGTCCACAAATGAGTTGTGTTTATATTTATTTGCTTTAAGGAATTTTTAAAACGTAAATCAAAATTGTTCAAGTCGAAATTTAACCATTCGAGATAACTTTTTTAAGTAATTATTTAGTGCATTAGCAATGAGCTTCCCCGTGAAGGGGCAGCCGACTCAGTCCATATTTACAATCAGTGGCTCCTTGAAACTTTGTATACTATTTCACTATTCTCAAAATCAATCTGGTTTCAATTTCTTATAGTTAGCTACACCAAAGACTCCTATTAAAAGAGAATTATTCAATTAATTAGTGATCACAATGTAAATATACGTCTTTACTTTTCCAAGGCTACCTAGCATGTATGTAGTCAGTTGAATGATGAAGAAAGTTTCAACGGCGAGGTTAGCAGCTAGACATTTTCGAATCTTGATAATCTCGCTTTTTTTTATTTTTTATTAAAAAACCATAACTCGTTTTCATCATTCAACTACTGTATCTGACTCGGACACGCCCTCGTTCGCAGCGTCCAGCGGTTCGCTGGGAGACGGCGGCCAGGGCATGCGCGCAGGAAGCGGGGCGACAGGCCCAGGCAGCACCAGAAGCCCTGTGCCCGCGCCTCCGACCGGCCCGCCCAAGGGCCCCGGCACCGCCACCCTCCTCGACGAGTCGCCCCTGTCCCCGCTCAAGTACTTCCAGGAGCGATGCGCCTCCAGCAAGGGCGACGGCTCGTGCTACCCCGCCGCCGACTGCCAGCGCCTGGGAGGCGTCGCCATCGAGCTGTGCCCGGGCAGGAAGTTGCAGTGCTGCGTCTGTGAGTATCTTTCTTTTTTTATTTTTTTTATTATTTTATTTTTATTTTTATTTTTATTTATTTTTATTTTTTTGAATTTTTGTTTTGTATTTCTGTACTGTTATTTTTGCCTTAAAGCAAAGATGCAAAGGAATGAAAAGCCATTCTTGACGGGCGGCGTCTGTAATGTTTTATCATGCCGCCTTCTATAAAGCCGTTTTCAGAAAATTATTGTTTAAAAATTACCCAAATGTCAGGCAAAATAACGCGAAAAGTATTCAAATTTTTGAAAAAGTGTATATGATATTATTTCAAAATCTGTTTTTTAAGAACATATTTCATTAAATAACCAAATCTCTATATTATATATTTTAGTTGTAGGAAAACGCCAAAAAAATTGAACTTTTGAAATTTTCAAAAAATTAGGAATTTTATCCAACATGCACTACCAACTTGAGCACCATTTTCTTAAGTATTTTCCACTCTACTCGAGGACAAAGTTAAATCAAAGAAAATTATTGCAATTTTTTAGGAAATTTTGTAAATGTCCTAGGGGCCATATGAGGTATCCCGAAAATTAAAATATCGATTTCAAATTCAAGGGGCCGCGACATCAGCCACATTGATTGGGGAATATAAATTTTGGAGGAATCGGCTGAACGGTTTAGGCGTAGGGTGTGGCACAGACGAACTTTCTGCCGTCACACGTTTTGCCGTCAATCGATATTTCGGTACCCAGGACGCATAAAACATGGATTCTGACGACACCACGTGTTAGAAGTAATTTACTATATACATGAACAAGATTTATCCACTTTTCGGTAATAGGGCCCTGTAAAAAGAGTTTTTGTGTCGAAAATTCGCCGTTTTCCGTCGCACTTTTGTAATAGTTTCTCTACTTATGTACGTAAAGCCAAAAAAGTAAAAATTCAGAGAACAAGGAAAATGAGACATGCGCTATTTTTAAATGTCCTTTACTCTACCCGAGGAAGAAGTTTTCTCCAAACATTTGTAGCCATTTTTAAGAAAATTTAGAAAATGTTGCGAAAACTTCATGTAAAATACCCCCAAAAATCAAAATATCCGTTTCAAACTTGAAGGCCTTCAGTCCGGCCAGATCGATAGACGAATTTCAATTTTGGAGAAAATCTTCTCAACGGTTTAGGCCCTATCGTTGACTACAATTAGGCACAAAGACGAATGGACAGAAATATGTTTAGCCGTAAATCAGTTTTCGGTATTAAGGGCTCACAAAACGTGAATTATATTTAGATAACGTGTTAGACGAAGTAATTTACAACATAGAGGGACAAGATTTATCCACTGTTATGATACCAGGAGTTTTTCTGTTGAAAAATCGTCACTTTCTGCTGAAGCAATATAACGTATTTACTACGTAAGTACGTAGAAAGATGAGAAAGTGAAAATTTTACAAGAAAAATTAGTCAGAAATTTAATTATTCACCCTTGTTTTAGGCTGTGCATCCAAAGAATTGAGGTTATGTTGTGACAAACCGAAAGCGTGTGATGGTAAATATTGTGGAAGGATATTAAACTCATAATATTGAATCTTAAACGTTGCTAAACGTTTCGGTTCTTAAATTGAATTATTTGTAAGGTGACTAACTGCGGAACATACATTAATATCTATATTTAATACTAATGTCCTGCTTTCGTCATACGTTTGTGGTCATTGTGGTTGAAGAGGAGAATTTGTAAAGTTCTTTTTTTAATTCCCGGAGAAATGTGTAGAAGACTGGTTAATGGAGAACTTCTCGGTAGAAAATAATTATTTTATAACCTACATGTTTACCTTACAAGTCGTTGAGTACCTAGAATTTGAGTTGAATACCCTTCCCCCTCCAATCATCGACACGTCCATTCACAAACCAATAGCGAGCAGAAACAATGTAGAGTTGCACAACCTCTCACCAATGAAGGGCGTACCCACTGATCCCTCCAAAAATATACTAATTTTAGCATATACCCATGAGCGACGAAGATCCTCCCCGCTCAATGGGAAACTACCAAACAACTTCTCAGTTACGGGTGTGTGTCACTCCCATACAAAAACGTTCTCCACACGGACTCAGTCATCATCGAAGAAGGCAGAATGTATTAATTTTGGCGCTCAATTTACACCTCACCAACAACTATAAAATGCCAACATAAATTTTCTGGTCAACTCTCACGAAAAGAGCAGTTTTTAAACTTAATTAATTCTTTTAATTTAGATATTACAGTGAACTTACCTACGCGGAATGCTGTTAAATAGAAAACGCAATAGATCAAATCATAATTAAGAAAAACACAACTAGTAATGAAATAATAAAGAATGGTCTCCAAATGTTTCTCTCTTTTAGAGCAAAGGAGATTAAAAAGTGACGCAGGTCTCATTTTTGTTGAACTCTGAATTTTCGAAAATTGCAAAAGTTACAAATAATGCGAGATAGTGTTTTTGTAACACTACTAATATCTTTCGTGCTTCAATGGGTGAAAATGAAACACTTATTGCAATATTTTTAGATCTTTCGAAAAATTTTGACAACATTCATAATATTTTTGGTTTCAAAATTTTCTTCATAGGGAATTCATGATATTGCCCTAATTTCGATATTATCGTACCTAAAAAACGATAGAAAAGAATATAAGAACTAATTGGCACGAAATAAAATTATTGTTGTGCGCACGTTTTGTTGAGCTCTCCTTTTGCTCGTTGTAGTAGGAGTAGATCCGGGGGGTGGGTTGCTATTTTATTAGAAATACTAAGCTTTCAAATAGTTCGCTATAGTTCGTTTACCTTTGCAATTACGTTTTATGTAGCTCGAGAGCGAACATTTATAAATGTCAAATCTAGCTATAACCTCGCGTTCTTGGTACTTTCAACAAGGTGTAATCAACATTCAACAAGGTCATTCAACAAGGTGTAATAAAATGTGGGGGAAGGAGTTCTGCAGTTCAAGAACATGCGCACAGATTATAGATATTTTGTTAATAATTTGTTATTGTCAACTGTCAAATTTATCACATTCACTAATTATTTTATTATAAATAGATTGTAAGTGTACTTTGTTCAGAATTTAAAAAATGAAAAGAATATAGATTATATACTAGATAAATATTGATTATTTCTGCAGGTAGGTTTATGCAACCAATTACAATTAACATTAGGAATATTAATACAATATAACTTTAAATTATTTTAAAATAATAATAATAATAATAATAATAATAACAACAACAACATCAATGACAACAATGAACTTAGTTATAAATGCTATAAGAACATTAATTCTACATTTATTGCTATCCTATACAGATATTTTAAACTATTAATATCCGACTATTTTAACTACACCGCACTCCATTTCACTTCACAACACTTTCACTTCAATTGTTTTCCTCTATCCCATTACACGTCACAACTCGATACCACACTTCAATACAAATGCAATATTCATTATGATTACATTGTGTATTTAATAAAGCAATGCATTTAATAATAATAATAATAATAATAATAATAATAATAATAATAATAATAATAATAATAATAATAATAATAATAATAACTGTTTTAATAAGCCTACCTTACCAATTAATAAAGTTTACAAATATCATTAGATAGTTTACATTTAAATCTTTGAACACCTAAAAGAACCGGATCCACCGCTGTCGCAGGCGACTTATTTCAGCCCATTAATGTTCTATCTGTAAAGGAAGATTTTCCAACATCTGTTCTCTGTGACCTGAACTGATTTTGTGTTTGTGATCCCCTCTACTAAAGTACGTGGGTCGTCCGAGTCAGATGTAGGTATCTTTCCCAGCTGGACAACCGGCTGGTTTGTACAGGGCCCAGAGTTTTTTCTTGACTCTCCTGATTTCTGGAGACTCTCATTCTACTTTCTCCCTTTTGATTTGGTAAGTTTACACTTCTCTGTATTCTATTCAAATTTTCCTTTTGTATATTTCTAAAAGCCGCCCCGAATTCCATTAATGGACGAACTAGAGATAAAAAAGATAATTCTCTCGCTTTCACAGTACGTTTTTTTAGTATCTACACAAAAACAAGTTTTGAGAAAAAACGAGGTTAACTTCGACAAGCTGTCGTGATTGTGAACGTAACAATAATTATGTAATTGGTGTGTTTAGTTGAATTGGATTTTTAAATACTATTTTTTTTTTCATTCTAGCTATAAAATAAAGCAGTTTTAGCATCCTTCTATCATTACACTTATTAAAAGTGTAGTAATCTCAGGACAAGAATGGGCACTGCATTGTTACTAAGCAATGCTATTATAATATTCTCTACGACTACTGTATGCATTTCTGCGTGTTATTGGACGATTCCACAAGCCGTGCGAGAATTTTATTTTCGCACTATTGTCGACCAAAAAAGCAATCACATTCGTCTTAGTTCATTACACACGTCAGAGGGTTCCTCATTTGCCTATAGAGGGCGTCAGCTTCACGCGCTCTGACGCGGGAGGTCGCAGCTAACATACGACAGGTGAACCACGAAATAGTAAGCGAGTTGGTGATTGTTAGGATGGTTATGCGGTTGCGGAAGGTTATGTTGATGATTTTATGACAAAATGTCTACCCCAAACATTCTACTGCTATTCAAGTAGAACATAATACAGCTATTCAAAATACTCATATTCAAGAAACATCTTGTTCTAGTGGTAATTCTATTTTAAATGAAATCGGCTCAAATCAAGAGTCATTTCCCTCGATAATAAATATTACCAATTGCTCTAATTTCACAATTAATTTTTCCAAATATTAATTAGACATTTATGTTTGTAATATTTGTTTTGTTTACTTGTTTGTAGTTAATGTCATACAATATTTAATTAACGAAATAAAAATTACAATGAATGTAACATTATTTCAAAAAATAAAAACTTTTCAAATGTTTTTCATTTATTTTTTTTAAAACATCAATTTGAAGGTCGTAGAGAAAGTATATTTTTCTACACGCACATATTATTATTCACTCATAGAAATTACGTCACTCGCCCCTACATCTCTCGTGTCGTAAACATCAACTCGTAAATAATAGCTATCATTCTATGTCCATTGAAGAAAATACTATTATTACTTTGAGAGTAAAATGCAGAAATGATTAAATGATACACACTAAGTTTATTAAATCTCTATTATTTTATTTTATTTTATTTTACAAAAACGTATAGGTGAAAACATTATGGTTCACAAACTTGACCAAGTTAAAAAAACACCTGCTTCTACATATACACTGGTAAGGTCAGTCCAAAAAGCTTTCCGGTTTTCTAGAATAACTTGGTCAAGTTCTTTGAGTAATTTATCTCTCTTGCCTTTGGAGAACCTAGAAACCTTTGGTCATTGTGAACTCTCCAATGCTAATAACAACATAGTCTTTTATATTAAGACGTTTCAAGGCTTTGTCCATCGAAAACTTTTCTAAATAGGACTTTTTAAAAATCAAACTTGACTTTCCTCGACACACTTTGACTTGAAAATTAATGCTATTCATTCAACATATGTCATGCCGAAAATTTGCTATTTATTGTTTTTCTGCGTTCGTCTGAAATTCTTTCTGTTCATTTTAATTTACATAGATCTTTGTCATATGGTGGGAAAACTATTTTTTCCCCTTTAACTCTGCTTTCTTTTTCACATTTCCGCTTTCTGTGCTTTCTTCTATCTTTCTCCTTTTTCTAGGCTGTTCTTTCTTGGAAATTCCAAGTTCAACACTTAGTAAATTTTCATGTTCCTTGTTCGGCTTTCTTGCATCATTTTCTTTACTCTGCTTATCCTTCTCAGCCGCATGTTCACCTTCAAAATCAGTTACTAGTTTCCATATGTATCTCAGATCAGTGTAATTGGATCTTCTAATTTTTGGATCTCTTGTGTTATTGGATCTTCTGTCTCCTAGGCCTTCTGTTGCAATAGACCTAATGCACAATATACCTCTTTGTGGACATTTTGTGTTTTAGACCTTCTGCCCATGGACTTACCAATCTGCAAATACCGAGTTCTCTGCCATAGTATTTGCAAATAGTTTACGTTACCTTATGTGTAGTACCTTGTGAATTGCCTCGCTTTACAACTTGAAAGAGAAACGTATCTTTAGATGCGCAATGTTGTATTTTTAGGACATATTATGCCTAGAGTAGCTCTTCATTTTGCTGCTTTTAAAATATCATGAATGAAAAATAAATGAATATGTCGATTATTAACGAATTTGATCTTTATAATAATAAACAATAATAATATAGTATAATAAATTACCATTGGCACATATTCTCCACTCAGCACATACTAACAAACTTACAAAATATGTAGAGCTAGCAGATGAGATGAAGTTTTGGAAGGGGTGGAAAAGGTAAATATTCGTCCCCTGACAATTTCTACTACCGCAATAGTAACAAAATCTCTCATTAAACATCTACAAGAGTTAAATATAAAGCATGTACTGGCAGCAATGCAAAAACAGTTATTCTGAACACCTGTCACACTGTGGAAAAAAACTGTCACTGATATGGCTGACATGTAGTGTGGGAGGTCTTGAAAATAAATAAAGGTATTACTCGTTACTTGCTCATCGGAGCACTACGAGTGAGCTTAGGCTCAACAAAACCTGAGGCAGGTGAATGTTTCCTATCCGCGTGGAAGAAGTCCATAAATAATAATAATAATAATAATAATAATAATAATAATAATAATAATAATAATAATAATAATAATAATAATAATAGTTCATAATAAATAGTGAAATTCAAATTATTGTATGATCACTTTTGTGTAATTATACACTTCTGAGAAAATATGCATTGTCATTGTAGGAATAAAGGGAGATCGCTTCTTTGGAAGGTAATGTTCTCAATGTAATTAAAATACGTCAGGTTGATTGAAAAATTTTATAAAAGTAGTCCCACTAGATATCGGAAACATTCGCGTTGAAACGGTTGACAAAACTTGCATTGTTTCGCCAACATGCAATGCGCGTGACGCTGTCACCTTCCGTGACGGAATATTGCATTCCAGAGAACTTGTAGGGCAATTACTCGCTGATAATGAACTGCGAGGAAAAATAGGGCTCACCCTCGTCTCCTCGTTACCGTCGTCGCCGTCTTGACGAGCAGTCTCTCCTTTTCGCAGTTGAGCGCTCTTGCGGAGATGTGTCTGGAGAGCGCCTCACGTACTTCCAGTCTCCGGACTACCCGGCTCAGTCCATGGGCACCCTGGCCTGCGATTACGACGTCGCCATCCAGAGCGACGTGTGTGCCGTCAGGTAAGCAACCAACACAGGATCGCCAAACCAAATAGAGTAACATAGGTGTTACTTACGTCATGGATAAAATTGTGTGAATGCTTTAGTAACGTTTTTTATGTTCTATTTGCACTGATATTTATATTTAAGTATTTCTGTCCTGTTCAGGAGGCTCGGCTCCTTCCAAATATAATTTGGAGGAGCTGAAGGCGCCAGGGCTCCTTAGAGTGGGCATCTACGCTTTTGGAAACTTCGACCAGACGTGACAGATATGTTATAGATATGAATTAATGGAGGATTACTCCGGAAGCGTAAAGCGCTGAACGCCCCGCGGGGCATGGAGACGCGTTGGGACAATGAAAGACGCAACAAAGTTAAAAAAAACAACATAATCTGGGGAAGCTCAACGTGTAGTACCCAGACCTTTAGATTGCCAAAGAAAATTATCCTAATAATGGAAAAATGCCATCCGCGTGATCCCTGCAAGCCTAACTTCATTGAGCTTCGAATCATACCATTGCCTTGCCTATTTATTTACGAAACTGTAATATTTGTCAAAACTGTCTTACTAAACGTCGGGAACATAGTTTCATGCAATACTGATATTTATAATTATAACACACGTCGTAGAAATCACGTTCATAAAGTATCAGTATCAACAGCTCACTACCAGAAATCCACATACAATACATGTACATTACTTTAAACGTATTGCCAGATGACATTGAACAATTGAAGTCGGTACACAAATTTAAGTTAAAAGTAAAATATTTTCTGCTACATAACCGTTTTTGTACAATTAGAGACTATACTAATCATCAAAAAGAAAAATAATGTTTATCTTAACAAAACAGTGATATATAATGAATTAGCTTACATTTGTATTGTGTTTTTAAAAGACATTTATGCTTGTATCAAATAATGTACTTCAGCTTCCGAATTAATGACCCCCATCCCGATCAGGTTTTTGTCCAGTTTCCCTGATCCATTGAGCAAATACTGAGATGACTCCTTTTTTGCTTCTGGACGTAAATGTAGCTTCACTATGCGCACGTTTTGTTGAACTCTCCTTTTGCTTGTAGGAGGCTTGCTGGTAGGAGTAGAAGGAATAGTGAGTTACTATTTTGTTAGCAATGAAGAAAAATCAAATTTTCAGTTCGTTTATAAATAAGTTTTTCATGAATTGGGGAACGAGAATGTCTAGCTTTTCAAATGTTGCTAATCTCGCGTTTTTTAAATTTTTTTTTAAACGTGTACTTGTCTTTCAACTATTAATAGTTAAAATGATAGGAAAGAATTCTGGAACTCAAGAAAACGTGCACAGATGATTTTCCCCTCATTCGTCACATACAGCTTTTACTGTTTTTTGACTAAATAAATCAAAATCTAAATATGATAAGCACCGAGAGAAATGGCTCAGGGCACAAACCTATGTCACTACAGTGTCCTTGATCGTGAGGTTCTGGAGTTCGAGTCCCGACAGTGGCAGGATTTTCGACACTGGCCAGATAGCTAGGTCTAGTTCTGTCGGTGACTGGAGGAGAATCCTAGCGTCTGGCTATTCTGATCGGTAGTTTTCTGTGATTTTTCCGATTAACATCAGGCGAATGTCGGAGCATTCCGATTAACATCAGGCGAATGCCCTAATAAACGGACCATAGGCCGCATGCGATCTTTCGGTCCCATTCCTTGTCCTACCTACCCCTTACACACACACACACACACACACACACACACACAAACATGCACTACACTATCACACACGTCGGAAGACCAGTTGGGAGCTTAGAGCGTGACCCGGCTGGGACGGTGCCCCGCTGGTGCCCCCTTATTTGGGGAAAACCCTGCTAGTTCGGCGCCGGATATCGCGAGAAAACACACTACACTTACGGGACTAATGATCTTAGCCGCTGACGTGCTCGGAATCACAAGTTAAAGGAATCGGCTTTAAATTTCCAGTGCGCTTTAATCTGGTTTCTACCAGTATAATTTTAAAATTCGTTTGGTATTCCGTTATCTTTCATTCTGTTTACTTTTTGTTCCGCAAGAAAGTGCACCCTGTGCAGGCAAATAGACCGAACAGTCGCTGTCATTTCAGTATAGTTCAAAATCAATTGGTACTTTACTGAAAGTAGTTGTACAATGCAAGCTGGTACTGTCATAGTACACAATTAATTGGTAAAATCAAATAAACGAGGGAAAGATAAAAAAAGAAAAGAAAAAAAAAGAAAAAAAAAGAAAAAAAAAGAAAAAGAAAAACGATCGTCGGGAGAGGACAACCGCGAGAGACAAGACTGATTTCCCTGCTCACATGGCAGAGGAATTGAAGATGCCCATACAGGCGGGCTGCGCGAACTTAGTAGAATTTATAGAAACGGCGTGGGGTTCAATACACATGGTGTTGGATTCGAAGAATGCTGTGTGATGAAATGACTAACAAATATCAGAGGAACTAAATTTGACTCCTTCATGAGATGAGGCACAATCGCAACATTTCTTTGGCTGTCCCTTCTCCCTCAATTCGCTTGAGAACCTATTAGTAATAATAAAGAAATCTTAAAATGGGGGAAAAAAAAAGAAAAGAAAAAAAGAAAGAAGAAAAAACCAACCAACTTAAATTTAGTATTAAAGAAATTAAGTTGTATTCTGTTACGCACTATAATGAATTATTAATATTGTTTGGTTGTGTAATGTGTTTGATTTCATCCCTTAATTTTTCCAGCTTACCTCTAGTTTATTAATAAAGGACGAATGACAGAGCCAGTCTTGCAATACATAGTTTGGATTACACTTTCTAATGCCTTGAGGTGCTAATTTCATAAAACTTAAATGACTCCAGAAATTTTGAAAGGTGAGGTAGGGAGGAGTCATTTAGGCCTGTTATAAAATGTTTTTCTTCAAAAATATTTTTTGTTTTATCTTTGTTCTTATCTTACATTAATTGATTAATAATTAGTAGGGAATAATTTTGTGGTTAGAAATATTATAAACTATAGTGAATAATTACTAAATACATTGAATAATTACGTGAATAATTACTAATTCTACATTTTTTCTTACATATGTAATAAAATCTAATTGAAGCATTAATAGCTGTGTTGCAAAAAGTTCAGAGAACACTACTCTTTTTTATCAATGTCATTTTTATGAAACTTTTGTGAAAAAAGTGTATGTTTAGGGGAATATTTGCACTTAATATTGAGAAAGGACTTTGATTTGTAAGTGGATTAAGTCACTTTCTAATACAACTTCATTATTAACTAATAAATCTAATCTAATAAGAGTATAATGAGTGATGGTATTTTCATCATTTCGATTCTTTAACATTGAGAGGAAGTAAGGAACAAGTGATTCAGGACAATAAAATTAATTCTATCATCTATTTTTATTTTTACACTATAAATTATCCACAAATTGCAATCCATCCTATAAATTTAGATCTTCACTAATATTCTATTTGATAAATAATTTATAACTGTTCAACGCATTAGTTACTCCATCCAGATTGCAAACTGGATCTCATTCACTCATGAATTACAAATAATTATATTATGTCTCATACTTATCAGTCAATCACCTCTTACCTATTTAACTGCCTGGTGTGTGCTGCATTTGTTTGTATAGTACAAGACAATTCTCTCATAATTTATTTAACTTTTAAAAGAATTATTTTGATTCCAAATTTTTATATTACGAATTTTATGATTTCTGCACTGTTTTTGCCCAAAATTGTTTAAAGAAATAACTTCAACTAAATTCTTTAATATTAAACTTCTTTACCAAAAAAAAAAAAAAATACATCATCAGTTAGCTTATGAAATTACATCATGGTACATCAAGTTAAGTGTCATTTAGGTCTACATTAATTTTGTTTGTTTGTGTGTGTGTTTGGTATGTTCTTTCCTTTTTATGTAATTTTGGTTTCTGACATTTTCAGAATCGAGTATGAGAAGGTGCAATTAGCAAGAAAATTAGGAGGTGTATGTGATATTGATCAAATTTTTATTCTTAACTCTGTTGATGGTCCTACAACTGGTCAATGTGGTCCTCTCTCAGGTTACAGTAGTAAGTATTATTAATAATTTCTGAAGTGAGTTTAATACAAGACCTGTACAGAAAGGGGGACAGTGAATCCAAGGCCCTCCTAAAATATTTTGAAAGTAACCCTATAGCATTTTGTACTAAAACATTTTCTTTCTGTAAATAAGTTGAATCCCTGATTTTCTACCTTTACTTTAACCTGACAATTTGGGGAATTGTAAAATAACATTTAAGGATGAGGCTATCTAAGGCATCTGGCAATCCTTTAACAGATTTAACATAAAATCATTTGTATTTTTTAATCATATCATGAAAGTCTTAATTTCATTCTTCTTGAGGTAAATTTTATTTATTTAGTAGTTAAATGCCATGTGAAAATAAAAGTATTTAATGGAAATGTGGATCCAGAAATGTAGGTGTCTTCACTTCTGTTTTCCACTGTATTCACCTGTGTGTTGAGAGTTATGAAGTATAGTTGTTAAGTTAAATGAAGCTTTAATAGCTCAAATAATTTGAATGGCTTGCTTACATTTGTTGTTTTTGCCATCAACGAACATATGAGGAGTTTGTTATCAAAACTAGCTCATTCCATTTGAGACAGTTTGTTACATGTGTAGCTTTTTTAATACAGACCTTCTCACATATGCTCAGTTAGATATGAACAGGAAAAAAAAAATACTTAAATTAAATTAGAGTAAGTTAAATGTTCAAATATTTTGCTACTAAAAATAATTATCTACTATGTAATACCTTAAAATGTCTGTAACTAGTATTGTAGTATAAGTATCACTAGGCCAATGACTCCATCTTGATCAGGTTTTTTGTCCAGTTTCCCTGGTCCTTTGAGTAAATGCGGAGATGGCCCCTTGTTTTGCTTCTGGACAATAAATGTAACTTCACTCGCTGCCCTCAAGAAGATGTATACGATTGTACTCCCTCTCTTTATATTGTATATAATGTCTCGTCATACATGATGTAATTGTATTGGCTCAATAAATTTAATTCTTATTATTCTTACAATTATTATTATTATTATTATTATTATTATTATTATTATTATTATTATTATTATTATTATTATTAAAAATTATCCCCCTATTTTAGGTGGAAATGAGCAGTATTGGAGCTATGTCCCTTAGTAAAAATAAGAATTTGCAAAAAACAAAAAAGGTTAATTTTGGTACATAATGGAATGAGTGGGTTTTGATAGAAATATGCAAAATAGAAATAGAACATTAAAAGAGTTGATATTTTCATTTATAGTCTTCTTTATTAATGCACAATGAATCCTTTTGGCATAATCTTAGTATTTGCAAATAAATGTGCAATTGAAACAATCAGAGTGAAGAAAATAAAAAAATTGGGATCACCCAAAGTGATTAGTAACTTTTAAATAAAATATTCTCCTTATATTTTTTGATATAATGTTTGTGTTTCCAATTATCACAATAAAGTGCTACCTGCATATCCATTCTGTAATAATCCTAAGAAATATTGTGTTAATATTCTTATTGCAATAATATTCTAATAAAATAAGAAATTCTTACATAAGTAGAGCCTACACTGGAAGAACAATGAGGGTCCAGAAATATAACTTCTGAGAAATCAGTATTTTTAATTTTAAATCATAATAACTTCATTATAACTAATAAAGTCTATTTATTTTGATGTTTCTTTAACTAGAAATGAATTGAGTTCATATTCATTGTGTTGTTGGGTTTTTATACTTAAATGTATTACATAAAAAATACATCAATTTAATTACTATCAAAAAACAGAACAAGGAGGGTGATGATTTGATTTGTTCTGAAGCCTTTTAAAATTAATAGGTTTTTGAGAGAGCTATAAGTTCATCATATACTAGTTAAAAAAGATGCAAGCATCCTTCTCGTAGAGATATTTGTTTCTTCTTGGATTTGATGACAAGACATTCTTTGTATACGCCATTGTAAGTTTCTCAATGTAGGATCATTGAAGATGGACATGGATGATCATCAGTTTTCACTCTTTCAAAGGATTTTGTCTTTGGCTATAGAATACTTTTTTGAATAATTTTCATAGGTTCCTCTACATTATAATATATTTTAATTAATTTCTCATAAACCAAACAATGTTCAAAAATCAATAAGGCAACAATGTGTTACAAGAGTAAACAATCAACAGTTGGAGAACTGAAAGCAGACCACTTCACCACTGCTGTCAGCTCACCAACTAATTCAACCCTTCTTGGCAAATATTACTTACTTTTTTTGCTTTTAACCACTAAATAATGCACCTTTTGGATTTTTTCCTTAATTTAAAATATTATTTTGGGATTGTACTATACAAATTCACAGCCAGCTCAGTTTTGTTAAATTGTTTTGGGTTGCCTCATTCCCTGCACGAGTCATAAGTTTATAATTTTTCTTTATATGTGAATTACAACTTACACATTACAAAATGATGCTCTTTGTGTAATAATTTTTTAATATTTTTAAAAGATTTTATCATTCTTATGATGTTTATAACATTCTGTATGTCAGAGAAATTAATTAATAATAGACATGGAATTAGGGTTATTGAATTGTTTTATTTGAATTTAACATGCAACTGAAATCACTAACAAAATCATAAACATTAGGTTAAACAATACAATTCAAAGTTATTTACACCTTCTGAGGTTATTGATTTTGAACTCAAAAACTATGCTGCTGTCTTTTAATTTCCTTCATCACTAGGAATTATTGTCAGATTTTGATGACTTGGATTTTACAGCAACTGTTGCAGTCAATCCAGGACAAACAAAACCAGTGAAATTGGCTGTTTTGGTTCAGAATGAAGCATATTATCATTGGAGAATAAAAGTGATGCAAATCCGTTGCTCTCAACTTCGAAATTTTCATGGTAAATTTTATGATAAATTTCGTACATTAAGATAAATTAAGAAGAAGAAAAATCCATGTTCACTTCCAAATTTTCCTTGGTTGGTAGCTCCTGGCACTTGTGGAAGGAAAGATCAAGATGTGTCTGCAGCTGCAACAGAAGAATTTATGGAAACATTACCTAGCTTATTCCACATCTTGCAAGATGTGAAATGGCGAAGAGCACATACAGCACGCACTCCTGGAGGGGTGTGGTGGAGTTTCCCAGAGCCAGTATTCAATACTTTCTATTACGGTATGGTTTTCAGAACTATTCCCTACAGAGTGTGAATTGATGTTTCCTCCCCACCTGTGAATTGACATTGGGGATGCCATCCTAGGAAGTTTACGTACTCTGCCAGAAAAATTATAATTTGACCCTGTCAGAAACACAATTAGTAGAAACCTAGGTGCCTTGTTTATGATTTCTACACTGAAATGTTCAAATCAAGCAAATCAAAAAATCTAAGTCAAGGAAATAGGAAATGAAAATTTTCCCAAGAACTTTCTTAGGATTTATTTATACTTCAAGTAAAAAGTCTTAATTTCACTTAGCAATGCACCCTTCTCTAGATTTTTAATGTCTTTGCCCTTGAGAAAATTGTCAATTTGCACCATAATTCATTATAACATAGATAATAAAACTGATTAATTCAAATAAATATTAATAAACAATTTACACCTTATCCATTAGCTGTTCTTGCTCTTTATTTTGCATGGCCAGGGTCTCTGTGATTTGAGTTGCACTCACCTTTGCAAGCTTCTTCCAATTCTTCATTATTTCAGGTTTTTTATTTTTTAAATTTCATTGGAAGATTTATCCAATCATCTATTTTTTATGAGTAATGCCAGTATTTGCAAAACAAAAATTAAATAAAATCATAAGAAAACTTCAGTTACAATTCACTTATCTTCTTCACTTATCTATTCACTTAACCAACAAGAGCGACAGCTCCTTCAAATGTTTGTCTCAATGCCATTGAAATTAAATTATCAAAAGTTATCTTAAAATTCAAAATAACACTTAATTTTAGTGAATGTTTAGCAACCCTAAACATACCATGTGTATTAATTAAATTTGCTGCAGTGTGATTATAAGTCTATTTCAGATGACTGATTCAAAATTGACTGAGAAACATAGCCTCTTTAATAATTAAGAAAGGACGACCAAGTTTACTAACATACTGTTGCACCCTAAGAAGAATAATTAAGAAATATAAAATTTATTTTTAATCATTGCGTATAATGATTTCAAAGGGTTGGCAATGCTATTAATACAAGAACAAAAATTCACTAGATTAATGTTAAAAAATTATATACACATTTTAAACAACAAACTCTTGAAAATCTTTCTAGAACAATCTCTGAAAGTAATTCAATTATTCAAGTTATTAATTAAAATATTAGACAATATATTTTACTGTTCATTAATGCTATTTCTACTCATTTAACTATAATTTAGTATACTTAGCCCTACACAGCCTGGCCAGGGTAGTGCAGGGGCATTAGCCCCGTTTGTTATATTTGACACGTGGATTCAAAGTCCTTGAAACGATATTGAGTTTTGGCAATGTGTGCATTCCTAGAACAGCATGTATCACCCCTGAACCTCAAATTATATCCTAATTCCTTTCCCTTCCCTAATAAATTGGGTGAGAAGAGATAAGTGTGCATTGTAAAGGTTTTTGGGTCCAGCGTGATTGTCATCTAGGTGTGGTCTAGCTCCCTTCTTTAGCAGAATGTACTCACAAGCTAGGCTTGTCTAACTGTATGTACAATAGGATGACCCTTCTTTTGAAAACAAGTGGAATTTTTTCAACCTCCACCCAGAAATTGGTTTGGAATGTCAAAATAATGAGCTCTGAATTTTTTCCGAATTTTTCAAGCAAAATAACTCATGCTGGTAAGCAGTTGAAATTTAACATGGGTTTTAAATGGGCTTTTCTGGCAACATTAGACTTTTGAATGTTACTTCTAGAAAGTTTTTGTAAAATTATGGAACTTAGTATACCTACTTTTTGGGGTTGCTGAGCTCGAATTTGCTGTCAAAAATTCATTTTTGACAGTCCTAGCTGTCAAATGTCATTATTTTAAACCAATGAAACAATTTTTTAAATACTATTATGTGTTGACATTTCCTAGGTTTTTTGAGTCTCTGAATTCAAATTTGAAGTAAAATTGAAATGTAGACATCAAATTTGAAATCAGCAACCTAAAAACCCTTTGAAATGACAATATATAATAATATAAAAAATAAAAAAAATTAAATTGATAACATTTTTAACAGCTAGGATTCTCAAAAATAAATTTTTGACAGCAAATATGAATTCAGTGACTCAAAAAACTCTAAAATGTCAACACATAATAATATTTTTAAACATCGACACCAAAAGATGCAAAAAACGTAAATCAGAAATACATCTTTACCACTACACAGTAACATATGCTTTTTGAATGATGAATGATAGAACTGAAATCTTAGTCTAATTAAAGTCATCATGCTTGACACAAAATATTTCACATTCAAAGTGTAATATTATCTCAAATGAATCAAGAAAAGAAATACCTGTTCTTTAAACAATTTTATCTCTGACCTTTTCCAATTCCTGTTATTGCTGTATTCAACACACAAAAGCAATATTAAAGATTGTTTACTTTTGAAATAATTATTAATATTTAGAAGGAATACAATGAAAATCGTGGGAAACTTTTGATTCATTTACTTTATTTTTTAGCACCAAAAATGATAAATATCAATATGTGATATTTGGTGGGGGAGAAAATCTGAATTTATTGCTCATAAGCAAAACAAAGAACTTTGGCAGAATTTGCTTTGTGTATTAAGGGAAACTGAACAAAACAAAAACATTAAGACGAGTTTTCAGTGATACAAGCAACATTTTAGTCTCTCTGCCTCCCCAGGCCCCATACAAATGCAGATTTAGGCTGCAATGCTTATTATTAACATAAATTGAAATAATTTTCATTCTGTGTTGGCAACACAACATACGTATTTATTAATACTATCTAAAAATTTGAATATAAAACGTGCTAAGTAGTAATAGTGGCATTTATTTAGGCATCTACATATTTAAAGTTTTTTTTATCTATTCCAAGAAATGGAAACCTCGGAAATAAATTAGATATTTAATGAGTGTTATAGAATAGTTTGATTTTAAAACAAGATTCTTAATTTAAATATGTGAATGTTCAAAACTTTTTTCAGAAACCCCTAATAATCTTATTAGTAATTCAGAAAAGTTTTCAGTTAGGCCAATAACTGATGTTATAAGTCAACATAAAATGAATTTAATTAAAAAAATATTATAAAAAGTAAACGGATGTTGTTTACACAATTACAAAATAAAAAGAAAATTGTCTGTCACTATTAAATGCAATTATATTTGATGAGTTTTCCAACAGATTTTCTGACAGACAATTTTTAGTTTAAAAAGACTGTTTGAAATAACTCAAAATCACATAATTTTAAACATAAAAGTTTTTATTCTTAATTAGGTAGTCATTGTTTGTTCTGCGATGTTTTGAGGACATGGATTTTTTATCCATTTTCAGGCTACAATGAATATATGAACATTAGAGAAAATTGAGCTTTTAAAGAATGAAAAAAACAAGTTATTGATATTAATATTTAAAAAATATATTCACATTTATTTTTTATTATATATTATAACATTTATTTTTTATATGTTAACAGTTATTCATATATTAATGTTTATGTATTAATATCAGTAGCTTGTTTTCCATTCTTTAAAAACCTCAATTTTCTCTTATGTTCATATATTCATTGTAACCTGAAGATGGGGAAAACTTCCATGTCCTCGACATGTTGCAGGACAAACTTTGACTATCTAAGGAAGAATAAAAACTTTTATGTTTAAAATTATGGGATACTGAGTTATTTCAAATAGTATTTTTAAACTACTGCCTGCCAGAAAATCTGTGGCCAAACTCATCACATATAAATGGTTGTTTCGTCTTATTATTTCTGATCTTATCATCATTGTTGTTTCATTCACTTTATGGAATCTATTATATCTATCTCATTTTTCCTTTAGTTTTTATGATCCATATCTAATCTCAGAAATGGAATCCTCAAGAAATAATGTCAAGGACTATTATATTATTTCCCTCTCATAACTAGTTCAGTTTTGACAGCCAAGATAAGGATGGATGTAAAAACAAGTTTGATCATGTTTGGAGCTTCATTTACCTTTAATCCTCATTTGATTGTTATTTTCTCTTCTTGTTTAGGTACAATGAAAAAACACTTGCAGCAGCAGAGTTCCCATTCTGTACACCTAGTCAGGGAAGCAGAGGAACGCATAGTAGGAGGCTCTGATGCAGAACTATATGAATTTCCATGGCAAGTGGCTATCTTTCTAGAAGACTTGTTTTTTTGTGGAGGAGCTTTAATAAATGATCAATTTGTTCTTACTGCAGCACATTGTCTCATGACGTGAGTAACTTACGAACTTTCCTATCCTTATTTTATGTGTGTGTTCCATTCCAAATATGTATTCACTTCATCGATTTCATGTTTCTTTCAGCCGAGATACTCCTGTAGAATCAATTGTTCTACAGCTTGGTGATCATGATCTTACCACTATAAATGAAACTACTCATGTTACTCGACGTGTTCGTTCAGTTTTATTTCATTCTCACTTTCATCCATTCCTACTAGCTAATGATATAGCTATGTTACGGTTGGATAAACCTGTAGCTCTGTCTTATCGAGTAAGACCAGTTTGCTTACCCAATCCAGGTTAATATTTTTTCCTTTTTTTAAATGGATTTTTACATTGGAAGAACAGAAGAAATTAAATATTTTAATGTTATTTTTTTCAGCTGATTCTTACACTGGTCGACAAGGAACTGTGGTTGGCTGGGGCATAACGTCATTTCCAATGGGAGAACCTAGTCCAATTCTTCAAAAACTGGCAGTGGAAACCCTTTCTAATTTCCAGTGTGCTAGAATAATTGAGGAACCTGTAGGTCTTGGCATGATATGTGCAGCACCTTCATCATTCCAAGGAACATGTTTTGTAAGCACACAATCAATTTTAATAAACATTTTCGATGAATTTCTCTTTGAAAGTAATGATGTTAATTTAATTATGATGAAAATTCATCCCTAAAGGTTTACATTTTTTTCAGGGAGATAGTGGAGGACCAATGACTATCACAGAACCAGATGGTACTGATGTTCTTGTGGGACTAGTTAGTTTTGGAGTGACAGGTTGTGCAGTTATTCCAGCATTTCCTGATCTTTACACCAGAGTTTCTGAGTACCTGAAATGGATTGACGTCAATGCTATTACATAATTTATAAAATGTCTAGATATACATTTTATAAACAGCCATGAAATGACTCTGCTACTTATTAATTAAGACACCTTATTAGTTAAGAATTTTGAGTTGATGAGATAAATGAACTGTAACAAAAAAGTAACATCTAAAATGAAATTCAAGATTTATATTGATTGTTCATCAATGAGTTGACACCATATTGGAATCCAAACACCAATTTATGTAGGCCTACCTCTGAAGAATATAAATAAATAAATGATAGGAGACCAGGAATTAATTTTTACAGATTATATTAAATATAATAGATAATAATTTTTATTTAGAGAAGGCATCTTATAATTACTGTGAATAATTGAAATAATATTGCTGTTAATGGAGGAATAATAACTTTTCTCCTCAAACGAAGGGGTGCCAGGCACTTCAGCTCTAAGGAAGACCATGATAAGATGGTCAAAATGCACCTTATCATGGCATCACCCTGAGAGCCAAGGTGAATTTGCAGCAAAATTGATTGTCAAAGGCTATTCATACATGCCAAAAGACAAATGATAACCAAAATAAATAAAAAAACTGTGTCATCTGGTATCATGCTGTTTATGTGGATATCAGTATTTTACTTACATTTAATTTTTATTTGTATCAGAAACAATTATTTTTTATATTCTGGTATTAATTTTATTTCATAACTTATAATATATGCTTTTTAAGTATGAATTTGAATGATTCTCTGGATGATAACATAAGAGAATGTTGATAGTTAATGTTTAGTGTAATTTGAAACCTATTTTGTTGTTTTAGTTACTGAGTCAAAAAGCACCTGGAAGAAAACTGCAAACTGGTTTATAAATACACAACTAAGTGTATAAGTTGCAAAATTGTATAGTTTCATGTTAATTTATTGTAACCAATAAATTTGTATATATCAGTTTTTTTTTATATAGAGAGTTTTTTTTATTTAAAAATTGTTCAATTTACCCTGTGCTAAACAAGTACACTACTGCATAAGTAGGGTTGGCATCTACAGACTTTTAGCAATGCTGCTCATTAGTAAGGAATGGAAATGCAAAAATTAATAACAGAATTAAACAATATAATTTTTAGAGTTAGTAAAAAGAACTTTAGAATTCATAATTCAATTGATTTCAAAAATATTTCAGAACAGATGACTATACGATTTGTATCTGTTATTTGCGCATTGTTGAGGTGATAGATATTATCACTAGTTCGTCAGTGTTGTTAACTAAGTGATTATATTAACTGTGTTGTGTATTAACGTTTGGCTGAACAGTACAATCGAAACTAGATTTGTTTTAATTGTGCACGTGAAAAGTGTTTAAACAATGGCTACTGTGTATATGTCAGAGTTTGCTGATGACGAAACTCCCGCATCTTTCGATTACGGAGATTCTGAGGTAGGATGATTTAAGCAATTGATTTAGATTTTAGATTATTCTGAAGTTGAATGTAGTACTAACATATTATACCGACAAAATAATGAAACAAACATCAAAAAGTGACATTTATCTACGAGGGGACGGAAACTAAGAAAAGCAAATTATAGTATTTTATACAATTGTTAGACCCATAAAAACTTCCTAAGGTATTACTGTCATTGTTTTAAGCAATGCCGGTTGAAATGCATTTGCAAACTCGAGAAAATATTATGCAAGTTTATTTCGTTTTAAACCGTTAGAAGTCAGAAGGAATAGCATAACTTTTGTGAACTTTAAAAGTTGCGATCATAAATTGTCTTGCCCGGGATTCTCGGGGGTGGTGGAAGGCGATCCCTGGGACGATTTTGCGCAATGCGTATTTATTGCGCTATAATTTGCGGGAGAAGTAGTGGTGCATTATTTGGATGCACACTTGATAACCACTTATCTATAATAAAAACAATTATTTCACTGATAAACTAGAGATATAGACCAATTTAGACCTTAAAATCCAAAATATTCGTAAATTTCATTTGTTATTGATCAAATGGCGCCAAAGTTCACTCCCATGATACCTTACTGTGCGCAAGCGCTTTGCCAGCATTTCGGTCGCATTTAGTTCCGTAGTGTGAAGGCGTAACATGTCAAGGCAGGTAAGTGAAAGCATATTTTTATGTATGATGGTCGGAAAATGCTTACTTGATCGTTGTTTTTTAATTGTACATAATTTGATTTGCAGATCATGAGTGAGGAAAGTCATCCCAGAACTCTGTAAGTTCATTCAATATTAATTGATTTGATATATCTTACCCTTCTGTCACGAGTATTGTCAAATATTTTTGTACCTTTTTTCTACCATTTTGAGTCAGTCATTTTATTTTAAAGCGATATATTAATGCTTTTCAGGTACGTAGGCAACTTGGATGCTTCTGTCTCAGAAGATCTTGTGTGTGCCTTATTTTCCCAGATTGGACCTGTCAAAGGCTGTAAAATTATTCGCGAGGTAAGACGTTGAACACAGCAAAGCAAAAAGTAATGTTAAGAAGCGCTTTGTATATTGCATTTCCTGGTCGAACCTTTGAATGTTTTATTGTGGAATTACCAGGACATAACCTTGAATATGACATTACATTGTTTCCTAGGGGGTGACAATTATTGTGCTCAAATCATGACAAATGGAATTTCCATTTAATTAGGTAGTATGTCCAGAACGAAAATTATTTCTCTTTTCTCTTGTTCAAATTTTTTTGATAGCCATGCTTAAAATTAACATAGTTATATAGTATATTATTTATTACATGTTTTTTTAATATTGAAAGTATTATGACCATTTCTGCCAATCTCACCGATTTGTAGTCTTTTCTTCACATTTTTAATTGAACTAAATAAGTCAAATAAAATGTTGCTGCAGAAATTTTATTTGACATATCTATGAGTGTGCATCTTTCTTTGGTTAGTAAAAGAAAATGATTAATAAGCATGACAAGGTAATATATTAATTTTAAATGAATTATTCAATCTTTCTGTTATGTAAATGATAATGTTGAAACATGGCCTATAATTGATTACTTTGTTAAGGAATTATATAATAATTTGAACATCGGTAATGAAATGAATTACAATACTTGAACTCGGATATTAGCTCTAGAGAAATGCTTTTTAATCTTTGGAAATTTCTAACAAGAGGGAATCATTGCAAACCTTCAAGTGTAATTTTTAATGCAAATTGGAGTATTAAGCAAAATGTCTTTTCTGATAGAAAGTGCAGCTCATAATTTCTTTTCAAAGAACTCGTTTGTACCTTCTCGTGATTTACTTGTTAATTTGTGTTCTAGTCAATGATATATTTTGTTGATGGTTACATAGTAGTCATGTGACCTGGATGTTCTGATTTTACATGACGGCTGGCTGGAAGCGTATGGCTGGTTATTTCGATTAAGGTTTGCAAGTACATGATGTAGAATAATTTCTTGCGTTTCTTTATTTCGTTAAAATTTATGATGTATCACATAAACTGCACTGAATTTGTTTTAAAGAAGCACTAATGAGTAATTATTGAAGATGCAACTTTAAATATGTTTTTTTAAATATCTTATGCATGCCAGTACGTATGTACTCTCATTTGTTGTTTTTTTAAAATACAGTTTGAAGTTAAAACACAAGATCACTGCATATAGTTTGGATTCAGCTAAGTTCATAATAGTATCATAATTATATTTTTGATGAGTGTTAAAGAAACAAAACTTTTTCGACTCTCTTATGATTTTTGTGTGTTATATACAGTTGCTTGTTGTAGGAGTCAGTTTTTGTTTGCTTGTTAGTACCATATTGGGTAGTACTGAGATAGATTCTAGAGTTGATAAATTAGTTGTATGGTGACACTGATCGTTTTATCTTCTCTTTCTGCAGCCTCCATAATCTGTTGTCGCTCTGGAGGTGTTGGAGTCTTGTGGCCTGTATGAAACAAGCAGGTTTGTACACTTCTCTCCTTGCTCTTTCTCTGCATGTAAATTCCAAGTGCAGCCAACAAAGAAAATTCTCGCCTTCCGAGGAAAAATTTGAAAAACATAACACATTGGGAAGAAAGGTACCATTTTACAATTTTCTCCCCTCGTGTCTGTGTCACTATTTGTGAAAATAGAGCCCTAAACACAAGAACACTGAACCTTCTACAACCAGCACATGTGATCTGAGAGTTCAGCTTGTGTTGAGGTGGATCATTATTATGAAATTTGTAGACTCACACAATACAGCTAGATGTACTTACGTTGAACTCTCAGTGTTGCTTTGCCAACAGATTCGATCCAACCTGGTGCTCCTGTTGGGCTGAGGAGTGTTGCCTTAATAAAGTAAAAGGTATCCCCTTTTTATTATTTGTTTCTTATACATAACCAGAAGATGTACTTAAAACGGTGTTCTGGAAGGCTTACATCATGGTGGTATAATCTTTTATTTAATTTTATTATTGATGATTAGATTTTGCTTTAGGTGATCAGAGATGAAAAAATATCTTAACATGCCTGTAATGCGGTAAGAAAACATTTCCTTACCTATATCTGTTAGCAGTACATGTTTGTCATTTATAAAAAGATTATAATCAAAAGAATCATTACATTTAGCTTCATTTATGTGGCGAGATAATTTTGTTTGAACAAGGAGAAAAGTGTACATAGCTGTACATGCTTGTATCCTAAGAAAATCGGTAGACATGCAATTAATTTTTCTCCTTGTTTTAGAATATACTTTTGATACTCTCTTTTACTGGAAAAATTTTATATTAAAAACATGTTCTACCCATTTTCTTAGCTAAGATGTGCTCGTGTGTGCTTCTGTAGTAGCAGTATGCACTATTAAATAAAGCTTTCATTCTTTGTGTTTCCTGGCCATATGAGGACGGCTGTTCTCATCTATGGTAAGGCTGGTGGTTTCTTTATTTTAACCTCTTGCAGTCCATTACGAAAGGTGTTTGATTTTCATCATCATAATGAACTCCATTGTTTCACTCACATTGGTAGGTATGGCCATATATTCCATATATTGCTTCAGTAGAGGTCGTGTGGAATTTATATATTTATTTTCATGAGAGGTAGCTGGTTTAGACTCACCCCAAGGGATTCATGCTGCAACAAAACATGACATATGTTGAGATAAGTAAATATTTCTTTCTTATTTGTAGAACGACCTTATGTTAATAAGTATGATATTTATTTTATTACTTTTTTATTTTGTTATTTAAATTTACGGTCATTGTGTTGGAAATCCTGGTGAGAAGCAGGTATTTTATTTAGTTCTTTCATTTATTGCAATTTAAGTTTTTGTTATTTGTAAAATAAAATCCACTGTAGGGTGATTTTCATACAATTACTATCGTTGACATCTATTGTGCTGTTGTTGGTTCCAAGATGTGTTTATTCCGTTTTGATTGCATTTGATGGTGACATATGTGTTCTCATCCTCTGCTGTAGAAGGTTAACACCTGTAATGGTTTGCAGGGATTGTTGCTGATCATTGAAGGAGATAGGCTCCTTGTACTGTTGTGCTCATTCTTGACTTGTGAATCTTGATGATCATAACGGAACGTGCTTTGAGTAGAGAGCCGTAAGGTATCTGCATGTTTCATAATCTTTTGTGATGTTTTACCGCTGTTAACGTCCAGTCTCTGACCTTCCCTTTTTTAGCTTTATCAATAAAAGAATATTTCCTTTCCTCAATAAAGAAAAGGGAGAATTCTAACCTGAAATTATTCCTTCAATCATGTGTTGTCTGAATCACCTGCACACTCTTTTATTTCATAGCTTACAATGGAATTGGTTACTTGGGTTTAACCTGGAACTCTTTAAGTATTTATCAAAACCTTGTTCCTTTCAGTATCATCCTCTGATGAAAAAGCATGTGTCAGCATGTTCAATAGATAATTGCTTTCATTATACCTAGGTGTTTCTGGGTATCTCGGACATTATAACTTAACATTCTGTATCTGTGTCACATCACTTGATGTGACAGATCATTAATATAATTTTTATTATTGGTTTCATTTCATTAGAATTTCATTCCTGGTTTTAGTTTTAATTGTTACAGATTGTTTCTTGTAAAAAGGACTTTGACAGTTTTCCGTTATATCTGGCAGAACATAATGGCATTTTTAAGAATTTGTTGTCAGCCATTTATTGTTATGGAAAAAAAGATCATTTTATAACAAATTAATGTTTTTTTTTAATGAGAGAAACTATTTTAGATTTATATCAGCTAAATTATCAAAATTTGTAATGTTTTGCATGATTTCTAAGCAGTGTAATGCTAATGATGGGGTTCTGTATTGGATGTAATGGATACAGATGCGTTCTTGCGATTGTAATTATGAGTCATCTGATAGGCAGACTCATTTCCAAAATAACCAGAATAGAGTTTTTATTTTTATTTTCCATCATAATCATGACTGAAGTAATCAAATTGTCAAAATATTGCATTGTATTGTTGATTATAAATGCCGAAGAAACATTATTTACCTTTATAAAATATATGTATAATCTTTTAAAATATTTGGGAAACATTTTGCGATCAAAAAGTAGTATTTTTTATACGTAATATTATTTCCATGCAAAGTTTATAACAGTACCAATAAGATCGGTTAAATTCTGAAAAAGTTTTGAAGAAAACATGCTTAAGCTTGTTGCAAGGAAATATTATAACTGTTAAAACAGTCATTAGTAAAGACAGATGGGATTCAAGTATAGATTTTATTGCAATCATTAAGTTGGCTCTGCTTTAATAATTTTTTCCAGTCCTTCCCTCCTCATCCATTCCGTAGATCCAAACTATCATTTAGTCTTCATTTTGTTGCAGAATTTCATAATGGTGATGGGATTTGGGTTATTTTGGAGTTGTACAGTGTGTGATGGCTTTTTTTTTAGACTAAATAATGCACAAACATGGTGTAAGTAAAGTACTGTGAGACAGTGCCTCTCAATCCAGTAAATCCTTCAGTACATATTTTTATAGGAGAGAAATTGACTTTTATTAGATGGTGTAGTAAATGTACAAACTTTCTAGAATTTAATTACCTAGTTCCAATGTAGAAGCAGACCAAACTTATTTTCAGTAATAATCCTTTTTAAGATATTCTAAAAAAATTATAAAATAAGAAAGCCAGTAGACTTCCAATTGTATTAGTCAAATTTTAGGCCAGGGGGTATTCCATGTGGTTCTATTTGAATGAAGATTGATGTAGAAAGAAAATAAAACATAAATAAAAAAGAAATGTTTTCTGCACGAATATAAATGCATGAATAATTTTGTTATATTCTTTCTCTTGTTTCAAAAAATATTTTTAATATAATTTTTAATTTCTGTGAAAGTTAAGTAGTTACATTTTATGTTCTTCCTGGAGGTTTGTGGTTCATGGGTTAATAGACACTGTTTCATATTGAAGATTGTGAAATGAAGAATGTTTCCAAACAAAGATCTTTACATTAGATATGTATGAAGAAAGAAGTTTATTTTCTACAATGAGAAAAACAAAACATAAAGTTCTAAAATAGAAGAAAAAAAATGTTACAATAGAGAATGTGTAATTTTATTAACATGCAATATCTGGGAACATTCCAATGAGATGGGTTTCCTCTATCATCAAGAACTGTTCTCTAAAACGTGAGATAGTGGTGCATGTTTGAGAATTGAAATAATTATTTTCTAATTTTGAGTTTATTAAAAATATTGATAATTAAATATCTTAAACAATGTTTAATGTGGACTTAAAAAAACACTGTTCATTGCTTCGAAATTTAAGTTTTGAATGAATTAAAAAAAAAGTGAAGTTTAAAATGAATTTAAAAAAATAATATTAATGTTAGTTAATTTAAAGTTATAGAAATGTTACTAGTATTGCACATAAAGTATTGATGCACTTAAAGGTACATAAACATTTTTGTGGTAGGTGCTGAATGAATGTGATAAAACTGTGTGACAGGTAGAATTGAATATTTGTGAGTTGGTTTGTAATGTTAATGGAGTAGCTATGAATGGAGTGAAGAGAATGCAGATAATTGCTGAAATACATTTTTCCCCTTATTTTTAGTTCATAAACTAAATAATGTTTTTTTGTTCTTTTCATGCTAAAGTAGATGCTAGTGGTAGCAAGTTCAATTTTTTTAAATTTATTATGTTCATCTAAGATTTTATTATTTTCACATTATGTGTAGTCAACAAACATGACAACATCTTGTGTAAGAATTTAATCAATGTTCTCTCAAAGTTAACTGCATTTGAGTTGATGCTGGAAGGAAAACATTTATTAAATGTCAAATTTCAGGAAACTTCTTGTATTTAGAGTAAATATTTTGGAGAGTTCATTAATTGAATTGCTACCAGGGACTTCATGACTTGTTGACTATTTTTAATTTTTGCTCATAGTACATATTAATAGCATAGGAACCAACATTTGGTTTGTTGGTGACGTAGCTTCTAGGCATTCTACAGTCTAGAATTTACATGATACTATTGTGGTTCTGTGCTGGATTTTAATAATAAAGAGATACATGGACATTACCACCTTGATTTGTGTTATCCAATGTCCTAATGTTGAGATTTCCTAATATTTAATGGTAGACCCATCTCAAGTTTGAAAGATAGTCTTAAGTAAAGTGTATAAAATATTCACTTAGACTCAATTTTCTTATCTGTTGAGAAGTAAACACACTAAACAGAGTAATTTTCAGGGTTTACGGATTTTAGTAAACGTGACATTTTTCTTCGTTTCAACATTTTCTCTGATACAGTCGCAATATGCGAATGCACATAATTCTATGAACATTGCAGGAAAGACAATTCAATTATTAAATATTAGATTTTTATGCATCCTTATTGGGGTTTAAATAAATAACCTAATCTTTTATATAATTTTGACCATTAGAGAAAGTAAGGTGCAAGTGGTGTGTTTTATTAAGTGTATAACACCACGGATTTATTTGCTTGTTAATGTTCTTTTTTATGCACCCGATCTGATTTATCATTCGTGCGTGTCTAACGTTCTTTTCAATTACGCCCAATATTCTTCCAGCAATGGAAGTGCTAGCAAATAATCGCGCCAGTTGCAACCCCACTATGTTCATTTTACACTTAACGTCCGGGTACACCGACAAGAACTGCCGCCCATTCACCGCATGGAATGTTGCGTAGAGCGGACAGAACCTCCTAACAAAATATGTTGAACATAGTTCAGCGGGGTGGTATGAACTATTTGCACAACCCTTGTCAGTTTGTTTATTCGAAGCCCTCTACAGAAAAAAAGTAACATGTCATTTCCTTTCCTCATTTCCCTAATTGTAGCAGGCATCACTGGTAGGTAAGTCTCATTTTTGATTTATCTTTTACCGATACACATAATTATGACTGGAAATGTGGTCTCAGGGGTTTTGGAATGCCTGTCGGAAAGTTATATTGGTGGAAGATTTTGTGGAACAGCCGTTGAAGTTGAGTTGATCCTGCATGTGTGCACATGGGTGTGTATCAAATTGTGGCAGTATGGTAATACTTTGTACGTGTTTGACTTATTGTGTGTGCGCAAGTAATATCTAACGTGTATGATGTGTTAGTATTTTTGGAGGTCTTTTTGATAGACGTAAGTAGTGTAGTGGTTTATGGTGTGGTGCATAAGCATCTTATATTCTACGATTTCCTTGCACAGTTTCGGTAGTTCCCAAAGAAAGTGTTTTTTGGGTCACTGTGCGTTTCGCATTGTTGAAACGATGCATCTGTTCTTTGAAATTCCAGTTTATTGTGTTATGCTTTCCAGATGAGTGTAATTGCTAGAGTTAACGAGAACTAACAAACCACATGCACTCATCTTGAGTGATATGGGCTGAGTATAAGGGCGAAAGTGGTTGTGTATTTTTTCAGAACCTCTAAAGATTTCACTTCCGCTTTTACATGCACTTAATGTTAGCTCGGAGTTCAGGTTGAGTTTTTGTATTCATATTGTGAATTCGGAATATGATTTTAAAACGGAAATTCATTATTCAATGTTAGAGTAGATTAACCGGTATAGATCCATTACATTTCCATAAGACCTCATCTATGTGGCAGTCAAGCTAGGAAATCGATGTTTCCGAGAGGGTGGCATGTCTAACTTTGAAGATTTTTTTTTGTGGGGGCAAGTTTTTCACATTTTAACCGTCAAATTTTGATCAGAATTATTTAGGCAATTAAACAGGTATGTTTTGGCTGCCATTTTGTTATTTTATTTAACAATGTAGAACAATTTTAACGTTGTATCGTGCAATGTTTATACACGATATATTGTCGATGTGTCGAATTAATTTACAGAAAAATACGGAGCTTTTGAGTGAAAATATATTTCGACATTTAATCGTTATAGCCAGCCATACATTCAGTTGCTTCAGAGGGTCTTAGTAGATTTGACAATTCTATAACAGTAAGGAAAAGCTTGAGTGGCTCAGGACATCCGAAGTGAGCTTTTTATGAACGACCGTGTATTTGTGGCAATTTAGTACTTTTTAGTCGATTTTAGTACTAGACTTATTTGTGAATTTCAGTATACGAACATGGAAGAAGTAAAACCATCGCTTTATTAAGGGTGATACTATTTAGTATTGAAATTGCAATAGAAGCGGGTTGTAATTGTGAATAGTAAAATGAAGGAATTTATTTAATTTGTTTTCAGTTCGATTATTAGATAATCACGCCAAAACTTTGTCTTGCTCAGGAAAAGTATGTTACCGTTAGGAACTGTTTGTCGTTCTGGTATAAGAGTAAAAGTATTGAAGGCGTGAGACACGTTTAACTTTCCTTTCGTCACTTAGATTTTTGCATTGCAATGCAATTAATGGGACCTGCCGTGAACGACATAGTTGTGAATGGAATGTGAAAGTACTGAAATTGGAATAGAGACAAAGTCAACGCAGGAATGATAAATCATTCTTGTGCTCTTTTGAATATTTCTTCGACGCGAAAAGTCCAATGACGAATAGCTATGAATGTTAGGTATTGAAAATTGCACCCACATTGTATGTATGGAAACATACAGGAAGGTGAACAAACTTGTCAAATAAGATTGTGCTTTTTTATTCTATTATTATTTTACTACGAAGCGTTTTCGAGAGATTTTATGTCATACAAACTCCGTAAAATGTTATCTTTGCTTTCGACATTTTTTGAAAATAATGCGTGATTAGGTGTGTGTGACAGCGTTGAGGGAAGGTATACACAGGCAACTACACAATTGTGAAAATTAGAATTTAAGACTTCACCAAGAAGTTTTGAAGGCTTAGTAAAATAATAGTGCCTCCATAGTATTTCTACATGAAGTTGACTGCTCGTCCAAATGCACTTAACAACGTAGACAACTTAAAAACTCGATTGGGGAAAAAGAATTAATAAAAAATAAATTATCGTGCAATGTTTATACACTAGATGTGTCGAATATTCGATAAAAGGTAGGGCCACTTAATTCTGTAATATGTTGCACTGCATAGCCAATTGTAGCGTATTACAGAATAAAGTGGCTATAACAATTTGATACGATTTGGTGTGACCCAAAAGAACAAAATAAAGATCAATACAGTCGACGGCGTTTACAATGAACATTTGGAGAATAAAATTTTTGGTTCACTATATCCGATGATGTCAAAATTGAATAGAATTTCTCTATAATTAATTTTATTAAGCACCAACGGAAATTTTTAATTTCATTATTTGGCCTTAAAAATAATTTTCAACTGTTTGCGTCGTAAAAAGTAGGTGCTGATCATGTATTGTGCTATAATCCACATTTTTTATTAGTATTTTCTGTAGGTCCTTCTCGAGTTCGTGCTTTCTCCATACTTCGTTCTGAATTGTCCTCGTAATGCAGTCTCGACACCCTCATGGACGGTTGGAACACCATTCCACTCTCCGAAGGCTTTTTTACTCTCCTAATGACATAGGAGATCCTTTTGGTAGCGGCAGGGCGCAAGAAGCTTATGAAACATGTCAGCTACTTCCTCTTCTGGGGAGACTTCTTGGTTTAGCTCCTTTGGCCGGCCTTATTTATTTGCTTAAAGCGCACGTAAGGGAAGCAGCATTTTGGAAGGTGCATGCCTATTTTACCTGCTACCTCGGACGTTTCCTCCTCTGATTCTGGAAGTCCACAAAGTTTACAGTTGCAGCATACTATGAAAATTAAATGTTGCGGTGGTCGTTTGTTATACTGTCCTTCGTTTAAAATATTGTGTCTCAAAATTCAGGGGCTTCATGTGCAGTGTTTTTCGTAGCTGTAATTCCATAAATGGCGCGAATTACAGGCAATCGATTTAGGAAATTTGGTTGCGCACGGGAACCTGCGATATATGACAGTCAACCACTATTTATTTTCGTTCACGTCCAAGTTGTCGGAAACTAAAAGGATATGTGTATTAGAAGCAGCAGAAATGAGCCTTAGCAAGATAATCGAAGGCACATCGATGACCGTTTTTGGCGGTAGGCGATAAACGTTTGATGGATGAATGACGCTGTTTTTTTAGGGACTATATATTTGGAACACTAAGGGTGTTTATTTAGAATGGCATTTACATTTTCTATTGAAGCAAATTTCATTATTTTCTCTTTAAGTGAAAGATAGGCGAAGTGGCGTCCGTAAGGGAAGGAGATAGCTGGGGACAACTTGCCCCAGCCCCTTCGTTTTTACTTTCTCGCTACTTCTTACGCAGTGTAGAAAAAGTATTGTAATGGAGGGGAAAACAGCGAATTTTCGACAGAAGAGCTTATTGGCGGGCCTCGATATCGAAAAAGTGTATAAAGCTTGTTCCTCTATATAGTAAATCACTTCCTCCAACACGCGTTCTCAGAATCCGTTTTGTGGGCCCTTGATACCGAAAGATCGATTGTCTGTCCGTGGTTAACGCTAGCGTCTAAACCGTTCAGCCGATTTCTTGCAAAGCTAATTTTCCCCAATCGATCTGGCTGATGTCGCGTCCCCTGGAATTTGAAACCGATATTTTAATTTGGAGGGTACAAGCCCCTCGGACATATTCAACATTTTCAAGGAAAACTATATCATTTTTTTTGTTTACATTTTGTTACGTATACATTTCAGGTGGGTAGTACCATGAGTATTACCTGGGTCATGCATTTAAGTTGTCTTAAAGAAAAACATGATAACGGTGAAAAATATGTAGTTTATTCTATTTTTTAAAAGTTGATGGACGCGTTGATCTACTTCAATGCAGTAAATTGGATTTTTTTAAATGTATCCACCGGAAATATTTTTGCGTGAGTAGTAATACCCACCGAACCCACCTCTTCTGTCGGCCTTGTAATGGAGGCTTAAGAGAATGATCTTATTTTTGTTGAGATTCCAGATTTTTCGAAATTTTTTATTTTCGGCGACTTCCTACAACTATAATTTTGAAGGTAAATTTGTTTCCTTAATGAAATTGTTCCTTAAAGACGTCTTGAAATACGGTCAGGTTCAATTTTTCAAAAATGAGTAATTTTGGTGTAATTTTGCGCGAAATGTAGTGAAATACCCACTGATATACACTAATATACTAATGTGTGAAACACCAAAGAATGATTTCTAAGAAATAATATTCTTGTACTAATATTTGACATTATCTTTCCTGCTTGTGCACACTATGGAAACTCTCACAATAATGATATATAAATATGTTTATCGTTTATTTGCCCTGCTATGCCCATAAATTTGCCGTACGCTGAAATGTTTATTATTTAATTATATTTCCATTTCTTCTGGGTTTTGACATACAACATGCTATATTTTTGCCTGTCGTATGTGTTCTTGCAATCTATACAGAATTGCGATTTCTGGAAGTTCTGTTAATTAAAACGGGTTATTTTGAATTGATGGCAACTACCTACAAATTATCAACTTTTTTTCCTAAAAAAATAACGTTTATTTACAATTTTGGTTTCACCATATAAATGAGCTCATGAAATCTAATTTGTATACGATTCTCTCATATACAATAATTATAATTCCGTACGGATCAATAATTAAAGTTTGTGTCTTTGCGTGCATCATGGACTTCTGGAGAGGATTCTTCTCTCTTGATGCTATTTGCTGTTCGTGTTACTACCCCTACCGTATTCTTTCATAATGTTAAAATCGGTTTGCAAAACGTCCCCGGAGTATTATTAATTGATGGTTTCATAAAAAACTGCAAGTAAATTATAACGCGATAGCAACTTTCCCTGTGGTATACCGTGGGTGGGTACCTATACGCCACTCTTATGTTCAACATGAATTGTTGAATACAACCCCCGGCTACGACTGTTTCCTATTATAAGTTCCGTTTCGAGTGAGAAGTCTATTTAGATTTAACTTCACATTCACAAAAATACTAGGATATATCTAAATTATTAATATGTACAACCTTAGATAATATCGGAACCAATTCCGTGTTTCCAATTCCTATAATTGAAAATAATAATCCTAATCGTATCGTACCGTCTAACCGATGCAACCGTAATGGGAGCTGGCGTGACAGAGGCTGAGTACTACAAAATTTCTACAAGACTATCCCCCGCACCGCCCCCTCCGCACATTCTTTATATTATACTACAATGGGGGTTATGCTCGCGACCGTGGAGCATAGTTTCTTTTTTACCGGTCGCCCTGGCAACGTGTATTCTTTGACTATTCTCGTGTTACGTGCATTAATTCACGTGCTATTTACAAAGTCTTGATGCCGTTTTTATGTTCAAATAAAACCGGGAATTTATGGCTTATCACAATTTAGGCAATTTAAAAAAAATACATTAAAAAGTCTCGTACATAATTTAAAAAAACTGTCGAAAGTTTAATTTTCTTTGAACTTTAATGATTTTCGAAAATTGCCAAAACTTAGCAATTGGGAACCACCGGATGGAAGATAAAAATTTTGAACTTTAAACAATATCTCTTCTTGAAATTAATGTACACGTGTATACAGATGTTCCACCAACCACGGGCCACGAGAAAATTCCTCGGAGAACAGGAATGGATCAAAATGATCTGAAAAATAATTTAATTTTAACTTAATTTAGTATTGAAAATCCCATTATTAATTCAATTTTTACTCTATTCTACAATTTGTATTAACGATGTATTGATGTATTTTCTTTCAAGCAATTCGCTAGCCTTAATTGAAATGATCCCAATTAGGTTTTCTCTCTTAAAAATATAATTTTAATGTAATATGAAAGAAAAAACCAATATACCGTAATTTTGTACGAACTTCTATTACGTTAATTTTATATTACCACAATACACTGCATTGGGAAACAATGCAGCGATGGATATTTTAGAATTGCAGTGTCGAACGGCGACATGATGGGAAAGATAAGATAAGACGGTTTTATTTACTTAACATTCGTGTTACAATGTTTTTTGCGTTCAATATAATGGTATATTCAACTTTAAGTCGGAAAGAATGTATAAGGTAATGATTTCGTCGTTTCGAATGTATAGCAAGGCCATTAGTTCTGGATGTTTAATTTATATGTGAAATTATCCTTGCTTGCCTGATGTGGTGGAAATAATGCGAGAAAGTATGTGATGTAGCTTCCCTGGTTACCTTCTCGCATAGTGCTTCTACAAGCGACGTTTTTTCGACAAAAAACAAGTGTTCATTGCCGGACTTTGGTAAAAAAAAAGTGGATAAATCTTATTCCTATATGTAAGGAAAATTTCTTGTTATAATACGTTTAATCGATGTCTGTTTTGTAGGTTTTTGATACCGAAAAAGCGACTGACAGCAAAACGTGTATAGTCATTAGCGCCTGAACCGTTCAGACGATTTTCTCCAAAATTGATATTCCCCGATCGATCTGCTTGAAATAGAGGCCCTGTGAGTTATAAACATATGTTGATTATGGGGGATTTCCTTTAGTTAAGTTTACTTTTTAAAATAATTCTTTTTGTCAAGTTACTTGAAACCTCAGTATTTTCAAATTGTCTCCAAAATGGCTATATATATATATATATATATATATATATATATATATATATATATATATATATATATATACATGGAGTATGCATAAGTAGTACAGACAAAATTGTGTAATGCTGCGGAAAATTGATATCGAGATTTGAACGGAAATGCACGTTTTGGGGTCGTCTGGGTTACCGAAAAAGTGTTTTCACATGTCCGTCCGTCATTAAACACCACTCGCGCGTATACAATACGTAGTTGTTTTTTATTTTTTGTTTTCTTCAAAATGGATATTTCCCAGTTAATCTGGCTTGATTTGAGGCGCTGCAATTTGAAAAAAAAAAAATCTTTAAAATTGGGGTTCATGAACAGACATCTTTAAAATTTTCTCAAAAATTGTTCCAATTTTTTTCTTTAAATTTCTTGTAAAAATAGAATAAAATACACATATCAAAGGTGGAATTCTCCCGATTTTCAGGGTTAACTCTGAATTTTCAAAACTTTGAAAATATTCGGGCGTTTACCTACAACTACAAAATTAAAGATAGAGACTTTTCTACAAATAAAATTTTGTTCTCCCTAGTGAGTTCTGTCATTAAGTTCAACTGCGTGCAATATGAACAATTTAAAAAAATAAAAAAATATATCTTTCAACTTTTGGTAGGGATAATGCTAATTGCTCTACGAGATGACATTAAACGTGTTTGCTCTATTTTGTTTTTTCAAAAATTACAAAATTGTAATTTTGTGACTTTATTACGTCGATAATATTTACATTAGCGACAATTTGTTTATAATATTATATTTATGAGTACAAATGCTTTAAATAATGTCATAAAGTTTCTCGAAAATTCAATCGTTTCTGTGAAAACTAGCTCAAAATTTGTCATTTTCGAAACGCTCAAACGCCATTTTCTCAAAAACAGCTCCAAATATTTTCTTCAAACTTTTCGAACGGATAGCGCTAATTGCAGACGGTAATATGACGTAAACTTCTTTTTTTTTTTGTTTTCTAAACAATTTTTAAAATGTGACTTTTTGAAAGATCTCTCACACCATTAATATGCACATTCCCAGCAATTTGTAAACACTATTGTATTTGTGAGTTAAAGCACTTCAAATGACGTCTATTGAAGTTTTTCAAAAACTCAAAAATTTTCTGTAAGCTTCAAATTTTGAATTTGCAGTAGTGCTTAAAGCCATTTTCTTAAAAACTTCTTTGAAAGAGAATTGCCATTTAAGATGAGGTTTAATTGTACTTAAATATTCGTACAATAATATTAGTTTCGGTTCTATTACAAACCGAAAAATAAAGATTAAAAAAAAAAGTACTTTGGGTGGCGATAGATAGCAGCTAATAAGAGTATGTGGGAAGTCCGAATAGCTAGCCGAGACCAAAGGAAATAGAAAACTAATACGGGAAAGTCAGCCATTATGTAGTAACACTAGTTTTTATTGATCTCTATCGTTGGATAACGTAGAACATTCTTAAAAGAATGGCACAGGTCTAATTGTCGTTAAAATACATGATTTTTCAAAAATTGCAAAATCCTTGTCGGCGTTTTTACTTTCTCGTATACGTACAGAGTTTAAACGTTGTATAGAGAAAGTTATGTGATGCTGCGGAAAATCGATTTCGAGATTTCAACGGAAATACACATTTTGGGATCCCCTGATACCGAACAAGTGTTATTTTCAAAACGTCCGCCCGTCCCTCTGTGAACACACTAGCGCCTAAACCACGTAAGAGGTTTTCCAAAATGAATATTTCCCAGTCGAGCTGACTTGATTCGAGGTGCTGCGGTTTTGAAAACATTCTTCAAAATTTGGAGGTTTTGCATGAAGCCCTCCGAATATTTTCAAAATTTTCTCAAAAACGGCTCCATTTTTTTCTTTATTTTTCTTGTAAGAATAGAGTATAATGCACTTATAATGGTGGCATAGGTCTGATTTTGACAATTATCTCTAAATTTTCGAAAATTGCAAAATTTTGAAGTTTTTCAGCATCTTCCTACTATTACAAAATTGACAATTTGGAATTTTCTTTGAAATTAAATTTGTTGTCCATAATTAGTTCTTTCATTAAGATCACGTACATTATTTTGTAAATTTTAATTGTTTTTGCGCAATTTTTCGTAAAATACAATTAAGAGCGAAAAAAGTAGTATTCGTATGCCTGCGAATATCGTGTAGGGCCATCGCGAACACGCGGAAGTGCCGTAAGACGACATGAAATGGACTCGACTACTCTCTGAAATAGTGCTGGAGGTAATTGACACCATGAATCCTGCCAGACGAAAGAAATTCGAAAACTAACTGGTACGAGAAAGTCTGTGCCAATCTATAGCACCATTAGTTTTTCAGCTACAATATTGAAGATAGCTATTTTAGACTTTCTCGTCTCACGAATTCTTCGTAAGAAGTGAGTAATGTAATCCTGTGCCAGAAAACGGCGGATTTTACCCCCCCAAAAACTCTATTGCCGGGCTGTTGTAGCGAGAAAGTGGATAAATCCTGTCACTTAATTTAGAGAGAAAATATCTCTATCTCGTGGAGTAGCCAGAATCCGCTTTGTTAGTGCTTGATCAAAAATCAATTGACAAGAAAACGTCTGTGGTCAACACCTAAACCGTCCAGCTGATTTTCTTCAAAAGTGATATTCCCTGATTGATCTGAACGTTTTTGGGAGTTTCTAACGGATATTTTGATTGAAGGTTTGTTTACGAGAATCGGGCATTTACCTTATGGCTTTTCCCGAGTTCGACCGATGCGGGGCATCTGTGGCGTAGTGATATGATTGCCGGCAAGTTAACTCTGACGACTGAGTTCGAGTCCTGGAGCGGAAAAATAATCTTCTGCTTGAAAATACGTGCTCGAATATGTAGTAGTATAATGTTGCGGTGCATTTAGAAACAATGCCAGGACGTATGTGTTTTGGCAGCGCCTCTTGTTTTGCCATGAAATATGTTCTCCAAAACAGTTTGGAATTCTCAGAATAATTTCTTCTTCTTCTTGGGAGTTGTTTCGGGGTGAATGAAGAGGATCTTAATGAAATGCCTGTTTTTGTTACCTTTTCACTTTAGAACATGCCTTTAGTATAGGCATTTATTTTATGTTACGACAAAAGCACATGCCTAGTTTTATGGCATTTTTGTCGATTTCGACCAATAAGTCTTTTTTTTACCATTTCTCGCCATTTTAAAGGATTTTTTGCTGATTCGTTCTACTTTATTCACATTTTAATGGTACTTGCTACAAATAATATTTACGAGATGCAGCTATTATCTCCACAGAATTTACTCGGGAACCTGTTTGATTCCTTCGCTCCGAAACCGATGACAGCCGATGTATGTAATCCGTCACAGGTTCCTGTGAGGCCTAACAGCGCCATTGTCGGGTCAGCCGATTTCCGCATTACCAAGGACAGATTTTCTAGTAAAGAACAGTCCAAACCAATGGTTTAATATCTAACTTCACTTTAATGAAAGTAAGAAGTATTCGATTACTCAGCAACATATCCGAACAGCTTAAGTGGTTCAACTGAACTGGTTTAAAAAAAAAAAAAATACGCCAGTTTTCTATGTTTTTAAGACATTTTCAGAGCATTTTATTGATAATTTTTGGCAATGTTTAAGGTCATGAAAATCCGCTCCCTTGTAATGAGTTTTGCAAGTGATGGCTGAGATGTGTTAAATTGATAGAAATGCTAGTATTATAAGTTTACGTAACTGTTACTGAGGCGACATAGCACGTGCTGTTGTAGCAACACTAGTTTTCAATAAAAAATCTTTCATCTTTATATTTTACCGATTATATTGTGCAATCACTATATATTACTGAATTATTTAAATAAAAATGTTAATTAGTATTTAATGTTTTTTTGTACCATGTTTTTTTTTGTGTGAATTCGTTTTGTTGTGCAAGCTGTAGTAGATACTCGTATGAGAGAAGACGTCATTTCGTTGTCTGTCACGAGCAAGAATATGCGAACAAGGAGGTTATGCGGGAAATAAACGAAGCGAGGATAGCAAGCTTTTTAAGCGCGAAGATCAATGAGTGTCACTTCTATTGTATTTTTTCATTTATTTACCGTCAAATTTCGACTGGTAATGAAAGTAAGAAATATTCGATTACTCAGCAACATATCCGAACAGCATTGCTTATTTAATTCTTGTTCAGTGCTTATTTAATTCTTGTTCTCCGTATTGTGATTTTGTTGTTGCTTTGGTCTCCAACGTTTACCGGCCAGAGCTACAGGAGTACCAGCAGTCAGCATCCCTTTCTTTCTTCCAGTTCCTATCGGCGTTAAACTGTCTTGCAGCGTCTTTGAAATGTTGGCAAGTTTCAGGCACAACTGGAGAAGCGAACTCGGTCTCAGCGCGCTCGCGCCGCCCCAAGCTGGCCGACGCGACGCCAATGAGCCTTCTCGGATAGGTGCGAACGTGCTATGGTGATTCGCACGGGGAGTTGTCGTGTCTCCCCCCCCCCTCCCCCGCGTGGAGTGGCGTGGCGTGGCGTGGCGTGCTCCCCGTTCTCCGCCCACGACGCCGCCTGACACTCCCTCTGGAGCCCGCGTCTCCGCGCAACCCCCTGGGAGGCTGCGGACGATGCCCATTAATTCTCCCCCGCGGTGCTCCAGGCTCGATGCTTTTGACACTAATGTTTGAACTTGGAATCGCTTGCTATCGGCCCCTATTGAGTCAGGATTAATCGTGGCTGTGCTCTTGATGGAGCATGGAGCCTCGCCAGTTGGCACCCCTTCAGTTCGGAATGTACGGTCTCGCCATGCGAATTCCGTTTTGTTGTGCTTTAAAAAAATTCAAGCAGTTCCGTCTGTTTTTATTTTCTTCAACTTTCTACAGTGAAAGAGGTATTGTTTACTCGCTTATATTGTTTTTCGGTGTATTTATTTAATAGGTGGTCATTCTCAATGCTCTCCAATTTTGTTCCGGATGTGCTGACGTTACATTTTGTAGTTAAAATGACAGATTATGAATTTGGGTACTACAGAGAAATTTCAGCGGTCATAAAATTCAGAAACAAAATGTACTGGTGCATTAATATTTTATCTTCCGGATGTGTCGATGTCGTTTCTGTTTCCTTGATCTAATAAGATTAGTCCAGATTCTAAAAATTATTATTGTTATAGTCCATTACGCATGGCAGAGGAATATGAAGATATTTACTTGTAATACTCCAAAAGAAGCTCTTCTCTATATCTTTTATGTATAGTCGAATTAAAGCAGTGGAATTGCAAATGTGTACATTATATCTTACGCAGCGCTTCTGTGCACATTAATGCGCTGTAACGGAGTTAAAATGGTACGCGAGCGTTGTCTAAGAAGAGCCAAGAATTCTCGCGAAATAAAAAAGTCGAGAACATTTCCTTCCTTAAATCTTGTGGTCGCAAACAGAATTAAGACGCGAAAGCACTCGTATTATCATACTGCGCCTTTCCTCTTATTTTTCGAAAGTTCCCAACCGGCGAGTTGAAGTTGGGGAAGGAAGCTTGGTCAAATGTAGACTTTTTCGTTGTCATTGTCATCAAGTGCAAGTCCTGCATCTCATTGGATAAAGGGTCAGTTTTTGAAAGATTAATTGGAGCAATTTGTTGGTTAGCTTCTTTAATTAACAAATTGGTTTACTGCTGTGATTCAGGTAATAATAGTCCTCTACGAATGGGCAGGGCTACTTACAACTTTCTCGTTTTGTTAAATTATTACTTTAGTTTATTTTGTGATTGCCGGGAAACGTTTCTTGTTTATTTTTATATAAAACTAGAGATGCTCCAACAGCACATACTTTCTCGCATTTTGTAAATAATTATGTAATATTGAAATATTGCGTTTTTTGTCCTACTAGCACCCCAACTATAACTTGAAAACCAATTCATCAAATTCAAACGAAGCGCCTGTGTTGCGTATCTGCATTTATTTCGATTGTCAAGAACACTAGCCATTTCTTACTTTTACAAATAAAACAAACATGAATAAATTTATCTGTTACAGTATTTCCAGCACATAATACAGACAAGCAAGAACAATTTCACATAAGCCTGTCTTGATAACATTGAAGTGAGCTTTCTATTTTGAATACCATAATCCGCAACCAAAACTTCTTAAAGTAAAGAAGTATACTTGTTAGTTCTAAGTTAAATTTATTACCTTCCTTCTATCCATTTCTTTTCATAAGAGTATTTGACGAACCACGACGTAAGAACGATTGACCTTCGAAATTAATGGTGAGTACATCATACAATCGCCAAGACAAACAACACTGAGATGAATTCGAAGAATTTTGAAACCACTGGGTAGACATTTTGCGCATCAACGCGTTTTACAAAGCGCGCGAAATTCGAATTTAAAATTCTGAAATTTGCAAATTTCGAAAACAGTGCGTTGAAAATGGAACCAGAAGCACTATCTTTACAGTTCTTTGCTACATAGGAGGAAGAATTGTAAAGACAAAATTGCAGCTGTTATTACGAAAATAATTGTTTAACATTAAAAAAACTGCCGTGTTTAATGCAAAAGTTCACAAAATACTCATTTTCGAAAAATTGAACCTTGATACATTAAACTTAATTGAAGATCTTTTTCTGATGAACACTTTCATTTAGAAAGAAAAAAATATTCAAAAAAGTAATTGTAGGAAGACGCCGAAAAAAAATTTGAATTTTGCAGTTTTCGAAAAATTAGAAATTTTTGATGCTCGATCGAATGTGTAGTATCAGTTTTGGAGAAGATCGGCAGCATGGTTTAGGCGCTCGTGTTGATCACAGACGGACAGACGTTTTGCCGTCAATCAATTTTTTGAAATTGAAATGGCTTCAATCAAGGACCCACAAAACATGGATCCTGACTACACAACATGTTAGATGAAGTAATTTACTACAAATAGGGACTAGATTTATCCTGTTTTTCGTTACCAGAGCCTGGCAGTGAGAGTTTTTCATGTCAAAAACAAGCCGTTTTTTTACAACATTGCAATACTTTTTCTCTCTACTGTATGAACAGTAGAGAGAAAGTAAAAAAATAGATGATTCCAAAACAGGAAGTTCTACGGAGTTGAAATTGTAGAAGAAAACATATAATATATTGTTTTGATCAACATTCGAAATCAATTGATGTTTTAATCGATTTGTGGAGGACTGTAATCGGCTCACTGCGAATTTCCCTGTATGGGTTTCATATTCAAATGTTAGTTCAATACACGTTGCCTGATTCCGGGTGAAATGGGTAAAAGTATCATTAAGTGTTTTATGTAAGCTTGAAAACATCCGCATTTGTGTTGCTTCTTTCATCTGTTTTGCATTTTAGGCAGTTTCATTCTGAAGTGTTAATAAAATATAGAAAATTCTCTCAATACATATACATTTTGTCATTTCAATGCCCCATTTTTTGTGAACGCATTAGTCCACACGTCGAGGCAGAGACCTGTTCAAGACTAATGCTGTTTTGTGCCATCCCATCCCATCTCTTGTAGCTTGAAAAGCTACCCACAGTTCCTTCACATTTTGCGATGAGAATGGACTCTACAGAGCTCGATTTGCCTCCTGAAAGACAAAGGTAGAACCGCTGGTATACCTCGTGAAGGTTGCGTGAGAAGGTCAGTGTGTGCACGAAACAGACACAACTTTGACCAAACAACAAACAAAATCGCACCCTATACCATGAGATCAGGTTGGGGCTGGTGACTGCAAAGTGCTGGCCTGTCACTTGACCACATTGCCTCCAAACACGACTGCCACACTTCGAAAAGGCTAGAATAACAAAAAAAAGTTTTGCGACAGTCCAATTCACCATTTTAGTTTTGGGACTTTGCTGTAGGGTAAGGACAATCGTCAATGATACGTGCCATTCCATCCCTTGTTTATTGAAAAGCTTCCTACCAAAAACAAACGTCAACGCCATGCATTGAGTTTGCATCGCAGAGCTGACTCCCAATAGAAATGAGACTGGAAACTTTCATTGGGAAATTGATGCCGCAGAAAGGTCATAAGCATTCGCTTAATTTCAGCAATCAGTGTGGTATTTGGGACACATACATGGCAGACTATTCGTCGTTTCTTCCCATTTGTTGTCTGAAGAGGTTTTCCATTTCACCTCGTGTGTGGGTGCCTTCGAACATTACTTGATCTGCATACTACTACTATAGTACATGTAACACGGAAAAATTATTTTTCCAAATTCCGTTTTATGCTGTGTAAAATACCGTAAAAATTAATGGGCCAGAGAAATTTTCCGGTTAAAGCAGATTTCCGGCTTGAACAGGTTTCTGTTTAGACAGATTTTACTATATCAACGACGTGAGAGACAAACCAAGAATTTTTTTTGTAATATTTGAAGAAAAAACAACAGAATAGAGCAATATATTTTGTCATCTCGTAGCGTTACCCCTACCAAAAGTTTAAAGATAAATTGAAGCCGTTTTCAAGAAAATGTTTTTGTAATTTTTTTAAATTGCACATATTAACGCAATTTTGCGCGAAAACTATTAAAAGTTTCAAAAAAAGTACATTACCTTATTGAAAGAACTAAGTATGGAGAACATATTTTATTTGATGGTAAAATCTCTATCTTCAATTTTTATTTGTAGGATCACGTCGAAAAAATATCCAACTTTTGCTATTTTCGAAAATTTAGAGTTAGTAGTGAAAATCGAATCTATGCCATCTTTATGATTGAATTTTACTCTTTTCTTACAAGAAATTTAAAGAAAAAATTGGGTGCCGTTTTTGAGAAAATTTTGAAAATATCGCAGGAGCGTCGTGTAAAGTACCCCTAAAAGTGAATCAATGTTTTTGAAAATCGCAGAGCTTTTACACAGGCCAAATCGACAGCGGTTTCAGTTTGGAAAAAATCGTGAGCGTAGTTTAGGCGCTTGCGTTTTTCACATACACTCGGACGGATGTTTTGCCGTCAATTGATTTTTCGGTATCCAAGACCCACAAAACAGGTATTCTGAATACACCACTTGTTAGAGGATTTCCCCCACTTAATTTAGCAACTGGATTCATCCAGTTTTTCGTTATCTCAGGGCCCGGCTATATTTTTTTGCCGAAAATCCGCTGTTTTTGCTCGTAGCATTGTATAAGTTTCTGTATACTACGTATTTTACTCCGTGTCTACGTACGTATATGAAACAGTAAAAATGTTAGCATCGAAAATACATTTTTTCAAATTAAAAAAAAAGTTTTTTTAAGCACGAACTGAGGTGATCAATTTCTCTTGTAATTCCTCTCTACAAGGTGAATCAGTGGGCACAGATTTGTCCACACTCTTCTATAATATTCTGAAAAAGTTCTAGAAAGAAACTTATTTGGGAGTTTCAGGGAAGCTACACTATTGAAACTCTGTAAATTAGTGTACAATATTTCTGGTATAATGTTAAGTCTTAGGACATCATTTATAAGATGATTTGTTTGATTTATAAGATGTTTGATGATGTTTCATTAACGTTTACCATGAAATTTCTGTTTGTAAGAATGCTATGGATTATTTTTTGGAGGTAATCAGGGACTCCCAAACTCCGTAATTTATACGTCGTAATTTATAGTCCTGCATGCCAGATCCTGTCATACGTCTGTGCACTGTCAGACACTTTTTGAACTCTTTTCAATTCCATTCTTGGAGAGTGAGCTCTTTTCGATATATCTACTCTCCGAAGTTTGGGTGATCAGAAATGAACAAAATCTTGAATGATTGTAATATTAAATTTACCCTTTGATATACTCAGCAAAGTTAATGTCAGGGATCTAGTATTTCTATTTGTTTAATAACGTGTAGCAAATTTAGAACGTTTGTCCACTGAGCCTATAATACTATTACCCTCATTCGAAACAGGGTAGTCATTCAAAGTTGGTTTTCCACTATGAAGCTGTTGGCCCCGCCCGGGTTTTCCCATTCCAAAGAAAAAGCACTTTGCGCTCTAAATGAATGATAAGTAATTATTGGGGTATTGTTTAAGATTTGCGATAATGTTGGTTACCTAATTATTGTGTTATGCTGTCGCGACTTCTCAGTAATGTACACACATTACAAGTAGTATATTAGCAAAAAATCCGGAACTAAGCAAACTGATGATATACATGCAATGGCTATCTGCACAGCTCCTCGGTTTGAAAACTTCGGTTAATACTGGCACATTTCGTCCACCCTCCCACCCGTGTCAAAGTACGAAGCCGCAGGCAGCAGCGTGCTTGAGGTCGCCAACGCCTCTCGCCGGGGCGGTGGCGCGGGCGGGAGTCGCGGCCGAGAGGGTGGCCGGGCAGGGCTTCCCTTTAATTGCGGCCCGGTGGCTCCCTCCGCGCAGCAATGCTATTCTCGCTCTACTCTTCAGGAGCGGGCCAGCCGAGAGGGGCCTCTTCCGGAATTGTGTGCCATAAACAGGTCGAACGATGTTGTTGCTGCCGCTGCCGCTGCCGTTGCCGCTGCTCGCCTCCCGCCTCCGCCTGCCTCTGCGTGCTTTTTACGGAATAGCTCTGCTGCTGCTGTTGCAGGGTTCCTCTTAAGCTATTCGAGGTTTACGGCCGCGCTCGAACTTAGACCTACCCTTGGCCGCCCCTCTTCGCTCCCTTTTTTGCGAACCCGTTTAAAAGAATCGTCAACAATACTGCTGTGTAAATGAAGAAAACAAATTGATACAGTCTTCGAGGAGAGGTTGCGTCGCGCACCGTTGTTTCGGAGAATGAAGGATCTCTGCTTTGGAAGTTAGTAAACGGAGATGAGCGCTGCCTTTCCTCTCAGCCACATTGTTTACCCGTTTCCAAGTTTCTAGGCAGCCCTTGCGATCTTCTTTGTGTTTCATTTCGTATTTTTTTTTGTGAGCGTAGTTATACTATTGCAAAATCAGGAAATCCCAAATCCGAGCGGGATCGTGGCTCTGGAAAAATGAAGTGTAATGAGAAACAGATATATACCAACTAGTGATTGGTTTTGCTATGTTTAAAAAAAAATCAACTGAAACAGAATTTATAACTTAATGTTAGATTATGTTATGTAATTTTAGTATTTAATCTAATTATGTACTTATAAAAATGAAAAGCGTAATATAAGATACTAGTGACAATCGTCTTATTTGATAAAGTGAAACAATTCTCTGGGACATAACTGTCATCGAGAGGGTGAACATATAGACGTAGGCAGGGTGATAAGCTTTCATGTTATTTTAATACCTGAAAGCACATGTTTTTCTCCATCGTCATGCACGGTGCGTGTCGTCGATACTTATGTTGTACTTATTTCGTATCGACGATATTTTGTTTGTATCTTCGTCGTCACGCCTCTTCTTTTGTGGGCGACTAATGAGCTCTCATACAATTTCTCAGTAAAGGAAGAAAATTGCTATAGTTTTAATTAATCCGTACATTAAGAGACTTGCTTCTGTGACGGTCAGATCAAAGAGGGAGAAGCGTCGAGGGAGGCGTCTTCCAAAGTGATGAATTTCTCAGGGCCATTTTGCATAAATTTCTTCCGCTACAGCTTGTGTTGGTTGTTCTAACCTCTGCATTTGATTGATCACCTATAATAAGAGTTTGAAGGGTTTGGAAATGTCTTAATCTTGTTCCTTCACTTAACATCAATTAAAATTTCAATGTTGAAGGTTGAGATGGTATGAGGTTGCTTTCTATAGTTCTGTCCTACAACTGTTTCGAATGCAAACGATTGAAAAAAGACGTTAATTTATGGTATGTCAATGCAGTTCATGTAGCTAAATATCTCAAAATGTGAAGCGATAAATTATCATACACATTATACTCGTGCACAAAATTGTTATAATATTGAAACATTTTAATTCAATATGTAAGTTCATGTCGTGTCTGATTACATTAATTGCCTTAGTACTGCCACGGCGCCCTCAATAGATATAGAAATAATAGAATATTCTCCAATTTCACTTGAGATTGTATGAAATACTAAAATGAATTTAATATGTGTAACTGGTGTAGATGAGTGGTTTTATGTGATGCAATTATATTGGTAAAGATGCGTTTAATTTATTGTATTGTTATTGGCTTCCTGAGCCCGAATTGTGTTGTGCTATAAAAAAGTTCATATTCAGAATTACAGAGAGATTTTAATGATCACATTTTAATTTTATTAGGGAAAATTGTGAATTGATTTACTATATTACACGTTCTCGTTGGTTTTAGTCACGGGCCTACTGTCCTGTTAACGCAATTTTGTTTCTGTATTATCTGTTATGACGCAATAAAACGAAGTACATTTTTGGTATGCAATAACTGGCGGTATGTCGATGCGATTAGATCAGTAATTAATGGTATATTTGAAAATAGTCATTACTGGACTGTAGGTTCATGCTATAAATATGGGGACTAAGCATGTGTGGGCTGAAGTACATTGTGTTCATTAGAAAACGGTAATAACAAAAGTGCAAAACCTATTTTTGGGAAATTGTGCAGTTTTGGGTGTCCCTTGTAATAAAATTGTTACAAATTTGATTACGGTTTTTTCGAGGTCATTACAAACCAGTTAGTTACCTGCACAGAGCAGTGTTATATGAACAATTTTTCCTCTCCACATTTTATTTTGAGCTTTGTTTAAATTCTGATTCCTGCGTTTCTTACGCATGCACAATATAATTGTATCATTATCCTCAATATGATCATTTGAAGTGAAAACAAAGAAGAAAAAAAAAACGAACGTACTGGCCCCTGGCCCCGAAACGAATGAAGTGGCAACGTATACATGCGATAATTAGGGAACTACAGTACCCGAAACACTTTCACAATTTGTCTTTAATTCACACTGCGCAGTCTAAATTTTTTTACACCTCTTCAACTCATTCTTGAAGGAATTTCTCCTGGTTTGTTGCTAGGTTCTAATAGCTGCAAACACTTGCGTCAGAAAGCATTTTGGTTATATTGCTTATTGAAAACATGATCTGAGGAGACAGAAACCGTTAACTTTCAAGATCAATTGTATTTTCAGGAAACTATTATCTAAGATGTGAGGGTTGATTCATATCTTTGTGTATTAAATATTTGTTTCTACATTTTTAAGTGAACCTGAAAGTATTCTAACAATCTGTAGTTTTTCAGTCGTGACTCCATCATTTGGAGGAATAGAAACCGCACGGCGAGAATCGAAAGAGACGTGCCAATATGAAGCGTCAAAATGACGTAGATAACGTGTATTAAATATAAATGACAATACTCTGCCGAAAGATACTTCAGAAATTTCAGTAGAGATTGGGAAAATTAATCAGCATATTTAATTTAGATTTATATTCGTTTCAATTTCATTATTTTGTAAAAATTCACTTTGTAGTTTAAAGTGTCGGTAGCCGATTCTAGTTTATTGCTCGCTGAATATTTGATGCGTTTATGAACACTTGTGCCATTCTAAAATGAAACCACGGAACATACAAAATTAAATGTTTAAACGTTTGTGTTTCGACATTTTCATTTTTTAATCTCTCTAAAACATTTTTATATTAAGGAAATATTTTATTTTTAATCACTACCTTGGGAAAGTCAAATGATTATGAAGGATATTTGTTAGGTGTTAGAGATTTCGGGGTCTGAATTGGTAGTTCTGTACAAGTCGCATATTCAGCGCGCTCAACACACAAGCTAGTCTCTGCGCTTCTTGCTGCTTTCTGATGCGCCGCACGTTAGTATAGAGTTTTCATAATTACTTCTTAAAACCATTCGTAAAAACTCATTCAGAAATCAAGTTGTCTGCTCTCGAAAACTTTTTGTTTGTATTCTACATTCGAAAATCTGAAATGGAACGATGAACTTACGAATTGGCGAAGCAAATCTTCCCAAACCAGTGTGCGCCTATCGAGATAGTGGCGGCAACATAGTGGCGGGCTTCTGTGATGGTGCGTCTTTGCGGCGGTGCTGGGTTCCTAGTGCCGTAAAATTGTGAAGCTCTGGTCTTGGATATTGTTAGAAAACGAAAAGTACGACTGGAAGAATTTTGAAAATTCTAGATAGATCTGTTGTCTACATGCAACCCTTCAAAAGAAATGAAATAATTGAGTGATTCTACTTTTTACTGCAGGATATTTAAAATAATGTTTTAGAGGAATGTTACCTTCTGTATGTTCCATACGTTCATTATGTGGATTAAGTAGCGCATACCAGGTCGATAGTTAATAATGTGTCGACAAAATATTTTGTATTAATGAAATCTAATTTTTTTTGTATATTCCTTGAGAGAATTGGTTTTATAGGATACCTTTTCCGAAAGTGGCTAATTGATACCTGTGAGCTATTTTATAGTAATCTCACAAATTGAAAACAAAAATATTACTTCATCTTTCATGTCATCCCAACTCCCCACAGGAGCCTCTGGTTTAGATGTAGATCACAATTCTGTGTTTTTGAAATCTAGTATTTAGACTTTATTTTGGAACAATGTGTTAATTGAAAATCTCTCGACTTTTAACTAAATGAATGTTCACATGTGATGGTAATGTGAGTGAAACACTGTAATATTTAAATTTTGTACTATTTACCAAATAACGAATAAAATAAATATACTGATGAATAATTTTCAAGATCGGAAGTTGAAGATCAATATTTCCGTAAAGAAAATGTTGTTACATTTAGACACAATACATTTCGTTGAAAAAGTGTTCTGCGAATTCTCTGAAAAGAGAGATTTCAACATAGTTTGTCTTTGTATAATATTCTCGTATCCATTTAATCTATTTACAGTTAATTTATCTGTATTTTTAGAGCTTAGAATAGCATGAATTATATTTTCAAACACAGCAAGTCATCTACATATTTATGAATTGTATACAGCATGCGTTATTTGTTAATACGTAATGTTTTTAAGACCCTACTTTTTATTTCTCAATTGTGTGGATATTTTCTTTCCTCTCGCGGATAATGTGTATGTGCGGTTTAAATTACAAAATAGAACTTTCAATTGAATTAATTTCTGGACAGTTGTACTACTTATTGTTATTGTTTCGCGGAGGTAACGGGACCTCATGTGATTTGCATTGTAGAAACACTTTTTATAATTATCTTAAAAGTGAATGTGGATCTATTATTGAAGGAATGTTCCTTTTTTGTGTCATTGTCTCATTCCATTGTTTCCAAAAGTTATGTTTTAATTAGGGCATTGTACGAACGGATTGTAAAATGCCAAAGTTATGTGAGAAAAATGTGCCGAACAAGTGAAAGACTGTACTGAAGTTACAGAACTCTATGAGTATATCGCGGCTTCAGAATGACAAAGTTCTAATATTTTTTGACAAAATGTTTTAACGTGTTCAGACTCTTAAACATACGCACATTAAATCGGTTTTCATATTATACGTGCAGAAAGCCTTCCGTGAACAAAATGATATAGCATTTTTCGTATCATTATTAGACACACTCAAACTTTTCAATATGCTATCCTGTAGTATTTTGTCGGAGTAAGATTGACCTTCCCATTTTCAGGCCACGATATGCATTGCTTACTTGTATTGACAAGAAATAGCATTTCTAGACGATCAGCTGATTGACTAATGAAACTAAACATATCATTTATACAAACGATGAAATTTTGTCGTGAATATCACAATTTATTACTTTGTGCATGATTAAGCATTTCCAAAAGTATAAATTATGCAGACATCAAGAAAAATTATCCAGCTGCAAATCTCAAACGTCTCCAATTAATTGTACAGTGTTTGATAATGGTCGGTTTCGATAGTTTCACTACTCCTTAAAAGGACGTTAATAGAACAATGAAAAAAAAAGCAGACAATTGAATTATAATACTGGCAATTATTCTTATACCTTAGACGTATGTCACTTACCCAAAACATTGTTTAACAATATCCAACGCTGAGGGGACGATTTTCTATGACCGAGATGTGTGAATTATAGGCTGCCCATGAAATGACCAGCTGTTTGTGGCTATATATAATACAAAAAACAATTACAAATGTGGAGAATATTTCAACTTTTGATATTTTATCTAATTGTCTTCAGTGAACTTCCCTTCCAGAGAAGCTGATGCAGTGTTGTTTTATCTACGGTAAGTGACTTTTAATAAACTAACACTGTTTGTCTGTGTTAATTAAAGAAGAAATAATACCACGAATCTGAATTTCTTTGTCATTTCATATTTTGTTGTAAATTATAATTTACTATTTATTATAAAGATTGCTGTGAGATGTATTTCTTCACGTTTCAGAGCACACACTGATTTCGACACTTTTTTAATTTCATTCTAATGAAAATAGTTTTTTGCTTGTTTCTGTTCTGATATATTTTTGAAAAATAGTAAACTTCGGGGGAACTCGTTTTTTTATGTCAGACATGTTTAAACTTTATGCATGATTTCACAAGTTGTTTGAGACTACTAGGCATTACCAAAAACTGATTGTTAACAATTTCGATTAGTCACTACAGTATTCTCGTATTCTCGAAATGTGTCATCTGGGGAACTTGCGAAAAGAATGTATTTAAATGGTATTTTAAATACAAGTGTATTAGCTATTCTCAGGTGTCTTCAAATTCACGAACACAAGAAATATGTATATAAGTATACTGCGTAGTGTGTCTTCTCAAACTTCTCATGTCGGTGCATAAAACATCTTCCAATAGTGAAAAAATTCGTTCGGGTTTTCTCTACAATATTTGTAACACATCTATTATAACAATTTGCCCACTTTTAAGTATGATCTGTTTTTATAATTCACATTTAACAAACCAGTTTTTTAATTTATTTGTCGTTCCTTTTCCTCCGCGATATTGTGATCTATTCTGCAAATGGGATGAAAGTGATTGTTTTTCGGTATATAATGTTGTGTTTTCTTGATTCCGAATTTTATATCCGTAGGTTAAGGCAACAAAAATAGAGTACGTTAAGTGTACTCTATACATAATAGTAAAGGGTATCATTGAAAACTAAAATCATACTTGCGTGAAATAGCAGTTCAATCTCTAGTTCGCCAGCGAAGTCATTTCTCTCCGTCGTCGAAGCGAAACGCATTGCGCGCTATCGGCTGCAAGTGACGTATTCATTCCTTTCATTAGTCGAACCCCGCACTGGAATTCTTCGGCGAAAATTAATAAGTGCGCGACCGCGGCAACGCTTGTACGGGCTGTGGAGTGGGGGTGGTCACAGCGTGTTGGGGGCGGGGGCGGGGGCGGGGTGAGGCACCAGCGGGCGGCGGAGCGCTCGCCACAGCTGCCGCGTCCGGCCGCTCTCGCCAGCGGCCAGCACTCCTCCCCTGCGGCCCACCCCATTCCCCACTACCCCTGTAGACCTCGCTCGCGTTTCCTCCCCCCTCACTCTTACCTCCGGTTGGCGGCGACCGCGGCCCCTCTGATAACCGCAGCGCGGCACGACTGGTGGCGGCGACATTGGTGGAGACGCCGCCGCTCTCTAAGAATTATGCGGGCCGGTGTCAACAGCCCGCCCAGAAATAAATTTCCAAACGAAAAAAATACGAACCCGCTCCCTTCCGCGCACGCCTCTCCCACCCGGGGGGAAGAACGAGGAGCGAAGATGTACTGAGGAGAGGGAGGGAGATCGGCGCTGAGGGAGAGAGAGAGAGAGAAATAAAGAGGGGGGCCAGGGAAGGGAGATTAAACCGGTTTGGAGTGAAACAAAGTTAGCCCTCGGTTGAGTTCACTGTGTAGAGCGCGCTGGTGCGCGATAAATAGGAGCTTGTCACCGACTGGCGACAGATGCGAGCAAACAATATTTAATGAAATATTTTTTTTCGGGAGCCACCGCTTGATGGCGGCTGCCCGGCGGTGCAGAGGAGGAGGAGGAGGAGGAAGAAGAGGAGGGGACGGTGCACGGGTGGGAGGCGCGAGGACTGCGTCTGGCGGTCCAAGTTGCTCGCAAGTTCCCTTCCATCGCCCCGCCTCGGCGGCCGCTGCCTCTTTCCACCGTTTTTCGCGCGCTCGCCCTGAACTGCTGCACCGTCAACCCGCCCACGGGCTTCGTCTGTGCCACGAAGCCTTGTTGCGGGTGCAAAGGACAAACATCCTTTTGTGTACGGGTGTGTGGTTATCAACATATCATTTCTTTTTTGGTGGTGTGAGCAGCCATGCTTCTTGTGGTGCCTGTCATCCTTCTGCGTGTTTACTTTCTTCACCCTGCGCGCTCAAGGGAACCAGAGGTCAGCAGAAAGTCCCAAGGCGGATTATTTATGTTGCGGTTAGCACCCTTTAGGAAGGTTACTAACGTGATTTATTAGATCTCGCGACACAATAAAGAACTACTTTTCCTGCTTACGGAGGGAAAGTTGAAGTTTCGCTTGTCCAGCTGGTACCGCCATTCGTTGGGTCTGAAGGAATGCCTGTCCCGTTGAGATTCTAGAATATACGGTTTGAGGCGTAATTTACTCAACTGTAATCCACGTCCAGCGGAACTGGAACGATAACAAGAAAAAAAGGGAATTGGCTGGATGAGAAAATATTGAAAAGCTTTTCATACATGTCAGCTTTTTATACCCTGTTCTCAGGCATGTTATCTTCAATGTGTAGGCACATGCCGATTTTCTAAGGTGTATAATATTGTTTATCGAATCAGGTTGCTGTAATGAAGGAAGTAAAAAGGAAGCCCGTCTAGAGCAGGGCTGCTCGAATGCAAGATTTCAGGCCAAACTGCCCGCGGGCCCCCGCTGTAGTGGCGTGCGTGACACCCCCCTTTCACTTGACTAGACTCCTTTGCCCGTCCCAGCGCCGATCCCCCCCCCCCCGCCCTCAGGCTGACTCGACAAAACTGCGGGCCACACCGTTTGCCCACAGATCTGCGCTCGCACGCCCAATGGACCGCCTACTCGAGTCTTCTTTCTTATAAAAGTGAAAATCAGGAACTGGATTTTCCCTAGATAAACGTGGAATATCTGGTGCGGATTTTGGGTTCACATGAGCTTGGTAGCTCCATCCTATCATCGTCCCACAATGACTTCATCAACCCTCTGTATTTTATTCCTCCGTATGCACTGTAAGTACAATGTGATTGTCATTCGACAATGTTTGCATATATAGCCTCTCTTTTACTTAGACGCAAAGGAAAAAATATCATTGCAATACCTCTCAAGTAAGCAACTTCTTTATTCATAGGTGCATTGAAATCATCCAGAATAGTATAGTCTAGAGCGGACTTGCAAAGAATTGTGTCAATCGATTTGGCTGGTCGAAATGAATCGAATGAGCTATTGATCACCTCTGTAGGTGCCGTAAGTCACGCAAATGCGTTTTACTTGCTTAGAATAAATAAAAAACAACACTTTTTTTAGAAACAATTTCGTAGAAACTTGTGGTCGGAAAAAAAATTCTTCACCAGGTACGCGAGACGCGTCGAATGACACTTCATTTGTCTCGATTCGGAGTGGGGTGAGGATCAAACCGTGAGAGACGCACGCACGCACGTTACTCGATTATTATACAGATTTTCGGGAAGCTCCCCTTACAAATCAATACTACAAATTCTATGCTGAATTTCATGAAGAACACCACATTCAGTTTTTAAGAAACGAAACTTTTTTGAGAAAATTTGGGTTAAATGATACTGAAATACCGAAACGCGAAATTCAAACTAACTTCGTCACTAAAAACCCGCAGTTAGGCTGGGCGTTGTTTCCCCTCGTTTCGGTGAACAAGGAGAGCCAATAAAACAGACATAATAGTATTTTATGCAATTAGTTGATAATGCTAAGCTTTATTGCATGAGTGTTTTGAAAACGAGCGATGATAGGAGCGAGTTTTCAAATTTGTCCGAATGCAATAAAGCTACATTATAAACGAGTTGCATACGCAATTTTTCTATAACAGCATTAAAAATTTATAAGAGAATCAAACTTGAATTTGCGAAACAACTTTCTTGTAACGTCTCAGGCGTTTGACATTGTGCGAGAAAACGGTGGCCTCCTGTTCCGTTTACCTCCACCTCTCCCCGATTCTCTCGCTGTGATTGGCTGAATGTGTGATGCCGCAATCATTCGTGCCGTAAAATGCTAATACGTCTTTATTTAAACCGTAAAATGCTCTTTTATGAACGATTTGTTGCAACACAAAAGGTAATTTATAATTCTGGTATACAAAAATGAAGGAATACAAGGAGTGTTGAAATACTAATAATAGCAAAGATAACACATCCCAGCCAGGACCAAAACAACGTAATTGGGAAGAGGTTTATACAAATATGTAGGTTACCCACAAATTAATTAACAAAACATTAACAGAATATAATATAGAAACAAAGCCCTGCCGTATCCAAAACAATAACTACTTGAAAAGAGATTTATTAATATGATGTAAGTTATTAGTGCCCGTCTGAATATTCAAAGTTCCATTAGTTCTAAATGTATTTATAACGCTTCCAGAAGAAATATTTTGGGGTATTTTCTACTTAATAGATCTGAATATTATTCGAATCAATAGTGTGGTTATAGTTAATTGTATGTTGTATAACCAAATTATGTTTGTCAACTGTAAATCTGATATTGACTTTATATTCCTTTATTTTATTTCAGTGCGCATTTAGTAGTGCCAATGTATACAGAATTACATCCTGCTGTTACGCAATTAAATGTATAAATAACATTATATAAGGCAATATATACAATAATTAGGCCGTGGGATCTATACCTTTTTGATAAATCTACTTTGTTATAAATATTGAAAACCAATCTTATTCCAAAATTACTAAAATTTTATCGTATCTATGGTGGGATGATAAGGTATCTTGATTTGCAAAAATTGAGCTTGTTATGAAGGTAATGGATTCAGAAACATCATGTAACCCATATAAAACATGATGATTATTAATTTCTATTAGTATTTGGTCAAAATTTTTGGGATTGGATTAGGAAAATATAGAATGTCCCCTTTCTGTAGGTGTTGCGTTTTTATCACTACTGTATTTATATTTTTAATTTAATTTGTGTATGTTTTAATATACGACGGAATAAAAGGAATTATTGCAGCAAATAGTGAAACATTTTAAAATAAATATCAGCGTTACGTAACACTAAACTATGACCCACTACACGTTTGTAACGCAGTGTAATGCAGTTTCAACTCCCTCCCCCTCTTTAGCGTTACGTAATTTATGGGCGACCTTCAGTTGAATGAAATGGATATCCCATCCCTCACACATTTTACCCGTTCATTTTGGAGATCCCGTCAGCTTATAGTTTTGACTCAAGTGATACACATTCTGTTATCCTTTCGATGCATGACTCAAAATAAACTCGCATCAAACATGTATCACAATACATCCAGTTACAAACAGTGCACAAATACGTTTTAATAGTATTATTAACAAATAAATGGTGAATAATACCAGACACTAGCATATGACGCTTGGGAGGGTTGCGCGGGATAATTTTCTTAATCGCTTCAAATAAAAACGAAAGCCTTCGTCAAAAGTCCTAGACATTGTGTATTATGTCACTACTTACGATTTCTTGAGTATAAGGGAATAAAATGTATCTTTAATAGAAAATGATATGGGTTTCTTGTTCACTTCAACGTGTACTTTTTGTTATAGCGGTAGATTTGATGATGGCCATTGCTTGAAATATGTGAAGATTTGTGTACAATATTATTTTACGGTATTGTAGTAAAGGTAAATACGTGTACTTTCCGTTGTTGACTCTGGAGCGATTGCATCCCGGGGTAACATGCTGGGGAACGAGGCAAATGTTGCGAGAACAAGCGCCAGCCTCCAAGGCCGCCCATTTGTCGGCCGCGTGGGCTCGCGAAGCGTGGTGGGGCGGGGCGCGGGAGGGCGGCGGAACGCGGTGAGGGCGTGTCAGTGAGACACGACGCATGCAGTGGGCGGACAGACCACACACTCATCTCTGTGACACACGCGCGCCGCGCCCTCTACCACAGCCTCCCGTCTGCACTCGGTGGCCCTTGTAATCAAGCTATTGCTACCGTCGGTGCCTCTTCGCCTAGTCACTGTGTTCTCTCGTACGACTTTCGCATTTCCTCAGTTGTTTGCCCTTCATCATCTCTCTGACGCTGTCCAGTCTTCATGGACTTTGCTTCCGATGTTCGTTGTAGCCTTGTTCTTCAATGTTTTCCTGAGATAATTGCAACGCGTAGCTTATTTCTGGCTTGTTAATTCTTACAGACACAGAAGCAGTCGGTAATTTTAACACAATTAGCCTGAGACTCCTTGTTGGTAGTAACAGCAGGTCGCAGGCGTTTCTCTTTTCGAACGTCTGTAGTTTCGCGTCCATTGGGTTGGGTCGCGGGGTGCAGTAGCTAGATGCTGAATATTCAAGAGCGAAACCTACCGCGCAGGCACAACGGCAAATCCATGACGCGTACGCGCTTTCTTAGGGCTTCATACAGGGTGTCCCCGCCGCGCCGCCCTCGCGATCCTCGTGCCCGTGCTCGTGACTTTCTGCCAGCTCTCTCCCTGGCGCTTTGGGCGCGCCATTGCCAAGACCCGTTGCACTCTCGCACACGTCGGTGCCTTTGGCAGCGGCGGGCGCTCCGCTGGCGGCACCGGCCGCGGAGGCCGCGCGTATTTTGGGGAGAGGTTGCGGAGCGGTGATGGAGGCGGCAACTGGCCAGTCGCTGCGAGGAACGTTTTCGCACGTGGCGAATGTGCGTGCGTACGTGCGTGCGTTTTTGCAAAAATGATGATGCGAAAAGTGGGTCCATTTTCGGACCTACCACAAACAAACAGTGACGGTTTTTAAAGTCTTCAAAATTATTGTTTTAGAAACTATTATTATTGTTATATCATTTCTGAAGAGCACTGTACAATTTCTGTTTTTTCTAACGCTTTAAAATAATGAATTTTGATCTGTTCCCGATTATTAATAACATATCCGGGAAAGGGATCCTTGAAGGTGGAATTACGTAATTTTTCCAATATCTGAAGTTGAAGTCCAGTATATGATAAAGTTTTCCAAAAATTAGGAAATAATTTGTGTGATTTCATAACTGTTAATGTTCGTTCAATATCGAGGTATATATTTCATATCAGTTAAACTAAGTAAGTTTGGTGTACATTTTTTCGTTTACTTCTCGTTTTAATTTATAGTCTGATCAAGTTCTCTCCCAATCCAGGAAATCAATTCAATGAAATAATTTTCTTTAATCTGGGCCTGATAAACGTATTGCCGATTCTATTTCACTTGCCCGCTCTTACCCCACGTATTGATAGTTTGAGCATCTTTATGTCAAGTGAAAGTATCTGAAATTGTTTTGGTACACATTTCCATTTATACGTAAGCTGAAGTGAAAGTTGAGTTTTCTATTCTTTTCCCCATAGAAATTAGAATGTACATTCGATTTGGCGAATCTCTCTTTAGTATTGATCCCTCTTCAGCACTGAATATGCTGATGACCGCTGGTAAAGTGTTAAGTTCTTTCTCAATAGATACCGCACTTACCGTGAATCAATACGACTCAAACAGCGCTCAAGTGAAGTCCTTTTAAAGTAATCGTTGACCGCCCCTCTTGAATCACGCGTAGAAACTCTGCCGGAACCAGGACTCGAACTGGCATCCGCCCGCCGCCTGGGCGCGCGCCCACGCCGTCGCTTTACGAGGGAAAGTAGCCGGCGAGTGAGGTTGGGTTCGCTGGGCTAGATCATCTCGTCGATTTGCGTCTTTGCCAGTAAACGTCATCGCCTGGTTAACTGTCGACTCGATGCGGGGGAGGCTGCGAGCAGGAATAGAGGCCCATTTCGTGTTTGCTTTTGATGTGCTGTGCTTTTTGTGACCAATCGTATTTTTAAATCGGAGTATTTGCTAGACTGTTTGTTTTTCTTTCCGTCTTTTCTTCGCGTTTCGTGACCGCGAAGGAGCGACGCGAACGCTGTGGCAAGGTGTGGTCGGGGTAACAGGTGCGTCTCTTCCTTGGCTTGCAGGAGTGTTGCCGTTACGACCGGAGCTCGGCTCCTTCAGAAACTGCATACACTTTGGACGCGTCTTTCCCTTCAAAACAGCCATTCTTGCCTGAAGTTTTCTTGCGGTGCGGCGTCTCCCTCCTCGCAGACGCAGCAAGAGCGGCGGCGGCGGCAGTGGCAGCAAGACGGGCCCGAATTTTACGAGCAACCATCGTTCTCCTTGAGTATTCCGCCGTCGTTTCGCTTCGAATCCTCTCGTTTGAACACAGCCTCGGGTCGGAAACTGTGTTTTTGAGCGTGGCCTCACTTTCGACGCCGAGGAGCGTATTCAATTCCTGCCACGTAGCTTCGCCGGGGATGTTTCTCGCGCGCGCCATCGGCGGCGGCGGCGGCGGTACTTTTTGAATAGAAGAAATAAAGTGGGTCGGGCGGGCCGAGGGGCGGCGGAGCCAAGAAGCCACTGGGAAGCGGCGCCTCCGCGCGCACCACCCACCCCCCGCCGCCCGTTTCGAGCGTCTTTGAAGGCAACCCGCACGCCCATGCATGCATGCGGAGTGTGCATGTATGCATGTCTGTCTTCTCGCGTCCCCCGCCTCCCTCCCGTTCCCCCGCGCCGCCTGTGTTGCCGTCCGCGAGTCGGTGTTCTTCCTGCCGCCGCTGTTGCGGGCGCGCCCGCTCTTGCCATTGTACCTGCTGCCACGTGATACGGGTTGTAATTCTCTGCTACGAATGTGCGTCATGTTTTGGGTTCAGTTGACGGAAATGACGGCAAAGAACGCTGTTGATTTGTAATTTGAATTTTCTTCTGGTTGATATGAAATATTTAAGACACTATTATTCCTCGAATTGATTGCACTATGGTCACACATCGGAAATGAAAACTTGGAATACGTATACAGAGACGGACAAATGCAAATACGTGAATAATAAACGGGCTAAGTTTTCTATTGAATAAAGTGTGTCTGAATATGTACGTACATAATATGTACAAAACGTTTCATAAAATGGTCAACAGTGGAATAGTAAATTAAATAATAGAAATAATGTATTTATAAACTGTTTAAGATACCGAAATGAATAGAACGGGTAAAAACTAAGTTTTAATACTAGTCTTAGTACAATATTTAGTAATGTACTGAACACTATTGTGTTGACCAACATTCCTGTCTGTCAAAATAAGAGGAATTCATTGTCTCTGAAATGAAATTTCTGAGGATAAACCTAGGAAAATAAGGTCCTACTCGAAACAAGAAAACTATCGAACTGCATGTCGAAAGAAGTAGAAGCAAAATGAATACGGAAACAATAGCTACTAACACTCAGGTAGGATAATTCAAGGCTTCCTAAATTAACTTTACCACATTGAAGAGACGTGGGCCGACCCAAAAAACAAAGGAAGGAAAACTTGTGAATACGGAACAGGCTCAAGCATGATTCATGAAATTCAGATGAAGACTGTATAAAATGCCGCCTGAAATCAGAAATAGTAATGGATTCCATCTTAAACCTTGCAATGTAATGTGCAGTTAGATCGAGATTACTTCTAAACCGATTCTTTTCTTGAAATTGCACTAAAAATTAAAAATAAACTTAAACGAATAATTTTAGAAGTCTAAAATATGGAACATATTGCTGATAAAATTTTAAAATATGTAAAAGATACGTTCCCCCCTCTAAACTTTATGAAAATCTGGAAGTAGAAAAAAATTGGATAATTGAATGGGTACCAAATCATTTCAAAATGCCTGATTTATAAAATATGACAAACGTTTGATCATAACAAATGAACAAACAAACATGTAATTACATCCAAATCCTCCACTTGATAATAAATATGTTACACGTTTGTTATATTGAACGAGTTTTTCAAAAATATATTTATGTAGGTAATGTATAATGTTGTGTTTTCTATGAATGAATCTAATTGTGTAAACAAATCAAGTCGCAAATCGAATTTCCGAAAGATGAGGGCAGAAGTTTCAATATGGCGCTCCCTCTATCTCTGCTAATTGAGATATCTTTATTCCTCGCTGTGTTCTCTGTGTCCTTGTCAATACAAGGTTGTATTTGCCCATCTCTGACTGTTAACGTTTTGCGTTAGTATATCCGCAAGTATCCAGGGTGGTTCCAAGCGATTTCACATCCACAACACGAGCCACCTCTGGGAAGCGCGCAACTTACAAAAGACTCGAGCGTTCCTCTCCGGCCGCGCCGCCCCCGCTGGTTCCGATGCGCGCGTTTCGCAATTTTCAGCGACATTACGAGCTAATTGATTCCCGGTCCGTCCATCCCGGCCGCTTACGTGTACAATGCATGCAACGGCCCACTAATTCCCTTCGCGTGCGCGCCTCCCCCCTCCCCCGGCCCCGCTCCTCCCCGGCGCCCCGCCCCCGCTCCTGCCGCCCCGCGGCGGGCGATGTTCTCCGAAACTCGCAGCCGGCCGGGATCGCGTCTGGACAGGCCCATTTTTGTCCTCTAATTACGTGTGTAATGGCGTAGTTTGTAGTCTTTGCGCAAGCCATAACTTTCGACCCGCCCCGCCCCGCCCCGTGCTCCGTCCCGAGCCGTAGGGCGCGCGCCGGGTGGGGTCGGGCCTGAGCCGGGCTGGGCCCGGGACGTGTGCCTGGCGGCACAGGCGCAACCCGTACGCTCGTCGCTCGCTTGCATGCGAACCGCCCCGGCGACGCTGTTACGAAAGTGCTGCTGTGCTGCCGCCACTCCCCGCGGCTCCCGTCTACCGTCTCCCTGCTGCTGGTGCTGCTCGTTCCCGAACTTTTTGACTCTGGGAGGTTCGTTGGTCTTTTGGTTAATTCGCTTCTTGCACGCTAGCGAAAAGTGCCCCGTGTAGATGCCTGCCGGATAACCTGGTTTCTTTATCGACGTTGTTGCATTCACCGCGAGGGCAACGTCTTTTCATTATCGACTTTTGGAAGAAAAAGAAGGGGCAGACACCTTGCTCCTTGGGAAATAGAGAGTTGTTTTTCTTCGCTGGGAGTTGGCTTATCCAGAAGATTAAGACAGTTTTTATGGATTTCTGGATGTCGGACTTTACCGTTTACACAAGTAACAGACACTCCTGTAACAGAGACAAACGGTCAACAGCAGACTATAATTCATTTTCCTTATACGAATTTAATGTTAATGTGCTTTAGTGTGGAGTTGTTAACAAATGTAAGATAATAGGCATTTCTGAGGTTAAGCGAAAAACAGGTACCAGATAAAGGTTTTTACCTCTTGTTTCAACGACACTAAAATCATGTCGATTTATACTTTCTGTAAAAAAATAGTTCATGGGAAATTATTACACTTCCGTTCATATAATGAATGTGTGATCACATTACCGATCACCACATTTGAACGACCTATGGATAAGTATTTTGTAATAAAACTGAGGGAAGTGATTTTTATGATTCATGATTCGAATTTATTGTATGAAATTGAACGTGCTTTACATGCTGTAATAAAAGAAGCAATGGAATTAAAAAATTTCTCAGTGCTTTTTCTCTGCCCATTAAGTTCCATGTTCATTTACAAAGAAAATAGTTTTGGATTTTTCTCTTAGGTGCATCATGTTTATAGAAGATTGAAGAAGTAAGTCGATTTTCAAGGTACATAAACCAATATAAAAACAGTAGTTACTAATAGTAAATAATGCGAATTAGAACTCAGCTTCATCCAACCGGAGGGGTTACACGTATTTATAGTTGTTGGTTTTTTTTAAATTAATAAATCAGTCTCTAGCAAATATTTAGTGAGAATCCAACGTTCTAAGACACTTCTTCAAACACTCTGCCCTGTACTTTAACTTTGCAGTATCAGAAATAGTGTGCACTTCTGTGATGTTCAGAGTGATGCACTGACATGAGAATGTATTGCACGATAGCGAACTGTTTCAATTTGGACTCGTATTATCATCAATGTACTTCGATCCTTGCTATCCCACGCAGGTGCATTACGTTTCGCGCGGCAGCGCATTCAAATTGTTTTAAGAAGGACCATTCCCACTTGTTTCCTCTGGGAGCCGTCAACGCCATTAAATTTCCTTCAAATCGACCAGTTGGGCAAGCCGGTTGCAGGCGCATTGGGCTGCGCCGCCTTCATTAAGTAGTTGCTACTGCAAAGGTCGAATTGAATGGCTATCGCCCGGCCCAGCCCGGCCCGACCGCGATGCATCGCGTCTGCTTCCCCTTGACGCGGATAGTGGGAAAGGCAAACAGGGTGGTGCTCAGCGGCAGGGATTGCGCCAAGACGCAGCGCCCGCGGCGCCGCTGGCCGAGGCGCGTGACCCGGGCGCCCCTGGGGACCCGCGAGAGCCCTGCCCCCTCCCCCTGGTGCGGCGCGGCGCGGCGCGGCACAGCGCGGGCAGACGACCGCGGGACAGCTCCGGTGAACGGAAGGGTAGAGGTTGTGATGGAATAGAGCTGTTGGTGTTATCAGGACTCCCGATTTCCCTGACGAACAAGAAGAAGAAGAAGAATAAATATTTTCATGTGAGATTCCTTGAGCAGAACTAATGAGTAGTTGAATCGTTACTTGATGACTAATTCTAAGTAGTAATTAAATAAATATTTTCAGGTTTTAACTGTTTTGACGTTAAATTATTTATATTAAAAATTAAAATAGTATTCTATTTAAAGTCTCATCTAGTTATGTGTAATTGACATCACGCAGATTACGCATGCAAAATTACGAATTGATTTTCTGATAGATAAAGGAAAAACTGTTATAATGCGAAGATTTCTTTTGTTCAAAATCACTCGTTGATAAACGAACTGAAGTGGGATACTCCGATAACATTAATGCAGAGAAAACGGCCATTTCAGGGGGGGGGGGAACGCGTTGTCCAGTGGGGACTGAATATGATTTGAATTTAGATTAGGAGGTAGTGGCGTAGAATTATCACTGGTCATGGGGAAAATGGAAACCAAATGCATATAGCGATGACTGACCCTTAGAAATGACAGATTGCTGCAAAGAAATTGTGATAAGGATGTGCGAACAGAAAATGAGACTTCTCATAAAGTCAGGGTAATCGAATTTTTTTAAACGAAAAAGTCTAAAACGGCTAGGGTTCTTTATTAATGTACATTCACGGTTGATCAATTAGGGTACAACGTAACAATATGTATTGTGACATAATATTTTATAATTTTTTGCGTCAATAATAGTTTTGAATTAAAATAGAATTTAAAAGAAGCCCTTTTCCTTTAATAAAATCCTCCCTTCTGTTTAATCAAATTTAAGGACACTTCAGGCAGAGTACCCTGAATGCTTTACGTCAGAGGGTTGAGAATAGTCAAAAAGTACCCCTTCGAACCCAGCTATCTGTACTGTACTTTGTAACTGTATCTGCAATATATCTGTTCCTTTAAGAGGAATCTCTCAGTTTTCCTAAATAGAATTGCACAGCTCGAAGTGTTCATTACGGTCTCACTCAGAACTATTGTACATACTCGTATACACACACTCCACATAGATAAAATTAAGGAATTTTATTGTGACTCGCTCTAAACAGTTCTTGACAAGGAACTGAAGGATTCATGTTCCTTAGAAAAGCCTTATCTAGAACTTCGCAAAAAGACAACTAAATAAATACTATAACGAGCATGTTTGATTTTTTTACATACTAGACGAAATTTGAAGCATACGATTTTCAGTCAAATTGATCCGGAGCTATTGTTTGCGTTTATGAATGTGTTCGTACGTACTTAGTGTGTGTGTGTGTGTGTGTGTGTGTGTGTGTGTGTGTATTGGATCAAACAAGCGACTTTAAAAAAATCAGCTTTGTGTTTTTCTTTCCGATTCATTGTCACAGGCATTGTGATGCTGCATAATTCGAGCTGAAATTGAGTTTGCTCGTCAATTTTAAAACAGACATGGGTCGGTTAAAAATAACGCGCCCATGTACAACCCCATTGGCAGCGGTTTACTATTAATTCCGCCGTAATGAAAGTACTGCTGAACGCTATTAAAGTTTTTTTTTTTTATTTTGGAGAATGAAGGCCAGGTGGCGGCGGGCAGTGCGATTGGCGGCTGGGCCCCGCCGCCTCGTGTCAACGCCAGGCGAAGGGCGTGGCCGAGTGAGGCAGGAGGGCGCTGGTCCTCGTGTAAGGGACCAGTCGTCACGCTTTTTCACGAACTCATGGGGATCCTTTACGGTTTCACGGAGACCATTTCTTCTTGAAATTAATTTTTCCAAAGGGACATTTTTGTGTAATTTTGAATTCTGTTCTAAAGGTTGAAAGAAAACCTAAAATATAAAGTGCGTGATATTATGAAGGGATGCCTAAAGGGCTCTCGTATTAGAATTTTTTTTGTTAAGCGTAGCTTCACTGCAAGCTTTGGTTCTATCTTTTTATTGCTTTTCTATCTGGCATCATTTGACTGTAAATTGATGTAAATGTCTTCAAGTTATGTGTAATTTTGGATTTTTAATGGACGTAAGACTCATATATCTAATGAGTTGAGTGACGATTGGTTCCGTAACAGCCTCAGATGTGGTTGAGGGCTCATTTGAAATCTTGTAAGACATTTTGAGAAACGAAAACAAAATTTATCCTCTTTTTCGTTACCGGAGGAAGGCAGTAAGAGTTTCTCTGTCAAAAATCCACAATTTCCTGCGCACGATTATAATAGTGTATATTCTTGCAAATTAAGGCGAGAAAGAAAAAGAAATGAGTAATCACTTTTTTCGTCCGTAACGGTTAATAATGTGTGTAAGAAATTTTACGAATTCCAACATTTAATATTGAATATTATTCTCAGAAGTAATATTATCGTTTATTCATTTATTGATGAATCATAAAAATAGTGAACTGTTGACGTGTTGATATTTTAAATGACCAGAAATAATGTGAATTTGCAGACCTGCATGGCCGAGGTAGTTCGAGCGTGTGCCGACACAGCGCCTCGGTCTGAAAGGTCGCGGGTTCGAGTCCCGCCGTGGGCACGGTTGTTTGTCCCTTGTCTTTCATGTATGTGTGTTGTCGCGGAAGGCCTTGTGAGTCTACTGTCCACAGACCGAGGTCAGTGACTAGTGTAAATATTAATGTATCCCCATAAGGGACACAGTGGGTATCCGGCGCGGATTGTCGAAATTGGCATCCTCTGAAGCTAGAAAAAGCCCCAGGAAGAAAAAAAAGGAAACAATATAAATAGTTAATTGGGTTTACTATTGACTTTCATTTTCATATACATGATTAAGTTGCGAATTTTCGCCTGGCTTGGCCATTCTTCATTAATTCACGCATGTACGCGCGCTCTTTTTTAGTCGATTATATTCTTCTTTAATTATTTTCGATTTCAACCGTGAAAAACATCTTTAAGGAAATCAGGACAATTTAGTGTTGAGGGTCTCCGTGATTTGATGGAGATAGATTACAAATAATTAATGGTAATTTATTTAAAGATGTTAAATCTTCATTCTAATTCATCTATTTCGCGCCATCTTGTTAAAGTCAAAACAGTCAATTGACATCCGAGTCAAATTCTTTTGGGTAATCCAAAAAGACTCTGATTTGAAAACCATGTATTGGAAACTATTGATGGTTTTTGGTGATTTGCTAGTGGTGACAGCAATACTTATAACATGGAGTCTGTAAGAGGTTGAGTCACTGGCACGTAATATTTCACGTAAATGTGCAGGAAAGTACACTTCTTTACTCTTTTCTTTTTTTCTTTTTGTCTTTTTTCTACTCTCGTAGTAAAAAGTCGTAAATTACACATGCACCCTGTAACCATTTGCGCACGCGGCACGGGGATGAGCCGTTCTCGCCCACGCGTTGAGAGCGAGCGGTAACGAGTGGTTGTGTGCGCACGAGTCGTCGTGGGCGGTGGAGGAAGACGCGCTCCTTCGCAACGTCATCGCCCCTATCATCAGGCGCCTCCTCGCCTTGCCAAATGCGCGTTGCAGCACATGCGTCCCTGCGCACGGAAAGTCTTGTGCCCCCCTGCTCGCAGGCAGACGCAGGTGGATGGTGGTGGGTTTCTCTCCCACAGCACGTCGCACGCACGAGCGATTGCTCCGCGCCCCTGCAACGGCCGCCTGCACTCCAGGGGCACGTTGGTTTGGAATTGGCCCACCGCTTAACCGATGCATAATTAAAACAAACAAACAAACTAGCTGAAGGTGGCGTCGCCGATGATTTCAACTGTTTTAAAAATATTGTTATGTGTTATAGGATCCTACTATTCAAGTTCTAAATAAAAAGAAAGTCAAAAATAATTATTAATTGTAAGAATTAAAATTAAGGACCAAAAAAATACAGAAAAATTGAGGCGCGACTCGTCTCGTCGGATGTTCTATCGGTTTACCACCCCTACCCATCCCTGAATACGCAGTAGGAGAACCTAATCCAAACGATCCCAGAATATGTGTTCTAAAGAGTACATTCTTTTAGAGCATCAGGCGGCTTATTAAAAATGTCATTTGCATGCCCCTATTCTACAATACACCGTTCCAGTTTCATAAATTTTGTAGTCGAAATTATCCTACAAAAGTGTAGTATCCTATTAGCACTATCATATATGCTATACGTTAGGAAATTTTTCCACAAAACGATATATTCTTACGGGGTGGCAAAGCTGACGATGAAACTTTTCCTTCCGAATGATCCAAGCCCTAAACCGCATACTACTGTAAACAGTGGCGTGTCAGCGATACGGTTCTAGCGACCTACGTCAATCATCACGTTGTTTGGCGTCACATTTAGCACTCGTCACAGCTGATTGTAACATCTTTCGAGGCGATAGGTAAAGTTATATTAGGCAAGTGGTTAGCGTGATTACCGCTAGATCGCAGTGCTAAAAAATGCAAAAACACGTTTTGAAAGAAATTTCTAGAATCTTCTCAATGGATTCGAAACAAATCATCAGTTCACCGCCGGAGACCGAGACGCAACAAATGACACCTCATTTGTCTCTGTTGGTGGATAGGAAGGAATCTAACCATACGTGACAGACGACCGGACGCAGGAACACAAACATGCACATACGGACGGATGTGGTTACTAGAACATATAAGCACTGAGTGAAAAATAGCATATTACGCAGTAATACGTCTACTTTTGCTCTACACTGATCAGACAGTAATTACACATTCTCCTCAGTTCTACCAGTATATAAAGCCCTTCAGTTCGTAATTGTACAAAGGGTACTAAAAGAATATTCACCACGTTCATCATTAATAAATCATGCGTTCCAAGAACTGCTGGAAAATGTATCAACCCTTGGAGTTTGGGAATTCCTTAAAATATTGAGAGAATAAGAATGCTTTACACAGAATGACATGCAGAGATACACCTATTCGGACTTGCCGTATCGTAGGGTTTCGGACGGTTTCAATGTATAAGTAACATTCACAGTTATACGTGGGTTACAAAATTTCGAGTTATGTTTATAACCGGCTATCATGAATTTAATATGTAATGCAACGCAATGTACTTGTTCTCGCAGAGGTCTATCGCATTACACGCTGTCGCATTGAACTCCCTCAGTGTCCCCTCCACCAACCGATTTCCCGGCTTGTGCATGTTGACGTGCCGATCGTCTGCCCTATCGGATGCCATCACGCCCGCACATTTCATCGTGTCAGATTTCTCGCTCACGCTTTCTGTCTGTTCCTCGCGCCTACCCCCGCGCACGAAACTTATACGCTCGCGGCCTATGCCTTTTGACTCGGAATTCCCACAGCACCCACCCTCGTCTTGCCTTCCCTCTCTCTCTTCCAGCAGGCCGTTGACTCATCTGCGGAGCCGTGCTCGCACGCACACGCCCTGCGTGCGTGTATGCAGTCTGCTGACGAGCACGCGCATGCAAAAAAAAAAAAAAAAAGCATTTGAAAGTCGCAGAATTTTCCCAGAACCCTCTATTCACTTTCACTATCGGTTGCAAGGGAGTAGAAATGAGAAGTGAATGCCGAGAAAAATTTTCGTTTGAGGGGCAAGGTGTCACCAAGTTAGTTATATGTTCGGTTTCTTCCCTATTTAATACTCTGCCATGTCAGGGTAGGCCAGTGGATTAATTTCTAGGTGCCCGGGCATTACAAACCAAGATATATTAAATATTTTTGTGGAGTAATAATTAAATTTGACTTAAGAAGAAACGCACTCTCCGTTGCCATTAACGGGCTGCGAAACGTTCAGAAACCAAGTGCACTTAAAACGGAATTCGGTGTTCGGGAATTCTTCTCGAATTTGTGTGTTGGCACATGCGAGCAGAATGATCATTTTCCTAATTTCTCGTGGTTTACCGTTACGTTTTGTTGGCAATTCTTCTTTGCTCATTAATACACTCCAAGAACCAGCTGAGGTATCTCAGGGTAATAGCTGTTGCCACTGTAACGCCTCTGACCGAGAGATCTCAAGAGTTCGAGTTTGGACAGTGGCCGATTTGCGACTCTAGCGAGATGGCTAGGTCGACATTCACCTGCCATCTGCCAAAGAATACTTGCGGGCGGCTGCTCTGATCCGTCGTCTTCCGTGGTTTCTCCTATCAATTCCAGGCGAATGCCGGAGCAGTATCCTAACAAACAGGCCACGGAACGCGCGCAATGTTTTCTTCCTCATCCCTGTTTCTTCCTCTCCTCTTACACACACTTTCATGTGGGGAGTCTAGTAGGGAGCTTAGAATGTGTTCCGGCTGGGGCTGTGCCCCGCTGGCGAAGATCCTTGGAGTGGAAATCTCGCCAGTCGAAGTGTAGGTCGGCACCTGATCTCACCCTTCAGGTGGGGTGGAAATCGGTACCTCCCGAGATGTAACACACACTAAACATACGGGGCTAATGTCCTTCGCATTTGACGTGGCTGGAAACTTCAGTCAAGTTCAAAAGTGTCACTAAATATTTCGAGAGGTAAGAGTTTGCACAATTTGAAAAGAAAAAAGGAGAAAAAAAGGGGTAACAGTTGTGCGAAGGGGCAACGTTGGCGGCGTTGCCGCCGAAAAAGGCTGCGAGTGCCACCACTCGTATGCTGAGAGCCATTTGCGTTTCCCCGCACCACCGCCACCACAGCAGCATCCTATATGGGAGTCAACACACCTCTCCTATCTATGTAAAATAACGGAGGAATAGAAAATTCAAATGCGGCCCGAGAGAACCGGAACGCGGCGATAGTGTGTGTTTGCGGGCCCTGCGTGTGCATAATCGGGGAGCGACGCGACGCGCGACTCGACGCGACGCGACGCGACGCGACTCGACTCGACGCGACGCGACTCGACTCGACTCGACGCGCGGCACAGCGGCTTTGCACTGCGCGCCAGCGGGCGAGGCTGTTCGCGGAGGCGTGGCTGGCTGGGGGCCCTAATGGCGCGCACGGCGTAAAGCGGGAAATTAAAACTGCGATCGTAAACAAGCGGCTCTGCGCGGGCGGCGTTGCCGGCTCTCTTCCTCCGGCGGCAGTTCTTGTGTTGCGGTGTGCGATTTGGCGGGGAGGGGAGATGCAGTTTAGAGGCTCGGCGGCGGCGTCGAAACGTTCTTGGGTTGAGTTGCCTAGCGGAAGTAAACAATTTTTCGTAGTTGTTTTCTCTCGTGCCTAAGGGATGTGTTTGCCAATAATAACTAAGTTCGCTACGTCGTGCTCTACGAACCGTGGGATTCAGTTTAATAGAGCACTACAGCGTAGATAATACTGTAGATAAGTGTAACATAAGTCATAATAAGTATATGATATAAGTATAAGATAAGTAAGACTATACTAAAGATAAGTAGAAATGTTATCTAATAGCTGTTCGTATTTATTTGGACCATTTGGATTTATACGTAGTAGTTTTGCAATTATCCAAGATAATTGGGGTGGAGCTATCTTGGGTAAGAAAAAACTCTTGTAATTCGGAGTTTATTTGGTGAAGAATGGTAAAAACCGAGCTTCATTTTAGATAAAAGTTCAATTACTATTGAATGTATGTATATCAAAAATTTAACATATTCAATAAGTGAAATAAAATCAATATAATTTTTCTTAGAAGAACAACAATATTTTTGAAAGTTTTTGATACTCTTGTGGTATATCTTTAGGAGATGTTGTCCTGTAGGGGAGTCAACAAGATTCATCGAATCAGAGATGTCCGATGTTGGTACAACTTCAAAACATATTTGAACTACTAAATTGGCACATTCTTTGCGGACACTTCTATGTGGAAATCGTAATTTTATGGGATATTAATTGTAGGCGATTTCGAAAGTAAGGAAAGCGTAAGTAGTACTGTTGGAAAATAATTACATTTCCCAGTTATTTACAATTTCCATTTCATTAAAACATGTTGACGTGCACACCCAACAGTGAATATTAAATTCGGAATCGGAAGTAAAGTGGTTTGAGTAACATTGAAAAAAAAAAATCAAGTGAAGAATATCCGGGAAAGTTAATGCGTGCAAAAGTTGCAAAAGTTTTAAGTAGAATAAATAATGTTTCTTTGAAACTCACAAAATACTTAGAAAACAATTGTATACTATTTGAGACATAGACAAAAGATATTTGATACTTGGCTGTCGGGAGACACAGACAAGGATAGTCATCAATATGTACAAGTTTTAGCGGTAGCAGTTTAGTATCTAAAATTTAAAATCATTATCGATTAATTCTGTGAAAAGTAAATGATAACTTGTATGATTCCACTCTGAAGTACATAATTCAAGAAAAACAGTAATAATAAGGAAGAAGATTATGATCTATTAATTACTGAGGTGTAATTAAGATACATGAAATCAGAATTGTATGTAAAAAAAAACAACTTTTTTCAAATAACGAACATCTATTAAAACTAGTATTTTAAACGTAGAAAACGTGCGTAGACAGGAATTGAACACATAATATTAAAAATAGTTTTTGAAAGAATGCGAAGACCTGAATGGAGTGTGGGAAATTGTTATTGAACAAGAATAAAGTGAAGGCAAGAATTAAAATGAAAACATCTCGTGTTTATTGCAAACATACTCTCCCTTTACTACTAATGGCTATAAGAAAGCAATCAGATGAATATGGAAGGGTTTTTTGAGACTGTTCCTATCATTATGTGGGTATTTCACAAATAAAAATTCGATTATGTTGTATTGCACGCAGTCGCTTTAGCGAAACGTCTTGTGTAAAGTGCAGAGGGTATAGAGTACAGAAATTAACAATCATAAACCCAACTTACATTTAGTCGCACGTTACTAATAGTACAGGTCATAGTACATTGTTATAACTAGCGGGGGTCTGGTGTAACTTTACTGTGGTGCTTGTTTCCTATCCGGAATGGGCGAGTGTTTCGCAAGCTCGCGCGCCGGATGAAGTTTCAATGACGTCATTCGTGACGCCATCTCCCCTCACGACTCATGCTCAGAGGCCTTACAACGTGTTTTTGCAAGCGACCCCTTGCTGACCGATTTGGAATGATTCACTACAAAAGAGATGGACGAGTATTTGAATTCTTCATTCTTGCTGCCCTCGTCTGTTTACAGCATTTGTGGGCCGTGCGTTTAAACCAAGGAGGCGTCATAGCCGATCAACTGCAAAATTAAAGTAGAACCTTCAGGAAGTACGGCTGCAAAGATATAAGTAAAATACAAATCATTACATGTGGGTTTTTCCTTCTCATCTTTTCCCTCTCTTCTTCTAAGAGATCCCCTTCTCTCTCCGGACCGAAATGAAAGTCGTCAAAAAGGAAACAATTAAATAATGTATGTAATAAATCCACTAGTAGTTCTAAAATTCCAAATAAAGTAAATAAAATAGTAGATGACTAGTACCAAGTTTTGAGAGGAAGATAGCATAACTGGAAGACACCCTTACACTTTAAAATAAATTACAATTTTTTTAAATTGTATGACAAACATATTAACTAAGATTAGCTTGTATTTTCACATCTATTCATGTGAGTGATATCGCTTGGGGATTGAGAAGATGAAATAAATGCTAATAATGAATAGTGCCTTTCTCGTTTCTAAGCGTAGACGACGGAGGAGACGTACGTCTTTCTAAACAAGTGATCGTAGTGGTTGGTCTTTGCCTTTCGAAGGATGATAAGATAGTCGTGAGTGATGAACAACGTTGAGAATTGAGTGATCATGTATAGAATGATGCTCAGTTGGATACGTGGATGGTATGATAAAGAAAAACCCAACAAGATGAAAACATTCTTCGAAGTAATCGGTATTAGAGACTGCAGTGTTCGGCTCCGCCTATTTGTCTTCCGCCACAAACTCGGACTATCGCGATAAAGATGGAACAATGGTACGAGAGTAAGGAGAAGTGCACTCCCCTTGAAACCTTCAAATTTTGTTCACATTTTCCATTTCGAGAAACTGGTATTTGTACCTGGGTATCCAGTGTAAGACCTATATGCCATGCATCTGTTTCATTTTCCCTGATAGTTTTCTATTTTGATAAGGCGAAGCCAACCCTCTGAAAAAATTGGTAATAAAACCTCATCTCGTTACTTGCGTGGATTGTTTCTATTTGTACCCAAGTTTTCTTTCTAACCTATCACTCATGCGATGATGTAGTAACGCAGCTTTGTACTTTTGACATGCACAAACTGTCACGCAGATTGCCTGACAAACGTCGCTATTGTCTGTGCATCTTGCGTCACGTTTCCCTGTTGTCGCCGGGTGTCTCATTTTCTGTCAAGTGCGTGTCATCTCCATGGCAGAAGCACCTCACAATCTTCCTGTCTTGTGAAAACCTAGGTATTCCCGCTGAAAAGCTGAGTAATAATAACCTGCGTGAGAGCATTTCGTTAAATATTGTACTTACAATTCGAGATGGAGTTATATTCGCGAAATCGATTAACAGGAACGCTGTAGGTGTAACAGGACATTGTAGGTGAATTTTGGAGTGGTTTCACTGCTTTCACACAGTTGGTGTCACGAAATACATATGGCAAAACATGAATGACGTGAAACGTGAATGGCACATACTAATTTAATATTCTTGGAACATGAAAATTATGTAGTGTACTATGATTTTTGAACTGTATTTGAAGGGTACCAGTTTAACGTACATGTACGTGTGCACTGGTCAACCGTTGTCTTGTTTGCATTTGTAAAGTAAAACCCAGTGGTTTCAACGTCATTCTTAAACATTTTACCGCCTTTTCAATACAATTTACATGTTGATAAATTCGTTTTGCTCGTTGTAGTCTTTAGTATCAGTAGTTAAATTTTGAAAAAAATTGAGAGGAAATTTGAGTGATTATTGATTACTTTAACTTTCAACCAAGTAAAATACAGAACAAATATGTAGAAGCAGGTAAAAAGAGGGACTTTTTTGACAAAGGACACATTTGGGGAACGAATTTTGAGACTGAAAGGTAATATAAATGAAAGGATTCTTACCTTATTCAGTGGCGAGTATATAAATTGTCAGTTTACTGGCGTTATTTGATCCAGAAAATGAAAGATCATTAATAGTATGTGTTTTCATACGCTGCATGCAAGACGTAACAGGTTAATTATTTTCTTTCCTTTCATATGTATGACATTCATGCACCTCTCATATCCAATAATTATAAATAGATTTTCTTGGTTCAAAGCTCATTCACACTATCTTTGAAAAATCAGTGATCTTGTCTGCTGAGTATTTACCAGGGTATTGATTACTTTCCTTTGTTTCGCTTCAATTGTTTTGCATAGCTTGTAGCGGTTTGTGAAAAGTACGGAAGGCCGTGGTCAGCAGCGACCGTCCATCCATCTTAACCATTAGTTGAGCGGTTGAAAGTCGCGTATCGTCGCGCCCGGTATTACACCGACGCTTTCCTTCCGCTGACAGGACGACATCTCGCATAGCATCTATCAAGCAGAGGCAGATAGCTGCCAGGGGCGTAATACCGCAATTACAATGTCCGGACAGCACTCATAACTTTCCATCGGTGCGACTAGGCATCTTGCACTTTCTTCTGTTCGCGTCCTCGCACGCCGCATTCGCCCGGCGCGGCGCCGCGTCTACTCGCGCGTGCGTTCTGCCGACCTGCCCGCGCCGGACGCGATGCGCCGGGAAATATTTTTGAGCTTCCGTGCACGTTTCAATCAACTTTCCCGGTGGTGGCAGCAGCGGCCCGCGTGTGGACGTTTGACGGAGGCGTTTCCAGACCCACCGAGCACTGCCCGCCAGGAATGCGCCCCCCTGCTCGCATCTTCCGCCGCCCACTCCCGCGCAGGGGAAACACGCGCCGCGCCCCCGACCGCCTGCGGACAATGGGCTGACGCGCGTGACTGCGGCCCGCTGAATCGCTGATGGCTGGGCTCTCCGGCCTAGGCGGCCCCGCCGCCGCAAGCCTGCTCCGCGTGTTCGCCACGCGCGTAACTTTCGTTAGTGAACGGTCAGTGGCAGATCCAGAGGAGGAGGGGCATATGCCACTTCCCGAAAAAAGGCCTACAGTTTTCATCGCTTTCGTTCCTTCATTTGGCAAACTTTATTTAAATATTTATGTTGCATGTATAGAATTATTTTAAAAAAATATTGTGTAGTACCATATGTACACTACAAAAATAAAATACAATACAATAACAAATATGTTTATTATTTAACACAACTCTATGGTGCCCCCCCCCCAAAAAAAAAATGATAGGCTGGATCCGCCCCTGCTATGCTGGTGTAGTGGTAGCAGCGGTATTGATGATGAAAATAATGATACAGGTTTTTAATAGCTCTAGGTACAGAAAATATTGTAGTATAATTATTTCGCACATTTTGTATTCAACACGGAAATGAAACATAAGTTAGTTGCGCATTAAATGACCTTTAGACATCTTAACAAAAAGGAAGAAAAATGAATAAAAATGTGTGTGTAACTGACTCATAATTAGATGGATTATACTTATCTTTTATAATGATGTAAAAGGAAAACTTAAATCAAGACATTAGTTTCTACACATTTAACTTTAATCCATCTTTGCGTGCCATCTTTGCATGTTTGCACTGTTTTCTTTGAAATCGGTCATTTAGTTATCCACCGGGAATGTATTTGTCATAGTAATTGACGCCACGCGACGTCCGCGACCAAGTCATTTTGTTCTGGCGTTCCGAAACTGTCTCCCGGTCTGTGAAGCTAAAGGGTACGATATTGCTTTTCAAAAAGCTCTTTTCATGACGTGAAGTTGCTTCTTCACGAAGATTAGAAGCTGGGAAATTTAAACTTCTTCTTCTTTTTTTTTTATTTGGTGTGCAAAAGAATTTCATATTTAAGTACTTTTTAAAATATATTTTACCTGTATCGAATCAAATTTTGCCTATTGCAGGCGCGACGGCGCATGGTGTAGATAGTTTTAATCTAAATCCAAGAGTATTCAAGAAGTGGAAAATAGAACTTGATGTGTCAACTTTTTAGGTTGACGCACTACGATCATTACATGAAATTGTTCTTCAAATCGCATTTACCTTTTACATTGGACTTTTTTGTATTAAAAAAGTTAAATGACTTAGGGATCATAATATTTTTATCCCCAGAAATAAAATCACCCATGAAAAAAAGTCACTCATAAGTATTGGCATTGGAATTTAACAAAAATGGAGAAACATTAAGTTAGAGAATGCCAAAGGAGCCGAAATTTTAGATATGTATGTGTATTCCTCATTTATATTTGCAGATTTGACTACTGATTCGGAATAAGAATACCTTCGTATTATTTGAATATTTGAAATTGACTGAATATTATTGAGCATAGTATTAATGAATGCAAAATATGAATGATAAGTTTCATTAAATGCGCGTACAATATATTTCCCTTTATTTTACCTTGAAAATCATAAACAAAGTTACACGCTTGTGAAATGTGTGCGTCTTAAAATCACCTGAAAACATTTTTGTGGCCGCTTAGACGAATGGTTGTGTCATATATGAACATACGTGGAGCACTCTTGTGTGTGCGAATGTTTATGTTCATTATGAATATCGAGTTGAATATTTGGTTGCATTCTCTGAAACAGAATACATTACAGACTAATTGGAAATGAACTTTACAAATGTTTATTCTTTACTTGGAAGATATAACTCATAAATTAATTTGAAATTTATTCTGTTGTTCCAACATTTTCTTTCGTAAATGATTGGCCTGTATCTTCTTTAAATATATTAACTTGAATATATTTGTATTAGTCAATAATAGACAGTCAGAATGTTTTGTGAAATTTTCATTTGCTCTCATTGTGTACACTTACTTTCAGATTATGAGCCCATTAATTTTCTATGCCTAATGCGTTACATATAACTCGAGGCAAGATTTAGATCTACTTTTCAGAGCTGACAGAGATCGATAGTATTGCAAACGCGTTTATCACCGTTGGCAGGCTAAGCTTCATCATATAATCTTGTATATACTAAGTGGGAAGCATTAAAATCGAGTTTTATAATTTCAGATCCCCGAAGATACTTAGTGGGAATAATGAAGTGATGTGTCATAAAAAGAAAACCACTTTCGTAACGAGATTTGTGAAGCAAACATCCGGGAAACGGAATAATTAGCATTTAGCGAATTTAATTGTATCTCATCGCTTTTTTCGATTGTACAATTGCCTTTATTGGAGTTTTGCAAGGCTTATAATCTTGATTACTTACAAGAACTTCCATCGCAATCTTTTTTGTTTAAATGACATTTCAACTTGATCTTCATTTTAAATCAATTTTGTAATCAGTGTTTGTTCATTTCCAGATGATCAACACTGCAATAATGTTTAGTGTCTTTTCATATGGAATATGTTAATAGAATGACCTATCCTTCTGTGTCGTTATTTACCGACGATCACTACGTATACACGGAAATCAACTCTTCATGAGAGTTGAAAATATTTTTAGAATATCAAGAAAAGCATCGTGAGAGGGTCTGCTGTGGGCCAGACCCTCACATCCGTGTTGCCCAGGGCAGGCACGACGTGAAGGCACTCGCATGGCAGCAAATGTTTCCGTAATCACAAGGCGGGGCGCTAACGAGGAGAGATCCATCGAGTCGGGGCGCCAATGCTTCCGGGTGCGCAGGAGCGCGGACGTCTAGCCTTCGATTCAGACATTCCGGGCTGGATATGACAGCGCACTTGCCCAGGAAAAATTCGAATTAAACCAGAAATAACTTCCCTTTTGAGAAGCGGATAATGGGTGTGCTATTGGTCTCATATAGGAGTGAGTAAATTTGTAGCATTTACAATAAAGAATTACTGCTACTACCTTTGTAGTAGTCTCAAGGGAAAGATTCAAGAGGGGGCGTTTCAAGATCTGAGTGTGTCACAACCCCCTTCGTCCTCCATCCCTTTAAGGAGATATATTTAAATGAGAGAGTTAAAATTAACCTGATGCTCTCTGTGGTTGAATTGAAAAGGTATTGGCTACAGGTTGATCAGCGTGGTATACAATTATAATTTTAAAAAATATCCTGTTCATTCCTTATTCTCTAAAATTTAAAATTGTTCTTAAACTCTTTAACTCCTACCTTTTTTCAGTTAAATATTAATCGGAATTAAAAGGCTTCGGTTATTTTAAAACCTTTGTTAGGTAATAGAGACTTCGAACATCTCCTCCAAATGGTGAGAAGGCGCTAGATTGCTCTTGAATAGGAACATGTGAAGTCTTGAAATCGAGGAACACCGAAGGAGGTTTTGTGGTGTTTTATGAAAATCACATTTTTGTATGATCTAATTGTAAGTGGTAATATATTTGATAAACAGAAAACATCGTTTTTAACGAGAGTTCTGGATCTCTCTTACTCTTTGAAAGTGCTGATGTTTCACTTGGTAGTGTGGATGTAAAGAGCAAGGAGGAAAGACCAACCAATAAACGTGCCGACTAGTGTGTCTGGTCAGGTGCTCCTAGAAACGCCAGGGCAGCAATTTGTCCCTTCATTAAGATAATAATTGGGGACCGGGTGAAAGTGGCTATTAATATTCAAGGGTCGGCAGACGGCGGCCTCTGCGACTGGCGCCGCGGCGTTGCAAGCCGTGTGGCGTAACAGCGCATGCGTCGCCGTCGCCAGTGAAGTCTCTACGAAGCCTTAGATTACCCCCCCCCCCCCTGTGCTCCCTGACGCTTGGTACGATGTCGTTGGCATGTCCTTTGAGGTGGTTGTTCAGGCTGCTCACGGTGACCCGATCGTAGGTCTTAGGCGGCGGTCACAGTGGAGCCAACTTTGCCTGAAATTTCAGTCTGCCGTTTGTGTCCGAGGTAAGAGTACTCGTAATGTAACTTGTAAAGCACCCGAGTGCTGATCTCGGAATAAATAAATAGGAGCAAAAAAAAGTTCCGGATTCTTTCAAACACGAGATGGAACGCGGAAATGGTCTTCGTGAACCCGGACGATGTATTCCGATGGCGTCCGAAAACATCGGCTATGGAACAAAGATTTGTTTAGCTGGTTTTTCCCGTCTGACATCGGCCGATCAAAATTTCGGGCAAAATTGGCTCCACTGTACCGCCTCCCGAGAAAGAGAGTTGGTTTCGTGTCCTTAGAGATGTTCAATTGGCCTTCACGGCGAGTAGGAAAAGTAATCTTTTATTTCTGGGAAGGTGTTTCTCTCTCCCCTTGAAAAACATTGTGGCACGAGGACTTCTGAAACTGTGGTAATCTCTCAAAGTGGAATAACATCCGTGACTGACAAATGGACAAGACATTGATTTTCTTGAGGATGCTTATCACATATTCATTTGCTATAAGTATCTAGCAGCATTGTTTCTTGTTAAACTGTCAAAATAGATGTTTTACTACTTGATAATTTAAATCTTATGTAGGACGCATATTTATCTCTCTCAATAACGTATCGCTGGCACGATGGCCGATCACTTGGGACTTGGCGTAGAATCGCATTTAATGTCCCAGCGCGGACCTTTAATTGGACGTTGCTGCCCTAGAGGTTGGTTGAGCTTGTTTTCACAAAGCGTCAGGGTCGAGTTCCAATCGCGTTGAACTTTCAAGCGCCACATGTGGGCTTGCAATTAGAATCTAGGGCGATTTTCCGATCTGATAGGGAATTGAAATTGAGTTATCTTTCCCCTATTCCAGAAATATGACTTTAAAGAGTAGGGTAGAATAATTGTGTTGGTGGCAAAATTCACTTTATAGCAGCCAACGAATATGGCTTGCAGGTACCGAATGGAAGAAGAATTTTGCGTTGCGCATTGTGAGAAAATGAAGAACGTCTTTCAAAAGCTTACCGACTATTATTAATAGTATCACTGTGGTATGTGATAAGTATTAATGATAAATTTTAAAGTTTGTCGAAATTACACAGATGCACATTCATGCAACACACACACACACACATACATAAATCATACCTAAAGATACGTAAGTCATTATTAGTGTTTTGGTATCTGTAATTGTTCAAAGTAACTATTTCCTACGTAGCCGCTATTGTATTGTTAAGTTTGACCAACTGGAACAATACAAACTTTTTTTAACATTTTTTAAAAAGTTTTTCTCTTTGTATTATTACTTACGATTTAAGGCCATGCTTAAACAAGTTTTTCTATTAGGATGTCTCTACAAGCAATAAAAAATTAAAAACTGAATAGATCGCTATGGAAGCAGTCTTATTTGAGGCTTAGTTCTCCATTAGCGGTCGAATTCGATAGTTTGCGCGCCGCATCTGGCACTACAGTTTCGTAGTTGGAGTAAGTTTAGGATTAGGGGATGGTTAGTGGGACAACACCAGGTAGGTTCCTCTAAATTTATAATTCGTTAATAATATGTTAGTTCAATTTCGTCCCATTATTTTAGACAGGTTACCCCTAGTTTTATATGTGTTTCGAATTCAGAAAAATAATTACAGGAAGAAGTAGGCTAATTCACCGTAAAAATCACATCATTTTCTCTTGAGAGTAGGAATGGTGCTTGTATTGTCCCATGTATTGTGAAATGTATGCATCATACTCTTTCTTTCCTGGTTACATATTTTGAAAGATCTAAACAAATTATGACACTCCTTAATTACTCCTGTCGTTGGATGTGTCGATGTACTTTTCTTAACTAGTACTTGATATTTAAAATATTAAAATGACCACATCTTCAGAGGTTTTATGTTTTCATCGACAAGGTGTACAAATTAATGAGGGAACTGATGATTTGTTTGTCATCATTGCAAATCATTTCTCTAAACTTCCCGCTTCTTCCTTCTTTTAAGTGTTCATCCTCGCATGGGAGACATGCAGACTTTCACATAAATGCGCATGCGTAATACCGAAATTCACTCTGATTTGGAAGTCGTTATTGGTTGTAGGAGTAATACTCTTTAGCCTAGTGTACTGCGTAGTCATTAGGCACTAGGAAGTCATCCGTTTGATATTTCTCAGAATATTTCTCTCGTTTGCGAAGAGGCAATTACACTCAACTATTACGAAAGGGTAGATTCTGGATATATAATTTCAAGTTGTTGTATAAATGTAATCGTCTACTGCGATCTGCGTAGTAAAATGCGGAATTGGGTCATGTACAAGTTAGATTAAAATATTGCAAATATTTGATCCGCAAATTTGTTTCGTTGAATAATAAGTTAATATTCTGTAATAAGATCTTGTCAGTCGTATCAGGTTGAACATGTCAGTCTTATCAGCAAACATGATGGGAGTGTTACATTAATGGTTGCGTCTATTTGTATAATTAGGAAATGGAATTTATTACAATGCAAAAAGAAAGTATGCTCTTTCATGTGTACATATTTTTCAAAAATATATAGGAAAAACAGCAAATAAGTAAAATAAAAATGTATGATCGTGTTCAAAATCTCTCTACAAACATTTTCAACTTTTGAAACACAATATGTCGCCTGTCAAGTTTCAAAAAGGATCTTAGTGGCTGTTCGAACGTGCAACTTTTGCAGAAGTAATTGCACACTAGTCTGTCCCACTCAATGCACGTTTTATGCAAAATATAAACAATGTACGTGACGGTGATTACGAGGAGTTGGTTCGCACTTACAGTTATACCGCGCAAGTAGTGACTAATCCGAGGGGAGGGGGGGTCGGAAGACCCTCCAAATCCCACGTAATTTACAATTGAACTCAGTTCAGCTAACCGGATGGCCGACATGGCTAAGAGCGTACCGTCTCAGCACTTCGGTCCGAACCGTCGCGAGTTCGAGTCCCGCCTCATTCGAGTCCGTCTTGTTCTCATGTAGTACATGTTACGGAGGGCCGCGCGTTCTGCTGATCCCAGATCTGACGAGCCCGCATGTGTGTTGGTGTCTAGCGTATGGTCGAAAATGCGTCCCGTTGGGACGTAAAGGGTAACCGGCAGTCGGCTGGATAAAAGCCCTAGAAAGAACAAACTAAATATATTGAAAATAGTTTTCTCCAGGTGATCGTATCATTTTGCAAAGAAGCATTCTCATTAGGCGCGATCAGACAGCATTTCAAGAATAGGTTCCGAATTTGGCACCCCTAACAGTGGGGTGTATTTTGAGGGATGCAAGAAGCGCAAGCGAAGCGAAGACAAAGGGCTGCGAGAAATGCTTGTCAGATTTCGATCTAGTTACCCGTGGGTTATACGAAGCAAGTACAAGCACACGTTTCCGATTACATCGTCTCATCCTTCATTCCCAGTACACGATTTCCGATAACATAGTGAGATTGGCAATTCACGGCGAAGTCCCGGAAGCCATATAGGTACAGTATTACATAGCTCTGTTTCACAGAAAGACTGTTCCAGGAACATATTAGCAAACTATTATCTGAGATTTGTGTTTTGACTTCCAAATACGACTAGCGTATCGTAGCGCCTCCAATAGGTATTTTCATGTCAACAGTTTAATTTGTGCTTTGCAAAAGCATAATAATTAAACATACTGTAGTAGCCCGGCTCGTTTATTTTCCAGCATAGAGAGTTTCATTGAAAGTATTGGTTAAAATACTTGTTTAAATTTTTGTTTCAATACAAATTGAAGTTTAATTGTCGCCAATCTGGTGAATCAAGTTGAAATGATTCGTGTATTTGCCTGAAAAAAATATAGTAAATTCACAGCGTTTCACCAATGTACCTAAATGTGCGTTGAAACCTAACAAACCACACGTGTTTTTCTCGAATTCTTCGAAAAAATCCTAGTGAGGTACCGGATGAAAATCGTGTCAATCGATTTGTCACGCCGAGAGGAATCGAATGGGCAAATAGGGAGTTTTTGCACCCTCGAACGTTAAAGCAATCGAAACCAGCTGTTTCTACACAGAGCGATTCGTATCTTGTAATCGTAAAAACAAAAGAAAATGCGAGCTACACCCCCCCCACGGTACGCTCGCTGAATATTGGCGAAAGCGCGCCTTTGGAACTCGAATGCAGCGTGCGCGTTGGGCAGCTGGTGTCCTTCGTGCTAGAACATCGCTCGTGAGGCCGTGGCGTGCGGGTGGGGGGGGGGGGGAGGGCGAGTGCGCGATCTGTATGCCGCCTCCGCGTGCGGCGCCCGCGGGTCGAGCCCCTGCTGCTGCGCCCGGAGCCAAGGCGGCCGTGCCAAGGCGGGCGCCCCCCCCCCCCCTCCCCCGTCGGGAGATATTGCCGCCGGGTCAGTGCCAATGTCACACACGCGCCGCGTCGCTCGGCTTGCTACTCCGCTTTCCAGTGAAACCGACGACACGCGCGGAGGAGACGCAGGGCCAGCACCGCCTGGGCTCGTGCAGCAGGTGGGGACATTTTTCGGTTGTGGGGATTTCGCAAAGTTAGGTAATGGTGACGAATCTGTAATGTTGATGGCGACAAAACTTGTAGTCAGTTTATAAATTATTATTGGGCTATAAATTCAGAACTTGGTCACTTTATAATTTATCACTTAATGCAAAGAGTTGCAAAGTGAGCAAAGCATACAAAAATAGCGTATGCGTTCACCTCTAAATAGCAGTAGAGTCCCTATTAGAGGCCTCGTTACGGTCGAGTTACCAAAAGAGATGTTTAATACACGTGTGCCGTAATAGAAGGCAGAAAAGATAGGGATGTGTTTCATTGAACTTTTAGAATTTCTACAGCAGTTGAAATTAAAATTGAAGTTGTGTTAATTCAAAATTTATATTTTTAAGTAATACGTTTTTGAAAACTCTCGCGTCATGGTTCCCGTTGGACTGTTGCGCAATACATGAACATGCAGTGTACCTACAATTTCACAAGGGGGAAACTAGAAATAATTTCGGGGGACAGGGGATTTTAGTCGCCCCCCTCCCACCATAAATATTATATTTGAAATAAAAAAAAAAGTAGAATGTAAAATGTCGTCTTGAAATATGATGTGTTCGGGCTTATCTTTGCAAAATGATGCGATCAATATTTGGTAATTGTTTTTAATAAATATAGTAACTGCACAAAAAATGGATATCGGGGGGAGGGGGGTTAGCCTCATAGTTTCTTTCTCCTGACCCGGGTTCTACCACTCGTGAGTGAGTGACGGAGGCTAGTGCAAACCACTGGATAAGCAAGAAGCGATGGAGAGGGCATGAGGGGCTGCGGTGGGAGATTGAACGTGGTTGTGAGAGCCGCGCGCGTGGACGCCCACCAGATTGAAATTCCCTGCCGCGCGCGGCGTGTTATAATAGAGATATCCCCAGTCCGGCCGCGTCCATCCTTGCTTTTACTTTCCGCTGCTCCGCCCACTCTGTCAACATCCCAGATGAACTTTCTATTTTAATAAAACCTTCTATCGGAGGCAATTGCGAAATATGACCCGGCGCTTTTTTTTCTCTGTATTTTTATTTGTCGGAAGGCGTAATGAAATTCACGAGAGAAACAAAGCTTCAAAAGTACAATTTTTGTGTGGTCCGCACTCTCATTCAGAAAAAGATCAAAGAATATTCTATTCGTTCCTTTGAGCAGCTCTTCGGGGACTTTTTCGCAGCCGCAAAGGGAACGGCCGGCTCCAAGCGATTCGTTAGCTGCAGCCTGTGCGCGAGATAGAGTTACGCACAATTACAGCTGTTTTCAGCTCTTTTTGATTGTTCCGATGCAAAGTAAATCTGCGACCGGGCGGAGTCTGCGTTGCGCGAATGCATTGTGCTTCTGTTGCTCACTCGCTATTTCTTAGAGGAATCCGCCCACTTCATTGTGATTTGTCATTGGCTTACAATCGGGCTGGTCTAGAGTATTACTTTATACCTAAACTTACTTTTTTCAGTTATCTCTTCCAAATATTTTGGACTTTGCACAAGTGAGTCAATGAACAGATCACCCAATGAACTGAATCTTCTTAAAATTTGAATTGGATGAACTGAATGGACGGGAAACAAATAGGTCGATCTACCGAACGGTCTCGTCATGTTTAATTCCACTGTTTCCGTAGGTTGAATGCATTCGTACTTCTAGTCGCTTCAACGAAATTCTCAATGTTGGGGAGTACTTGCTACAGTCCTTAGACGTAATTAAGAATTAGTGCGAACAATATAATTCACCGAGAGGGTCATGATCTACGACATGATCTGGAGGGAAAAAAATCTGGTGTAAAAGCATGTCCAAAGAATTGTAAATTAAATGTTTTTACTGTATTTATGTCATTTGTAATTAGAACTACTTCTGAATTATAAAAATTCATTGCTATGTCAGTATTGATGCAGTATATTTAACTATGTTGCTTGTTTATTATACATTATGCATATTCCATTGCTATTATTGCATATATTCCTTATACAACTTTTTATTAATAGAAATGGTAATTTAAAAATTACAAACATTTATTTTATGTCGCATCAACTACAAAAGGTTATTAGCGACATTTACACAATAGCATTATTACTTCTGTACACTGGGTGTTATGACATTTAGGATGGGAACATTCATATCACATTATTAATCAGTTTATATATTTTTATTATATGTCACTGAAAAAGCTAGCAAACACTGTTCAGACACAATTTTATGCCCTTCAAAAATTGAGAAACCAACAGCATTGCTCTCTGTCCTTTAATAATCTTGACATGTTGTTATTGATACCATTGTCTCATCCGGTCGGCCTCAAACCTGAGGCACAGAAATATATATATAAACATTACATATAACAGCCGTTTTCCCGGTGATTAGATGAGCATGTGCGAGCTTGGTGTGACCTATTCTGCATCAAGTTAACTCAATCTGGTCAGCTCTGCAGAAGGATGTAGCTGGATAATAATCCTCGTATTCATATATACATCTTAATTTGCAGCGGGCGTTGTTGTTTGAAATGGAAATTATCGCAGGTGTAGTACCAATATCAAATATTCAAGATCGATTGTTTATTTTATCCGTGATGTATTAAAATTATCAGATATTAGTTTGAAGTGGATAGATGTTATTGTGTGTTGCCCATTCGATCCTCCTTAGTTTATAACTTTGTTGTTTTAAGAAATAAACAACATTCGTCTATTAGGAAATTACCTGAAATATCTGATAATAAAATACTTGTTCTTTGAGAGCGTAGAGCCGAAGAATCGAAGAAAATTCATTTACCAATTATATACTCACTTCAAGGCACTACTTCTAATTAAAGAATCATTGCCTAATAAATACTCGATGAAGATGAATCGAATTGGCAGAAAACTTAGCTGTCTACGAAGCTTCTGAGGGTGCCTATATTCACAACTGGAATTCTCTACCTTAATTATAAGCGAAGGGGTGCAGACGATTCAGGCGAGCTCACAAGCTCCTGTTGCTCGCCTTCTCATTATTGAATGGAAAACAAAACGAAAAAGAAAAAAAAATACCGTAAAAATCTTTTAACGAAGCCATAAATTAATGTGCGCTCCCCCCTGGAAGCCCAAACTCCTAAGTCTCTTGTCTCCCCGGTAGCGCCATACCGCGCCCGGGAGCTCCTGGCGTGGCGTCGCCCCTTGTTGCCTTGCAGCGACAGGGTGGGGGGTGGGTGGGGCGGAGCGGGCCCTGTATGAAATACAAGCTGTCGGTGCGCGGCAAAAGATGAAGTGCCTACTTAAGCTAAGTTTTCGCACCGAAATCATTAATTATAGGCAGCGACGAACGGTAGTAAGCTTGCGTGTCTTTTCGCTCCCGAGTGCTGTCGTTGCTGGCGCCGGTGACTCCAGAAGCGAGCAGCTGCAGTGGGAGTGGGCCGAGCGTGTGCAGAAGTGAATTGGGAAGTTTTGAATCCGTTAATGAATTGTTGTATTTAAAATACATAATTTGTAAGGTAAAAAAAATAAAGTTGTTCGTTGCAATTGGCGAAATGTATCCATTTATTCAATATCGTTATTTATATGTAGCTTAATTATATTAAAATAATAATAATAATAACAACAGTAATAATAATCCTACAAATAATACATGCTACTCTTAAGTAGTTTTCAAAAAAATGTTAAACACCTGACTTTATTAACTAAAATGTCTGCATCAATATAATAATAGCAGCAATAGTAATAACAATAATACCGATAATAATAGCAATCACTAAACGTGTGTAACTATTTTAATTAGATATTCTAAGCTATTAAAAGCGAGTTTTTCTAAGAACACTCCACTAACGTATACGCTCATTAAATATCAATGTATTAATAACCAATCTAATTAATAATAATTTTTTGACGAGCCTAGCATGTTAATGAATAAATTTACTGTAAAATTTTGAGCACCTAGGCAGGTTCCACCGACTGCACAGCGGAGGCTGCCGCACGCCACCCGCAAGCAAAAGCAGAAGAGAAGCGAAAGTATTTCCCAAGCCTCCCCCCCCCCAACAGGGACGGGATGGGTGGGTCAAACGTATGCTGAGAAGCGTCGCGACGAAACAATAGGATTTATATTTGGGGGGGGGGACAAAAAGGAGCATGAAAGTAAACGCGACGCGAAGATAATTATCTCTTCTTTTTTTTCACGGAAAGTCGCACTTGTTTCTCCCCCGCAAGCCCACACGCGCGAGGAGTCCCCGGCAGTGACGCTGCGAAAGACTTTCGGCTTCATTCGGCGCCCCGCGTCTGTGCCGTCTCACGGCAGGCGCTCACGCGCGGGAAAAGTACACAGGAACTGTCCGTTTTCAGATGACGTGGACCGGGCGGAGGCGAAGGGAGGGGCGTTCGTCCTGTAACATTACATTTATTAGAACTGCAATTGGGTATGACCCGGTGGCAGTTAAGTGACAATAATTGCAAAAATTACAACACTTACATTAATAATAATACTAATAATGATAATAATAATAATGATAATAATAATAATAATAATAATGATAATAATAATAATTATTATTATTATAATGATAATGATAATAATATTGATAATGATGGTAATGATAATAATACTAATAATAATACCGTACAATACAGTACAAGACGAAAAGCAGCATTGAAAAGTGCATTGATTACGTTCACCGCACTTCACTTCACTACACTACACTTTTTTTGCTTTGGATTACACTGACCAGCACTTCACCGCACTACACAGCACATACTCATTTAATATCTGTTATTGTCATCTTGTTCTAACTTAATTCTAAAACTTCGGACACTGAGAGGAAAAGCTAACACCTTGCTTCGTTTTGGGCTTGAGAGCCTATCTGCACAACTGCAAGCGTAACTGGGTGTTAGGGCAGAGAAACGGACCGTGCAGTTTTTGCTTCGCACGTTACGCATGCTTGTATTGGCAGGCAACTTGCTGGCGGCGAAGTGTATTTTTGTCGCCCATCACTGTAATGAATTTGGCGCGGTCGCAAGTCATCTACACAGCAGGAGAAATTAGGTGGAAGCTAACTGTTTCGGTGAAGAAGTTTATTGACGATTTTACTTACTTTTTATCCTAACTAATGTAATTCGTTAACAATTTGTCAGTTCTTACAAATATATTCTGTTTCGCAGGTACTTAACGTAGTTATTAATTAGATAAATTTGAGAAAAGTCTATTGTAATGAGTATTAGTATATTAATAATCTGCGACTCGCGTGGATTTTTGTCACGAATATAGATATTGGCAAGTGTGATGCGTGACACTCGTGAAGTAAAAACGAAGTGCAAAGAAAGGGCTACTATGCACCCCTTTCACATATTCAAAGAGGACAGAAAACTAATCGAATGGTAATCAATACCATATTAAATTATCAATATTGCCGTCTAGGCACAGTAGAATAGTTGACCTTACACTAAATAGTTACACCGCGCCGCACCGTGTGCTTTCTCACTATTTTCGATTCCGATGTACCTGAGTGGACCTGACGGGAAACCGAAAGGTTTTCTGGCCATCGCAAAGCTTGTGCGGCCATTAGAGAATCTTCGAGGTGCACAAGAACCGCATATCCGGTGTCGCCTGGCAGCGGCCCAAAAACCCATCGACGCAATGCTGCAGCCGGCCAATTTACGTGAGCATTCATCGGCCTCGCCAGAGCTCTCCGCCTCACCTCATTGAATGCAATGCGGCCGCGAGGGAACATTTTTATCGTTTCTTTGAACTGTGGACACTGACGAAAGAGAAACGCGGGAGAGAGAGAGAGAGAGAAAAAAAGATGGCAGTGAAGAGATGAGAGAGTGATGGAAAAGGAGAAGATGAAAAGGAGAAGAAAAAAAAAATGCGGTTGGACGAGCCTGGCCCCGCGGCGCCGGACAGGGGTCTGGACAGCTAGCGCTCGATCGGCGTTTCATTGCCCGCGCTGGTAGCTGGCGGCGGCGGCGGCGGCGGCGGCGGCGGCGGCGGCGGTGGGGGCGGAGCCGCGCGCTGTTCCTCCCCGGGCTCCGGCCGGCCAGCGCTCCACGGCGCGGTGCGGCGCGGCGCCCCCGCGCACAACACGCCTCGCTCTAATTGTATTTGCTGTGGCAGTCCCTATCAATCAGTCCAATCAAACGCTCATCGCGTCCGCCCGCTATTCATTTCGCGGGACGGGCCCGACTGGAGCGGTCGGCGGCGCTCGGCAGCGCGCGGACGTCCGACGCCCCCCGCCCCTCGCCACGCCCCCCTCGCCCTTTCCCGTCATCGCCGCTTCCAGCCGTCTCGTCTCCACGAGACCCCCGTCGCGCTCGCGCTCGCGCTCTCCACTTGAAGGTGACCTCTCCGCGTGCGCCGTCGCGTCTGCGCGAATCGGAACGAGGCACGTATTAACTCTGGCTTCACCAGGGGTGGCATCTCAAACACCTACTGACGATTGCTTTTTATTACTTACTGCAGTTTATTTAGAAAGCTTAAAACCAATTTTTTCTTTATGGTGTGCTTGGAAATCGATTGCAATAGGGATATTGCAAATTGGATAATATTGCAAGGGAAAGAAAGTAAGATTAATTAAGTCGCAAAGAATTAGACGATTGCAAGGATGTGGAAATCAAGAATACCTAAGAATACATTTAGAGAGTAGTCTCTTCTCAAAACAGAAGAGAGGCCACCCAAAAAAGAGATGGAAAGATGTTGTGCTGTATCCGAATAATGTGCATTTCGTTAAAAATAATATGCCATTTTTCATCAGTTTGCTAGAATTAGATTGAGTGCTCCATTTTTGGCTGCTGATAAAAGAAATTCGGGTCTTTTCACTCAAAAGATGAAAATATCAGGATGCTTTGTGGAAAATTGTGTGGTATTTTGAGCCTATAGGTAAATACATTGCGAAGTTACGGAGATAGATAGGCATCTCGACGTAAAAATGTAATAATGTGTGAATTTTACGTAAAAATTTTGTTGTGAAAAGCTTTTGTCCGTTGTAGAACTTGAAAATTAAACATTTTTGTTTAAGCGAGTAAACATGTCTATTAAATGATATGATGATCCAATAAATTAACATAGAAAAATTGCCTAATGTCTAACAAATTAAGCTGTGAGCTCCGGACCCCCCCTCTTCTTTTTGCGCAAGGCCATTCATTCCTGGGTATCACTAAGGTTAAGAAATAGGTTCCACTATTCAAAATTTCCAATGTCTTATTTTCTGTTTCAACTAGGCGCCGCGTGACTTTAACCGCTAGTTTCTGAGTAAAGCACCGTATGAACTGGGAATTTATGTCTATAATACAAGATTAGATCGGCTATAAATCAAAATGGTTACATGCTTGGGAGTTGGTTTTACTTAGACAGCTTTAAACCTAGTGGCAATGCAAATTATTATCATAAATATGTCATCGTATTTGAATTTCATCATATTTCATTTTTATTGAGTTCGTAATGTCTGTGAAGAGTGCATAAAATATAAGGGGGCGAAATGTCAAGTCTAGGAAATATGCGTGGCATTACAATTGCACATGATATTGCTTCACTGTTTAGCTCGTAATATTGATTTTCTAATAGGCTTGTTCGTTACACATCACATCAACATACCTGCCATATCGTTCATCGCTGTTTGCTAGAAAGTTTCGTAGGAATGAATTAAATTATTACCATATGTACGTAATAATAAAATATTTTATATATTTATTTGTGATTTGCGTAAGTTTAAACTTAACATATCGTGCGAATACTTATTGCAAATGCAATTACGGAAGAGTCCATGGGTCTAACGACATTGACATGCACAAGCTTAGTGACATTTTTTCTTATACTCCGAGTATGAATTCTGCTGTAAATTTTCTCGTAGTGTAATCTGGAGTGTGCTTTTTTCTTAGACGATTTGAGAGCACATTTGCATGCTCTCGTTCGTAGCAGTAGCCGAACTACGTAGCTGGTTCGATTTCGACCGATATGTAAAGGTTAGCTCCTGTATTGATCGCCTATTTATTTTCTATTATTCCAAGGTATGCAAGAAAATGTGGAAATCCACTAAACACGTTGTGGACACTCATTTGAAAGTCCATAAGTCTCCCCGTTTTAGTTAACAAATATTTGAAAATAGTGTGAAAGTCAAAATGCATGTTCATTTATTCGTAAATCTCCTTTATGTAAACATTATCATAACAGAACTATGTATAATGCAGATGATTTTGATGTTAAAGGATTCAAATCCATGCAGATTCCCGAAATGAGGACATGCGCTACAGTCAGCTTACGGTCGCAGTGTTTCGAATCAGCCTGTAAATACACTTCCAATCTGACGAGATGCTCGGCCTTTTCTTGGAGTCCACTACCCTCAAAATGCGCATCAGGGCATTTTAATATCAACCGAACAGTCGTACTCAAATTGGAGCACTAACAGCGATTATTTCCTGATGGCAGCGTTTGGGAAGACTGCTTTCTTTGTGATCACTGGCATCTGCTAAACGTCTCTTAACGTGCGCGGTGCAGGTAGACGCTAATGGTTTTTTGTAATCGCTTTGCTCGATGTTAAAAGTCGCTTTGTCGGACACGTCTGACGAAAAAATTCTCTGCACAGGAGGAATGAAGCACGAAAGACTCACTTCTTCTGATTATCTAAAGTGTTTCACGAAAAATCACGGAAACGTTGGACCGTTATTAATGATCACTAGAATGACGAATGACCGGGCCTTTGAAATAGACTGTACCTTGTGCCTCTGTGTTGCGATGTGGCCTACATGTATTGCTATTTTTATTTCACTGCATATAAAGGCGTGGCATACAGCGAAATTAATTCAACACACCCTTTCGAAATAATTGAGCGTTGTCTGCAGATTGAAGAATTTAATCAAAAACATTATTAAAGCAGGGAACGTTCGCAGGCGGCGAAGGCTGGCAGGGGAGGTCCCCTCTCCACCGCCCCTCTCCTGCGTACCTGTTGGTTCGACATCGGCAATAAATCACCTCTTAATTACACTGCGGATCGAGGAGGGGTCGCCGGTGAAGATGCCGGGGGAGGACGCGCAGAAGAATTACAGGGGGAGGACACGGCGGGGACCGGGCAATTCTTTTGCAGAGCACGCAGGACCGCCCGCCAGAGACGATTTAGAAGGAATAGCGGGGGAATGTAATTTTTTTTATAGTAATTGAAGTCAATGACATGCATAATCGGCGAAGAATTGCTTTAATGTTTGACTAATTACCGTTTTGTCACCAACCATTCAGTGCTTGTATTACGTTGGAGTACTTACGTGCCTGTAAAAATGTGAACTTTATTTGCTTTTATTAACAACAATAGTGGTGGTTTAGGTGAATGAAAATAAACTAATTTACATTAGATAAGAGTTTTCGTTAGAGGTGACTAAGAGCATATACCGACTCAGGGCTTCGGCTCGAAAGGTCGCGTGTTCGAGTCCCGCTGTGGGCATAGTTGTTTGTCCCTTGTCTCTCATGTATGTGTTGTCGCGGAAGGCCTCGCGTTCTGCTGATCCCAGGTTAGAGGAACCCGCAAGTGTGTTGGTGTCTAGTGTGTGGTCGAATATGTGTTCCATCGGGAAGAAAAGGGTAACCGGCTGCCGGCTAGATATTAGCTTCAAAGAAAAAAAGTAATGCGCGTTGTGTTTCAAGTTACTTGAACGTTTGATGCACGTAATTCGCTGCCTGTATCTGTAGATTTATTATTTTTTATGATCCTTGAAAAGAATCATTATTTTACCGGTGGCAAGAAATGTGCCTTAATCATGTCATTAGATTTGTGTCGTAAAATTGCTTTCCCATGGCGCCAGAATGAGTTCACTGCGGCATTTCTGAGCGTATCACTTGTTACGACAGCGCATTGAATCGTACTGAACAGCGTAACTCCTTTTTCACAGTCCAATAGATCGAAATACTACACGCTCATTTGAAAGAAAAGAATGGATATTTGAGTACTTTACAAATAATAAATGTATAAAACAGTTTTACAAAAACGTATTTACGAAAGTTACGTAGTTGTATATTGTGATTGCATACGAGCATGGTCATAAAGTGTTGAAGTCTTAATTTTTGTATATTCAAGGCAGACTTTTTTAGTGAAAATTTATTAAGGTATTCGCATATTTTTTTAAAATGTGAGGTAGTTTGAGCAGGATAGTTAAAAGGGAAGAATTCACTCACAAATATCTATTTTTATTTTAGAGAGATCTGATTGTTTCAAAGCTGTCACATTGAACAGGAACTTATTTCTTAGTTAGATAACTTAGTAGGAATAAAATTATGTTTTAATTTCGCTTTTTATGTGAAAAACGAGTTGTCTTCACTTGAGGAAAAAATGCGTTGTTAAGTATTTTCTTCTCACCCATCATCTTTTTTTAAATTAAAAAAATGCTATATTAATTATTGAACATTATTAACCAAGCTATGCAACGGCAATATTTTTATTATGTGCTCCTTTTTCAACCAGCCATTTGCATAATTTCGTTTCATCCCGTTGCCTGATTTTTCTTGCCTATTCTTACCTCTTTTCCTACCCTCCTCTTCCCTCGTCGTTACTATTCCCTTCCATCCATCGCTCGTCGTTACTTTTCCCTTCCATTCATCGCCAGTTCCTTCTAATCTCTGTTTGGCTATCGCTGCAGCTTCCGCCGCGCTCTCTCTCCCTCACCGCCACCGCCGTCGCCGCCGCCGTCGCCGCCGCCGTCGCCGCCGCCGCTGCTGTTCTTTAATTATAAGCGGAGTTTTGCTTGCGACCCTCGGGCGAGAAGGCGCAGTCGGCGGCCCTGTGTTGCCTCTGCTCAAACATCTTCCGCGGGCGCGAATCTGTGCGCGGCCCGGGTCGCCCCGCCTCCTGAAAGGACCCACCAAACGCCGTCCCGTCGTCGTCAGCGTCGTCGGAAGATTCCCGTGCCGCGCCGCCCTTGAATGTCTCAGTCGAACTAGGGGGCGGATGTTGAAGAACTAAAACGGTGCTAAATGATCAATAAAATGCTCTTAAAATGGTTTGAAAATACCCTAAAAGCAAAGAAAATGTACGTTAAAAAAATTATCAAAATCAGTTCAGATTAACAACTCATGCTGTTGGGTAGTTGTAATCAAGGCTTCTTTCTTTTGTTCAAGTGAACTCGGCTTGCAAACTTTTGGTTCGGACTGTTCTTTACCAAGAAATCTGTCTTTAGTTATTCCGAAATCGGCCGAACTGATAATGGGACTGATATGCGTGGAACCTTAGATTACATACAATCTCTGACATTACTGTTTGTGAGCGAAGAAATCAAATTGGCTGTTCAGGATTTCTGAACACTTCCACACACCCCAGGTCTCGAAACTATAGCCATTAACTAAACAATAGATTAATAACCCTAATAGCGGCATACAAGCCTCCGAAAACAAAAATTTCTGACTCGAATATTTCAGCGCTATTCCAGATGAATTCGCCCACTCTTCTGATTGGGGATCTTAATGCTAAAAACACTATATGGGGATGTAGAAATACCAACACTGCAGGACACCAACTCAGCAAAATAATTACGGACCTCAAACTTCAGTTAATTATCCCAGCAGAACCCACTCACTACCCCACAGATCACAATAAACACCCAGACATATTAGATATTGCAATTTCTAACACTCAAACCACTTTTTACTCATCACCCATCTTTGAACTAGGCTCGGATCACCTGCCAACCATCATCTCAACTCAACAAATTACGCCCCCTCACACTCCAACTCTCACACTTAACACACAAAACATCAACTGGAAAAAATTTAAGAACATAATTCAAAAACAATCACCCCACTTTAAAATATTAAAAACTCCCATAGAAATAGAACAAGCTATAGCCTTTTTAAACAATATGATAATTAACACAATCAACACTCTTAATAATAATGCTCAGCCCCCACCACTAAACATTTCAATAAAAAACTTCCGAAAAACATTCTCACAATTATTAACACTAGAAACAAAACAAGAAGACTTTGGTGCACCATGAGAAACCCACAGCTTAAGAAAGAGTTAAATTTACTGTCCAACATCGTAAAAAAATCACTAAGGGAACATAAACAAACAATTTACAATAACTTAATCCAGTCCCTCAGCACAAATAACAACACGTTGTGGCAATTCACTAAAAATATCTTGAAAAAGAAAGCAATAATACCCCCATTAACAACTCCAACGGGCAAGAAATTCGCTTCTTATGAGAAGGCTGAAGCATTAGCCGATCACTTTGCTAAATCATTTACTCCCAATGCCACCCCAACTCACCCACTGCATTCAAACATACTCGAAATAGCATCAGCCCCCAACTATAACGTACCACACAAAATAAACTACATATCCCCAAATGAAGTCATTAATATAATTAAGATTTTGCCAATAAGAAAAGCCCCTGGTCACGACAAAATAAGTAACAAAATCTTAAAAAACTTACCTAAACCCACAATAGCATATATCACCAATATTTACAATTCAATAATTAGAACTGGTTACTTCCCCGTTATTTGGAAAAATTCAAATGTAATACCCATCCCCAAGCCATTCAAAAATCTATCCAGAACTGACAACTACAGACCCATTAGCCTTCTTCCCACTTTATCAAAAATCCTAGAAAAACTAATCCTTAAAAGACTAAATTCCCATCTGAATAAAACTCAAACAATCCCAATGCACCAATTTGGCTTCACTAATAAAGTTCCAACTTCTCATCAATTATTAAGAATCACGGAGCACATACACACGGCATTTCAAAAAAAAACACCATACAATAGTTACCTTTTTAGACATTTCGAAAGCTTTTGACAAAGTGTGGTACCCTGGATTAATATTCAAACTTAAAGAAATAGGTACCCCTAACTATTTAATTAATACCATTAATAGCTTTCTCCAAGATAGAACATTTTCAGTCACAGTTAATAATCACACATCCAATCCTCGCAGAATTACAGCTGGATTACCTCAAGGCTCACCACTGTCCCCCACGCTTTTCAACATACACACAGCCGACATTCCCATAACATCACACACGCACATCGCCCAATTCGCCGATGACACCGCAATTTTCATGTCCAATCATTCAACTGATCTAATCTGTAAACAAATTCAAACACATTTAAATAAAATTGATGAATGGTCTGTCAAATGGAAAATCAAACTAAATCCTACAAAATCATGCGCCAAAATATTCTCATTAAGAACATTTTCAACCCCAACACCACTCCTAATAAACAATAACCCAATTCCATGGACCCCGCACAATGAATCTGTCAAATACCTAGGGCTGAATCTTGATACCAGACTAAATTGGAAAAATCACATAACAGCAAAAGCACAGCAAGCCAAAATAAAATTAATTCAACTAAAGCCACTCTTAAATCGCAATAGTATGCTCTCATTAAACAATGCCATCACCATCTATAAATCAATAATTAGACCCCTAATGCTTTATGCATGCCCTATCTGGATCAATGCTTCTAAAACTAATATAAATAAATTACAGATCATCCAAAATAATTTCCTCAGACTTACCACTCATGCACCCTGGTTCATCTCAAACATTCAACTGCATAAAGAATTTAATTTACCCCCTATACTTGACCATATCGCGCTATCTAACAATTTCTTCTCCAAAATAAACACAATTACCCAAGCCACCCATTACGGCCTAGCCACCACCTACCAGCTCCCAACAAGAATAAAAAATAGATATCCATTAGATTCATTCCTCAGCATATTTTCAGAACTCAATTAATCACGTAGGTGCTCTGTGAGTTTCCTATTCATGTGTATTTAGATTTAGTTGTAAGATTAGCATTTAAGTTAAATATAAGTCATAAAAATACATATGATGTAGTATACATAATACTGAACTATGTACATTCGTTCACTAATAAAGATATACTATATATATATATATATATATATATATATATATATATATATATATATATATATATATATTGTGGCGTTATGGGATTATACAACCCCATAACGCCACCGTTTCATCGGCATGAACGCTCACAGGCAGCGAGAAGAGCAGCCGAAAACCAGAGTAGCAAAACGCGCAGCCTGGTATCCGTTGCTCGTACTAGTCGCCACGAACTATCAAGTCACGTTGTTACTGGTGAAGGGTTGAAGGAGGAGAAGTTACCCCCGCCACAGAGAATTTCCCCAGGCAACGCCAATAAATGGGCGGACACGCAAGCGGAAGACCTCTTTTCCTAGCCATCACGCGTCGGGTCAACATCTCTCTTCTGCCAGCACGCGTCGGGTCAGCAGTTCTTCTAGTAAGTCACCGCTCGGCAAATAAGCAGATTTTCATCAGCGCTCGTCAGATTAGGTAGTAATTGCCGCCGCAACGACTGTTTAGATAGGAGTTTACGGCGTTGCAAAGACGTCTAGCAAGTCGTCCGCGCAGTAGTGAGGAATTAGTGAAGTATTCTTCTATTAACTAATGCGGGAAGTAAAAAGTTGCCCGTTGTAAGGAAAGCTCTGAAAGTTCTTGATTAACAGAATAAAAGTTAGGAACGAGCGAGGTACTTGCACTAGCAGTCAGGGAAGTGCAAGGGACATTTTCTACAAATTGGGCGTAATCGAAGGCGGTAGCAGCCGTGGGAGGAGAAGAAACCGATTAGTGGAGACGGAAGAATACGCGAGTCGACCAGGGAGAAGACGCCGTTCAGGAAGAAAGAAAAAGACGCAAGAGGACAGCGCAGGCGACGCAGAACTTCGGAATCGAGCAACGCGGTGCGGAACGCAGCACGCGACTTCAAGATTGGAAAGTGGACAGCTTCGAGGTAACCTGTAGAACTGTGAAATTAGGTCAAGTTCACGTCGGCAGGGAAAAGACTAGATTCAGAAGTGTTAGAAAACTGAGGACACGGGTGGTAATAATTTGCAGCTTTGTAGTGGGAGATTTAATGCGTTATTGCTTGCCTTAAACCGTTCTATTGGAGCAGTCATTATTCTGTTATTAGCAGTTATAATTAAAAGATAAATTGAGAGTAGTGCGCTTGCCCACATATTATTTATTGTATGTAATGTTTTAAAGAAAGGCAAGAGATTGTAAATTAAGTTTAATTTCACGTGCAATTGTAACTAGAATAACTTAAATTTAGGCGTATTGAATTTTCAAAGGGAATTCCCAGTACTGGTTAGAGAAATTGCTTCAGAAAATTAGTTCTGAACAAAATTAAGTGTTCATTTATTAAATAGGCTGTAAAGGTTGCTTATTTGTATTTATTTGATCATTTTTGAAAGTGTAATTCTATTTTGATTTGTTTTTCGTTGTTATCAACTCATGCCACAGAATTTTGAGTGAATTATATGCTCGTTTATGTGTGATTTGTGTGACTTTTATTGTGTCAAGGGTTCAGACCTTTCTCGTATCCCAAAGATCCTGCTTCCTGAGATTCTAAGCTCGCTTCACGAGCATAATATCTTAACAACCCGCTTACAGTGCATGCGAGGTGTGTGTGCAGGAGGTATACAGTTTGTGTGTGATAAAAGGGGGTGTTAGAATATATATATATATATATATATATATATATATATATATATATATATATATATAAAGGATTTCTGAAGAGAAGATACGTTGCATTTCGTAAATATTATTTGAAGCAAGTTCAATTAAAATGATATTAAAATCGACCAAAGAAGCGACAAAAACCTTAAAAAATGATGTGAAAAATGTAAAAATGACTTACTAGTTGAAATCGTCGAAAAAAAGTGGAATAAAAAAGGGTCATTTGAACTTACTCATTTCCTTTTGTCGTGACATAAAATTAGTGTCTATACTGAAAGGCATTATTCCACAGTGAAAAGAAAAAGAACATTTTATTAAAATCCGCCCCACTAGTCATCACCAACACCACCATCTTTATCATTTTCATTTCCTCTCCTACTATGGTAACGATCATCATTATGAATATTCTGTGGTGAGGATTATTTGGTTGTCTATATTACTAATTTTCGATGCGATCAGAAATTGAAAGAAAAACTGTGGCCTCCAGTCACATGAGAAGTGTCTGTGGTTTCATTGGATACCCATGGGCTCGGGGAAAATCCGGAAACGAAGAAACAATTATATTTTGACAGAAAAATGCAAATATTTGATTGCGTCAATTCCCATACTGCTTACATCTCATCGTCATTGCTGGCGACACGATTGACGTCATCCGACGGCAACGCTGCAAGAGGCCTCCCGCCTTTAAATGTTTTACTATTCACACATGTTGCTTACGCTTTAATAATAGTACAGTGACATTCTTACATTATTGGTGTGTAAAGAAGTTGTTCTGTATGCGTCACCACTATGGTTTTGCAGTATTCTTGAAGGCTGTTTTTGTTAAAGTAATTTATTGCAGTGTGAGATTTTTTTTAGAAGCAATGTGCGTGCTACTTAAAAAAAACTATTTTTTGTTGCTCCATTTCATCATTTTGTGCCTTGTTCACCTGTACATTTCCTTTCGCAGGACACTAATTATAACTGATTTTTTATAAAAATTATTTTCATTTAGATGAAGGTGCTTGCAATATTTTTGCTGCTTGTCAATTAGTTTTTTTTAAATGGTGTACAAAAGTCTCATTTAGTTAGTTACATAATATTATTATTTTTCTTCTAATATAAAATGGGCATTATATTTCAGTAATTCATATTTCAATTCAAATACAAATTATGTATTTTTTATAATTCTTGACTTGACCCCTATCCGGTTCTTTACATCCAAGTTTTAGTAGTAAAACCTCATTGTCAGTGTGCATAAACGTAATCATAAACATCATACTATTATTATTATTATTATTATTATTATTATTATTATTATTATTATTATCATCATCATTATCGTCTGTAACGTTGTTGCGACAGCCTATGGTCCTGCACCTTTCACTCCCTCTTCCATTGGCAGACATCTGGTTTCCACCTCCGTTATCGCCGTGACTCTTTCTCGGGCGTATTTCCATCTCCGCTGGGCCGCCCGCGTTGCATTGGGCCCGAGAGAACGGAATATTATCGCGATCCTTAAATGTGAAAGTTGTAGCCCATTGCCGGGCTACAATAGCGCGGGGATTAGGAGAGCAGTCGCCTCTCGGGAGCGGATGGCCGCTCTTTTCTCTCTCTTGTCGACCGTCACGCCCAGAGCGAGGCCTCCCCGCCCCCGCGCCGAGGCTTCCACCCGCCGGACTGCACAGCGACGGACCGGGGAATAAATACTGCAATTTGTAATCAGTCCTTCTATTGGCGGCGGAGACCGTCTCTGGTGGAGGTTGGAGGTAACCGCAGAGCTTGGAACGACGTATGGGTGGAAAAGGAGGGGGGTAGACGTGGCGAATATTAGTCTGTAACAGGCCAAAGGACGCGCGTAGAAAGAATGTCGTAGATAAAAGAAGTTTTCTTAAAAAAGGCGAATTTGGATAACTGGAGAGGCAGGGGGCAGGCAAGTTAGCAAGAAAGAGAGAGCTTTATACATCGGTGTTTTTAGATGTGGAACTGTTAATTATGAGAGGCTAGCCCAAGTACGCGGCGTTCCCCTTGTGCTATTTGTTTATCGCAATCATCAATTAGGATATTATGGAATTAATATCGGAATAATCGGAAAGAATATTATGTATCATTATGTAAAATTGATATAATTTTGTTTACAAGTCTGTTTTCTTCGCCCAGTTCTCTTGCTCCGTTCCACCCCACACCACCCCATCCCGCTTCGCCTCACCCTGCTGCATTACGGGTCCCATACTCAAAATTTAATTAGATTATCACCCCACTTCGATAGCGGACTATCAATGTGAATTAATACGGTTCCAAGTAAGACGATGATTTATGAATGTTGAACGTGTCTCAAATTAGTTATCAGTTCGCAGTCTCGAAGTCTGGATTCGCTTGAGAAATGTATGACATCTTACTTTACTGAATTATGTAATAAAGAACATGAATTCGTAAAAGAAAAATCACATTTCCGTCAAGAATCTTTAAGAAAAAATCAACGGGGATCAACTCTTTTGTAATGATATCGTTTGAAGTGAAAATGGCAAATATTCCCGCAATATCCCATTCTTTAATAATTTGTCGGTTAGAAAGCCGTGTGCGAATTGAAAAGAAAATATGCTCTGCGCTTTTGTGTATCACTTCGGCCCACTGCACGGGGCGGGGGAGCAGGATTGCTTGGTGGTCGGCGGCTCTGCGGAAGCGGGGGCGGAGGCGGAGGCGGCGCGGGCGTTGGAGACAACGGCCACCGCGCACGGACCGGGATCGCTGCCGGGCACTACTTGATTTGAATATTGTAATAACGGCGCCGCCGCCGCCGCTGGAAACCTGCTGCGAGGCAGCGCGAGCGCCGGCGCGTCGCCGATACGGGGCGAGATAACCCGTAATCATTGAGCGAAGTGGCGGCGCGGGGGCGGGCGACTGCGTTGTGCGAGTCGGATTAGAACTGAAGTCGCGCCGAGTGCGACGCGGCGGGGAAAGCGCAGTTGAACGCGGACGTGTGCGGACGATTGAGCTGCAAGACCTGCTGTGTAATTTGGACGGAAAGTCCGCGTTGCTGATGAGCACGACTCTGGAAAGTGGGAGTTACGTACCTGCGTCAGTTAGAAGTGAGATTAAGAAATAAATATGGAAAAATTAAAAGAAAAGAAAGCAGTTACTATATTTGGTTTTCTGAGAAATACGAACGTATATGAAAGAACTTGCAAATATCGCGTATTGTGAAAGTTTGTTTGTGAAACCATGGTAATAGATACACTAAAATGAGATCTCTTGAGAATTAAAAATCAATTTAAGGAGTACTGGGAAGTGGTATGTAATTCCGCGTGAAATATAAAGATTAATCAATTTAAGAAAACGAAAATGGGCTTCCTTTAAGTTATAGGGAATTTTCTGGCCATCTGCAAAATGTTTTATTTTTTTGTTGTAATTTGAAGTTATTAGAATTACAAATTACTTGTCTGCAAGGATAAAATGTAGACATTTATGAAGTGTACTCTTCGGTAAAATGGCAAACGAATTCGTGTATCAAGATGTTAAGTACAAGAAAGGAACACACACGACATTGTTGTATAATTGTAATGCCGGAAGGAAACAAAAAGTATAAACTTGTAGTTTCGCTCATATATCCGTAAAGTTGTGTTGAACATTTTGAAAGCACTCTCGGAGAACATAATTTTCTAACCACTGTGACCAGATTCCATTGCAACGTGGCACAGTGCATTATTTGTCAGAAAGTGTTCATTAAAATCCCTAAAACTATTTTACTTTTCAATGCTTGACATCTTAATTCCACTAACATATGTTTATTTCAGATAGGTATGATCTATTCAGACACGTGCGTGCTTATGTATAGTAAGAGTAAGATTTTATGTACCTTCAACTTTCATTTGCTTAAGTTGAACACCTCGAAAATTGTCCTTTTTATTCCATTTAATTTCCTTATCAGAATCAATTAACTGATTTCGTATCAGTGATCATAACGCTGACTCTTACAACAAAAACTATTATCATTTGAAATTAATTCAATTTTCACCAATTTCTGTGCATCCATATTGCCGAAATAGAACATCAGAAAATTAGTAATCTTGCCAACGTAATAATATTTTAAATACCGTTCTTACGATTATTGCATACGATGGGAAACACTTGATTCAATTTTGTGCAATGCTGTTTTCTGTCTGGCCTGTGGAAGTAGGTCCTTGCTCCTGAATTGGGTTTTAAATGAAATGCTATATATATATATATATATATATATATATATATATATATATATATATATATATATATATATATCTGTGAGATACGAAAGAAAAATTATTAGACGTTCTGAAATTACACACTTACTATCAATGAGATTTACATTTTCGGACCTATTTACATACTCTTGCACAACTTGTTTCCGTAAGTGGTCATGGTAAATGAAGCCGCCGATGACCATTGCGATCCCTTCATCTCAGTAAATATCTTCACGCGTCCGCCAGACAGCGTCAGATCAAGTGCGAAGGCAGCAGTTAGTGTAATCGGCATGTCTGTCTGCGCCTCTTTCTAGCTCCCACGTTGCCTCACCGGTTTTTTACTGAGTCGTGTGCGCGGCACTACTTCTTTCTTGGAGGAAGTGGAAGGGTCCGCCCCAGGCGCGACTCCCATCCTTCCACTCGCTGCTCCCCCCCCCCCCGCCTCCTTTGGCCCCTCCACGCGGAGATGAGTCCAAATTAAGGGCCCCGGACGACGGAGGCGTGCGCGGATTTATGAAGAAACCGCTACACTACCCCTCCCCCTTCCTCGTCACAACTGCCACTGCTCCTCTGCGGCTAACCTATCTTATCGCCCCCTCCATGACGTCAGCGTTGCACTTGTCGCTCCCCGTTCCCTTTGCTTCTCTCACTTCCCGTGCGACCCCAGCTCCTCTCGATAAGTTGTCACGTTTAGTCCTGCAACTGACTACGAACGCGCTAGTCCTCTTTTCATTGTTTTGCTCCGGGGATCATTCCCTTATTATTACTACTCACGATTGGCTAAAACCACAGACCTCCTTTTTGTGAATTAAGAATTTTAGCAGATCATACTAAATACGATTATTATAGAACTTCAAAAACAAGCTTCAATTTCGGATGTACACGCACATTGATATGTAACATTCGGCTCTTGTAAGATGTCAATGGAACAGGTTTTTTTTTCTGATTTGATCGTCGTTCGTAGATTGAAGTTTGTCAATTCCCCCTTTCACTCCTTCTGGATTCCTCATTATTACACAATTCTATCCGTTCCTCGTACTGCACTACTGAACAATTTCGCTTGTATCATATTCCTGTGAGGTATCTCAGCTTTATCCTTTACGAAAACCACATTACGTGTCTCTTTCCTCACTCCTTCGCTGACAACCCCGGATTTTCCTAATCTCGTCGGATTACGTGGTTATCGTAATCACTCCGTCTTACTACTTGAGTAAGCTATTTACCCAATGTGCTTTCACAACTACTCCATCAATGTCCGCGTGTCCTTTACTATTGACATCACTGCGTTGTCCACGTTTTTTCAACCGTTCCACATCTGAATATTATACCAAAAACCTCATCTGCTGGGTCGCTTCTTCTTTCGCTAGAATTTCGGGAAGGGACCATTTACGCGACTCTTTGCGAGTAAGCTCTACAATAAAACTCTCTCGTTTATACATACGTTTCACTACCATGTGAGGCTTATAAGGATTATTTCATTCAAATTCGTTTCAAATATTGCAGCACACATTTCGGATATTAACGGCATTTTCATAGTTCCGATTTTTTTAAAAAGAATATCGATGTATCTGGTTTGAGAGTATCCAGAATTGTTTTTTACGTTGCACAGTCTTCAGTTAATCGGGTTCTTGGAAACCGTCAGCCTAATGTACTTTGCTGTCTAATTCTTACCCAAATTACTTAGAATCTACAGTTGTATTATTCACTACTGCATTACTGTCCGTCCTCACATTTTTTATATACTGTACTAATTTTCATTTATTGCATATTTTCTCGTTTTTTTTAATTATTAGAAAATGTCTACACCAAAACCATAAGCATTTGCTTGGGTTTAAGCGAAAATGAGTTTTTACAAGCAACCTAAATGACATTCGTGTATTTCATGAATGAAATTACAGTAGACACGGAACTCTTTATTTCCGTGGCTCCTTCCTTTCCGTGGGCACCTTCCTTCATTTCGATTCACATTTCTTCCTTTTGTTTTGACATCACCTTATCCGCGATCGTTCCACATTCGTGTTTCGTATTAAACCGTATCACTTTCTCTGCGCTGCGCCGGGGAAAGTGCTCCCGATGCAGGGCCGCGTGCTGCATCCACCGGCCGCGTAATTCAGCGTCGCTCGACTCCCCGCGCTCCTTTCGCCTCGCGGCACCGGGCGATGTGCGTGACCTTCGCGAAGTTCACAACACTCGGCCGAGTCCCGCCTTTCCCCTGCTGCATTCGCACCGCCAGCGCGCTTCCCACCCGCGCTCGCTCGCGCCCTCCCGTTCACCAAATGGCAACCTATCTCTGTCATCTCCGATGGTCTGCCAGTTTCTCGGAAAGAAACATTTGATGCCCATAAAATGCAGGTAGTACAGAATAAATTCCTACTGAACTATAACTAATTTACCCCTAGTTCTTCACAAAGAAACGCCTCTGTAAAGAAATTCAAATAAAACCAATCTTTAACCACATCCCTACGTTATCCCACAAACTTCCAGAAATAACACTAGAATTAAAAATAAGATGTCTCTAATATTCGTATGTGTTTTTCATACAAGTTGCTAATATGGATAATTCTTTCTGAGGTGCTCAGTGGGTCTCCTCTCCAAAATCCCCTTCCCCTCTGCCGATTCCCCGTCGTGGGCTGCGCTGCAGAAAGCAGCCAAAAGGCTTGCGGGGAAGTGCGCGGGAATTACTCATTACTGAAACGACCCTCACGCTCACACGGACACCTCTCGCGCTCCGCAGAGAACCCCGCCGCTGAGAAATACGCGGGGCGTGAGCGGTTAGCGCGAAATCAATCGCGCTCTCCGGCCAGCACTTTCTAAGAGGGCGCGTGCATCTTCTTCACTGGTCGGGCGGCAAATGCACGCCGAAGGGAACGAACTCGGAACGACTAATCCGGTTGATAGTTTCTCGGGTCATCCACCGGCTTCGGTGGCTCAGGGCATCAACTGATGCCATTGTAGTGCCTTTGACCGAGGAGTCCTTTACTGCGATTTTCGCAACTTTGCCCCTGGCAGGTATCAGCTGTTGACAGTTTCATTCCGTCGGGAGCTTAAACGTCGCCATAATGACGTCACTGCGGTGGCGTTCAAGCTCTTTATCCGTCAACAGCTGATTCCTGCTAGGGACAGAATTGCATAAATCGCACTATAGGGTTCGAGTCCCGACGATGACAGGATATGGCGTGTATGGGGAAGCACTTTGACTAGAGAAGAGCCAAAATATCGAGTTGGGGAATCTCGGACGAAGGGATTTAAAAAATTCATTCGTTCATTTTGTTGAAAATTATTTAAAAAATACGTTTACAGGGCTACACAACACAACAAAATTCGAAAGAACTCATACCAAACGGGAAACTGGAGTGCAGCAATTTATGGAATTGAGTATTGAAGTACTTACAAATAACAAATATTCCAGAATTGCGATACGTTATAATGATTAAATTGTTAAAAATGTAAGAATATATATAAGAATATAATATAAGAATATAAATAAGAATAAGAATATAATTAATCATCTTTGTACTGATACAGATTCTAGGCGAGTTCTCAGCATGTTTACTAAATTTCATTTCGTGTAGGGTAAATACATCATATGGTGTTTATAATTTTTCGAAATCCATTTCAGTCAATATTTAGTGCGCCATTTTTAAACTTTTTATTACGAAAAAGATTCTTTTTTCTCCACGCTGCGAATTTTTTCTCGACGTTGCATCGCTTGTTACTTCTCCGCTTTCGTAAGAGTGTGTATATTTCGAAGACGAGGCAGTTAGTTCCCCCAGAGTTCTTCAAATGATTGGTAGTTACAGGTTTTTGCCGCACTAATTGAGGGAAGCGTCATGTGAGCAGAGGAGGCGTGTTCGTTCGTAACTGCTTCTCGTGGAGTGGCGTTCTGAAGCAATTCTGCGGTGCGTGGGTGCTTCAGCTTTGATGTTTCCCGCTCGTCCGTAATGTGTGAGTTACGGTCTTGTGAGTGCGATAGCATTATGTGTGAGGAAATTATTATTGCTCTATTAAACACTCTGTCTTACATCTTGCGTGATAGCAATAATTGGATGTTCTACATGCGAATTGTGTTGATAGAACATCGCGTTTCCGTAAGGACCAATAAAAGACTGGAAGAAATGGTATTTATTTGTCATGCTCAAGGAAACTGTTTTGCGTCTACGTTTTTGTGTCCGATTTGAGATTGAAGTTGGCTGTGAAGGAAATTGTCTAACATTGCCTGTGATTACGGAGTAAATAAGACATGGTGGATTGTCGGGATTGCGAAGAAATACCAATTTGCAATGTTTTACCTTCTAGCTTCTTGCGGTGGTAGCAGTGGTTCATGTGAAAAGAGATTTCCTTCTAAGAAGAAGCTGCAAAAGTATTTCCCTTTATTTGTCCTCAACAATTTGACTTGAGAAAGGTATTTTCCCAAATAGATTATCAGGAAATAGCGTTTTTTCGGAATTATTATTTTACAAAAACATAAAATGTTTGAAATTTAACAGTAAAAGATTGTGATTGATGAATTGACGAGTTTTCTTGTCGTGCCTTTTCCAGTTTATTGAATACCTTTCCCGATGCATGTCCAACACAAGTGCCTTTTACAGAACATTTAATCTAATTTTTTTTTTCATGGCACAATAAATTAATATCGAAAGAACTTTTTTCAAGTATCAGCATATTATGTCAATCTACAATCGGTTTCGCACAGGGGGGGCTTATGCTCCATTGAAGGTGTTAATATCGGAGAAGAGCGTTTTCAGTATTGCGTACGAACAGTTTAAGCGGTACTTCCACCTTCACGGACATGGACGGGTGCGACCTGCCTCGCCGTTGGGGCAAGCGAGGTGTTCCAGTCACGGCTGTCGTTTTAGTGACCTATAAATGCGATAAGTGACGGCGCTTGGCACAAGGTACGGCCTTCGAGTGGTATTGAACATTGATGACACGTAGGGGCGGCCGTATCTAGTCCGCGCCCGCCCGGTCGCCGACAACGCCGCCTCCACCCCCACCCCCGCCGCCACCGACGCCGCCTGCCTGCGATCGGCGCCGAGCGTCGCTGGGCACGGACGTGCGCCGGGTCGCCGTTTCTCTCGCAGGCGCGCGCTCACGCGTCCATTTCCGCGGAAGGAATCGCGCTGAAAAATGAGCGGCGCGCGTAACGAAAAATAATGGAAGGTATCTTGGCGGAGCCTCCGATAGCTCGGGCGCACGCGGTAGTTATCGCCCAGCTCAATGCCTCCGCTCGCTTTTCGAAGCCGACGCCTCTCCACCCCGCCCCGCCCCGCCCCGCCTCCCCGCTCGCTCACTACCCGCCGCCTCCTGCTCGGTTTTCTTTCTCTTCGCCACTGCCGTTACGAGGTCGTCAATGAAGGGCTTCCAACTTCTGTTTAATGGCGCTTTTCTTTTTCCATTTTCCCCGTCATGCTCAACTTCTGCTTCTCTGCCTTGGTTTTCTTCTCTACTTTTGGTCGTTTTATTGCCAACCTTTCCTCCTTTCATTTGCAATTCCCTTTAAATTTGTTCTTGTTTTCCTTCTATCGTGACTGTTTGTTGTAGCTGCATTGCAGTTCTTACAGGTTCACTTTTCACAGTTACTGTCCATTACTTACGCCCGATCTCGTCTTGGCGTGCCGATTTTTCTTTTTTCTTTCATGGTTGCGTTCTTCGTCCAATGTTTGCTTTAATTGTTGGATCTCGGTTTCTGGTTCACTTGAGTACTTTAGCCTCACGTTTCGTTAAGAACATTGTGAAGACAACTCGGATTCCCGCCTTTTGAAGATTAATTCAGCATCTTGCATCTTCTTCAGCATCTTCTTATATCTACTGTCCGCTCTCATATTACGTACCTTGAGAGAGTCTGCGGTCCATTCTTAAATGCGTTTTTCCTTTGCTTTGGATCTCTTCACCCTTGTGTTTCGTTTTCCAGACTTTTTTTTCACCATGGTCGTTCCGTGAAGCTCTCGATAGTATTTCTCCCCGGTCGCCTCTTGTCATTGCCACCACGTTGCTCCCCGATATGTACTGCCGGTGCCTGTGTTCCGTTTAGAACGGCGTCGTGGCTCCAGTTGTCTCCCGGCGGCGCTACGTCCCCCGCGCTCTCACGCACACCCTCCGCCGCCCCGCCCCCTCCGCCCCACGCCACGACGCCCCGCGCCGCCCCCGCGACTCCTCTCCCCTCGTCGCCCCGCCCCGCGCCGCCCCGCCCCGCGCCTCTCCCGCCCGCCCCCGCAACTCCCCTCGCCGCTTCACGCCGCCCCGCGCAGTCCCGCGCCGCCCTGCACCGTGCCTCCCCCGCGCACCCCCGCGCTTCCCCCGCGCCTCCCTTCCGCGTTTCCCCCGCGTTCCTCGTCGGGCGCCGCCCCGCTCACCGCGGTCGCACGTCGAGCCCCCGTCACCCGCCCACCCATCGCCCGCGGCTCGGAGCGGAGCGCTAGCTGCGAGCAGCCACGTCGCGCTGTCCCAGAAAATGGTAAATCGGTAACAAACGAGGCGGAGACTTAATTGTTTGGAAGTCATTAGACAAAGATATGGGTGTGAAATTGCAGGAGGAGAACAGCGAAGGCGGTGGCTGAGCCTGTGGCGACGAAAACGGCAACAGCAATGAATGGGGAGGGGGTGGCTTGGGTCGGAGATGGCGCAGAAGAGTGTAGCTCGCTCTTTTTTCTTCTTTTGCGCGTATCTTCCGACTCTCAGGATCTCGAGTACTCGTAGACTCAAATAATTTGAGACTGTTCAGATTTTTCTAACCCTTGTTATACTAGATCGAACTCGTACACTCACTTCGCTTTTAGAATATAATTGCTCGAGGTGTAGTCAGATTTAATTGAAGTTTTTTATTAATTTATTTATTTTTCCATTTAAACTTCTGTTTTTTCTATGCTGTTTAAATATGTTTGTGAAATGAAATATTAACCTAAACTTTCATTTAAATTCTTAAAACAAATTTCATACCTGCACGCGTTGCTCTAGTCAGATTGTGCACTTGAAGACACAGCGAAAATGAGCGAGAAGAGCAAGGGCCTCCAATACAAGGGATTCCCTAGATTGAATAGTATAATACGCTTTCACAGTTCTGTCCTGTATGTGTTTTCATTGTAAAGGTTGCTTATTTTATGGATGTGTGGCAATTTGACTAGTCAAAGTGTAATAGGAAAGAAAAATAATTTTATTCCTGAATATTTGGGTACTCCTGCTTGCCTTAATTATGAAATGAATAGTTCTTTTAAGGTAGAAATCTTCGAAAAATAAAGTAATGTCTGACGTTTACTTCCATTACATTTCTCTTCATTTCTTCACCATCTTGTTGCTCGTGCAACACAAATAACTCTGTGTACTATGCTCCAAATGATGAATTTATTTTCAGATTTAGCAGGAAAATAAAGTAAATATTGGATAATATCAACGAAGTGTGCCTTTAATATAATAAATGTGTTGTGTGTGAATAAATATATCTTACGTTTCCGATATGTTGTGAAAATACTATTGACAACCCTATATCATAATTATGTACACGAGTGCACATTGCATTTACATAAGGTATTTTTTCATACACTGTCGAGATTTCCCTGGTATACCTACAAGAAACTTCTGCATTTTGGGCACGTCACAGCAAGCATCTTTTATTGCATTACACTGGACCTAAATGTACTTAGCGTATTAAATGTCTGGAAGGTAAATAATATGGGGTAATAAGGGATGCTGGATGTGCAGGTACATGATAATATAATTACACAGTAGAAACATATTGCTCAATACCTAATACTTTGCAAGAATGTCTCTATATTATGGTAGTTAATTTTTAAGAGATGACATAAAAAAAGAGAAGGGACTTGCAAGAATTGAATTATGAAATTTAAAAACATATCCAAAGTTAAAAAGGTAGAACAAAATAGTGAACCTCTGTAACAACCATCACTTTTATTTGGAATCACAATTTAAATGTCTGTGTGAATAGATGGAAGTTAAATTTCTGGATGTTTTCTCCATAGTTCCCGACAGACCCGTCACTCCTTTCACGCCAAAACTGCTTGCGTATCTCGAAAAGAGGGATCTACAACTGAAGCAGGAAAACAACGTATTTCTTTGCTCCCAAATGTATTGTGAAGTTGCATTGTTTCATGTGGGAAGTAGCAATAATAATTTATTACGCGGGCTAATCCGAACCATTTGTTTCCCTTGCGGAAGAAAAAAAGAGAAATAAAGAATAATTGGGGATTGGAGGAAGTGGGGAAAATGAAATAGGTTCCGGATAGTCCGAAGAAGCGGCGCAGCGGCGGTGAGGAGATGGTTTCCCGCAGCCCCCGCCGCCGCCGCCGCCGCCGGAGTGGAGACGCGACGGCCGCGCGCTCTGTAGGGCCCGCGCGTCTGCAGCTTCCGGCCGCTTCCTCCCGTAATTACGCCGGCCGCCATTCTTTTGTTGACGCTCGCGGCGCGCGTCTGCACGTGCTACATGCGAACAATTGCCGGGCGAGCGGCGGACGAAGCCTCCGGCGGGGGCGGCGGGCGCGCGGGCGGACGGGCGGGCGGACAGGCACCCTTGGCGCACTTTTTTCTCTCCCCCCCCCCAAGCGGAAGAGTAATGACGGGAGGCTGTCGCACAATTAACAGAACCTGGCTGTCTGCGCGTTAGAATAGACCGTGGGCGGGCGAGTGGGAAGATAGGAAAACGGGAATGGAGGAGGCGGCGTGGAGAAGGCAAACGGTTAAACAAGTGTGGGAGGGAAAGCGAGTGAGCAAGACGAGCGTGCTTTATGTAGACGGCACGGGTGAATGGTTGGGTGGACAGATCCGGAAGGATGACTGGAGGTGGTTGGTAGCAGGCAGACATGTTAGGAAATTGGTAAGAGGAAAGACAGCGAGCGAATGATGGAGAGATAGTGAGTGGGGAAAGGTAAACCCCAGTGCACAAGGACTAGCAAAAAGGAGGTTTTGATGGTAGTACTGGAAAGTAAATAAGTTGCTATTACTGGAAAGTAATTAAGTTGCTATTACTTGCATATGCGAGTACTTTCACATCATGTGGTATGTAAAATAATTACCGGGGAGATAACTAGAGAATGGAAGCCAAAAGATCGACTCGATGTACAGGGAGATTCGAGAGAAAGGGCGATATGCGGATTGGTGAGGCGTTGGACGACTGTCTGCTCTACGTCGCGTTTCCTCCCCCGCGTGGCAAGGGAGAGGAAAAGAGAAATATCGCATTTAAATAACGGGGAGGGATGCAAACGGTTTCTAACGCGTGGGGGCTTCGCCAAAATAAGACGATTTCTCTGCAGTTCCGCGTACAACGTGTTTAGCATTCCAAATACCGCGCGCCTGTTCCGCGCGACTCGTTCACTGTGTCATTAGCGCTATTGTGCTGCGGGTAATTTGTCATTACGGCGGAACGTTTTCGCGTGGCCGGCGCGGCGCGGCGCGGCGCGGAGCAGTGCTGGCTCCCTTTGCCTGTCAGCGCCCTTCGTCGCTTGTCGGTGCGTGTCTCGCTCCTTTCCCTTTGCTTCTCTCTCTGTCTCACTTCATCTACCTCCTAGCTTCTCTCGAGATCTTCTGTGTGGCTCTTTGTTTCTCGAATTTTTGTGTACTTCTCTCTCTCCCCTTCTCTCCCTTTACCTCTCTTTCTCTCCCTTTACCTCTCTCTTCTCTTCTTATAATCCCTCTGTTCTTCTCTCCCGTTACTTCTCTCTCTCTGTGTCTCCTTCTCTCTTTATGCTCTCTGATTCGCTTTGATTATTTATTCGTGCTATTTCTTTCGTTTCTTGTTCTCGTCGTTTTGACTATTCATTTCTAGTTTTGTCAAACCATCTCTTCTGTCATTTGTTGGTCAGTAACTCTTCAATTACTCCTCTATTCATTTGTCAATTGTCGATCGTGACACCTTCCTCGTTTTCTCTCGTGAATCCGCGGGCTCACTCTCACGCTGTTGATACTCTCACGAACGGCGCCGCTTCATTTGCGCTTTCGCTTGCGCGCCATCGAGACAGATGTCAGCATACAAAATGCTACGTTTCAAGCGTTGTGAACTTGTAGGGAACTTCGAAGTGAAATAAAGCATCAGGTTAGAATGTACCAATTGCAATACAAATGACGAAGAAATTGCGATGTTCATTCGCCATTCCAGAACTATTTGCTCTGGGGACAATGGATCTGCAACATCAGTGCCACACCCTTGTTCTGACGATTAATTGTAAGACTGAAGTTCTTTGCTAGTGTAAAGAATCAATAGTCAATCCATTTCTGTTGTTCTTCCAAGGATCAATCATTGCGAGTTATTTTTTCAAAAATTCGTAGTTACACTTTCATGTCATATGGAAGCAAAAACGTTCCTCACGTCTTTTTGTGACGTGATCATTCTTACAGTGTTAGCGTAGTGTTTTAAATTTGACGGACAATACAACAATCCTCCTAAATCATTATTCAACGATTTAGAGCAAAAATATATTTTTTTTTGCTATGTGAAACGGATATCAGCAATCTTTTGTTACCATGTTCAAATATTTTTTTATAATTTTTTAATAATTTAGTATTTTGTTGAAAAATGAAAAGTATCCAGATGTCTTTCAACACTTCATTTTTAACTTTCAAAATTTTGCATATTTGTAGTGCGTTAGGGGCTAGGAAAACATCATGAAAGCTTGGGGGCGAAGTCCCCTTGCTTGGCTATTAACGCCCCCTCAACGCAAATCTTTCGCTCTTGGGGCGCGGAAAGGTTGGAGGGCGGAGCGGCAGCGGTCGGCACGTACCCGCCGCGTGCACGTACGTCACGTGTCGCGTGGAAGGTCGCCTCGCCTCGCCTCGCCCCGCCCCGCCTCTCGCTGCACTCGCGGCCGCCCCCGCCCAAGTGGCGGCGCTGTTCGCCTAATGAAGTGCCCTGGTTTGTGTGTTCTCTTGCTCGCGCCCCCCGCTCCCGCCCCGCCCCCGCCTCCGCCTCGCCCCGCCCTCCCGCGCTCGATCCTCCTGCTGCGCGGCCTCTCTCGTCTGTATGTCACCTCGGTGAAGCGTGCACAAGGGACGCGTCGATCGAGCTAATTAACTAATAATTAACAAGTCGTTTGATAGGGTTAATTAACAATAACGCGCCGGCTCATTTTGCGGTCGCACTCACAGACGCCAGCGGCGGAGGCGCAGGGCGGGGAGGGGCGGGACGGCCCGTTGCGGCGGGCGGGCCGCTGGGCCTTGCGGTCACTTCCACGTGTGCTCCAGCCGCACCGCCCACGCACGCAGCTCCCAAGGCAACGGATGCTCGTTAAATTATTTCTTCCTATGCTCCCCCTGTATTAATATAATTGGGTTTAGGGTTAAACTCTTCAATAATGTGCAGATTGTAAAACCCAGGCGTCAATTTGACGCGAGAGGAGAATGTTTTATTTACATTTTATCTTGTTACCTTTCCGACCCATTATCTCTATTAATATCCCTTTATCCCAACAAATATAAATCTGAAATTAAGAAGTTTATTACGTAATATTCCGAGCATCAATATTTTCTGCGACTCGCCTTTTGTTTCAAATTCGCAAATTCACGGTAACAAACAATAGCGGAACCATATTTCACCCCACATGATTAGTTGTTTTTTTGTAGGTTGCTTAGACCAATGAGAATGTGTTTTTTAAGTACAATAAATTCTGTTTAATTTAATTTCATATAGTTTGAAGTAAAGTTTTTTTTTAGATAATTCTTCAAAGGATTGTTTGCCTTGACATTCTTATTCAACCTAAAATTCGTATTTAATTGGTTCATTTAAATGTTCTATTCTGACAATTCGAAGTTAGGTTTTTTAGATTTCAAAGACGATAACAATAATGACTTCATATAACGTTCCAGTATGGAGAAAACACCACACTGAGGACGGAAAGAAAATCATTGTTGTAAAAATTCGAAGTAGTGCAATCTTTAATAACGAATTACAAAGGTATGTCAAGTGTGTGATAAATTCATGACATAGACAAGTGGTTTAGACATGTGGGTGAACTTAGCATCTTTTTATTGGTTTATTAGTTTATTAAAAGCAGGTAAGTAATTCAAGTAACCTCGTTTTAGTTTTTGACTTTTTAATTTTTTCAGAAAATTAATTTGTTGGTTAATTGAATTTTCGAATAATTCGCATGTTTTTAGTTCCTTCTCTAGATAAAATTAAAACTATTTTTATTATTGCATTTAACATTTATTTATTCCGTACCAGTGAGAATGAAAATAATTTGGGTCGCGTATAAACTCCATAATTCCGTCATCTCGGGCGTCTTGTTTCCACAATACAATCTTAAACAATACCATAATAACTATACCATCTGACATTTCCTTCTGGCGTCTTTCGTCTATATGATTTGTCGTTATGCAACATGTTTGGGTGTTTTTTCCTTTTTGAAGATACACTGGCAGTTACGAGTAAAGTAGTGTCCATTGTAGTGTTCGCTGATCACAAAAGCACATGTTTTATAAGGTAATGTTTCCCTCACTTGAAGAGACTACGGGTCCAGACTTTGCACGAGCTCTGCAAAATGTTTACTTCCGAACTTAGGTTTTACTTTCTCTTTGGACATCTTCTGTGATCCATAATTTGATTTTCATTAATTTTATCTTATAGTCTCCAACATTATTTCATGTACTTCTTTCCACTGGTGTTTCAGAACCTCAGTTCATTTAGCAACTCAAATCAGATCTTGTCAAATTACTGCGTGATATTTCGACATTGTGTCCTCTTAATCTTCCGATTTCAAACACAGCTCCTCTCCCCTTTTCCTGGCGTGCGGAGTAATGTTGCACTATTTTTAATTGGCCTTCACTGCCACTCGCTCAACCACAGGCTACCATCGGCGCCCCTTCGCCCGCACCTCTCCGTTAGTCCGACGGCTCTCCACTAGGCCGACGGCCCATTCACTCCGAGTTGGTTCATCGGGGCCGTGCGTGCGTGGATGCGTGCGCGCGCGCGCGCGCACGGGGCCTTTGGCGCAAGCCGTGCGCCGCTGGCTCCGTCGCCCCGGGCCACGCGCTCCCTGTCTGCGCGCCGCCCGCACACGCGAGGACGGAGCGCCCCGCGTTGCGAGCCGAACCCAAGCGAGGCGGCGGCGCTGCGCGGCGCGGCATGCGTTCCTCTGTTGGTGCTCTTGCCCTTCACGACCCCCCCCCTCTCCATGCCTCCGCCCTGGCGGTACACAGTGAGCTTAAACGAACTGGGGAACGCATATTGGGAAGAAGAAAGGAAATCTTTGGAAATGACGAAATGAATAAATATTTAATTTCATTACATACATTCACTATATATACATATAGTGAATGCATGTAATGAAAACAAACAGTTATTCATTTATTTATGTATTGTATGTTTTTACATATATATATATATATATATATATATATATATATATATATATATATATATATATATATACGTACAAGGAGTGATAATCACGCTCATGAAAACTGTTCAAAGGATTGGTTGTCTCGGTAGCTTAGTGGTTAGAGCAGCCGTGCGTAAACGCTCGGCTCGAATCCCGTTTGGTGCAACCAATTATTAATACAAATTTTATTATATTATTCAGTTGTTTTACCCAACTTGATGTTCAACAGCTTTTGATCTCGTGTTTTGCAAGAATAAGGCACGCCAAATACAGGGTAAAATATTCACGTAATTTCAATGGGAAATTAAATCTTATTGTAAAAGCTGTCACTTTTTTCTGAGATTGCCAAGATTAATTTTTACGAAATAAAGTGCCCATTTTATGAGCTCTGTTGTAGGCTAAAACGCAGCTACGACCACTTACGACCGTGAAAATTATAATTTTTGATAAATGTTTACAATATCAGAAAAGTCACTTTCACTCCCATACAGTTCCTACCCTGCCTACAAATCATGCGCAGTATCAATCAATTTAAAAAAATTCTACCATTCTAAATTTGAATTCAATGCTATAGAATGAACACATACATAACTTCTGATTTTCAGGAGGACAGATTTACAAATATTCTTAAAGGGCACATCAAACCTACAAGTAAAACTTGAAATACTATTTATTATTTAGAAATTCGTAGCTGCCCATCAAACATCACGAATTGGCTTTGTAATGAAATGTTATTAAATCGGGGTTTTGCTATAGGTAATTTTCAATTTACAAAAATAGGAACTTAAGATCCAAGTTTAAATACCCGTTATCCGAATCGGCATTTGGTTGGCGTTTTTTGAAGAGAACTATGTGTACGTGTGAGAAAGCCAACGCGCGCGCCATCCCACTCCAGCCCACTGTGCGTCGCGGCGCGTTTTCGTCGCTGGGCGCGCGGCGATCGCGCCTTGCGAAATGTGACGCGCTCCGCGGGCTTCCTCCGCAGTTCTTGCGGTTCACACGTGCGCCAACTTTAATGAGTGAATGTTGCGGGAGTGATTGTTCATGAATTATGTCGAGTTGCGTGATGGCATGCGCGTTTGGTGAATGTAAAATGAGGTGAAACGAAAGGGGAGGGAGGGGAAAAAAGCGTGTAGTACATGTGAGGAAATGTGTTTCAAAATCGTGTAAAACATTTATGAGATGAGAAATGTTGGAGTTTACATGCGTTGTGTTCGTTGCAGATGAGTATTTTGAGTTTTAAAGAGCATTACGCACTAAATATTACTGATTGGCCGTTCATTAATGCATTACTATTGTAGTATTCTGCCGTCGATGTATAATTTAATGTGCATTCGGTTAATCCTATTCGTATTTCACAATTCATGTGTTTATGCAGTACTTATTGCAAAGAGCCCTTAACTCTGTCACATTTATTGCATATTTATTATATTGGTTCCTCTTGTAGTATTTTGCGTTAACATAAAAAACATTACTGTTTTAGCACTTCGTTTGCTGTACAATCTAAATGTTCGACTTACGAAATGACTGGTTTGTTACCTCGTTTGTATGTGTAGTTCCGATTACTACTTATAGTTCATCTGAGTATCATAGTAAAACTGTGATATGTTAGCAAGATTCGACCACCTCACATATTTTCGACTCCACTTTCATGAAGACTCTATGTCGTAACAGAAACTATTTGTTGGCCGGCGTATTATATGTAAAAATTTGCTTTTTACATTCGTGTACGGGGTCACATGTTCATAGGACTTGGAGAAAGAATCGAGACAGTTAAGAAGTAGAGTACGTACCTATGAAATATCACAGTGATTGCATTTCTTCTGAGCATTGTCAAGAGTATGACAATATCTGTCAGAGTAGAAACAGTCTTAGGTAATTAAATTCTAGTCTTGCGACAAAAAAATTTACTCACATGTTATTGTGATATAAATGATCTTGTATAAAAAATTATAATAAATTTCAATATTAATCGTACTGTCACACGAGCAACGTGCTAGATACTACTTCGTTTAGGACTGAGTGTCGTGCACATAAGTTCTGCCCACTTCCGAAGTACGCATCTTGCTTTTGCTGAAGCCTGGCTTGTTATGACACTAGGCCAGAGCCATTCATATACACGTTCAATTGTTCTTGAATCCCTTCACATCACACTTGCACGTCCATCTAAAAAGAAGAATAGCCAGTTTAGTACAAAATCGAAGTCGAGGCCGGCAATTTCTGCGCACGATGATGGTGTTTGTTCAGCTATATTTCAACACTCCTCCGCGGGCGCGGGGCGTGAGGAGGCGTGGTTGGGCCCTCCGGAGGCTTTTGTGTAATATCCGCCCACGAATAAAAGGCGCGCGCGCGCGCTGTACGGGACGGCGGGGCGGGGCGGGGCGGAGCGGCGCGGCGCGGCGCGGGAAAGTAATGCAAATACGGGACAGTGCTCTTGAAAAGAGAGTGACACCTCATTTCCATACAGACACGGGAGCTTACCCCGCAAGCCGCGGCCGCCGCCGCCGCGCCGCGTGAACCAGGCTCGCTCAACACGCCTACAAGCCGCGCGCGGTCGTGTGCGCGGCGAGTGGCAGCGATCTGCAGTCGACCGTGTTGCCACGTGGCTGTCGAGAGATGTGAACTAGTGCGAGGGTTGTAGAAAGGGTAATAGCCGCGCACTAAGTTTATTTCGCGGGAAATGTATGCCTGGCGGGGGGGGGGGTTATATATTTACAAGGATAAAAATAATTAAAGTAGACGGGAAAACATAAAAGTCATATTTATATCAAGCGAACCAGTTGATGAAACCAGCTATAATTACATTTATATAGTTAATTATAGTTTAGTTGATTTCGTTACTACGGAATTACTTAGTGATTAAAAATGCAATTTTTTTATTTCTTTACCTAAAAACACTGTTTATTATTTATCGCAACGAGAGAATGCACTATTGAGAATTATTTTTGTTTGCAATTCATATTAAGACGAGGAGTATATGCAACGTTTCTTACTTTAGGCTCTGTACTCTTTTAGTGCAATCTGATGAATAGGAATAGTTTCCATATTTATGACGCACACTGAATATTTTTCCTTCAATTAAATTTGTACATATGTGCTTTTATATTATTTTCGAGAACGTTTCATTGCGTATGTTTTGTTGTCATTTTTACTTTTATATATTCGTATCACAAATAAAGCGTGTTCTAGAAAATTCCATTTAGCGGATGTTACACGTTAAGCGTATTATCGTGTATAGAATACGCGCGATATTCTGTTATTTTATATTGGGAAGCATTTTATCGAATTCAGAACTACTTTACTATTGTCTGGAACACATTCCGCTGCTATGAATTCATTTTCTCGGAAATTTAACAACATTGTGTTTAGCAAAATTACCCATTTAATAAACTGTATCGCGATTAACGGCAAAAAATAAACAAGTGAATAAAACGAGAAATTAACTTTGTCGCTTCATAATTGCAGCGTAAAGTTGGTTAAAGAATGAGAAGAAATGCAAACGCTAGCGACATTTTACAGGTCGTTCGCGCGCTTGTCGAGGGACCATAAAAGCCACTTGGGTAAATTCGAGCGCGGTATCCGCGCGCCCGCTAAGTGCAGCGTGCAGTTCTTTCGAGAGCCCCTTCCCTCGCGCGCACCCCGAGCTCGTTGCGCGGCGCGCACGTGGGAACGGGCGCGCTTCCCGACCTCGATTCCGCCAGCTACGAGAGCATTATGTGCCCCCCTGCACGGCCCCGACTCCGGCCCCTCCCCCGGCCCGCGCGTCCTTATGGAAAGTCGTCAAAATTCGCCTTACATAACCTCGCACTCACGCTATTATCACACGGGCACCCGGCGCGCCCCGCCGCGGGGCCACCCGCGTGAGCCTGTCGCAACGCCGCCGCGCTCTGGATGAGCTCTCCGCCTGCTCTCCACCCGCTCCTCTGTGTTTGAATACGAGGCAGCCGGATGCATGAATGCGTACTTAAATGAGACTGTTTATTTTGCTGCTTGTGAAATGCGAGCTCTTGTTCCTCGTGTAGTGAAGTTTGGAGTGGGAATCTGCGTGGTACCGCTTCTTACAAGGAAAACTTAGTCAGTAGTGTAATTGGTTAATAGGAGAATGAAATGTTTCGAGAGAGGGGAAGTAAAGATAATATCCTTAACTCGTGGATTAAGCTGTGACTTCGATTGATTGATTAATCGATTGATAGTGCATCCTGGCGCGTCAACTACTGAGGTCATTAGTCCGGTTTTTTTCATCGAGAGGTGGCGGTGATCTTCCCCCGCTGGATGGCGAGATCCGGCGCCGACCTACCGTCGATTAGCGATGTTTTCCCTAATCAGATATCTACCCCCAGCGGGGCACCGCCCCAGCCAGGACAAGATCAAAGCCTTTCAGACTTGGCAGATAGGCGCTCAGACTATCACGCTATTGTCTCACGAAGTATCCACCTTTTCGGAACCAGGGGCCCACAAAACAAGTTTCTGAAAAACTATCGCCGTTTTTTCGTTGCAACATTACATAAAGCTCTGTATACTACGTGTGTAGTACGCGAGAAAGTAAAAATGCGTTGCGAGTATGAAGGGATTCGTTGAGGTCACTCGTAGGGAAATGTCATGAATAATGTTTTTCTCAAATCTTGTATTTGTTGAGTTCGTTCTTCCTACCCGGAACGCCTCGTGTACATGGATGTCATACTGTCGGGTTGTTGTGTGGCAAAGAGTGGAGGGCGCGATGAAACACAATACAGAACGTAGCGGCTTTCCTTTGTAGACTGGCCGCGTCTCGCGAAGGCGTCCGGCGACGGCCAGTGGAGAGAACAAAGGCCGCGCGAGGCGTTGATGTCGCTATATAGGCTGTTGCGATCTGGATTGCTGGCTAACGTTGCCGAGAACGTTTCGAACCTGCAATCGCATGTCGCAAGTCCGGCCTCAGCGCATTGTAAGACTGCGCTGATATATTCCGCTCCCCCCTTAATTTTCTTGTCCGTTTGGACTGTTGATTGCGGGAAATGTGATCAGGAGCAGCAGATCCTGGCGCTAGGTAACGAGCAAAACTGCGTTATTTCATCCAGTCATGTTACAACTGAGATTGAACGACCAGATTTTCTCTTGTGCCCGGCCAAGAGTAAAACTACTTACGGTGTCAGCGCGTATTGAAACGGAGTATCCTTCGCGCAGGCATTACCAAGTGAATGGTGCATTCGCGAGGCGTGGAGAAAAGCGGCGTTGTGCAGAACGGCCGCATCCTCGCGCCCGCGCCGCGCCGGCGAGCGGAGTTCTCGGCTGATGAGGTTCGGTGCGTGTGGGGTAACTCCCTCATGAGAAGAGGACACTTTCCCCGTTAGCCGATATTTCCGCGTTCGCCTCCTTTCGATGACCTCGCGGAGAGGGACAGGCGCGGGCCGGCAGCGGGGGCGGCAGCGAAGGCGGCTGCGGGGCCGGTAGCGGGGGCAGCAGCGGGGCGGGCGCCGCCTAATGGAGTCGCCCCGTCCCCTGTGCCCCTGCCATCGCCGCGGGGGGTCCCTCGACCTGGGTCATCGGGATTCCAAACGCGCGACCCCAGGGCTGGGCCACCTGACACGACGGTGTGCCGGCCGGGTTCACACGTTCACTATTGTGTGTGTGCATGTGTTATGATTAATGTCGAAATAAACATGAAAATTTGGCTTATTAACGAGCCGAGTTTGTAGTTGTGCACAGTTTATGCTCTACATTTAGTTTCGTACACCTATTGGAAGATTATTTAATGTATTGGACATTTCTACTTCAGAAAGTTATCCAAAGTGCAAATAAGGAGGTCTTGAAAGCTCCTTTGCGTTTCAGATCGAAACGGGAATATGTCAGAACCGCTCTTCATAAACCCTTAAGGTTTTGGTGAAACCAGCTCCCGAAGTATCGGTTGTAGAGGAATTATACAATAACACGTTTGTGACACATCATTGTTTCCGGTATTATCAGAAGGAAAAACATCTTTTGTCAGAAAGGAAATTTCAGTTGTTCGTTTACGTAAGAGTTGTCAAAAATAACCCAACAGCGAAGGGCCTGGGTTGCCAGCTAGTCTTTCAAGAAGTCTAATTTAAATACCTCTGTATACACATGTTTACACTGTGTATACACTGTGTGTACTCTGTATACACTGTGCATGTTCGTAGTGTCTATAAAATATTTATACATGCAACGCTTTTGTTCAGAGATATAATGCATTTTAAAATCATGCAGATATTGTTTCGAGTAAGAAAAATATCAATAATGAATAAATATTTATTTGGTTTTGTGTTTAACTTGTCCAGCATGCAGAGCGAGTTTTGTTGGTCAGTATCATCATAACGTTTTTTCTGATAGTTTGATTTATCGTTTCCGGGCACGTCAACTGCTATGGTCTTTAGTCCCGGTAGTGTAGCGAAAAATTAGTCTCCGGAGGTGGCTTTTTTTTTTCGTCCACTGGATAGAGAACCGGCGCCGACCTATAAGTCGCCTTCCGGAGAGGTTTCTCCTCTCCGGAATTTCTCCCCAGCCGGTACAAGCTCTTAGATTGCGACATGTGTGTAGTTTAGTGCACGTGTGTGTATTAAAGGGGAGAGAATTGAACAAGGAAGAGGAAGGAAATATCACATGTGATCTGTGGCCCGTTTCTGAGGGTATTGATGCGGCAGTTGCGTGGTATGGTTCGAAGAAACAATACAAAACTATCGATCAGAGCAGCCATCTGCTACAAACCTCCACCAGACAGCAGTTGAATTCCACCTAATATCCGTCACCGTCGAGACTCGAACCCTAAGACCTCTCAGAGACGCTGCAGTGTTAGGGGCAACGCTGGCTCTGAGTTAAAACGTAGCCGGCTTTCTGGTAGAAGTAGTCTGTGTCACCAAAGTCCTCATTGGTGCGTCATGACCTGTTGCGACGCGGGTCTACTTTTTTCATCATTGTGCGGCGGTTCATCAGCGGGCGAGGCGGGCAGCAGGCGGGCAGGAGGCGGGCGGGCGGGGCGGGCGGGGCGGGCGGGGCGGGCGGGGCGGTTGGGTTGTGGCGGGGCGGGGCGGGTTGGGGGGAATTGGGGTGGGTTGGGGCGGGTTGGGGCGGGCGGCTCCTGGGCGAAGCGCGCTGCTACCGCGTGGGAATGGGCCGCGGGACCACTTTCTCGCGGAGGATGGCCCATTAATTCAATTGAGAGCCGCCGCCCGGGCCACGCTCGGTCCACCTGTGCGCCGCCTCTGAAACAAACGGCCGTTGTGGCGCTTCTTGCGCGGTGTCGCAACGGCCGCGCGGTCCCCGCTTCTCCACCGACGGCGCTTGCTGGCCGCTCAGTGCACCTCCCCATTAAAGTACAAAAAATAGTCGTGTGAAACGGCAAAATATGTAATGAAATTTGTAAGAATATTTAACAAATGTGCGAAAAGGAATATAATTCGTAATATCAAAATACACTCTTACTTATAGAACATTTACAAACAAACAGAATAAATTTATAAGCGTTGGCTTCCGCGGCTGGAGTCAGTATCTACATGGCTGTGCGGTAGACGTCACGTTCGAGGCGCAGATACCAACGTTTCGGCCGCCATGCCGCGACCTTCCTGAGGGCGAAATGCCCGGAGTGAATGAGAAAAATGTAGATGTTTTTAATTCAACGCTGTTAACTAATATCGATTGTACAGGAAAGGAAAAGTAAACCATCGCCTATTTGACATTTTCTCATTTTGTGAAAGGCTTATGAATATTAATGAAAATGTGTTTCTTCTCGCGCTTATGAATTGGCAGATGAAAACGACTAGAAATATCTCGTACCAGGCCAAGAATTCGAGTAAATAACGAGTTTATTTGACATTGATGTCATTTGGTAAGATCAAACACCAGTGGAGTTATTCAGTAAAAATCAATAATGTAAGAAACATTCTGAGGAATGAAATGCATGTATTCAGCGGTGGTACATTTAAATATTATGCATTAAAATGACAGTTTAAGTATTATCAAATGTTACATAACCGTAACACGTTTACAAATACTATAGTAAAGGTAGAGGGCTTCGACAGACATGGGTTTGGGGCAGGTGTCCGTGCACGTGGATATTATCGCCGTGGGGTCGAAACCCGCGTACGTCATGAATGTTTAGGTTGTATTCATGGCGTGGGGGCATTCCGAATCACTCATGTATTACATCTAATCCGTCGGTAATATCTTGGCCTGGCAGCCAACTGTTTGTAATCTGCCTGTCTAATTGAGGAAGTGAATCCCTACACCTATAATAATGTTCGGGGAGCGTGAAGGTGCACTTCAGAGATATTGTTTCCAGAAGAGCGGCAGGTACTGCGAAAGGCCCTGGTAGGATTCGTATGCGCCGACATCTGTTGGAAAGAGAGTGGGGCAAAATCGAAAAGCTAGCCTAGACTCGAAAGAAAGTCCTTGCCATTCTATAGCATTACTAGTTTCTTTATATCGTATTATATGTGAATGGTTACTACCAATGCTTTACTTGTTCCCCGAATGTCACTGAAAGCCGGAAACCATCCAGGCATTCGTTTCCGCTACCTAGTTCCGTTGTTGTCTGGTCACCCCGCCGAATGCAACCCATCTTTTCTTCTTCTTCTTCTTCTTCTTCTTCTTCTTCTTCTTCTTCTTCTTCTTCTTCTTCTTCTTTTCTTCTGGCTTTTTCCAGCCGGCAGCCAGGTACTCTTTGCGTCCCGATGGGACGCATATTTGACCATACATACACTAGACATTAACGCACTTTGCACACTCCTTTGATCTGTGGTCAGCAGCAAGCAAAGCCCTCCGCGACAACACATACATGAGAGACGAGGGACAAACAACCAAGCCGGGACTTGAACCCGCGTCCGAAGCGCCGAGTCGGCACACACGAGGTGGTTCTTAGCCGCCTCGGCCGTGCAGGTCGGCATGCAACCGGCCTGCGTCGACTTACGCTGTTACCTCGTCCGTTGCCCCTGGAGCGTCCCGAGGGGCCTCCGAAGCGCCCACTGCCTGTCGGGTCGCGGCGCGGCGCGGCTCGCTGGGTCACAAGGTTGCGGAGAGCGGCGGGAATGGAAAGTGGGCAGCGCCCAGCCACCGCCCGGCCACCTCCCGCCCGGCCCGCTTGCCGCAGGCATCCAGCCTCGCGCTCGGGCGGGTTACGTGACCGGCCATCGCACGATGTATTGTGCGGCGACGACGACGGCGTCCACGTCGGGGCTGGAGGAGGGGGCGCAGGTGTAGACGGACCCTTGCCGTGCTACAGGCTTAGATGGCTCAAGTGTCGACAGAAGTCACTTCACTACCTCTGACTAGGAAGGCGAAGGCTTTGAGTCCCGACGGTGGCAGCATTTGCGACTCTAGCTACCTCCGATTCTGCCACGGTCTGAAGGAGAATTGTAGCGACCAACTGTTTTATCGGTAGTCTGTAGTTTCTGCGATCAATATCAGGGAACGCCGGAGCAGATCCCTAACAAACAGGCCACGGACCACGCGCGATCATTCCTTCCTCTTCCTTGTCCTATCCTCACCCCTTACTTACAGCCACACACACACACACACACACACACACACACACACACACACACTACTCTACTACACATGTCGAGAGACCTGACGGGATCTTAGAACCTGTTCATGGTGGGGTGATGCCTCGTTGGTGGGAGATTCTTAGTTGGCGACAACTCCGCAAGCCGACAGCTAGCAGGTCGGCGCTGGATTTCACCACTTATCGGGGTAACATCACTGGCACTCCCCGTGATCAAAACATGCACTACACGTACGAGACTAATAACCACAGGAGTAGACGCTCCCGGAAACACGAAAAAATAATTCGATCAAGCTGTCAGTGCTCTACATCGAACGCTGCGAAAGAAAAGTGGGAGATTCGAAATAAGGATTGAAGTAGAACCTGTAAGGCAAAAAATGTACAGGATTGAGAATAGAAAAGAGACATTTTGATTTGAATTTAAAACGGAGTGAAAATTGGAATAAAAACAAACAAACAGGGATTAGGAGGCTATGAGAGAAAAGAGCTTAACTTGAAGTTGAACAAAAAATGTTTTTTTACATGTTGGTTTCAAGAGGTTTTATGAGTTTATTCTCTTGAAAGGCTGGGGATTGCTTATCGGAAAATCAATCATGATACGTCATAATTCCAACATAGGACATTTGAAAAATAGGATGTATATTCCATCTAGAAATGGTCATTTCACTTCAGTTTCACCTGTTACGGTGGTACAAATGTTTTGGGAACTTCCCTTTGTGAGATTCCATACCGAAACGCATTCGTAAAAGAGATAAAGGTACACTGTTTTCCAAGAAATAGTTTGTTGAATTTATTGCGGATCATTGTGATATTATTAATCGTATTAATTATCTTTACCATTATTAAATGAACGTGGAATAAGAGGAGAAGCGATTTCGTAATCACTGGCAAATTGAATTGAATATCGATTACATTCCAAATGATAGGAACGGAGATATTATGAATAATCAGCATATGAATATACGGCTGGACAGGCAGCACTAATAATAGATGTAATGGATTGCATCGCCTTATTTGGTAACGTTGCGTGCCTGATCCGCCATAGATGGAAAAGCTTCCTTGCGCGCTCTATTGCGTAAATGTTGAACCCCGATTTGGGTAAGTCGCACCTATTGATATCCAGGGTAATTAAATGGACGCGTCTTCGCAGAAATAGCTCTTGCAAATGCTTTATGTACTCACTACAATGAATCGCGAGCCTTCCGATGGATCGCTGCGTCGGATCAGAAGAAGCGCTGTACTAATTGAATTCTATATAATGATCTCAAGAATCGACTACTACAGCAAACGTTTTGCTGAGAATCTGGCCTTTAAAACAGAGTCAATTTATTAGTACAAATGATATCGTACTCCACGTTTTGAATGTGATGTATAGAAATGTTAAAAATAGATATATAAAGCATATCAGCGTGTAAGTACAGACTCTAACTTGGAACGATGGCTGCATCTATTCTCAACTATTTATCAGGAAACAGGACTTGAAATAGGTGCGATTGGAGAAGGCGACACACAGCAGGAGTAGGTATTCCCAACCTCATAGCCCGTCTGGCTCATCGACATGAGGCGAAGAAATATGACTTAAGTTAAGAATATTTTTCAAAAATTCAAATTAAGGAAAGAGAGTAGCAACCAGTAGAAACACACGGCCACTAAGATGGTTCTTGAATGTGTTTCACTGGACCATTAATTTTGATGATTATTAATTTTGATTAATTTTATTGATATGATTACTTTTAATGATGATTAATGTTCATGTATAAAAGGGTTAAAGTAAATCGTGATATTTGTGTTTGGGTACTTTTGGATAAATAGATAAGAGTAAGTACATGCTTAACCCCTCTGCTGGTTTGGAGGGGGCTTCAATTATTTTTAATCGGCATTTTAGATCATTAATATTAGCAAGATTTCAGTATAAATTTTTAATGTTGCAAAGGTTATGCTTTATTTTTATATTTATGTTGATTACTTTTATTTAATTTTTTAACATTATTATGAGGCTCCATAGTTTAATCATCTTGGGCTCCCGAAGACATTAATTCGGACTTAGGTTTGGGAGATAAGTGAGTGAAAATATGTATTGGGAATAAAGGAGGATTGTGCTCGTGGATTCCTGTGAAATTCGGATGGTTAATTGTGGGCGTGGAGTGACCTACGACCTTTCTCGGCCCCAATTTTCGACGGAGTGTCTTGTACCTGTTATTACTCCGCGTGTCTCCACGCTCCCGCCCGCTTTCCCTGCGACGATTCAATGGACGTTCCTCAATGAAAATAAAAAGGCACGATGTCTTCTCTCGTGCGGCGACACGCGTATCTCCTTCTTTATCTTTCAGATCACCGGTTCTCCGAGTATTTTACATTGTAGATGGAGCGAAAGTGCTTGGAAACTGCTAGAGCTCCGGGATCGATTCTTGTCTCAATAACAGCTGTTTTCTGTTTTGGATTGCTGAGAGAGGTGGGTTAACCGATCTCTTAGGGGTTCCGAGGGCAGTAGAAATTGATATTTTAGTTGCTTGTGAAGCGATCGTGCTCGTTGGGGAGTCAGAATCATGTCAGTCCCGGGAATTTGACATTTTAAATATTACGAATTTCAGAAAACAAATGCCAGATATTCCAGATTGATTTTTATGTCGATCAGGTATATTTTGATATTTATCTTTAAACGGTATTTGTTGTAGATGTAGATGAAACTACACAAAACAAAATAAGTAACTTTTACAATAAAAGTAATAGAAACATTAGTAAATGAATTTTTTTCTAGATATTTTATATAATACAAAGGGGTCTATGATGGAGATGTTTCCAGAGTGAGTAGTTCCATGTTACTTGATTCCAGGATTACGTTGTTTTAGACTTTTCACTTTCGTCGCAGAATACAATTGCTAGTGTTATCTTGATAAACATTTTATGGAGGGAATATTGATTTAACAAATGGATATGTTGTAGTCTTCCACGTAAACTAAGCTAGCATATCCTATATTCTATTCTAAGAACAGCCGTCACTGATTCTAAGCATTTAATGCACGTTCAAGTAAATAAGATTTTAGGTTCAGTTCGAAATGCTCTTTTGCACAGTGGAAAATTTCATTGCCGAATGAAGCGTTTTAACTTTATACTTGGAAGTATTTATTTTAGTGCGGTGTTGCGTTATCTGGGGAACGTGGCGATTTAGTGTGGAGTAAAAGTGTGCGTCAGTCTCAGGCGTGACCTGGATTCTTTACTCTTGGGAAAGAATCGTCTTCTCCAGGAGCCATAAGAAACCGATCATCCACTCAGCCTGCGGCGCTACGCCTGCGGTCGAAACCTCCAAATAGGGTTAAGTTAGCATGCCGCTGACGCCATGGAGAGAAATTGGACTGTTGCAAACGAAGCACTCCGCTAGGATGTCAGGCAGACGTTCAGTCGACCTCTATAGACCTCTCCGCGAACTGTTCGCTTCGCTTTTCTGAAGTCAGCTCTCTGTTCAATGGAAAAAGTGAACTTAAATTGACACACAAATGCAAATGTTTTTACTACTCATTGTAGGTGTAACAAAAAAGTTTATCTACGATGTGCTTTTAAGTTCGATTAATGCACCTGTAGGTACGCTTTTATATATATTATATAAAAAATGGAATCTATACTAAATGTCTTTCCTATAGATAACTGTTGTACCCACAAAGTAGCTTTGGTACTGTTCTAATCAATGTGTTCAATATGTGACAGTAGTAAATATAACTGCTATTATCCGAATCTGGCTAATTCGACTATTAGCCTGTGAAAGTTCGCCTGATATTATGAGATAAGAAAAAGCTGATATTATGAGATAAATAAGAATCGGAATGCTGGTGGGAAGTTGGTAAGGCTAGCAAGAGACCAGGTGTGTAGTTTCGAGTTCCAATCGTGTGAATTTCCTTGTACATCACTTGACCTTAATTATTGTTTACCTCAGTTGACGCATCGTTACGTATTTCCAAGTTGGGACGACGAGAATTCTGCCAATTACTCAAAACAGCCTTGTGTCTGCACAACGAATAATTTCCATTTCAATTTGATGCCCAGGTACTTATGGAAACACATAAGACTCCTCATACTCGAAGAATCACTTTACTTTAGCCAGCTCCATGTGTTTAAAACACGAATGATTAGTTCATAATCATTAGCTTTATCCAAAAAGTCTGGATATCGTGGGAATTAACCGGCATATTCGCGAATAATTCATATTTTGAAATTTAGCCGTGGCGAATAAATACACATAGTGTAAATAAACTGTTTTTAAGTAAGTTCTTCAAACATATATCTTATCTTCCACGTTGAAAATAATACCCTTGGATCTTGTCATATCTAAATGTGGTTCAAAAGTTCTGCGGGCGATAAGAAACTCACAAAACTCTCTATGAAAAAGACGATAAGAACGGTCTCTGTCAACGGCGTAGTTCAATAATATCGAGTGCATAAGTAAACCGTTAAAGAAAATAATCTATTAAAGGTTGTAAGATGTATTGATTTGAAAGGATTGCATTTAAAGTGAATCTCCTGGTTCGTGCATATTCGTGCGCATCTGGCCATATGAATGCGTGCGGCCCCGTGACGGAGGGGGCGCGTGCTGCAGGGCGTCTTTTGCGCAACCTCGCGCAAAGTGTAAACACGTCCTCGGTGTCGGGCGCTCGCGTCACTTTCTAACGCCGCGCGGGGGCGGGCCGTCTTTTCCGCGCCGGGAGCCGCGAGGCGTCGGCGCCTACCGGTTCGTCTCTCGCTGCGGGCGTCCCCGCCCCCGCCCCCGCCCCTGCGGAATGCGGCTCTCCTTGTCCGTCGCCCCGACGCCGACGCCCGCCAAGTTGAAGGACGGGCGGGCCGCGTCTTCCGCCCCCGCCCCCGCGCTGCCACTGCGCAACCACCTGCGAGCCGCGGGGATAGCCGCTGCTGCTGCTGCCGCTGCTGCCCACACGCCGGCTGTCTCGTTAATGTCTGCTTGTTGCGGCATATGGAGAGGCTCGATCGATTGCGTGGGCAAAGGATTACTCGCTTCGAGAGGCTGGAAATTTGAAAGTTGTAAACGTCGTTAGATGATTTGGAATTGCCTTTATCTTAAGTGGTGAATGCGTGGAGTATGTGGGGTTTCTGTAGGAATGGCTTCTGGTTTGGATTTTGTAGTCTGAGAACGAAAATTTGAAAGATGAATACTCATATATTTAATGCGTTTGGAATTGCTATTAAAATAATTTTTTTGTCGAACCCTGTTTGATCAAACCTTTGTTTTTATGTTACTGTTATTGATATGACGTTCCTTTAATAGTTCAAAATGATTATAAGGTTTTTGATGTGATTTATTTAGTCAAAGAATAGGTAAATAGTGTGTGTATGGGGAGAATGTGTATGTGATGCATGAGGGAGAATGTGTATGTGACGTATGATGGAGAAGTACTACTTGAGCACGTTTTCTTGAGCTCCTTTTAACTATAAGTAGTAAAATGATGAATGAAAGTTTCAAATTAGCGCGCAACATTTGAAAACTAAACATTTTCGTTCCCGAAAAAGGATTTGCAAAGGTATACGAACTTCAGAATTGATATTTTAGTATTGCTAACAAAATAGTAACCCATACCCCCGGCTCTAGTCCTACCACAACCAACAAAAGGAGACCTCAATATAATGTGCGCGTAGTGAAGCTACATTTCTGAGCAGAGGTAAAACAAAAGACCATCACAGAATTTGCTCAGTGGGTCAGGGAAACTGGACAAAAAAATCTGATTGACAAAGAATCATTTACTAGGACACAGAAGTGCATTACTTGTAATTGTATGCATTTTTTAATATTATTCACTACAAATGAAAATTAATGCAATATAATTTTCCTTTATGATGGTCAATACAGTCTCCATATCTGTTTTGGTGAAGATGCAGTTTTTAGATGAACAGTTGGCAAAATACTCTTAGATGTTCAATTTCTACTTCTCTCAGACTATTGTTGGGACTTCAAACGTGAGCGCTGACAACCTGTTGCTTGTCTCTTATATTCTTAGTGATGCGTTATGTGAAAGCTTGAGGGTGTTCTCATGTCTGCAGCCAGGATTCATATTCATTTTGTCAAGAATTACATACTCATCAACTTTAATGTAATGTCGACTTTTACTATAAAGACTAGTGATCTAACAAGAATGTATTTCTTGCTGGTGTCAACTCATTTAACATGCAGTGCGTTTTGCATGGAGTACAGTAATTCAAAGGAAAAATATAGAAATACTAACGTTTTGTTGCATTAATTTTCTCTTTCCCACTACATGTCCGTAAGAGTGATTGTACAAGATAAACCTATGTTGTATTCCGTTTACTATGCTAGAGAAAGCCAACTCGTAAGTATCAATTTCCCTTTTACACAAGTATGCTTCATCATTGCTTCCAGTTCACGTTGTTGGTGTACGCGTGATTAGAGTCATCATTTTTTATTGTAGTCTCAATCACCACCAACCTATTACACGGTGCACTTCAAGCCAACGTGAAGCCTATGCATTTAGCTCATTGGAATATGCATGTCATGTAAAGTTAAAGATCACGTTTACTGATATTTGTAATCAGGAAAATGGAGACATTTCTTCTTTCCGAGGGATTTTTTAAAAATTCTTTCACATTTTGGTCGCATGCCGGGATGGTCTCAGATTCAGTATAATTTAAATGTTGTGTATTATTTAGTATTATGAAAAGATATCAGTTTCATGCAGTGTTGTTTCTTAAGTTCTTCGTATGGTACATATTGTGGCTTTAGAATATCAATTTAAGCTAGAATTGAAATCGTGCTCAATCTGGTTCGAGTTCTGCGATAATGGTAACGAGTCGTTTGAAGTTTCAAATTGTAACGCGGTAGTTCTCGAAAGTAACGGAGCAAGAAATTACATCCACCAGCCCCGTACAGCAGCATATCCGATTAGTTTCAATCGTGGCAAGGGGTTCCTTCGCAGTTGGCTTGTAAATCGATCCAGCCGCGAGTCGACCGCGCGTCTGCCAACGTCGTGCCGCGGCGTCGGCGCGGGGGAGGCGCGGCCGAGATGGCGTTGGACAGCCGCCAGATCACGCCCCGGGCCGTGATTAGGAGCGCGGACTTCACGGCGAGGGGCTGCAATTACCTTGTTTTATAAATAGGGGCGCGAGTGAACCGTGAATGGCGTAACCAGACTCTAATTGCCGAGTAATTTTGCGAGGCCGGACCTCGGGGATTGTTCCGGGCCGACGGCCGGTCCGGACGCCGCCATCCGTCATTAAGCATCGATTCGCGTGGGCGGCGGGCGGGATCGCTTTCATCTTTCGTGGCGCGGCGCTCGCCATCGGTGGATGATGGCCTGGTTCTGTCTCGGCGGCCGCTCGCCGGCAGTTCGGCCTCGGCGGCGTCAGGTGTTTCGAGCCTTGCGCGGGGGCGCTCTTTGTGGGAGGTGGCGTCGCGAACGGCCCTCGTGCGCTTGGCAGAGGGCCCGCGGGTGGAGCGAGCGGGAACTGAAGCGCTTCTCTTGGCGAGGATGTCGGTACCCTATTTAAATATGATCCAATTTCTTGAAATACGGGGGGATAAAATATGACCCCCTGCTATATATTTGGATACGCTGTTTATTTTTGTGAAGATGGAATTCTTGATATATTGCTTGTGGATAACATCAAATACAATGAAAAGGAATTATCTAGATGTGCTGGTTTTGAGAATTACTATGTTTAGAGTGGCCAAAAAGAAAGAAATTGTGAAAGATTCTTCTGATACAACATATGGTGTGTTATCCATTATATATTTTATTTCAACTGTAATTTCTAAATTAAAGCTGTAAAATTAGTCAGAGGACATGAAAAATGTTAATTTCGATGTTAGGAAATATTGTACTATTATTTATAAATTGTAATATTGTATTTCGGGCATTGAAATAATACTTCGTAAGATTATCAAATATATTTGGCTCTATAAGTAGGGAAACTTGGATATTATGAATTTTAATGTTGTACTTCTTTTGTTTGCTAATTCTCACTGGTGATAGTTGACGTCAATATTCTCTCTCTTTCTACAACTTACCAAGCTTGTTCCTGATTTTTCTTGGTCAGTGTGCAGTCCATGTTTAGCCGGTTCTGCAACGGCCATTGGGTTTATATCGCCTCCCCAGCATGACTTTCTCCGTCAGCGCACATTTAGTCACGCGGACATAACTACTTCGAGTACATCTTGCAGTGGGAATGAAAGTGAAGGGAGACTCACCACGGCAGCCGCCCCTTTCTCTCGAACATCGTTGGCCTTGTCGACCTGCACACTCCGAAGTTTGCACCGTGGAAAGTAAATGTGTAGCGTTCGATCGATGTGTCAAGGTGACAGTGTGTTTGTAGCTCCGTGCACTGTTTCTGGCTGCGAGCGAGTGGCCCACTCTACCGCGAGTGGCTCCCGCTGCCTTCAACGAGCGAGCGTCTCGAGGAGGACGGTAAGAGTCGCCGGGCGGGTTTTTCAGCCGGGCGCTGACGGTCTTCCTCCCGCCAGCGAAGGGCCGTATCGGCCGCGTGGATGACGTAACGGAGAAGACGGCTTTGGCGCGAGCGAACGCGCTGGAGAGTGGGCGGGGCCAGCTGACTTGGAGGGCATCTCCGAGCTAATTCGGAGCGCTGCCTGTGGCGGTTTCGCTGAGTTCATCACAACCGCCGCCGCCGACGCCTCTCCCGCCCCCCGTCATGCTTTTTGTTGTTTCTTTCTCCTCTTGTCGGCTTTGCCACTCCATCGCCCCCCCTCCCCCGCCAGTTGTGACCGACCTCCCGTGTGTCGTTTCCTAGATACATCGTGCCACCAAAATAGACGTTTTAGGAAACTTCCTCCTATCCGAGATGCCTAATGGTTCCTTTTGACTGCATCCAAATAGTATTATTTCATTTGTTTGCCAGCCATTCTTAATTTTTAGTGGGTCTCTTAATAGTGGGTCTGTACACTTACCCTTGCGTTAGCTCACCTATGCCACCCATATTTTAGTTTCGTCTCGAAGATTTCGATGTTTCTTCCTTAGCTACGCATATCTCACATTTTGTCACTTCATTCCGTCTTCCCTCCTCCTCGTCTGTCTATGTAACCGCAAATTCGAGGCCGAGCGAACCCGCTGAGGTGCATACCTTCGTTGTATTCTGCCACTGTCTGGAGGAGACTACTAGAGGCCGACTGTACTGGTCCGTGGTTTATCCAATGAACACCAGGTCAATTCCGGTGTAGTACCCTAAAAAAGCGCCACGGACCGCGCGCAATCTTTCCTTCATCTTCCGTGTCGTATCCTCACCCCGTACTTTCACATACAGTGACATGCTGTACACTACCATACGTGGCCGGAGACCAGTCGGGGGGGTTAGATCTTGTCTCTACTTGGGCGGTCCTCAATGTTGCGAGACTCCTGAAGGGGAAAACATCTCAAGGCTACGTGTAGATCAGCGCCGGATCTCACGATGCAGCGGGGAAGCACACTGCCACATCCAGTGATAAAATGTACGGGTCGACTGACTATAGCGGTTGACACACCCGGAAACATGAAATAATTAATCAGTTATGGCAAGCAACAATGATTGCTTATAATTAATATTTTACCGCTATATATTATCTCAGTCAACCCTGCCGATGTGGACGCTACCCGCAGTGCCACGAGCACCACCGGGACGTCACTGTCCCGTCCTCCACCACAGTGAGCGCTCGCTTCATCGCGTCTGCCGCCGTTGCCACGTTCCGCCCAGGATGAAAGTTGCATGAAGCGCGCGCGCGCACGGGCGGGTAGGGGCGGGGGTTACTGCGCGGGCCGGTTTACGAGTGCGTTCTCCGGCGCGCGCCCCTCGCCCCGCGCCGCCGTCGCCGCCCATTGTCGTAACGTCATCCGAGGGCCGTAAAGCGGCCAGTTTCTTCGCAACTAATTCGGTGTTCCGGCGCGGCGGGTGTTTTCCCGTCCGTCGGGAACTCGGCGAAGTGCCGTCCGCCGAAGATCAAGGCACGGCGCCCTGGCACTTACTCCGCCGCTGGGAAGGCGGCGGCGTCGCGTCTCGGCGCCGGGTCAGCCTCCGCCGCTCCTGGCCACAGCCTGCTCCTGCTCCTGCTACTGCTTCTGTCCCTCACCGCCTCTACTATTCTTCTCCATTGTTTTTGGAGTTTCTGTACTGTACTAAGGCTAAGGTGGTTCAGAGCATCAATTGAGATCAGTACGTCTGTCTGTAAGGTCCGAGGGTTCGAGTCCCGACCATGGCTGGATTTTCGAGAGCGGCAGGATTTTAGGTTGAATTCAACAGCTATCTGGAAGAGAATTCTAGCGGCCGCTTCCCTGCTTAGTAGTTTTCCGTGGTTTCTTCGTTCAGCACCAGGCGAATGCCGGAGCAGTATCCTAAAAAACGGGCCACTGTCCGCGAGCGATTTTTCCTTTTTTTTGCTCCTATCATCACCCTTTCTTTCACATACACTTACATGCATTACACGCCGGCAGACATGTCGTGAGTACAGAGATACACTACTTTCTCCGAGTAGTGCTCCACTGGTGAGAGATACCTGGTTGGGAAAACCTCAAACCCGGTGGGTGCCGGATCTCACTATCTAAGTGGGTAAGTCGCCGCCACCTCCCGCGATAAAAACATGCACTACACTTACGAAACTAATTACCTTAGCAGTTGACACGCCCGGAATCGCTAATCAATCTACCCGAACTTGACTACCTATTGATAACCACTAAATGTTTTAAGAAAATAATGGAAGCTTCCGTGGCCAGATATTCAGTCAAAATGGTCTTTTAGGCTGTTTATCGTTTGCGAACCATGCAAGAGGGTTCTTTACCCCCTATCGATCCGCAAGTAGTGATGTCAATTGCAATTGCAGACTGGAAACATTCTTTCTAACAGACCAGGGCCCATAGATGAGGTCGGAAGATAATTTTAAATGCTTTGTTGTTGTTGTTGTTGTTGTTGTTGTTGTTGTTGTTGTTGTTTTTTGTTGCATTACCTATTTCGACTTGGGCATCCCACATTTGCAACTCAGCAGAACATTTCCCCTCTAATGTTATCGCATGGTTCCGTTTCCTTTCTTCGACCAGTTATCGCATTTTTTCCGTCAGTTTCTCTCTTTTTCTCGTCTGTACTTTCCCGCCTCTGTTTCTAAACCCATCAGCGTCCGTATCTCCTTTGTAATTCTCGATCTCTGCTCCACACGTGTTTCGTCGCGGTCGTTTTCCCGTGGCTATTCCCGACGGTTCCATCTCCACCACGATCGTTGTTCCCACCTCATTCGCGCCTCCGCCGCTCTCATCAGCCGCGGCGTCGGCGTGCGGCTCGTTCGCCGCCGGGTTGGGGCGCCCCGCACTCGCGTCGGCGCCTGGGGAATTAGGCGATCGTTGCGCTGCGCCGCTGCGTACCCCGCCCCGCACCCCGCCTCGCACCCCGCACTGCACCCTCCTCCGCACCCTGCTCCGCACCCCGCTCCGCACCCCGCTCCGCACCCCATCACGCACCGCGCTACGCGCCCTGCCTCGCACATCGCCCGTCACCCCGCCCCGCTCCCTGCTTCGCACCACGCCCTTTACCCCGCCCTGCTCCCTGCATCGCACCGCACTCCGCCCCACACCCCGCCCCGCACTCCGTCCCGCACCCCGCCCTGCACTCCCTTCCGCACCCCGCTCCGCACCCCATCTCGCACCGCGCTACGCACCCCGCCCTGCACCCTGCCCCGCACCCCGCCCCGCACTCCTCTCACTCCGCCCCGCACTCCGCCCCGCACTCCGCCCCGCACTCTGCCCCGCACTCCGCCCCGCACTCCGTTCCGCCCCCGCCCCGCAACCCCCTCGCAATCCGCTCGGCAGCCCGCTCCGCACCCTGTTCCGCACCCCGCTCCGCACCCTGCCTCGCACCTCGGCCCGAACTCCGTCTCGCACCCCACCCTACACCACCCCGCCCCGCCTCGTATCCCGTCCCGCACCCCGCCCCGCACCCCTGTCAGCGTCTTTCGCGCCGGGCGGGCGCTACCGGAAAAGGATGCTTCATCCCCTTCGCCCCGGAAGGGGAACCGTGGATGCGCCGAGACGGAAGGCTTCTTTGTGGGCTGATGTTTTTAGTGTTCGAGTCGGTCTGCTAATTGAGGGAAGAAGCTGTCAGAAGAAGTGAATCTAATAAGAACTTGCCGCTTTGAGCGTGAGTCACACTGAAAGGTAATCGCCGTTTAATTAGTTTCGGAACTTTGATGTTCGTAATTGGAGGTATAATGATGCGATCTGCGATGGACGTCAACATCACGCAAAGAGGATTGCGACTGCTTTCACTCTCCGTACACGGAACACGTGTTTTGAGACAGCCGAATTCTTTTTTTTTTCTCAGCCTAGGGCGTGGATCGCGGGAGAGAAGGGAAGAAGGGGTCGGAATTCGAAGGGGTAGCGTTTTTGTGAGTGCTTCGCCCCCTAATCACTTCTTGGGCGGTCCGGCTGGCGGCGCCTTGGCAGGCGGCTTTCGGACCTCCATCGCCCCCCCCCCCCGCCCCCGCCCCCCGCCCCTCCCCGCCCCGCCCCGCCCCACGCTCCTCGCCCCTCGCCCCTCTGCCTGTCGTTCAACCTGTGGAGCGTGCGCGAGCGCGCGAGCGACGGTGTAAAAAAGCGCACCGATAGGGCTCGTCCTCTGGCGGCAGCAGCAGCCGCCGATCGCGCGACAGTCCTCGGAGGACGCTCAACCGTCCTCCCTCGCCGACTGCCCCTTCGACGGCAGACTAACCAGCCACCTGTTTAACGGCCGCCGTTAGCGCCGCCGGAGACTACTCGTTGCGGAAACGCTTCTCCGGCTACCGCTGGGAGAATGGAGGCGAAGGGCGATGGGATGTGATGAGGAGCTAGCGAAGGGAGAAAATGAATAAGGAAGAGGGGGTTTGGGCTGGTGTGGCAGCAGTAGATGAATGAGGGTCCTATCCGGAAAGTGTTTCAAGGGTCGGGAACACTTTCAGATTGAATCCCTCCCCCATATAAATATTTTTCTAACGATAAAAATTGTTAACTTTATATAAAAATTTGAACTCATATTTCTTTGGATATGTTGTCATAGTTGTTTATGATAAATTAAGTAAAATTACAACAACAAACAATTTAAAATTGGGCGGAGGCATGGCGGCCGTGCCCCCTCCTCTTCAATCCATTACCGTCATGAATTAGGTCTGAAAGGGATGGATCGTGTTGTAAATGCTTGTTTTGCAAAAGCTCTAACGGTGGGCAGAAGATACATATGGTTGTGGAAGATGCCAAGGTGGAGGAAGATCAGGTCTTGTGCCTGAGCGCCGAAACGAGATTGAATAGTTCGAGGCGTGGGGAATCGGAGAAGTGAGGAGTTGCTATGCAGCGGTGGTGGCCATGGAATTATTTCTTTGGGCGCTGGAGGTTTTCGCTCAATTACTCTCGCAACGCCTTTTCTTCCCTACGCCCGATCCTTTCGCCCTTCCTCTTGCCGACAGACGCGTGAAGCTCAAGTGACCTAAAACGTACCGGACGCCTCCGCCTTTTTATCGGAGAAGAGGGAGATCCCGGGAGGAGCCAATATCCAAGGCACAAAGGCCGCTTTATGGCGATTGTGAGTTGTGACGCTTTGTCGTAAACTGTTGCTTTGTTGCCACTGTTACTGCGCTGGTTCATGCTTGCGTCGAATCTCGCGAGGCTCCGCTTCAGAATATTTACGAGACCAGGCCTGCTGCTCAGTTATAAATTAGGTATACACGTCAGTTGATATTCATACGGTTTTTTAATACATGAGTAGAAGCGCACTGCCTTAAAATGAGCCCGAAAATGTTCGAATTATTTGACCAGAAATTCTCATACATGAATATTACGGAAGTTGGATAAACAACTCGGCAATCTGAACGATACACCCCTGCAATGAAATGAAGCAAATTTTTAAATAATCTAAACTGGGAATTTCTCGATCAGTTGAACGCATGAATTCTTTTGTGAAAACGAATGTGCTAATCGTGTGTGATTGATACGCTTTATAAATCTACGATGAAATTAAATTCGAAACGCATTGCATTATATTCGTGATACGCATCGGCGAAGCTCGTTCGAAGCCCACACCCTCTGTTTGAGATATTCATATTCAACTCGGTCCGGTATTGCGAGAGATGGTATTAATGTAGATATGGGATAACCTGAATAAAAAAAAATGACGTGGGGGACACGTCTGAAGATTTCTCGACGTTTTAAGAATAAATTTAAACTTTCTCCGCTTTGCAGGAATTGATTAGTCTCCATGCTGTATAACATGAAGAATCAGGATACTCAGTTATATTAAATTCTGACTCTTTCGAAACGGTATTTACCAGTGATATTGTGAAAATACGTATGTACATTTTTAGGAAATTTTAAGAAGAAAATGAAATCTGTCGGACGTGTAACATAATATAACATTTTTGTTTTAATAGTAAAGCTATCCTACATAAGATTTCCCTTCCATCACAAGGCTCGGGTACACGGAAAATGAAATATAAATGGAATATTAAAAGTATTAAATAATTCATGAATGAATACAACGAACAGATCGATTCGAAAGCAGGTACGAATACAAGTAAAAGCAATCAGGCGAGCTTGACCTACATGCACCTTTCGTTCGCGAAGTTTCAGCGTGTCCAATTTGTGTACAAGTGGCCGAGGCTTGAAATGCAAACCTCTGCAATAGGCGACGCGGAGTTTCAGCGTGTCCAATTTGTGTACAAGTGGCCGAGGCTTGAAATGCAAACCTCTGCAATAGGCGACGCGGAGTTTCAGCGTGTCCAATGTGTGTACAAGTGGCCGAGGCTTGAAATGCAAAGCTCTGCAATAGGCGACGCGGAGTTTCAGCGTGTCCAATTTGTGTACAAGTGGCCGAGGCTTGAAATGCAAACCTCTGCAATAGGCGACGCGGAGTTTCAGCGTGTCCAATTTGTGTACAAGTGGCCGAGGCTTGAAATGCAAAGCTCTGCAATAGGCGACGCGGAGTTTCAGCGTGTCCAATTTGTGTACAAGTGGCCGAGGCTTGAAATGCAAACCTCTGCAATAGGCGGGCACCCGAGGGCAGCGCCAGCGGAAAGCGGAGAATCGCGTCCAGGATGCCCCGCGCTCTCGGGGCGAGATCCCGGGACCCGCGTTGCGTTGGCGGGCCGGCACCCACCAGCCCCGAGCAGCGCACGACCTCCTGGCCCCGAACAAATTGGCAACGATCTTCTCGCCGCCTGCGCCGCCACGAGCTTCAACGAAATACAGCCGGTGCATTGATCCTGCTCCACTGGTACCCGCTCACTGCCTTAGGGATCTTCAATCTCCCTTGTATCCGCCGGCCGAAGTGTGCTCACTGTCCATCTCCGAAATTTCTTCGAATGAGAATTTGGAGAGAAAGGAAGCCCAAGCTTTTGTTTCGTACTGTGTGTTCTCTCACTACCTACTACAGAGTCGCTACTCTCCCTGTAACAACTTCTGTGCGAGCCAACCTTTACACGCGCTCTCTCCCTTTCAAGTTGGTATACTGCTCACCGTTATACCAAGTCATTCGTGCTATGTTCGTGAATCTCCAAATAGTCAATCCTCTAAGCGTCTCGTCTTTAGTCGTCATAACTTAATAAATCTTCATCAATGATGTAACAAATATGGGGTAATAGATATATTGCTTACAGATAGTTCAATGGTCTTATTTGTTGTTCATTAATTTATTTTTGTTACCAGCTGTCTCTGGACATATGATGTAGAAACAATATTTATCGTTTTGAGAACCATATCTGCTAGACACTACAAACGCAGTAATTCTCTACATAGCCTTCAAGATGATATCTCATAGCTGTTTAACGTACATTAACTACTCTAATACCATCTTATTCCATTTTATCATGTATTATTTCATACCGTACTTCATGAATCCGAGGGAGAATGAAATTGATGTTTGTACGTGTGCACATGCTGGATTGTTCACGTGGGAAAAATAGCTTAGAATTATAATCAGAAATCCTTTTTTGAAGCGATTGTATGCCAGCCGTTTAGCCACAAGCCATTTAAATGCCTACTTTGACATAACGCTCGTTGAAATAGCCGTCGTCGTTTCCGCGCGTGTTCCTAGCCCCTCGGGTACCGTGATCGGCGGCTTGGCGCGTGTGTTGGGGTAGGAAGGGCGCGTTCCAAACCGTATTTATAGAAAATGAGGAAAGGGACGAACGGGGTTCGTTCTTGCGCTGAGGCAAGGATGACCGACAAGGGAACCTCAGCAGTAGCGTTTTGTGCTTGTCGAGCTGATCGCAAGACTACGCGCTTTGCACCCCACAACACTTACAGTCACTACACATAGAGGCATGCCATTTTGTCTTATAAATAGTAGTTTTAAATCTTCTACTAAAGTCTTGTTAGTGTATGGTCCTTAAGGTCTGTTTATGTAGTCTTAGGGCTACACTCCAAATTTTTAACATAACTTGATGTCATTTCTAAATCTTACCTTTTCCTAAAGAGTTTTGTACAGAAATTGTTTTTTCCAAAGCGAATGTGTTAGGTGGTTGATTGGAATGGTATATGGGCTAAAGCTCAGGTACCGTTTCTCCTACTACGGCTACGCCGACGCTATCGGGCATGTACGTAAAAAGCAATCAAGCGCCTAGTTTTCCAGTTTTGAGGAAATGAAAAAATCTGTCTAGCATCTAACTTTTTGTTGGGGTTTTAATTTTTTATTGAAGAAACAAATAAGTACACTCTTCTTAAAAAAAACATATTCCACTATTTACTCAATTATAGCACTAGAATTGTTTCTATAATAGACGATTCAACCATCTTATTAATCAATCATTGTAGCCTTATTTTACGTGGCGAAGCTCAGCCCATCAGGACTGCTCTTCCGCCTGACCACTCAAATTTCGCTTCGTTCTTTTCGCCATCTGTTGGGGAAAGAAGGTATCATTCATCTATTGTATCCGCCTCTCCCACTGCCTATCACTGAAGGCCGCCTCCGCCGGTGCCTTCACCTCCACCTCCACCTCTACCTCCACCGCCCCCATCTCCACCTTCATCATGATCGCCACCACGACCACGCCTCTGCCTCCCTTCACTACGGCCTCCGCCTCCACCTCCACCACCACCGCCACCTCGGTCTCCGCCTCCACCGCGGCTGCTGCTTCTGCCTCCGCCTCCGCCTCCGCCCCCACCTCCACCGCCACCACGGCCTCCGCCTCTGCTTCCGCCTCCGCCTCCGCCTTCGTCTCCGTCCCTACCTCCACCGCGGCTTCAGCCTCCGCCTTCGCCTCCACCACCACCAGCGCCGCGCGCGCCGCCGTGGCTTCCAGGTCAGTGGGACTGCGCGCTGGGTTCGCCTCCCGCCCTCCGCGCCACGCCACGCCACGCCACGCCGCGGCGTGCCGCGCTGGGCGGTCAGCAGCGCACGCGGCGCGGCGGTGAGATACGGAGGAAGAGAGCCGTATGGCAGCGGCCGCCGACTTTCCTCTGCCCGGCCCCCTCCCCCTGGGGTTCACCTTAACGTCCATCTCCTCGTGCTCCTCCCGAGGTGGCCCCGAACGGGTTTTTGTGGTCGCGTCTAGCCCCGTAATTGGCTGTATTAGTCGTGCACGATATCGTATACTGTCTTGCGTGACGGGCTTTGGCTTTTGAACATGTGGGCGTTAAGCTGGTGTTTATAGTGATAGTATCTCTGAACCAGGAAAAGGCAGGTATTTTCTCTCTTTATCTGTGTGCATTCGAACTCATCGCTTTGTCACATTTAATAATGTTAATGCAGGTAAGTTTGCAAGTCTCTTGCACAAGGTTCACTAAAAGGAGAAAGAATTTGGCACCTGATCGAACATATATATTTTTTTATAAAAATTATGAATGAGTTCATACTGGTGGACTGAAGCGGCCCACGTGTATGTTTTAAAAGTAGCTTGAATATGATCAACATTAATTATTCATTTATTTACACCTATTTAATTTTGTCAAAAAACAATGACTATATAACGAAACGTTTGGTATGGGGCAATATTTATTGGCCAAAAGCTTAATACACGTCAATATTCGTTATTTTGTATGCTCATGCACTTCTACCATTGATCATGATATTTAATCCTTGTCTAAACAGTTTTGAAAATAAGCAAAACATTATTTTAGTTTATAAAATACATCCCATTCAAGGTCGTGAAATTCAAAAATTGTACGTCTTTTGCTTGAAGGTTAAAATGGTTACGATATTGTCCAGCCATCTTGTCATTTCGGGTATTGTCAATCCATACTTTATATTCTCGTAACATGTTGATGTTTAATTCAAGTTTTTCTCATAGCACCCAATATACTTAGCTTACGAAATTGAAGTGGATTCCAGAGTATGCTTTCTACAACAACTCATTGAGCTTCAGGCTTTTTCGAAGGACATCTTTATCTCCTGAAGTCCCTGCGAATTTGATCTCCTTCGAATGCCCTGAGTCGAAGACGCACCGGAATCGAGGACCAGAAAAAAGGGAACTCTCCTATCCTTCGCGGAATGTCACAGTTGAAGAGAGTCTCCTGAGCACCGTCAGGTTCTTTATATCGTCTGCCCCCCCTCCCCACCCATGCCGAAGGAGGAGGCGTGTTTTATCGCTGGTCAGGTAAAAGGTGAATTATTGTTTACCGCCTGTTTGAAAGCTTTTGAAGGTTTTACGAGCGGAACGCTAAGACGAGAGAACCCAGCACGCTTGTGTTATTTTTATTTAGCCCGTCGAAGCTTTCGATGAGTCCAAGGGGCCTTGGCGTTTTATGACAGCGCACGAATTCTTTCGAGAGATTGGCCCAGCGGTGCACAATCTACGCAGCAGGTTTGCGCCTCCAAGCGGCTCCAGGTAGACTGGTGATGTGTTGGACTCAGGGCGTTAAACCTAAGTTGTTAAGTTGGACCTGTGTCTGAGAGTTCCTCTGTTTTATGCTCATGAGTATCCGGAGAGACTTGTTGCGAGTAGTGAGCTGCGTCGTAGCTGTGAAAAGATGGAGCCCGACGATGGCGTTTGCCGGTCTTCAACAAAGTAAAGTACCTGAGCAGTCAAAGGGACCTTTACGAGCCAACAGGGCCATGCGTCACTTTTTGAAAGCAGGTGTTGGTTGTGACCTCGGCGTGTGAAAATTTGGGGATAAATCAAAGAACGATACATTGCGATGCTGGCCTAATAGGTCAAATCACTGGCATTTAATACACAAATACATTAAACGTTTTTCAGTAACATTTTTGTTTTTATGCGAATTGTAATATGCCACATACAATGGATTAATTTATTTATTTTATCAACGATTTAATGATGCAGCTAGTCTTAATTTAGCATTTTTATATCAATTTACAATATTCCTGTAATATTCCTAATTTATTTTTCTATATTTTTTTACTCTAGTGTGTTTGTCATTTATACGGGAACATAAATTATTTGTAATAGAAAACAATATGTACATTATATTTATTTTTTCAAAAGTATGTAAGAAAAATGGAAAATATGTGAAATTCAAATTCATGATAGTGTTTAAATTTGATGGAAAGCACTGTCAAATTTTCGAACACAAATCATCGGTGATCAGTCTTAAATAGACTCTTAACGGCAATAGAATGAACGTTCTATCTTCTGAAAAAAGTGGACAATAGTTTGGACCACATAATACGAGTTATATATGAAATATAAAATACATACGCAGCATTGAAAAGTCGCACCGCGTTGCTAGTGATGGATGGATGGATTTGGATGAATGGATGGGATGAACCTTTGAAAGTTATGGGTATTGTACCTCAAAACCGATAGAATCATGCGAATCTGTTCTCTAGTAATATTTTTTCAAAAATTTGGTATATTTATATAAACATTACAGTTATTTTATCCATGTACGATGGTAAAATACATCTGTTATAACTGCTTTCAGAAGAATATTTGGAATTAAAATATTCATGCATGATTAAATGGAAATCGAACGTAAAGGGATATGTCTTTTTGTTAAGAAATTAATCCATTTCTCGAGAACAACTTTCCTAGAATAGCAAATAATATTTTTTTTAAGTTGTCTTTATTGTACTTACTTTTACTATTGTACGTACTCAGTAAAGTTGTCTTTATTATACTTGTTCATATAAAAAGATTGCTAAAGCATTCTCCGAAACTCGCTTTCAAAAAATGGATTATATTTTGTGGCTTAATATCTGATACATAGAATCTAAGATCTTAGATTATTTTGTGAATGTGAACATTAGAGCAACGAGGTTACAGTTCAGGCTTTACGTAGCAGGAACGTACTGTGAAAAATACTGTAATCATATCGTGCATTGTTAGTTTTTATTGGCAACATGGAAACCATTCAAGACTATTTAGGCTAACGTGTTATGGAGCTTGTTGCGAAAAAAACATTCTTTATTGCGAATAGCGGCGTAAGGTAAGAACAATGATGAAATAACTGGAAATTTGGATAAACGAGGACAAAACGATGATCGATAAAAATAAGTGAGTGATAAGGTGTTCAGTTCCTTTTCAAAAGTCGTTCACCAAGAAAATTAGTCTCACAAGATTTCACCTAGCGTTGTGAAAGAGCTGTAAGTGAACTTAAATTGATTGTTCAAATTGAAATGTTTTTTGAAAATAAGGGTAGGAATGCGAATTCTTAAGACTTCAGTGCAGTCATAACTGACCATAGTAGTGGCAAATGATGCTTCAGCAAACTGGGAGTTGCAGCCCTATCGAATGAGGGAAATATAATTTCCAAATTTCAGAACACTAATATATAATTAAAATGTAAGCAATTCATCAAGATTAATTGAAACTAAGTTTAAGAAAACCCAACATTGAAATATTACTTACATAATTTTATGCGTAGTGTCCGTGTTAGTTATATACACCTCTCGGTTTTCATTTCCACTGGACACGTTTTTTGTATTAGTTATGCATTAAGACAATTGACTGTAATACAATTCATACAAAACAAAGAAAAGAACTTGGTTTTGAAAACATGATGATGGAACTCCAGCACTTCACAAAAAGATTATTGTTTGGTCACGTTTTACACATTTTTTTTCAAAAATTTCACTACCCTGGTACATTTTGTAATAACGAAAGATCCTTTCACACTCACTCGTATTCACACCAAGGCACTCAGACTGCAACTGCAGTGGGGAATGTGCTCCCATCGTGAGAGACAAATGCACTTACTTTCAGAACGTCCATCATTACACAAAGAAGTCATCAAATGTGCATTTGTATTCAACACCCCTAATGTCAAATGGAAACAAATACATGAACTCGTAAACATGTAAACATCATATATGATGCATTCAATGCCGTCAGTAATCCTCGTAGAGAGGAAAAGAGCACTACAACGAAGGCCAGATTTCGAAGATAAAATTTAGTATATTTAGAAAAGAGAAACCTTGTATGCTATATAGAGAGAATAACTTTTAATTAATTATTCGTACCGTTAATTTTGCCTCGTGCTAAAAAATTGAATAAAGAATTTCATTCTTAAAGGGAAAACTTGTGAAATATTTTTGTAAATGTGAATGAACATTAGAATATATAAACTGTTTTTCTGTATATTTTTCCTTTTTCTATTGCGCTTCATAAAAGGAAAGCGTATTAACTATTTTAATGTTAATACAATTTGTCAAACAACATTGTAATTTGAAACATGGTACAGAGTGAAGTTCATAAGGAGTAAATTTTGAATATCTCACGAGACAAATTTTATAAAGAAGTCTAGGTAGCCCTGTTAAATCTAGGAAGGATTCTTAGGGACAGTGTATATTTCAAATTGTGTGTTTTTTGAAAAGGTATTACATTTTTGTTGTGTACCAGTGCATTTATGTTCTTGCTATTGCTCATTTTTGTGAGTTTTTTTAAAGTGCATTTGAGTTGGTACAATTATATTGTGACTTTGAATATTTCAATCGTGTTCAGGTATTTTGTTTTGCCGTTCTCAACTACCATAACCATATCCCTGAGATCATTCTTTTTTGATTTGTTGCTTTGCTTTTTTATGGTTAAGTTAAGATTCTAGGCCATACGCCATTGTGGGGATGATACACTCTTACTTGTAGTAAACCACTGTGATGTATGAAACAAACAGATTACAGTGGACGCGGACATCGCACGAGACGGGTTGGTGCAAAAAGTTGCACTGAGAAAAGTGTGCGTGTGTGCACATACACCGCGGGGGTTGCAATTATAATAAAATAAGAAAACAAATATAGATTATTTTATCTTACTTTAGTGACACGTATCCCGTAAAACGAGTGCTCCTTCTGATTTATCAAAGGTTGTCTCCTTATTCCGAGTAGTCTTTTATTTTCGTTATATACGTAGGCTAAAATATTTCATTTCATGACATTTTCTGATTAGAGCTCGTGTTAGGATTGTAGATCAGAGTAAAATTGAGCTATTTCTGCCTTCTGGTTAATATAGCATTACATATTAATTAACATTAATTAATTTACTTGCTGGGTACAAGATTTACTTGGGGACAGTTGATGTAGAAATCAACGCTTATTAAGCAAAGTGCCAAAAACCTGTGTAATCCCGCAGTTTCACCTAGCCTATGGTATAGAGGACAGTGGAATCGGCCATCCCATCAGTCACCAAGACCAAATGATGTAAATAGAATTGCTGGGGAAATTGATGGTACTTTTAAAATGAAAAGCGCCAAAGAACGTAACATTCAACACCTTTTCATAACCGGAGACTGTTGGAATCGGCGTGGTGGTGGGGGGTGAGTTCATATATACTTGCCTTAGGTGGTACTGAACCTTGCTGCTTTCATTAAATAATTAAAAAATCGAAATTCATTTCATGAGATTAAAACGAGAAAAATTTACTTTTGCCATGCATCTCCTAGTTTTCCTACGATCTTTTGAATCTGTTTCGTTTTCATCGAAAGCAGCGAAGCAACTTCCGATTCTGTTTGGTCCACAGATAACGCAGAAAAAAGCAGCTGGCAAACGAATGTCTTTATGTTTTTGCATTATTAATACATCTCATTAGGGGTCTTCTCAATCCACAGCGTTTCCGCGCCCCGTTGAGTCCCTTTGCGTCCTCGCGGCCGGACGCGGACGTTTCCGTCCCTCCGAGGGAATCGCCCCACTCCCCCGCAACACGCCTCGCCGGCGGCGGGGCACGCCGCTCGCCGCTCGCCGCCGCCGCCGCCACCGCCGCCGCCGCCGCCGCCGCCGCCGCCGCCGCCGCCGCCGCCAGCCATACGTCGTTGTGCTTCGGACAGACGCGATACCTCGCTGCGATTGATGCGGTGAATTAACATAGCAGGAGGGGACGGGAGCCCGCCGCGATCCATCAGGCTCCCCCTTCGATCCCCAGGCGGCCCCGCGGGAGACGCCCGAGCGTTCGTTCCCAGCGTCTGTCGGATGGGGAGGGGAGGGGGTGGTTGAGGGCCGGTCCCGGCCTTGGTTTGTTCAGCCCCCCCCCCCTCCCTCCCGCCCTCCGCCCCTCGAATGTGCGCGATTTTTCGCCCGGACGGCCTGGGACTCCGCGCGCGTGGGCCGGCTGTTTGTTTTGGGCGGCGGCCGACGCGTGCGGGTAGAGATTTGGCGTGGAGGTACTGTGCGCGGAATCGATTTTTAGTTCTTAGGTCAACTAGTAAGCGGTGGTATTTCACGCGCAGATGTCAGGTTTACTGACCTTTGTGCGTTGTTGTAATGTAGAATCGCGTTGTAAACCAGTTAAGTATCATCTAGTATGTTCGTGATATTCATTAGCATTGGATAGGATAAGCTATAATGGATATTATTGAGTGCTTTTTAGTAGTAGATTACAATTTTCTTCCAGTGTTCTGTTGTTATTATATTTTAAATAATAAAATACATTAACTTCATGGATCAGCCGAAGTTGAAGAAACAGTATTAGTTGATTGTGTTGGTATTTTTTTTTGAAGAATCTCATATCGTTTTCGATTAGATAAATACAATATTGACGAGTAATATACAACCTTTGAAAAGAAGCGAAGTGCTAATATATAAATGAATTAACTGTATTTAAAGTTGTGATGAAATAAAATTTCTTCAATGTTTGTAAAGTTCATATTTATGAGGTAAATCACGCCTTGTACGATTAAAATTAATTCTATCAATGTGGAGTTCTAGCTTTTGATTTGTTGCAGCCACTTTGAGAGTGGAGCTGTTCCATACATGTCGGGAAATCCCCTAGTTTGCCATTCATGTGAAGGAGAGGGGGTGGGAGAGAAGGTTGTTGCATAACATGCGGGAGAGGTATAGAGATTTAATCGATATTAAAGAAGTCTATTTTTTTGTAATTACGTTTCCCATTAAATATTTATTCACAAAATGATGTAGAGTCAGTAGTTTTGTGTGCTTCATTGCATGCCATGGTCATTCGCTGTATTTTAAAAAGAAATGACCGAAAATAATAATACATTTGTTGTCGCTATGAGTACAGAAGAAAAAGTATAAGTATGAAAAATGTCGAACTAGGCTACAAATCAGTCACGTTTCTTTGCACTCGGATATGACACTGAAAATCCCGTAACACTGGTCAGAAGCATGCAGAAGAATGACTACTAATGGAATTTTCTTTTGTGATAAATGCACTTTCATGAAGAAATTTTCTTGTCTTCCTCCTTTTTTAATCTAGCTAGAAATGTGTGAAAAGAGGTTTCTCTACTACACAAAACAGTGTGAGTAACCGGATGGCAGTTCCTTCAAAATCATAATTAGTTACATTATTTTTCCGTTCAGCCGTCCTCTTCTTTCATTTTGTGCCTCACTCTTCCTGCCCTACACCTTTCACGCGTACTTCTTTTTCTCAGCAGCGTCTTTCATGACTTTTTTTATTTTCTCTGTCGTCTTCGTACACAGTGTATGTATTTTCGTTCCTAATGTTATCTCTGTCATCGCAAGCTTAAATCAAATCCACCTAATGGCTTAAAACATCTTGTCTGGCGTAATTTTCGTTGATAATGTTCTTGATAATCAATTCTAGTCAGATAGATAGATAGATAAATTTATTCTTCAAATAGTTACAAAAACTGGTGACAGAATTTGATGGTAATAATACGATGATAAAACAGTATTAATTCCACAATAATACTATTGTAATAATTATACAACAGGTATAATGCATATTTCGTAATGTTCTTTGCTTTTTATTGCTTTTCTGTTAATAATTGGAATAAAATCACTGTAAATTAGACACTTGCTTATTCGAAATTAGTATGCTTTTTGTGACTGAGAGTAGCATAGAAAGGTGAGAACATGACATAAAAATAAAACAATTAAAGTAGTGATGCGTTTACATGTTGAAGAGAGATTATTCAAATTGGCAAAGCAAAATGTAGACTCTTCATTGAAGTGACATTTAAAAGACATTCAATTTCGTCAGCCATTGCTCGTTTTTAGGGAAATGAGGCGTTTCAAAAATCTTTCAATTTGATTTTTCTTGTAAATATTATTTATTTCCGGGAAATTAGTTCATTATGGAAAGTCTTTTGACAAATGAATAAAATCACAGTAAATTAGACACATGCCTATTAACTATGTAGGAGTTTAAAGCAACTGGAAAAGCACTAAAAATGAAAAAATGCCAGAAACGTATGAGGATACAACATATCCAGCTTGTAAATTTGTGTTACAAAGCAACATTTCACAGGAATCGTGGTCATGTCTCCAGAAAGCTTGGTGACTTTCACCTATACCGAGAACTTCGTCTCATTCAACTTCAAGACACGGCTATCTTTGACGTGACACTAATACGCTGAACTAGACTCTCCCACCAGAACTCTACCATATTTTCCACGTTTCTCAATGCCCCGCGAGAAAAAAATGAATTAAAACGATGCTAAACATTGAAAAGCTGTCGGGGGAGCGTGAGAAGGGAGTGGGTTCATCCAGCGAAGGGATCCAGAGATTCGCCAAGGGAAAGGAGATGGCAAAACGTCAAGAGATAAACAGCTACTACGTTCGCCCAGTAAAAGCAGACACACAGCCGACCCCAAAACCCAGGCAGTCCGGGTCCCAAAACAAGCGGCAGCCACGTTACTAAATCACGTCGGCGTACGTGAAAAAAGCAGCGTTCGCGAGACAACGAAGAGCTGGGAACCGAAAGCAGGAATGCGGCAGAGGTCGGGCAGGGGGACGCCCCGCCCCCTCACCGTCTGCTTCTGGCCGCCCCGCCCCGCCCCATCCCGCCCCGCCCCGCGCCCGCCGCATCGCGTAGAAAGTAAAGCGATTCGGCCGCGCAATCCGAGCGAGGCGTGACGGCGCGACGGGCCGTTACGTAAAGCGCCCCGACGTCCTCAACCGAGCGTCCTCATCGACCGAAGCGGATCGGACACCTCTCACCCCTCTCTCGAAAAACGCTGCACAGCAGACAACGGACCTGCCTTCAGGAGAATTTGGGACGGCTCCGGCAATTTTGGCGCCTCCAGACGAAATCTGTTAGGCGTTCCTGATAATGTGTCATCAATTGCTGTGTCGTTCCCCACATTTAGAAGTGCTTTTTTTTCTCGGTGGTGAATGCGGTTTTTTCTCCTATCATAAAACAAACGACATCCTGCAAATTGATTAATTTTACAAGTGCCACATCGATGATAAAATTTACATTACATGTAATTAAATAAATGTAATGCATTAAATATAAAAAGAAATAGCACTTTAGAACAAAAGTCATCATGAAATTATATAATACTGATTTTTATAAAACTCTTGTTTTCATTTTCCTTTACTAATTAGAATAGTTTACAAGTATCTAAATTAACCAAGTTTTTTAAATTTTTTTTTTATCGGCGTTAAAGGTTTGTGATCTTCAAAGAGCCGAGCACCGCCTACTTAACGGTGCCGAATGGATTGTAGGGTGTCCTGTAACAAGGCGTCCGATTTTGGCGGTCCATGAACGGCACCAACGCGAGTTCCCATTCACCCGCCCGCGCCCACGACACGAACCGCTTCTTTCGCCTCGTTCCGCTCCAGGCGGTTTACTCCAATCTCCATAAGCAGCGTACCGAAAAGTGATTACACAGTAATAGCCACTACCTCGCAGCAATTCCGAATGGTAATCGCTCGCCGAAATTAAAGCGATCATTACTCAGCGCCCGCGCAGCCTTGCAACCCGGCAATGAGGTCTGGGTTACGCATGGGCGCTTCCAATTCCCCTCGCTCGAAACGCATCAAACCAGGTGGGTGTTCTCGCCGCTGAAAGGATAAACGAAACTCCCCCCCCCCCCCGTTTCATTGAATCGAATTTGCGATGACGCGGCGGCTTGCATTATGGTGACGCGTTCGCCGACGCACGTCTTGGCACCTGCGGGCGACGGCTTCCGGACCCGCTGCCCCTCTCCCCCGCGGGACGGGAAAGTGTGACAGCGCGGCGCGGGGTCCTCCGCGTCGAGAGGTCACCCGCGGAGGCGCCGGATTAAAATGAAAATAGGCGTGGAAAGTAGCGTGGAGGCGGGTGCTTGGAGAGGTCCTCGCGCCCCGGTTGCCGGCGGGGCGGCCGGAGGCTGGCGTCGAGGTGGCTGGCTGCCGCATTCCGAAGCGCCGCGTCGCGCCGCGACGCGCTGCGTGGTCGGTGCGAGCGGCGGGAGGGGTAGTGGGAGGGGCGGCCCGCACAATGGCAAACACAGGCGAGACGCGCAAACACGTCCCGGATCCCCGGTGTGTACGGCGCGGCCGCTGCGGCCCGGCGCCCTCGCCCCCCGACCCCTCTCGCCGCGACCGCACCTCGCCGCCTGCTTTGGGCGACGGCGCCGCGCTCCAGCCGGTAGCAGCTTCGTAGGAAGGTGGCTTTGGGTTGCGGCGCCAAGGAGTAACTACAAACCCTCGCTTGGGAACAATTTACGAAACTGTTCCAAGCGAAAAATCTGTATTATTAATTGCCAATGCGCCCAGCAATTGAAAGAAAACTATACAGGTTCAGGCTTTGTGAGAGGTGTCTATAGTTGGGTTAGAAATTCCGGAACTCGGGAAAGTACAAAAACGAAGAAAATTTGAAGGAATAGTTGATAGTGATGTTCCGCCTTTAACATACTGTGCGTAGAGTCTGAGTTCTCAAACTCGGTGCGGTACTACTGACGTCAAGGGTCGGTAAAACTCCATGCAAGAAACCTCTCCCATTTAAATTTTGTTATTCACAAGTTGCATTATGGAACATCATTTAATTTTTAAAAAATTATTGGTATGTAAAGTCATTATTGGTGTAATAATAATAATAATAATAATAATAATAATAATAATAATACCCAGTTAAGCAAAAAATAGAATAAAAATTAAAAGATATATATATATATATATATATATATATATATATATATATATTGTGACATACCTGGTGGTGCCGGGTATTTTCACTGCAATACAACACTAAGAGAGGGTATCTTTTACGTGAATGGGTCCCTGGATAAGTTGGTGCAACGTTGGGGTGGTTAATCATAAATTGAAATACAATTATAAACAAGATTTATTTTAAATCACATCTGTTATTTACATAATCAGACAACGTTTTTGCACTCTGCCTTGGTACCAAGATTAAGAGTGAAATGCATTTCTCATACCTGCGGGGCCCCGATCGAATACCTATGGTGTTCGTAGAACCGCTCGTGTCGACAGGATTGTCGACCTCTGCTACTGCTGCGGGCCGTCAGCGTCGGGTGGCGTGGTAATCGCCCACGGCTGATGCTCCAACAATTCTTCCCCGATCAGGATCTTGACACCTCGGCTTCGCACCTTCCTCGAATCACTGTCCGTCAGTGGGTTTAATTACACAACCCGCGCCTACTCTGTATACTGGTCACAGTTCTGTACCGCGCAATTTCAAGAACGTTTCCACCGCGCCAACTAATAAGAACAACATCAATTATACTACCAACACTAATCTTTCACTATACTGATACTTCTAATGTTCTATTTACACGTTTGTGATATACTACAGTTTCAAATATTTCCACAGTTGCGTTGCCTATCAACTGTGTCCATGTATTACTCGCGAGCTCTCGCGACACGTCCGCACTCGTCGGCGCTCCGCTAGCGTCTCCCTGGTCACCGTTCTGCCAACGGCTCTCGTCCGCGATTCTCGTAACGAACTTTTTGCACGTGCGCGGTGCCCAGTTCCAACCGAAATTCACACGCTAGCCTCCCGGCGGCGGTGGCACCGTCGGCGGTAGCAGCGGCTGCTCGCCGGCCCCGGCGCGCCGCGCTCGGCGCGCGCACCGCGCAGTTCAAAATAGCAATTGGTTTCTTACACTAATGATTTAATTAGTGTAATGAAACACATATTCTGGGTTTCATCACCCCCCCCTTTCTTTTTTTGAATTTTTTCACTTCTGGAAAAATTCACACTAGTAACATCGTCACTGCCGATGGTTGCACTCTCTTGCATATTGCTAAAAGCCCTATATACACTTATAACTTAAAATCGAATTAACATGTGATTACTTATTATTAACCCTAACATTACACTTATTTACACTTCACTGTTTTCCATACATGTTGAACCAGGTTTCCGATTTGAAGCTTGTAGTGTCCTACTATGTCTTGTCTCTTGTGCGACGGTTCATTCCCATTTTGCTGACAGTGATTTCCTGAATCACAGTTGTAGGACATAGCTTCCAGCGTGTTGAACACATCTTGATAGGTATCATCCCATTTCCAGCTACGACCTCTTCTACGTTTGTACCAATGGTTGACCATACCATCACTCTTCCCTTGCCCCTGACTTCGTTCCATTTTTGACCTGCCTACATCTCCTTCACTCCCATTCGTTGGGGCGTCTGCAAACATGAAGTTGTACCCCTCCAATATCTTCAAACCCTTTCCTAAATCGGTATGATCTGCTCTGCTCAGTAGGCTCTGCACGGTAACAAGATACTGTCGCGTTGACATGCAACTAATTCCTTGATATTTTATAGGAGCAAATAATGTGTTTGGCTCCATAACGCTCTTCGTTCTGTATTCACTACGACTTCCCGTAATGTAGTTGTAATGGCTGTTCCTCTGGTCGCTCTTGATGTTTATTTGGGTTTCTTCGCTCCGCTTTCGTACGGAAATCTTGTCTTCAAATTCCTTCAAAAATTTCGGAAATATACCAAAATTCTCTGCCCATGTCCTGGCGTTCTCTTCTAACATTGGGTGTAATAACTGGATCTTGTATCCTTCCAATATGTTGTTTGATGCTAGGTGCCGTTCTTCTGCTCGCAGAACTACCTTAGGGTTTTCCGCCCCATCTCCCAGAGATTTCATCGACTTTGGAGGCCTAATTTGTGTCACCCCATACTTGACACTTGGCGACGTTTTCTCGTCTTCTTCCTGTTTAAACTCTTCTTGTACTCTTTTCTCTTCGCACCCTTGTATATTTTCCACGGTTTCTTCTTCTACTATACGCTCCATTTCTTCTATTTTCATTTCCATTTCTTCTTCCATTATTAACTTCAATTCTTCCGTTTTCACTTTCACTTTATAAACATCCTCCTCGGTCTCGATTTGGACCTCCACCGTTTTGCCCTCCGCTGTCTTGACTTCCTCATGGATTTGGTTCGTCATCCCCTCGTTTCTATCTGTTACCGCTACCCTAGCATCTACTTGATGGCATGATTGAAATTTTAGCACCTCATCTTTCCTATCCAGTTCCTCCGCTTTCCCATACGGTTTTTCGCATATTTCGATGAGCTTCCTATTCCGTTCTTCTGTGATTCTTCCCATTTCTTCTGCCGGCTTCTTAATCTGTTCTTCAACCACCTTCCCGTTCTGTTCTTCTATTAGTTTTCTATTCCGTTCCTCCGCCTTCCTATTCTGTTCCTCCTCGGATCTTTTCTGTCTACCTAATTCTTTGCTCTGTTCTTCCGCAAACTTCTCAATCTGCTTCTCCGTTTGCTGCCTCAGCTGTTCTTCTAATGAATCTTTTGCCATTACGCCCGTACACGCTTCGTACTCTTCGTCCATCCCCAAGTCAAATCCTACCGCCTGGCTCCCCAGTTCTACCACCTGCCGTTCTAGATCTATATTTACTCTGTGATCGACCAGAAAATCCATCCCTATGATTACCGAATACAATAATTTTTTGACTACCAGGGCCACCATCTCGTATACTTGGTTGCCAATCCTGGCTTGAAACATGATTTGTTTTGTGATGGGGCTTGACTTCTTCTGAGTTGCCCCAATCACATACGCCCTATTCATAGGCAAACACATTACTTCTTTTCCTGTTGCTTTTAACTCCTCATACATTTCTTCTGATACTACTGTAGTCGTGCACCCTGTATCCACTAAAGCTTCTTTAATTATACCTTCACATTCTATCGATATCGTGGGACATTTCCTGATTCTGACCGCTGAGTTCTTACATCTCCGCCACGGTTGGGTATCGTAGGTTACCGGCTGCATAGCGTTTATGGAGACCGCGTTTACGTCATCGATTTCCGCGTCCGCAATGGGGCCACCTATCACCGCGGACTCTATTAGTTTAAATAGTGTCCTTGATCACTACTTGTGCTAGGCTGTGCTAATCGGTCGGGTGCATTCCCGCCCCCGCCTCGCGTCTCCGTACGGTTTGAAGTAGATCTGTTCCAGTCCGGTCTCTGGTTCCCCGGCTCTGGTCTCCATCCGTCTCCCCCTCTTCCGCGTTGGTTTCTCTGGTAATCGTTGCTCCTATCACTCCCTTGCCCCTGGTTACATTCCGATCTAACCATATTAACATTCCCTTCATTTCTGTTCTTTGGTACGCCTGCGAATGTCAAGTCGTACCCTCCTAACACATTCTGGAATCTTTCCAGGTCGGTGTGCTGCACACTACGTAAAAGATTCTGCACCGTAACTGGGAACTGTCTTGTCAGTACACATATTATTTCCTGATCGCTCATCGGTGGGGATAGCGTTTTGTATTCCATAATACGCCTTGTTGCGTATTCCCGCAAACTTCCCATTGACTGGTTGTAATGATTATTCATTAAGCTGATTTTAAAATTAATTTGAATTTCCTCATTCCAATACCGCTCAAGGAATCGATCTTTAAATGCCTTTACTGATTCGGGAAACTTATCAAATGTATCGGCCCATATCCTTGCGTTGCCTTCTAACATTAAATATAATAATTGTATTTTACACCTTTCCGAAGTATTGATAACCTCTAGATGTCGTTCTGCTGCCTTCATAAATATGCATGGATTTTCTTTCCCGTCTCCTGAAAATTTTAGTGATCTTGGGGGGGTAAATGGTACCGTCCCGCTTGCTGCGATTGGGGATGCCTTGCATTCTTTTATTTGTTCAATCTCTGTTCGTAATGACACAACCTTCTCCTCGCATTCCCTCTTATTCTCCAACATTTCTTCCTTGACTACCAATTGTATCCTTTCAATTTTCTCGTCCTGCTTAGCGGTTCTATCATCTAATCGCTGATATAGCTTATTCTCTAATTCTCCCCCCAGATTGATTACTTGGGATTCTAACTCCTTTTTCTGTTTCCCTAATTCTTCGGCGGTCCATTGCTCGTGACTTTCTACCCGCTCCGCGATTTTAGTCATCTCATTCTTCGTTAACTCAATTTGTTCTTCGGCGCGTCCTATTCTCCCACTTAATTCCTCTTGTAATTTGCTGATCCGTTCCTCGAATTTCCTATCCTGTTCATCTAATCTCCCATTCAATTCTTCAGCCAACTTCTTATTCTGTTCCTCTACTTTCCTATTCAGTTCTTCAGCTAACTTCCTGTTCTGCTCCTCTGTGAATGTTTTCTGCTCCTCAGCTGACTTCCTAATCTGCTCCACTGTGAATATTTTCTGTTCATTCTGTCCATCCAATATCTTCCCATTCTGTTCGTCTAATTTCCCATTTAGTTGTTCGAACATCTTCCTCATCATCTGCATTATATTTAGATTGGTATCTTCTCCCCCCCCCCGATTTGAATTTCCTGCTGCCTGAATCATCGGTGTTGACGTAACTTGTACATCTTTATTGAAGCTATCTCCTGACGTGTCGTCTAACCGACTTCCAATGCCACTATCCCTGCTTTCCGATGGTATGCTATTATCAATTCCTACATCTATCTCCCCTACTTCATCCGCCTTCTCTTCCCGGTCCAGCGCTATATTTTGCGCCTCCATTCTGTTGCTTTAAGCTGTCCGATCGATTCCCACTACACTAAAATACCGCACAAATTTTCCTCTTGCCTCACCTACCAACGATACCACAGTTATCCTATGAATTAACTATACCCGCCACAACACTGTATATTCTTCGTGAATGGTTTAATTCACTCCTATTTCAATTGCTAATTAATAACGAACAACCCTCATTCACCACCAAAACACAATAACACTAATTCAATAGCCATATAAATTTCCACTCACCTACCAATGCATAAACATAATCCTTACAATACATAATATTATTACCATTGAAACACATATACACTGCTAATAGACTCATTAATACTATTACACAAAAATGCTTTCAAATTATAATAAATCCCTTATTAATTGAAATTACTTTTCAACGCACTTATTGCTATATTATGTACATAATCATCATTCACATTTGCATGTCATATCTCCTCCCTGAATTTTCCTCAATAATATCATATAGATATTCACAATAAACATTCACACTGCTGGTATATATTTCCCAACCTGGTATCTTTTCTAATAAATTCCCCACACTTTACCATCACCAATAGATAATGCACTACTGAGTGAATGTTCCCAGCAAAAAAACAATTTTGTGCATAATTTGTACAACACTATTAACCACCTTTATATTCTCATAAGAATTATTACTACTTCCCCCTTTCTTTGATTTCCATGTTATAAAAAATTGCCAAGCAGTTCAAATATTATTAATATGTCTTACAAAACTTGGAATTCTATTACATTATATTATTTGTAACATGTACGTGTATAGCCTTCATAACCTCAGTAACTACAATATTAACTATATATTGGATGCTCACAAATAATTGCCTATGTCAGCCCGCAATTAATTACGCAACAACATTTTTGTAATTATCAACATTTCATTATGCTTACTTGACTTGTGCATGTTTTTGCTAACACATGTATTGTTACTTTTTGTTCTCTATAATAATACACTTTACACTGCCTGCTTCTCATCTGTACCCTGCATTACTATACATCAATTACATGCACATGATTTTCCAACATTTCACCAACTTTCCTCAGGCCACATTTCTTAACTATACGTTATCCACTTGTTCGGGCGCCAGCTGTGACATACCTGGTGGTGCCGGGTATTTTCACTGCAATACAACACTAAGAGAGGGTATCTTTTACGTGAATGGGTCCCTGGATAAGTTGGTGCAACGTTGGGGTGGTTAATCATAAATTGAAATACAATTATAAACAAGATTTATTTTAAATCACATCTGTTATTTACATAATCAGACAACGTTTTTGCACTCTGCCTTGGTACCAAGATTAAGAGTGAAATGCATTTCTCATACCTGCGGGGCCCCGATCGAATACCTATGGTGTTCGTAGAACCGCTCGTGTCGACAGGATTGTCGACCTCTGCTACTGCTGCGGGCCGTCAGCGTCGGGTGGCGTGGTAATCGCCCACGGCTGATGCTCCAACAATTCTTCCCCGATCAGGATCTTGACACCTCGGTTTCGCGCCTTCCTCGAATCACTGTCCGTCAGTGGGTTTAATTACACAACCCGCGCCTACTCTGTATACTGGTCACAGTTCTGTACCGCGCAATTTCAAGAACGTTTCCACCGCGCCAACTAATAAGAACAACATCAATTATACTACCAACACTAATCTTTCACTATACTGATACTTCTAATGTTCTATTTACACGTTTGTGATATACTACAGTTTCAAATATTTCCACAGTTGCGTTGCCTATCAACTGTGTCCATGTATTACTCGCGAGCTCTCGCGACACGTCCGCACTCGTCGGCGCTCCGCTAGCGTCTCCCTGGTCACCGTTCTGCCAACGGCTCTCGTCCGCGATTCTCGTAACGAACTTTTTGCACGTGCGCGGTGCCCAGTTCCAACCGAAATTCACACGCTAGCCTCCCGGCGGCGGTGGCACCGTCGGCGGTAGCAGCGGCTGCTCGCCGGCCCGGCGCGCCGCGCTCGGCGCGCGCACCGCGCAGTTCAAAATAGCAATTGGTTTCTTACACTAATGATTTAATTAGTGTAATGAAACACATATTCTGGGTTTCAATATATATATATATATATATATATATATATATATATATATATATATATATATATATGTGTGTGTGTGTGTGTGTGTGTGTGTGTGTGTGTGTGTGTGTGTGTGTGTATGTATGTAAAAAATTAATGAAAAACAAATCGGCGAGTATAAAAATAGATAAAATGTGTCCATATCACTCGGAAATCATATTTTCACTTTATTTTCGTCACTGGATGTCCCTTCGATATCCAGTAATTTATACATTAACGTTAACATTATGTACCTCACATTGCCCGTACTTTTTGTCGGCCTTTCCGTTTCCTGAAAACGATTCTGCCCTTCATTGCACTATAAACTAGCACTCTGAAAGATATACAACGTGTAATTTGCGTGCTCTTGCGAAAAACTTTTACTTAAAACTTCAATTCAAAATATGTGTCCAAAAACGTTTTCTAGCTTAAACGTGTTGTGTTGAAAATAAATAATTAATATGGTTTCTTGATACAAATTTTGCATTTTAATTTTGTCATAGGAGGGGGCTACGTTTCAGCATTTACAACGGGCCCAAACTTATCTAGCTCTGGCATTGCTTCTACGACGTAAGCACCAGAAGAAAACGTTTGCTTCGAACTCGCAACCCCCTTTCGTCTTCTCAGCGGATTTCACAGCAACCATCTGCGCCACTTAGGTTGCCAGAGAGAGATTTCCCAACGTTTCTTCAAATTATAATTGGACACTGGAATTCAGAGGAGCCTCATTCAACATGCTGTTTTGTGACAATTTCATATGAATAGAAAAAAATATGTTTACTCTCAGAAATGCATTTTTAAGCGTTTGAGAGATTTGAATCAATTCATTACCGTATGATGTGTGTCTACGTTTCAGACCGATTTGTAATCGACGAGTAGTCGATGCAAGGCGTTCTTCAATTGTTTTAATGAAAGAAAGGAAAATAATACTTCTGAATGAAAAGAGCGAAATTCCATATCCTTATTATTGATAAGAGACTTGATTGATACAATATATTAAATTTTTATATTGCAATATTTTGATAATTTTAATGCAAGATATATGATCACCAATTAGTTTTTATATGCGGTTGTAATCAAATTAAAATTTAACTCATCCCACATGTTGCATAACGATATACCTGCCGTTAGCGATTTGTTCTAGTTTCGATTCCATGCCGCCGCTGATAGACCACATATAACAAAAAACTGACATGTTGCAAGTGCGAAAACTTTGAAATTCAATGTAACATTTTATAGTGGAACATTGTCGTATAAATATTGCTTTCGAAGTTTAATTGAGATACTGGTACAAGATGCCTCATGTAAATGGAGTGTTTATTCATGACAAATTAGGAATTGTGGTGTGTGTTGTCATGGTTCAGTAGTACTAGTAAGAGATTATGTTCAAGATAATGCAGTGGAGAAATTGCCAACACTTGGAACAGCTGCTCATGAAACTTAGGTTTATAACAAGATAAGATAATACGTGTAACGTAACAGATTGCTACGCAAAGAATAAAAAAGGAAGGTCATTGTGTCTGAAAATCAGACACCATTATACTATTATTTATGCACGAACCAACCAACCAGTCAGTCGATCATATTTTCAAGTGTAACGAAATCGTTAATAGTTGGACAATGTACATTGAAAAAGGCAAGTTATGTCTTTTCATGGTCTCCTATTTTGTGTAGAACATTGCCTAAAGGAGTTTTGAACTAATGGTTACTTGATTACAGAGTCGTTTATGAAGGTGGACACGTTTTGTTTTGTGGTCTAATTTTTAAGGAAACTTCTCTTACAGTATCCTCTAAGGGATTTTCAGAGAACTTAATTTTACCTCTAAGATTCATACCAACCTCTTTTCACATATTGCCCACCAGCATTGGTGCATAAATATTAAACGTTATGACGCTTCGTATTGTTTGTACTCGTCCTTACTGTCAAGCAGCAGCCAACTAATGGAATATCTAGGAACTTAAGGTTGTCTTTCATCTCTTCGCGAATATGTTGTTGTTGGCGCCGCGAGGCACCAACCCGGGTGTACGGTAGACGCCGCCGCCAGCGCCGGAAGCGAGGGTACCGCTCTGTGAAAAGGCGCGTTGTGCCGAGTGTTTTGCGCGGCGCGGCGCGTGCCATTCACCTTTACCGAGTCGCCGGAGCGCAGCGATGGTGCACGTGCGCCGCGCGCTCACCTCGGCGCTCTTTGGCGACGTGGCTCAGGGCGTCAAGGGATGGCGCTGCAGTGCCTCTGGTCGGAAGGTGCTAGGGCTCAAGTGTCGACGGAGGGAGGATTTTTATATTGCGATATTAAAAATATTTTGATAATTTTAATGCAAGATATATGATCACCAAAGTACCTAAATCCTAGGGTGTTGTAATCAAATTACAAATTAACTCATCCCACGTGTTGCATCAAGGTATACCCGTCGTTAGCGATTTGTTCTAGTTTTAGTTCCATGCCATCGCTGGTAGATATTAGCTACATTCGAATTCAGCCGCCGTGTGGAGGAGAATTCTAGCAGCCGATCTTCTCCGTGGTTTCTCCGATCAACACCGGGCGAATGCGGGAGCAGTACTCTAACAAACGGGCCACGGACCGCGCGCAACCTCTCCTTCCTCTTTCCTGTCTTATCCTCACCCCTTACTTACATTGTACACTTACACTTAGATGCACTACACTACCAGACATGTCGGGCGCTTAGAGGTTGTTCCGGCAGGGGCAGTGCCCCCTGGCGGGAGATGCCTGTTTGGGGAAAACCCCGCTAGCTGACGGTAAGTCGGCGCCGGATCTCTCCATCCAGCGGGGGAAGATCATCGTCACCTTCCGATGAACACATCCACTTCACTCACGGGACTAATATCCTTAGCAGTTGACACGCCCAGAAGTACGAATTGATAAATCAACCAATCGCCTCTCATTGTGTGAAGTCCTGGACCCCGCCCCCGCCCCTGTCACTGCGCCAGACGAGACCGCCCGTCCTACGCAGGGTCGCAGTGGCACTGAAGGTTCAGCTACAATCTCTTACCTGTTCTGGGTATCTCAGAATAAATTATACGACATTGTAGGGTATATAGAGGAAGGTGATCACACTGTGGTAATGATTATGTGGAAAATTGCATATAACGAAGTTATACAAGCACCGGTTGCCCATGACTGGGTCGGAACGTGACATGGACTGGTGTTTGGCAAGTCACGTTCTGACGCAGTCAACGAGATTTCCTGAACCAGTCAAAATTAACAAGCTGCGTAGCAAGGGCAAATATCACATATATAACTTCATTATATAAAATCTCCCGACACATATTCAACTGCAAGAATTATAAAATTTTTCCCCCTACCTACTCTTACAGATGGTAACATTGATTCTGCGATATCTATTTAAAGCACCTACAATTCTGGTGCATTGAAGACCACGGCTTGATGAAACATGCATTGGCATCACAGTTTTTGACATGCAGGCCGCGGAAGCTTACGAACAATCGACGATGTTTTGGCGCATTCAAAAGAATCATTCTAAAAAATGAGAAATAAGAAATGTGTAGTATGTGAGAAAGTAAAGCAAAAAATAATTATCTTTTCTGTGGAGGATCATTAAATAGTATTCCTTTATGAATGATTCGTAGTCTCATTCTTTCAAAAGCTGCGAATAATTACGATTGATAATTGCTATATTTTGACTTATATTAACACCTCAACCTTGCAAATTACTCAAGATTCAACTCTTGATCTCCATATAGTTGGTTTGGGATCTCCATATTATTGTTCATTGTTTGTCTTTATTGATATATATTTATTCATACGTACGTGTTGCTTGGCGCCCATTTTGATCTACTTGGGGCTATTGTGTGGCGAAAGCGGCGTGATGGCCCCAGGGGTGAAATTAAGATCCGTTGTGCTTCTGAGGCGGCGAGAATGAATGCAATTGGCGTCGTAAATTCCGCTGAAAGGTTTTTGTTGGCGATCTGCCATCGAGGAAATGAAAGGCAGGCTTTGTCCGCGTTGGTATCCACCGCGATCGTGCACAGGAAATGTTTGGGTTTTTACGTGATTCTGATTGCGAATGCCAGTGTTACGTTGTATGTTCAATTATTAGAGAATGATTCATGTTAGAGAGTAATTATGTCCTGTAGGATTTTTTTAACCTGAAAATATTTCTAAAAAAAGAGAAAAGAAGGTAAGGTATGACACTAGTTTTGCGAAATGGTTCCCGACAATTTAGATTCCCAATAATTGTTTTCCTGAATTATCAATTTCCTTATTTTAAAAATGAAATGTATTTTTGTCTTTCATTTCTCAACCACGCTCCATTCAGCCGGATATGAGAATTTAGATACAATTAAAATTGAATTTCTATTGATATGAATATACAAAGTAAGATTGTTTTGTTTGAAACGCCGTCTTTTTTGTGTGGATATATTGTATGAGATAACCTGAGAATGTTATCAACATTCTATTGAACGATTTTCTGCATTGTTACTGATATATTTTTCCTTTCTTTTGCAGGTAGGTTGCTTGATTCACTCTGCAGTATTTAATATTATTGGTGGTAAGTCCTGAATCAACTCGTTTGCATTATTCTGATTTATATTACCTTTCTTTAGATGTTCCGTTGAAATATTTCTAATACTTTGATTATCCAGATCCATCAGCCAGTTTTTCGAAATTTCTGAGTTCAACAAATTGTCTCCTATCAAAAACGTAATTTAGAAGTATGTTCGTTGATTATTGTTACTTATTCACTTGAATGACGAATTTTATCCTATCATTTTGGTTTATATTTTCTCCATTGATGTGTTTTCCGGTTTAAGTTGAAAACTATTACACGTTATTAGTGGCACTTATTTCTTTTATATTCATTTATAATGCGGTATTATTTTACTTGTAGAGGGAAAACAAACACGCACGCATACGAGCATCCACAAGCACACACACACTTACACACATACACTCATATACACCCACCTCACATGCATAGCTCCACGGACACGTAAGGTGCATATCTCTCCCAGTAAACGGGCTTCGGAATTTCATGTATGGTGGCATGCCATCACCCTCTTCCGCCTTAGTGCATAACTCGCGTCTGCTGTGGCGCCCTGATGGAAATCCTCGCATACCAAACTGGTTGAAGTGCGATCACTCTGAAGGATCATGCTGAGTGATAGCAACTACAGAAACGAAAACCACGTGTATAATTGCTGCAACTAAAAAAATCAAAACCATTTGAAAACGATGTTACAAAGAATACACATAGCCTACACATGTAAAAAATAGTTTATTTTTAAACACTCTGAAACAAATCCATGAATTTTCCAAATAAGTGATTAAAACCAAAAACTTCACCATTCATTGATGAGTACTAGTGGTTGGCCTATTTATGGTAATTTACTGATAGTTGGTTGCATGTACTTAATGCGAATTTAAAGCATTGTTGAGTGCATTGACTGACTGATGTTAGTAGTTCAAGTAAGTGATAGGGAACATCTTACCTTATTTCGACTTTTTTTTGCAAATACCTCAAACTATTAATCCAACTTTTTAGGAGTCTCTGTACGATATGATTCATGGTTCGAGACCGATGAATCCCAATACCCAGTTTTAACCCGATCGTAATCTAGTAGATTGTTGCCGTTGGCTGTGTCGTTGACCAGGTGATCCTAGGGTTGGGCTTCCGTTGGTGGTGTATTTTCGATGCTAGCCACGTAGCTGGGCCGATTCGAACCAATCTAGAGAATAATTCTAGTGGAAGGCTGCTCTGATCGGTAGATTTTTGTTGGGTCTCGTCAGTGCCAGGCACATTGTTGAGAAGCGCCTTAAAAGCGGCTCCACACATGCGGCATTCGGCGAATCCTGTACAACCAATCCCGAATCCCGAGTAGTCTGGACGTGTTGCTTGCGATTCTCCGAGCGCCGAACGTTCGGTATTCGCCCTACCCACCGCGTGTCAGTTTTTAGGACACATCAAAGGAAGAGAACATTCGCCGTTCACATCAGCTGTTCGGGACTGGGCGAACAGTAGCTCGCTGCTCGGCGAATGCCGAATGTGTGGAGCTGCCTTAACAAACGGGCCATAGACCACGCGCGATCTTTCCTATTTCATCCTCCCCCCGTTACTCACACAATTATATTTACTGCACATGTGGGGAGACAAGACGGGAGGTTAGAGCTTGTCCTGGATGAGATGGTGCCTCGCAAACGGAGATACTTGCAGAGGGATATCCCGCAAACCGTCGTGTATATCTGCGCCGGATCTCACGTTCCAGTGGAGGAAGAACAGCTCTATCTCCAGAACTAATGACTGAATGACTACAGTAATTGCGCGCCCGGAAGTAGTCGATAAACAATCAATCAGTCCCATCCTGCGCCTATAAACGCGGGTCGCCTCGTTGTTTGTACGTATTTTCAGCCTCGCATTTCCGACCACCGCGTCGGCCCCGTGTCGGTTGAGATTTCTCTTGCATACGTGGAACCGCGCCCCGCCCCCTTCCAGGACCCCGTCAGCACAACGCCACTCCTGTCTGCTTCGACCGGAACAACAGCTCTCTTTCACCAGCCTTATCAAATTCTTGCCGCGTCCCATCCATCTCGCTCGCTGGGCGCGCGCGTCAGCGGTGGCTGCGTGGACGGCGGGCGAGGCACATTTTCTCTTTGGGCCAATGCATTGCGGATGGAACAGCAGTCCATGCGAATGAAAATTACTCTTAAGAACGATTAAAATATAATGAGTTTTTGGTGTAGTATATTTTCTATGTGATTTCAAGTTAATTATTTTATTGTATGGCCTCGGCGACCGGGTTTCAAATAAAATGACAAATTCTTGTGTGTAAGACACGATTACACTAAGCTTAGAAGCTTAAAATGGAATTATTTCGGAAAGGTGGTGGCCCGCTGGGGGAGACATCTGGAAGTGGAACTCCCTCATGCCGGCGTGTAGATCACGCGTTGCAGCTGGGGAGCAGCACCACCACTTCACAGGGTATAATACGCACGGCACTTAAGGGACTAACGGCCAAATAGTTCACGGATAAAGAATCAGTATTCCGTAATGCGAAGTGAGTAGTGATGAAGGGTCGAACTGTCGTGGTAGTTCGTCCAGCTAGAATGAGAGCCGAGTCCATAGCGCGTGTGCGTTCGCTCCGCTCGCCACGGAGCGTTCGCTCGCTCGCCCGCCCGCCCCGCTCACGTCGCTCCGCGGCCTTTGTCCATCCGTCACGCGAGTATCTCTCAATGTGTCCGGTTCAATTTCGGCGACCGCGGGTTGACGCATAGTATCCTTCGAGGGCTCGGGAACAAATTGTGTTCGCTCGGGCCGCCTGCAAACTGATAAGCAATTTTTCATCGTGGCGACGGCGGGAGCGGCGGCGGCGGCGGCGGGCGGCGGTGGAGGGCGGCTGGGCGAACGGTCGTGGGCGGATCGCCCTCCGGATGGACGGCCGGACTGTTGGTCGGACGGACGACTGGACGGCCGGGGGAGCGCACTTAAATTACCAACCGGTCTTAAATTTAAATAAAATCCCTCCTGTGGAGGGACGGGTTTATCAATGTCGACGTGCGGAGAGGTCGGCAAACGTGCTGGGACATTCGCACATACTGTTCGGAAACCTTTCAGTCAGATGGAAAATCTGTGGTACTGTCGGGCGAAATGGGTTTTGCTTAGGATTAATAATTAAAATTTTGAGTAGTTATCATTTTTTTTTCGTAAAAATGTAGTATGTGTGTAATGGAAATTGTGAAAGTGTCATTAAAGAGAAATTTCGACATTATTTAGATATTACATTAATTTTATGATATTGTACTTTAAAAATAATCTGGAGAGTTTGTGTGATGCTAAGAATTACCGTTTTAAAACGCTGTCATAAACATTACAAGAAATTCCTTTTGCTCTAGGCATGTAATTGGAATAGTATGTTTTGGATTTTTCTTGTACGTTAGGAATTTATTATTTATTTGTAATGATTTTCCATAAATAACAATGAAGTTTAATTTTATAATTATTTAATTTGCCGTTATAAAATTTAGTAATTTTGTTTTGATTTACTCTTTCAAGAGGAATGTTTCTAATAGGTCTCACTCGCAACCTCTTTGCAATTTCCTCTTCATGTAACTCGAAGATAATTTTTCCTGAAGGCTTTATTTCTAGCGGGTAGAATTCTCTGAAGAAACCACCCAAATGAGGGGTGTGCTGGTATCCCCATTATTTGAGAAAGTTCTTTAGAGATTCGTGTCTTGTATCTTTGAGGTTAATAACACCAATAATGTTAATCGTGGTTTAAGTAAACGCGCTAATAACAGTCCGCTATGACGTTAAGAATTACGCTGGCTGTCGATGCCGAGATATATTGATATGGTGTAGTGTGTTCAGTCGTAACTACTCACTATAGGAGAAAGTATGTAAACGTAAGGAGGTTAAGTGGTAGGTCATGAGCTCGAAACAAAAGTGCTTTGAGATATTGAAAATTCATCATCAGTATTATGGACGCCCTCAGCACATGAAGTAAAACGTTTAATTACTTTTAATTAAAGTTACAATTAATTAGTGTATAAAATAATTTTTTAATGAAAAAATATGAACTTCATGATACCTGGAGTATAGAAGGTTGCCTTTAGAAATATGTTCATCTGATTTACATGCTGTTGAGATGGCCTATATTTTGAAATGCCCCCAAATCATGAAAGAAAAGAAGAAGAAAAAGAAAAAAAGAAAAAAAAAACGAGAATATTTTAACTGGAGATTTGAAGGAATAATTAGGACGTGTTTGGTATGTCATTTTTCTTTTTCGTCTCCTTTGCTATACAAACTAGATACGTTCTCCCAAATTTGCTTTTTATGAGAAATCACTTTTCTAATATTAAAGGATAATGTATTATCCACACCAAACCTTTTTTCAGTTTGAATTCGTTAAATCTGAATATAATATGTTCTAAGAACCATTCAACATTATTGAGAGAAACACGCTTGTTGTTGCGCACGCATGTTATTGAGCACACATAAAAAAATCCTTTCTGCTCTTCTATGCGTTCCCTTCCCCCGAAAATGCAATTTTCAAAGGGTGATTTTCTATACCTGTTTACACTGGTGAGCCATTACATTATGACCTTCCCGATCCGAGAATAGCTTTTGCGCCTGAAACGCGGACGACGCTCTGGCAATTTGATGTAGTATATAGGGCAGATACTCGTACACTGACTCTCTGTTAGTAGCGTTAGCGAAGTCCAATGAAACAAGCTACTGATCAGTTAAAGATTGACTAATCAGATTGTGATGGCACGACGCTTTGGTATCAGTGTATCTGGATCACTTGGCTTGTTGGGTGCTCTCTTGCTCTTGTGAATACGTTTATCGCATGGAGGAAACATCATGTGTCGACCACTGAGCTTTGAGGCTTCGGAGAGACTGCAGAGACTCAATAACAGAAATCGCATAGAGGTTCTACAACAGTAGTGGTATTCAGAATAATGTCTCGCAGCATACTTTTTATCAAACACTGCTGCGGAGTCGAAAACCCTCTCGCACTCTTTGATCATGTATCGATGCGAACGAATAAGTCAATTAGTCTGGTTCGGCCACTACTGTGAGTTAGCACGTTTGGAGCGGGATAGAGTCCCTAGATTCAGAGCACTAGCGTAACGAAACGAGTGCGGACCCGCCGGCAAAACTTTTATCCGGGCCCCCTTTATATAAGTGTATAGCAAAAACATGTAATCTTAAATACTAAAAATATCCCCAAAAGTAGGCCATCTTTTCTCCCCGGCCCGCCCGCATTGAGGGCCTTGCGGTCACGCCACTGATTCAGAGAATAGCAAATGCCTTTGCGACGATCCCATTTATATCCAGTTGAACAGTTCAGTACTATGGATCTCTACCCAAAATCAATATTAATATACTCGGAAATCTCCAGAGATTTCAATTGTCACAGATTCTCTTCTATTTGTGTATTTTGCCTGACGGGGCCATGGACAAGATGGTATCCAATGGTGGCGTTTCAGATTGCACTAATGTCTGTACGAGTATGTAGGGTCTGCACTGTACTGCGATTTTTTTAAACTCTGCCCCTAGCAGGAATCAGCTGTTGACAATTTAATCCATTCGGGAGCTTGAACGTCACCATAATGACGTCACTGTAGAGACATTTAAGTTCCCGATTGGATGATCCCTGCCTGGGGAAGAGTTGGAAAAATCGCAGTTTAGTGCGGGATGGAAAGCAGCGAAGCAAGGCGGAGCGAAGGCGCACTGACCAGCAGCACTTAGCGTGGGCCCCGGGCGAGGGCACGGGGCAGCGGGAGGTGTGGCAGGGGCCGGCGGGGGTCGCGTCGTTTCGAAGCGAGGGTCCGCGTGTCCGTTTCCGGGCGCTACAAAAGCGGCGGCGGGCACGGAAGCCCCCCGCCCGCTCTCGAGCCCCCGCGCGGTCGCCCCGCCCCCCGCCCCCGCATCCACTGCCGCCCGCATGACTGATGGCTCCGCTTCGCTCGGCGTCGCTTCGGCCCGCGCGGCTTCCCACGGCCGCTCCCCGCCCCCCTCCTCCGCCCCGGCCCCGCTCCACGGGCCCCTCCTTTCCCCGCGCGGCCTGATTGCTCGCGCGATTAACGCGTCGCTCGTCCGTCGCCGCTGCCACCGGAATCTTCGCGCGCGGAACCCAACCGCCGCTCGTTGTTGCCAACATTCGTCACCGTAAACACGACTCGCTCAAATTTTGCTTTAAAATCAATACCGTTACGTACCTAAGGGGGAAACACAGCCAAACATTTGTCGGTATACTCGTATGTACGCTCAGACTATTATTTGGAACTGTAAATTGATCAATTGTGTATAACTATCTAAATATAACAATAGAACTATCTAAATTTTCAAGCTGTTGCCTTTGTACTTATTTGGGGGTTGCTGTTTTGTTTTCCTTATACTCTACTTATGATATACTTAATTAACTACTACATCTTTTGTTCAAATACATTCTAAATGTCTTACTCGAAGAGATGTTTTTTTTTGTCTAGTCAAGTGAGCTCCAGATTCTTAACATGTCTTAATCACAGTCTTGACACTCATTGTACTGAGGTGGATATATTGTTATTGCAGTTCGTGCTTTGCTACTTTACTCAAGATCTTTCCTTTCGTTTATTTTTTCGCCGAAGGGACTTTATATTCATAGTAGTATTTCGCGTCCGTTAGTGTAAATTTCAATGACAAGCTTTGAATGAGACTTTTGGAAGGTTTTTCCCCCTTCTTCTGAGAGCGCTTCTTCTAATTTTAAATGCATGTAACGTTTACAAGTTTTTAATTTGTAGGATTCGCGAGGCTGAATTAACTGTTTTATTCTTGCACATCTATTCAAGCGTTTTCTAATGACGGGTGAAATTACCGGTTAAAATGTGACATTCTAGAGTCACTTGTAGGGATGTAAGTGGAGACAGGATTTTTACGTAATTACATATTTTTTGTCGTTCTACTCACCGTTCTCAAAATTATAATCTTAGCGAATCGTCGCCGTCCTAACACAGTATCCAATATTTCGTTACAAATTTTTACAAATGTAGTTCTAAATTACATATTTTACATATTTTGCTATTTTCACAAAATATGTTTTTGTAATTGTATCAATTTTCTCAATTTTAATAAACATGTTTTAGTGAATTTTTTTATATCATCAGTTTTTGCTACATCATTACTGCGTGCTGGGTATTTCGCTACGTGAAGAGACGGTTGGATGTCCTCAAAGTCCCGCGTGTCTCTTCAGTTATCTCAGTAGTGGGAGGTGCATGTCAGCGACTAAGATCATTTTTACCTGTAGGTTTGAAGATGATCACTGACACCGCGTTTCGGGACCATTAACCCTAATTTCCGAGAAATTTTGGCGATTGCCAACGTGTAAAACTTCGATGAGAATGCTGCACGCTGCAGTTATTATTTAGATATCCCCAGTTTGTACGATGGTTGCTATTGCGTCTAGTCTGGTTGCTAAACGGTCTTGGATAGTTATTGATGAAGTTTGTTCTACTGACACGAAAGTTGTATGTGCATCAACTTGTCCTCTCCAAACGATTTAAAAACTATCGTACTATTTTTTTAAACTGTTTAGGACATTTATTTAGTTAATTTTGTATTATGTAAATGTGTTTTATAATTAGTGTATTTTAATATTACATATTATATCCGATTTTACATATTCTTACTGTTTTCATTACATATTTATGTACATATTTTGACGTTTCATAATACATATTTTTACGGTCTGTATTTATAAGTGTATAATGCATTTTTTGATAAGAGTGTTTTATTGTGTACTTTTACAAATGAGTTATAGTTTTTTATTGATATGACAAAATTTGGCGTATATCCTAAAAATAATATAATCATATTTTAAAATTGGATTTTGACCTCTCACCACAACGGCTTCGATGTTCTCACGAATCACAAGATATCTTCATTTTCTTAACGATTTACCACGTAATGTTGTTCAGGTCGAGTCACTGACCTTTAATCAAAGCTGCCAATCCCTGTAACATTTCCCTGTTTCCCTCGGGCATCGTGACTTACCTTCGAACCAGGAAGACCATTCGGTGTCCAAATCTTTCCACTTTCATTTCTTCGCCGTCGAAATGCGAAGCGATGGAAACCGTCTTCGCACTTTCATGGGTCTGATTTCGTAACCTTTGGCTGGCCAGGGGCGGGCAGCCAGGCAGGGCGCGTCAAGCCTTGCTGCTGCGAAGATAGTCAATGTCAGAGAAAGTCGGCAAGCGCGAATGCCAAGGCCGTTGCGGCGCAGGCGGTGGATTTTTGGGGCGCAACGTGCCAGTTGAAAATGATGTCGATATACGTTTTTGCTGTTTCACGGTAATTTTATTAAATGACGTCGCATAATTTCTTAGTTTCATCGTTCGAAATGCAACATCGAGGCGTTTCTCTTGCGGTTTCCTCTTTGTTCTTTGCGGTATCAATTCTTCACAGATCTATAGGGGCTCGTTAGAAAACACATTCGCATGTGGGCTCAAATTCTATTTTCCTTTCGGTAGAATTTGCTGGCAATTTTATTGTGCACTTTTCATCTGACATACACAATGCCAGATTTTATACTCATTGGTAATTTACTTTAACATATTTGTGAAAGTTAAGGAAATTCCCTGCGAATGAACATTCGATTTCTTATTGTCAGAATAGTCATTGAATAAAAGTAGTATGTCAGTATATTCATGTGTACGTGTGAAAAGTTGCATTTAGCGCGTGACCGATCTGAAAACGAAAACAATGTGGCACCCAAAATTATTTAGGGAGAACCTCCCTCTCGCCCTTTCACCCGCCGCTTTGAACATTGCCTCGCTGCCACTCCGGTGACGGCGGCCAAGTGGAGTCATCTCACGCGTGGGCGGGCGTCGTCAGGCAGTCATTCACCTCTGGCTGGGCGCGCGCTCAGCGCACTTTCTTCGAGATTGAAATGCACGCGACTCATCCCGGCGCCCGTCCCACCCGCATTCTGAGGGCCTTGCCTCCTCTCCTTCGCCACCGCTTCATCAACAGCTACCGCCACCGCCATGCCGCCGTCGCCGCCGCCGCCGCCGCCGCCAGCGCCATCGCCATCGCCACCGCTATGGCCACGTCGTCGCCACGCCGCAGCTGCCGGCCGCCGCAGCCCGCCGCCGCAGCCCGCCGCCGCCGCCCGCCGCCGCCGCCCGCCGCCGCCGCCGCCGCCGCCGCCACCGCCACTGCCACCGCCACCGCCACCGCCACCGCCACCGCCACCGCCACCGCCACCACCACCACCACCGCCACCACCACCACCACCACCACCACCACCACCACCACCACCACCGCTTCCGCCGCCGTTTCTGCCACCGCTTCCGCCACCGGCAACGCCATCGCTACCACCACCCCAACCGCCTCCGCCACGCCAACCGCCACCACCACGCCATCGCCACAGCCACAGCTACGGCCACCGCAATCGCCACGCCGCCGCCGCCTCCGCCGCCGCCGCCTCCGCCGCCGCCGCCTCCGCCGCCGCCTCCGCCGCCGTCGCCACCGCCACCGCCATTGCCATCACCACTGCCACCGCCACCACCTCTGCCACCACCACTACCACCACTGCCACCACCACCACCACCACCACCACCACAACCACCACTAGCGCTACCGCCAATGTCAATGTCAGCGCTACTGCTACAGCCACCGCAATCTCCGCCATCACAACCGCTAGCGCCTCCGCCTATGCCAGCGCCACTGCCGCCATCACCGCCACCCTCAACGCCACCCTCACTGCGACCCTCACTGCGACCCTCACTGCCACCCTCACTGCCACCCTCACTGCCACCCTCACTGCCACCCTCGCTACCACCCTCGCTGCCACCCTCACCGCCACCCTCACCGCCACGCTCACCGCCACGCTCACCGCCACGCTCACCGCCACGCTCACCGCCACGCTCACCGCCACCCTCACCGCCACCCTCACCGCCACCCTCACCGCCACCCTCACCGCCACCCTCACCGCCACCCTCACCGCCACCCTCACCGCCACCCTCACCGCCACCCTCACCGCCACCCTCACCGCCACCCTCATCTCCTCCACCGGCCCGGCCCAACCTCTTCCGCCACAGCCCATCAATGCCCTGCTCCCGCCACCATCTCCATCGCGTCGCTCCCGCCACTGCCATCACCATCGTCGCTGGCGCCTTCATCCTCCTTCCTGTGGAAGCTGATGTCGTCGGTCGTGCGCGGGGAGTGCGACGCGCTCCGCCTTCTATTTGCCCACTTTCAATGCCAGCGCGCGTGAAATATTAGAAACTGCCGTGCCTCGCGCGTTTGCGCGTCAGAGCGTTGGCGTTGCGCGCGCGGGAACCGAAGCTCTTGCCCGCAGCCGGAAAACAAATTTTGGGCTCACTTTCGCCTCGCGGACGCGCCGACTTTTACTTTGCGCTCGGGAAATATTTGGCTCCCTTCCCGTCCACGTCGGGACTGTATGACTTGTTTGTGTCGTGAGGAAATGGCATGTTACCTCAATTACCACTGAGGCACTGTCGGATGGAGATGATGAAGAGAAGATTTTCTTTCTTGCTGTGTTGTGTCGGGCTGTGAGAAACGGCCGAATCTGTTATGCATACAGGTTAATGAGTGAGTGCTAACAGGTGGGAGTAACGTGGCGTAAAAGTTCGAATATCATGATTAGTCGACGAATCTCCGTAATGAGGAAGAGAGTGTGAATGTTGATATGTAAAATGCTATCTATAGACGTCGCGTTTATTTATGACTGGCAACTTATACTTAGGTAGGATACATGCGACTCGTTTGAAAAGTTCAGATGTGAAACTCTTGAGTTCTTCGATGTTGTACTGTATCCTGTTTTGTACTGAACCCATTCGTCTCACCAAGCCCCAAGCACGCATTCGTGCAAACAAAAGTTGCAAAGAGGCATCGACTAATTACGTATTCTATATATTGTTCATAGTCTTCAGTTAACACATGCTGTTTCTGGTGTCTAGGTTCATTTACGTTTGTTATTGTTTCGGTAAGAAGTGCATTGACCCCACGACCGTCCTTCCAACTTTTCTTCGAGGTTGAGATCCTGTTGGCAAATTGACCAACTTCCGTGGGAAGTCGATAATTTTGCCGGACCGGTCCGCTACGAAAGCGACCTTTCTCTCTCGATCGTGAGAGATCCTCGCTCGCGCCGCCAGGCGATGCGGGTGGAGTTGGGGTCGAGAGCTAGGGCACCCGGATCGAGACCAGGCCGCCTCCAACGCTCGTTTCTGCATTCCCCCCAGAACCATGTGACGTGTAACGATAGAAGTTCCTTCCGTGTATAAAATTACACCATGATTGTAAAGCTACTCTCTTTATATCTACATTAAATTACTGTTTGCGCTATCATTATATAAAGAGAGTTGACTCAACGTAATTGTTGGGGACTAATTCTGAATTTAGAAACAGAGAAACTAAACAGAATTTAAAAAAAGATAGGATTGATTATCCATAAGGTGTATTTATACAAGCTGTAATGGATATCCAGCTCTGTGTTGCAGTTGCAATTAGTGGTGCTAAACTTTGGCACAGACTTTCCCGTACTAGTTTTCAATTTCCTTTGGTATCAGCTAGCTATTCGGACTTGCTACATTATTTTGCCAGCTGCAATCTATCGCTGCCCAAGGTACATATTTTTAAACTTTTCGAGCCAGATGGACAGTTGTCTTCTTTTCTTCAATTTGGAAAAAAAATCTACGGATGGTTTAGGCGCTAGTGGTGTTCAAAAACAGAGGGACGGTTGGGCAGACGTCCGGACAGAGGGACGGACGGACGGACAGACAGACAGACAGACGGACGGACGGACGGACGGATGTTTAAAAAAACGGCACTTTTTCGGTGTCAGGGGACCCCAAAACGTGTATTTCCGTTGGAATCTCGAAATCGATTTTCCGCAGCATTTGATAACTTTCTCTATACTACGTATATTACTCTGTATATACGTATGTTTACGGGAAAGTAAAAATTCAAGGAATGGCTTCCACAAGTAGTGCTGAAGTCATTAACGCCTTACTTCAAATATCTCTTTGATAAACATATCTTCGCGCAATATAGATTAGCTAATTACACTATAGACTGGCACATCTGACACTGTAGGCTAGCAAATTGCAGATAATTCTTCTAGTACGTGCGCTTTTGATGTGCTCCTTGGGAATTTAAACTGTTTTGGTGGTAGTGGCACCGACGACTCACATGAGGATCGGTCTCTTCCATCTCGGCGTCTTCATTCACTCCGTGCGTGAGCATAGGCGAATATACACACGCGCGTATGCATACACGGCACTTGCAGCTTCTGGTGTTTGCGACTCGGTAACCTCTGTCTCTCCCACCGCACAACCTGCCTCCTCCTTACCGTCGCCTGGGGCGCGGCCGTGCCTTTACATACATACATACATTTATTAGAACTGCAATTGGGTATAACCCGGTGGCAGTTAATGACAATAATTGCAAAAATTACAACACTTACATTAATAATAATAATAATAATAATAATAATAATAATAATAATAATAATAATAATAATACCGCACAATACAGTACAAGACGAAAAGCAGCATTGAAAAGTGCATTGATCACGTTCACCGCACTTCACTTCACTACACTACACTACACTTTTTTGCTTTGAATTACACTGACCAGCACTTCACAGCACTTCACCGCACTACACAGCACATACTCATTTAATATCTTGTTCTAATTTGTTTCTAAAACTTCGGACACTGAGAGGAAAAGCTTTGAAAACTGCTGCAGGTAAACTGTTCCAATCTCTAATTGTTCTGTTACAAAAGGAAAACTTCCCAAGATCTGAATTTTGTTTCCTTTCTCGAATTTTGTGGGAACTTAGGTGAGATGCGCGCAGCACATAGGAAGTATGTGCTCGCGCGGGGAAGGGGGTGCTTTCATCGTTCACGCGTGCCTCCGCCTCCGCTGCTGCCGCCGCCGCCGCCAGTTCCTGCAGGGAAGTGTGCCACGGGCGCAGCGCTCTCTGGTATGAGTGCGTTGCGGCCGAGGCGTGGCGCGGCGCGGCGGGGAGGGAGCGGGGTAACCACCCGGCCCAGCCTCTTCTGGCAGCCGGATCCTCTCGACCGCCGCGCCGCCGTGACAAACTGCCGAGCCCAATAGATCACCGACGAACCAACCCACACAATGTAACATTCAATGAATGGGAATGTGACAGTTGCGCCTGCAAGATAAACTATAGGAAAATGCACCAATCGTTTCTTTCGGTTCTCTTTTCTCGTGACCCTCTTTTTTTAACGGCAGGTGTTGTTCGCTTTCGAATGGGACTGGATTCGTTGACGTCAACTTTGATTCATTCTTTCGTGAGGATGGAGGATGCATATTTCGATCGTTTGTCATGCATCGGTCGTGTCTTTCGAAATTGCAGTCAATCTGGAAGTTTCTGTTTTAACTGAATTTGATATTGAGCTGTTTGTACATGTTCAGTGTACGGAAAGTGTTACCTTTTTGACGAATTGATATGTTTATTACAATTTTTTAAAGTTTAGTTTTAGTCGCATCAACAACATGTTTATAAGAGGCTATTTCTGTCAGAAATACTCTATATCAGCAGAAAAATACAACAGTAAAATTTGCTATCATCTTACAGTAGTAACAACAAAGCAAAATAACAATGACAATTCACATGCCCAGAAATATCTTAATGTCTTTGCAAAATTTGAATGTTATTTCTTGGTCTTCTTTGGAATGGAGTATTGATTCATGATTATATCCGGTTACTTCTCTGTGACTGTTATATCTGGGACATACTTTGAAAATGTGATCACGATTTATAGGGGTGTTGTACTTTTCTCAAGAGAAGGAAGATGGTTTTGTGATTAAATGGAGATGGCTTAATTTGCAATGTCCTGTTCGTATTCTTGAAAGGGCTACTTGCTCCCCGCGTCGAAATTTTTTATGGGTGGCTAATGAATATAAGCCGTTCGTAGATTTACGAAGATTGCTGGCTTTATAATACGAATATTCTACTATAGAGCCTGCAGAATTATATATAAAATGTTGACAATAAACTATTTCAGAGTGTAATTTCATAAATTTATGAATTCTAAGTTTTGTTTTGAAATGCTTTTTGATGCATCAAAATCTCTTTTCTGAAATTTGTGTCCATTTCGTTTCTTTATATCACAAACCCCAGCCATTCCGAATGGGATCCGGGTTGTTAATAATACAAGTTTGTAATTTATTGAATAACATTTTCTCCTTTAGTAATTAGCAGTTTATAATTAAGAGGAATTAGAATTAGAATAACATCCCTCGAACATGAGTTTCATTTTTGGGAGATACAGTTCATGATCGATGGAGTCGGAACATTTCGAAATATTTTGAGATTAATTAAGTCCATGGCCATGGACTATCACTGGAACTCCTTTTAAGTATAGATCTTACGCAGGCTTTAGGAGATAATGCGCTCAACATGCGTTGGAATAATTGTTTTCCTTCGGCATCAATCCACCATCCTCTATGCCTGGATAGTATTTTTCACGAAAAACTTTTGAAACTTTGTTCGGTGCTATTTATTTATTTATTTTTCATTTTAAATTTGTTTTGATCCTTACGGGTTGCACGTGCGTGGTGAAAATGCCTGCGTCCACGACTCAGCCTGTGAAAGCTGTAGCTGTTTGTAGGAAACTAGAGAACATAAATAAAGCAGTAATACGTAGGGAGAAAATATCAATGTATTTTGCCTATAATATTAATTCATATTTATTTGCAATGTTGGGGAAAATACATGTCGTTCAGGGCATACTCTATTGTGAACCACAGTGTGACATACAGTACGTGTAAGTTCGAGAAGAGGTCGTATTATTATTGTTAGATAAAAAGGGCGCCTTGTTAATAACAGTGGTTGTGGAAAATTACATGCTGCTTCTCGACTTTTGTGAAGTGGGGATGCGACTTCTGCATCATGACATCGATGTTTCTAAACATCGTTACTAATAATGAACCCCCCAAAACCATCGATGTTTTAAAAGTGTTAGTCACAACCAACATTAAATATTCGCGCAGAGCAGAATTTAATTTGACAGTGAACGCGTTTATTAATTGATAACTAGGGTCTGTCAAAACAAAGATAAAAGTGATTTTATATATTGAAAAGAAATTTAAAAAAAAATGCTCGAAAGTTTGAGCGCTCAAGATCACCTCAAAGGGGGTCAGAGGTTCCTCAATTCACTATAGATTGGTTCGGGAAGAAAGGGAGTTTAAACGCATGTGATGCATAAACTCGGATATTTCATATTTTAACTTTTAAAATTTGTGATTACGGGACTTTCTCATTCACAAAAAAAATTCGAAAACGTAAAAATATCGAATACAAAACGGCGATGTTGGAAACACATTGGATTTAAGACATCTATGTTTAATACATCCATGTTTTGAAAACATCGATATGGATGTCGCATCCCTATTGTGAAGCTACGACTTGGTGCGATCCGAGTCATTCGATAGCTAACGATCCCACGACAGGGAGCTGCTCTCGCGGGCGACGGGTGACAGCTGTCCGCCTGTAATGATTTCCTCCAGTCTTACCTCTCCGCAGTCTTAGCGGCCATTTGTCTTCCGCAAAGACGGCGCGTGCGATTGAAAAGGCGCCTCCTATGGTTCCCCATTAGAGGCACTTGATCGGAAGCTTTTATGCGCACGCACGCCCGAGTGACATATCGACAGCTCGTATGGGACCTCGTTAGAGACCGCTGCTCCATTGTATGCGATCGAAAACCTCTCGCTGCGCACGCTATTTCTTTTCTAGCAGGAAGGAGACTGCGGGTTACAGCACAATGGAAGCAGTTTGCAGTGTACAAGAACTGCGCAGCAGATTTTGAATGTGTGACCTGAGTGTGTCTGTGTGTGTGTTGATGAAAGGAACATGTGGAAGGAGTGACCTGCTGATAATGATGAGTTGTCAGACACTCATTAATATTTATCGAGGGCTTGGCCTCTCCTCTTTTGTTTCTTCGACAACACCCTGTAATTTTCTTTGAATTGGATCAGTTTGCAAAGATGAAAAGGCGATGAGAAAGTGACGAATTGGTGTAGTTGAACTCTCCGTGTTATATTATGAGAAGTGAAAATCGAACACCTGTTGGATACATGTCGATCTGTTGTGACAATTGGGTTCACTAATTAGGAAATAGGTTTTTGAGGGGTTGTAAATGACATTCCTAGTGTTAAGTGAATATTATAATACTCCATCAACATCATAGTTCTTGTAAATTGCTGTCTAGAGACCAACGATGACTGTAAGTGAAATAAGAGTCTTAGTACTAAATGTTGTATCCCACATGATCAGTTTGATTTGCACGTCGCATACACAAAATGTATTGGTGTTTGGCTAAATGGTGTTTGAAATAATTTTTATTTTTGGGGGATTTGATGTGAGAGGACGATGGTTAATATTATGATAATTTAGAATGTAAAAGGACATATATATATATATATATATATATATATATATATATATATATATACATCATGCTCTAACCCATCTATTAAAAAAAAACTGACAAACAAATTTTCGAGGAAGAGAAAATATGTATTGAGTTTATTATCTTAAATTTATTATCAACGATTTCAGTAATTTTTGAAATTAAATTTTACATCCGTTCAAGTGGTTTTGCTGAGAAAATCTTTCTGCATTAGAATAGGACAATAATGTAGTTTAAAATCCCTTTTTAATGTCTCAGGCACACACTGACGCGCATTTATATACCTAGATATTTATTTCAGTGAATGTAAGCTATTAATGGATGTTCAGCGATCAACAGTGGTATTCAAACATCATTCATTTCCTTGTGTTGGTTACGTGATTGATGTTGTGTGTTTGGGAAAATACAAATATATCGGTTTTGTTCAGGTTCATTCAGGTTGATATTGTGATACGGTGCTCAAAACTATTTAACAGAACAGAGTACCGAGCTATATAATCATGTGACGAATGAATAAGAAAATCATGAGTGTATGGGAGGAAAAATAAAAGGAAGTTGGTGAAGAGGTTAAGAGAAAGACGCTGGTCCTCGCAACGAGAGGAGAGACCCCACCACGGGTTTGGAGGGCTGGAAGACTGGGCATTCGCTAAGGGGGGGGCTGAGCCCAGCACTCGCGGTTACCGGGAGGCACTCCGGACGGTTGCGGTGGCGCTGTCTCCCGCCCCTGGCCCTCCCCCTCCCCCTCGCCCTCCCCTAACCATCCCCTCGCCATCCCCTCGCCATCCCCTCGCCATCCCCTCGCTCTCCCCTCGCCCTACCCTTCGCCCTCCCCTCGCCCTCGCCCTACCCCTCGCCCTCCCCTCGCCCTCCCCTCGCCCTCCCCTCGCCCTCTCCCTTGCCCTCGCCAACGCCTTCCCCCTCACCCTCGTTCTCGCTCTCCCCCTCGCCCTCCTCTTCGCCCTCCCCCTCGCCCCCGCCTTCCCCCTCACCCTCGCTCTCCCCCTCGTCATCCCTCTCGCCCTCGCCCCCTGCGCGCGGAACGCGAGGGCCGGGAAAGCGCCTCACGGTCACGCACCGTCGCCTGGTGCGCCCGCGGCGCCGCGCCGCCCCCGCTCCGCCCGTGCCACGCCCCCTCGCGCTGGCGCGACCCTCGCCCTTGCGGCGGCCGGGAATTCGTCCCCGGTCCTCCGCCGCCGGATGTGGTTTCGGCTGCAGCTCGGAGCGCACGTTCCCATTGCGGCGCATCTTTCTTGCCTCGGACTCTCCGGGCTTTTATTCTTGCGTTTTCGCCCGCCCCGCTGCGCTCGGGTGTTCTTTGTGTGGGATGGTAGTACAGACGGTGGATTCGGAAACTTTCCTTAGAGAAAGGTTTTCCTGATTAATTGTTCCCTACTCTCCACTGACTTCTATTAATGTTTTCTGAGGAACCTATCATTTTTCGGTCATGAAATTTCGGTGTCATGAAATGGAAGTTTAACTGTTGAGGCTGTCCAAGAGGGAAATAACGTTTTAATTGAAAACATAATCTACCGCGTTATTTGTATTGATTTGTTCGTGCTATCGCTGAATTTAAAATATTTTAATCGCTTCTTTAAACAAAATATGCCACGTAAGCTTTTCTGTTCTTCATTTTGGGAGTTTCTTCTAGTAATTCAGGGGTCTTCAAACTTTCTTCTCTTGGGGGCCGGATATAACGTTTTTAAGAGCCTCGAGGGCCAAAACTTATAATGGAATTGATTGCATATTTGTTAATTAAATTTTGATTCAAGATCGACAAACCAGTTAACAATTTACAAATTAATTCTTAAAACACATATGGGCATATGATCACAATATTCTGTACGTAATATTTGTAATAATTAGGGAAAATATTTTGAGGTGCAGATTATAGTCATAAGGGGGGGGAGAGTTCTGAAAATACACAAAAAAAGGTGCACCTAATTTTTCTTCTTTATAGCGTCAAAAAGAGGTTATTCACAGTACTTTATACAACATTTTAGTAGATCGAAAACTGTTAAACAATTACCAGCCATGAAATATAACACCAACAACCATGAAAGATGGCACATCCAAGGGTTTTTTCGCGTAGAATGTTTTTATGCTGTTAATTTTGTTGTAATTGTACTAAATGCTGCTGTAACACAAGATTGCACATAATTTTAATTAAATTTCTATTCAAACTGAGCCCCACCTGGGCTTCATTGTTGCTGGACATTGCAGTGTGACGCAGGGCGAGGCCGAGCAGGATAGGAAGGCGGCGCGAGAGAGGGAAAGAGAGAAAGAGGTATACACACACACGTCTGCTGGGTTCCGCTAGTGTACAATAAACACGTACACATTTCTGGAGATTTGGACCAAGTATGGAACGTAGAAATGCCAAAAATTGAAACGATCCTGTCTCTTGGAAAGTAATGCAATGTAGCAATGGCGGGAGAAGCAAAGGGGAATGAAAGTAGTTCCTCTCCGCAAAATATGTGTGCAATCCGCAGGAACAACTTCATTTTATATTTCAGTGTCTGTTAGCAGTTATCCTCACAAGTTACTTCTCCGACTTGTTGCTTGCCTTCCTTTTGCAGTGTAACTAGTGGACCCGGCAATGCATCGCTATTGCAATATGTTACTCTTTACATACTCCTGGTCACGTGATTGTTAATCACGTTTTACGCTACGCTCTGCAAAAATTTGAATAGACGGACGACTTTCGTGCGAGTGTGGTTCCGTCTCTCTCTCTCTCTTTCTCTTAGTCTGTTTCTGTTTTTGTTTCTCTCTCTCTCTCTCTCTCTCTCTCTGTTTCCTCTGTCTTCCTCTGTCTCTCCATGTATTTGTCTCTCTTGGGTGTAATTTCACGATTATAGTGGCCGAATACGCAATGAAGACGTCTTATTAATAGTACTTTAGTGTGCAACGGGTTGTGTCAATCGCCGTTACGAAGAGCGCCCTATATAAGGCGCTTGAGTCAGCATAAAATCATCACCTCACGTCTGTTTGCGCATTCCCATCGTACTATGCCTGTATTCTTCTGGAAGTGCAAGCAATAAGTTGACGAAGTTTTATCGCAATCGAATAAACGGTATGGCAGCACGTGATTGAGGAGAGATTACTACAAGAGCTTTGACTCCTTCTCGAACTCTGCTGGCAATATCACTGCAAGGTACGTCTATGCAGTCATTTTGTCAGTGCGTTCGGTTACAGTTGGCTTATTTGCAATTGGCATCATCACCCTCTTGCTATGTCATTGCCTTGCATGACTTATTTCTTTTCCAACCTGTGAAAGTGGTCCGTTCTTAGAGTAACTCCTGTATAGCATGGCAGTTACCGCTGTGGCGCTTAAGTCAATACGACAATTAAAGAAGTAAACATTTTACAGCCCTAAATAAAATATCTGAACGCTTACCGAGGTGGGAGCAAAATAGTTATCCCGTTTTATACCTCATCATCAAACGAAACCACTGTGTCGAAAGTCCATGTCATCTTACTATTTTTTATGCAAGAATCTTTCCGCAGACTGTTTTTTTAAAACATTGAAGGGAGGGATTTTGTTCCCGCGTAAGAAGTGTTGTTTTTTTCACTTATGTCTGACATCTGCAAGCCCCAACATTTAGGTTGACTTTATTTTCGAATTGCTCGTCAAAACACTGAACGGAATTGTGTGAATGATGTCTATGGTGAAATATGCAAGCAGTAGGATATTTCATTTGACCGGAAATCCTGCCACATCAATGAAAAGGAAAGTAAAGCGGCGACGCTACCAAGAACAGCGCTTGCAAGTGAACGGGCGCAGGCAGCAGAGGGTGGGTGGCAGGACCTCCGGCGAAGGCAGCGGCATGGCAAGTCACGCGGTGCGTGGGCGACGCGCCGGGCGCCACGACGCGGCGTTCCCCGCGCGGGGGGAGCGAGGTCGAGGCGTGGGCGGCAGCGGCTTCTTCTTTGTGCGTCGTTCACCGCCGCATATTCCCTGCGTGCGTCCTCAACATCGCACACGGGATGCGCGTTGTTGGGTCGACGTTGCCCCCCGGGGCACGTGAGGGCGCGCGCAACGTGTGGCTTTGTCCGGCGCCGGGCGGACGGGAGGCGGACGCAGGCGGACGCAGGCCGACGCAGGCCGACGCAGGCCGACGCAGGCCGACGCAGGCGGACGCACCTCCGTGCGTGGGAGCGGAATTTGTTCAAGCGAGAAAGCGACCTTGCCGTGGCGTCCAACTCTGCTGGATTTGCTCTAACCCAAAGTACCTTTGTCCTGGTCGCCAAATTTTGTATGCCACAAACCATGAAAAATATAATGTTCAAGTACAGACGAACCTCGCTAATCGGATCTAATTGGCGTGTGTGGTCTGTTCGGATTCGGAAAAGTTCGGATGTATCGTACATATACAAATACATCAATAGGATTACCAGACAATGCAGCGTCGCCTGCGATGTGACCTGAAAAATGGCAGCGTAGCGTAGCGATCGCATCATCACATCGCATTATCAGACAGATTCAGTTCTTTACCACAAAAGAAGATTACCGATTTTGCAAGATACTCTAAGTGAAAATTACTGCTACATGATCATGTGATATACACGATAGTTACCAGTGCAATAATCGTTTCATTTTGACAGCTTCAATAATTAGTTCTAGTAATTAATAAACCCTTGCTTTACACTACAAATAAGCATTTTACCTATTTTGCTTGTTTTTCCTCCATCCTGAATTTTGCTCAGATTATCCGAAATTTCGGATTTGTGAGGTTTGGATTAGCGAGGTTCTACTGCATTGTGTTTCAATCTTCATTTCTTACATGTTTGTTGGTGTTGTATACTAAATTGGAACTGCGCGCAAGCTTATTAAACTGAATTGGTTACAAGTGACTGTAGTTCAGGTAGCTGTAACATTTTGAAATCAGCTACGATGAAATCATGTCAGTAATATAGAATACATAGAATTTTCTTACCGGGAATGGTACTTGATGTGAAACTGAAAGTATTTAGAATGTTTGGCATTGCAATATTAAAACAAAAGCCGTTCACATTTGAGCTGAACATGTAGGTTTTTTTACCCCAAAATATTGTGTATTATTAATAGACAACGGTTGTTTGGAATAACCTGACTTTCGGATACTTGGCTGTCCGGGATGAGCCGCGTCTCAGTCGATTGAGCTGACGTTTCGGCCATCGTGTTGTGGCCTTTTTCAGAACTATACTGCTCAACAGAATGGTCGAAACGTCAGCTCGATCGACTGAGACGCGGCCCATCCCGGACAGCCAAGTATCCAATGACTCCGGCCGTAGAAGCCTACGAACACAATCTGACTTTCGATGTTGAGATTCTACCGTACCAAATGTTATTCCAGAAAAGTAACGCAATGCAAGGTAGGCTCCGTTCTTTAAAAGAAAATGAACGTTAGATTACTTTCATATCCGCCTTCACATTACAAGAAATGGAACTGAAATGGAGTGATTTGATCCCATGTCAGTAGCAACATTGTAGCAATATATGAATTCCAGAATCCCTCCCGTCCGACTGTGTCTTCGAGGATTGAAGTTCAGGCATAGGGAATGTAGTGCAAATGCTGTTTATAAAGTCTCCAATTGTCATTTTAACTACAGAAAATTTGGTCTGCTTTATATATACAATTTTCCTGAAAGTGGTTTCTTAAAATCTTAAAAGCAGAAAATTAAGAAAAATTTATTTTAAGGGTCTGGTCAGTAAGCGGGGAAAGGGGTGGTCTGTTAATAGGGGTACGAAATACTTAAAATATGTTTTAGTGTCCATTCCAAGAAAAATCTATTTTTGAGAGGGGTGGTCATTCAGATAAGTTTCTCCGTAATATAAACATTTTTTACTTACACAAAGGAGACATTAGTTCTCCAACCCTGCATACAATCTCGGTTATTGTTGTTTCGGTGCGCAAATAAAATCTTTCCGTCCTTGAGGGACGCCTGGTGACTCCCCGGGGTGTGTGTGTGCTTTCCTCCTCGGGCTGCATGTGTGCTCTCGCGCGTTGCCCCGCGGCCGCGGAAGGAAAGCTGTTTTTGTCTGGCGGCGGCGGCGGTGCGGCCGTGGCCGTGAACACACAGACACACTCACACACATACACATACGTGCGCGCATACCCACGCGCGCGGCGCTGCCTCATGAACGGCGCTCATGAGCGCGCGGCTTGTTTGCTCGCGCTCCGCCGCCACGCCGCGCCGCGCCGCGCCGCGCCGTCCGGAGTTTATGGAGTGTTTGCCCTCTGCGCGGGCGGTGGAGTCTGCGACCACGCCCTTCACCGAGCGTTACGAGCGCCTTTTCAGTTCTCACACGTCTCCGCTGGCCTGCCCTCCGCCCTGCGCCGTCACGCGCCGATCGCTTTCGTTTGTTCGCGCTGCCCCGTGTGCGTTTACTTACGATTCCCCGTCTCTTTTAAGAGCCAGCGCGCACAGTCCGCGATCTGTCGAAGTGTGTTTTACGAAATGATGTATTTGAGAAGTGTGATATACCGTAATGGGTGCTGACGTGTCAAGTTTCATTCATTTTCTATTTGTGACGGTGTACGCTGGTGGTATTAAGACGTTAAGGACTACTTGAAATGAAAAGTTTTTATTTGAAGGACCTAGTTCTTTATTTGAAGTAGGGTGGAACCTTTCTCACCTTTCCGGCCGAAAATTGGCCATTAATAGAGGTGGCCGCTTAATCAAGAGCAGAGCTCAGACGTTCAGGCATTTGTGTTACCTGAACTAGGCAGGCGGAAAGAGAATTTTTTATGAAATAGGCATGCAAAAAGGCAGGTACTCTGGGATGCAAAAAGGCATACGAGCAATGAAAAATCACCATTTAAGACATTATCTTAAACAATTCATAATAATTAAAACAATTATTTTTTTTATTTTAACTCAGTTAAAATAACTCTTAACTAACTTAACTGTTAACGCTTATTTAGTTTACAATCAACCCTTTACATGGAAGGAATTTTTAAAAAAAACTTGTTTGCACATGACCACAGGTTATTTTTAATACTCTAATCAGAGATTATTTTTCACGACTGAAAATTATTCTTAGTGGCTTACAAAATTTTGAAAGAAAAATGAATTTGTTTTACTGGCGACACTGTGTCTACGAAATGGTATTGTTGACTATTTTGAATACTGGAATGGTATCAGTGAATACGCTATTAATGTTTTTTCTTCGTACTTATGTAATCGCCAGCATTGAGAAAGGAGAGTAGTCATGTACTGAGGGCTATGACTTTTAAAGGGATCTCTTTATGGTAGAATGGAATTCGTCGTGAACGAACAGTGTCTGTCGCCATCAAAGAAACATATCCAAAATTTTTTAGTGTTATCACTTGACATTCACGTAGCGATTTTTAATAATTCCCGGCCCTGGAGCTCGTGTTCAATACTTTTTGCGTGACATCGTGCCTACGGTTGAAGAGAGAGGCGAAACGTGGCAGTGCCTTGGTGTTGTCCTGGCTTACAGGTATTTGCAGGTTGATTACAGGTATTTGCAGCGCACATTGCAGGTGCTCTGTTAGGGGATGCGAGGGTATTCAAAATAATCCGAATTTGCTTTACATTATTTATGAACGACCCCATTATTATAATACAGTTCAAAATCGTTTGAGGTGAATGGTGTAATGGCAAATGCACCTACGTACATGTGAAGTACGCATTGCTTAAGAAGAGCAATGAATATTTCTTTCAACTTGTACGTGAAAGAAATATTACCCTTCATGGTTAAAATTAGGGTCTCGCCGGGAGCAGGCGCTCAGGTCACGGGTGATTAAGACTACCCGAACCGCTGTCAACGTTGACATGATCCAGACATGGAAACAGGAATGTTTGGGAACTGGTTAGTTTTCAAGAAAGGCAAAAGTCCTCTGACAGTTATGTCAGTTTATTGCGTCTAGGGGATGCCGGGTTCTGGCGGGGGCGGCGTAATGGCCTCGTTAAACTCCCTGTTTCCCATATAAGGATCTGCTAGCGTTGGGAGAGGAGAGACCGCCTAAAGACTTTGCTGTGTACGCATCACGCTGCTCTGCAGCTCTATTCTTATATTAAAATTTCATACTTCATCGGACTTGGTCTCTAATTGAAACCTCGCTGACCATCACGCTCCTCCAGGGAACTTAGCTTCCCTGCGAACCCAATTTTTATTGCATCCTGTACTGGAAGCAATTGTAATTGCCTGCAATCGCTGCTAGCAGCACTACACCTGCAGCGAAAGGCATTACATGGTGGCAGCGGCTTGGATTGAGGAGCACAGCGAATTCAATTACTTTCTGCTGACGGCCGGGCTGGAGAGACTTCGCGCCTGTACCGAGGTGGGCCGGAGCCTTTCTCGAGGGAACAACGCTCCAGAGGAATCCACAAGGCGCCGTGGTACCCGTTCACCGCCTGCAGAAGCCGAGTCCGTGGTTTGGAGGCCAGCACCAGCAGCCGCTGACGAGCCCGAGGGACGTCTTCGGTGATCAGCCGTTGGCAGCCTGCGCCGCGAGAGGGTCCTCTACCCTGAGGGGAGCTGCGAAGCCATCACTGGAGGCCCGAACTGCGCATCTTCAAGCCACCCTACATCTTTTACCTGGTAAGAGGTTAATCCAGCCATGGCAGACAATGATATTGGCGATAATGAGGAAAATTATATATCAGTTATACAGGCAGTAAAATTAATATCGCGTAACTTTGATGGAAATCCCCGACATCTTAGAGAATTTATAGAAGGAGTTGAGGCAGCAACGGAAGTAGTACACCCCAATAAACGATCATTGCTTTTGAAATTCATTGAATCAAAAATTACTGGCAATGCTAAAGATAGGTTATTAGCACGAACAGAACGCGAAACTTGGGAACAGGTTAGAGCGATATTAGAGGAAAACTTCTCTGTACGGCGTACGTTAGAATATTACGCGGGCGTATTATTCACGTCGAAGCAGGGATCAAATGAAACAGTAGCACAATGGGGTTCGCGAGTAGATAGTATGGCTATAGATCTGAGAAGAGAAGTAAAAGGCAGGTTGGAAAAATTAGAACAGAAAGATAATGCGCGTTACGTAGAAGGAGGTCTGCAGTTAATAGGAGAATTCTTAAAGGGAACGTTTATTGCGGGACTGAAAGATGAAAGGATAAGGTATATTGTTAAAGCTAAAGGAGAAGAGGAATCTTTAGCACAAATAGTTGAAACCGCTTTACAAGAAGAAAGCGAAGTGAAATCGCAAAGGTATAAGAATAATCAGGGGCAATGGAATTCGCGATACGAGAATACGCGATACGATTCTAGGAGGCAACAAAGTACGCATATTAAAAGTGAAGTTAATGTTACTGCTGTAAATACTGTGAAATGTTATAGATGTCAGGAACTGGGTCATATATCTAGGGTTTGCAATAATGAACCGAAATGCGCCAAATGTGGTAGGCGAAATCATGAAACTAGGAATTGCAAACAGGGAAACAGGCAGTAGAGTTGCTTGAGCAGCCGCAAGTAACTCTACAAAATGGCTGCGTAGGTGATATGGAAACTGGGGGAAATCACAGCTGTGAAAGAGATTCGCGTGATAAAGATACTGTAAGGAATAGCTCTTGTGATAGAGATTCACGTGATATAGTTACTGTGATGAACCCTGGATGCGGCAAGGAGTCGCGGGAGGTTAACTGCGTAAAACAAGGGGACGCCTTTGATAAAACCAGTTACATGAAAAATGATTTGGGACCATACGAGGTATATGTATTGTGTCCGGAAATTAAGGGAGGCTTAGGAATAGCCTTAATTGATACAGGGGCCCAGGTATCATTGGTAAGGGAATCCTCATTAGTCAAAAATATTGCCCAAAGCGATGATGTAATTGAGATTCAAGGTATTAGTGGAAAAAATATCAAGGTAAAAGGTATGGTAAATTTAACTCTGAATAATTGCAGTGAGTCAATAGAATCCAAATATTATGTTGTAAATAAATTGCCTAGAAATATTGATGTTATATTAGGACAAGATTGGCTTTTAAGGAATAATTATGTGTTCACTAAAAATATTGCAATACCACCTTTCAGTGAGTCAGTAGTTCAATTCCCGACCACAGAAAAAGGAGTGAGATATGTAGAGCAACAATTATTGCAGCCAGGAATAGTCTGTGCGGCAACTTTAACGAATTGCGATAAAACGTTTCCGTGTCTTATTGTAAATGTCACGCCCGAAACGTTAATAGTACGAGAAACACCAATATTAAAGAAACCTCCGACTCAGTTAAATAATGCTACTGATAGGACGAATGAAGACGCGTTCACGAAGCGGAGAATAGAATTATTATATGATAACTTGAGATTGCATCATATAGAGGAAGGAGCTAAAGATATTAGAGACATATGTAGTGAATTTGTAGATGTTTTCAAATTACCGGGAGACAAACTGACTAGTACGACAGCGGCAAAACATTATATTCCCACACCCTCTATTCCTAAAGGTAGACCAATTACTTTAAAGAATTATAGGTTACCTCAGGCTCATCAGGAGGAAATTCAGAGGCAAGTAGAACAAATGCTAAATGACGGAATAATTACTCATAGTAAGAGCGAATGGAATTTTCCTTTGCTTGTAGTTCCGAAAAAGATCGATGCGACTGGCAAAAAGAAGTGGCGAATTTGCGTGGATTTTAGACGACTTAATGACGTAACAGTAGGAGATAGCTATCCTCTTCCAAATATTCAGGATATTTTGGATAAAATAGGAAGATCGCGTTACTTTTCTGCTCTCGATTGTGCCAGTGGGTATTTACAAGTGCCAATCGAACCAGAGGATCAATGCAAAACTGCATTTAGTACGGCTAGCGGCCATTATGAATACACGCGTATGCCTTTTGGTCTAAAATCAGCTCCTGCTACGTTTCAACGCATGATGAACTCTATTCTGCACGAGTCAATTGGTGACAGATGCTTTTGCTACATGGACGATGTGCTGATAATGGGAGAAACATTAGCCGAGCATAACAAAAAGCTAAGGGAAGTACTCGGGCAACTCAGGAAACATAATATCAAAATTGAACCCGACAAATGTGAATTTTTGAAGGTAGAATTAAACTACTTAGGACATGTGGTGACAACAAAAGGAGTAAAACCTGATCCGCGAAAAGTTCAATCAGTAACAGAATTTCCCAGACCAGGAAACCCGAAGGACATAAAGTCATTTTTAGGTTTAGCAGGTTATTACAGAAAGTTTATCGATGGGTTTAGTACAATAGCAAGACCTTTGACAGAGTTATTAAAGAAGGATGTCGAGTGGCAGTGGACAGAAAAGGAACAGAACAGTTTTGATTTACTGAGACAAAAGTTAACTGAAGCACCCCTTTTACAATATCCCGACTTTACCAAGCCTTTCATATTGACGACTGACGCTAGTGGATATGCAATTGGAGCAATACTTTCACAAGGAAAATTAGGTGAGGATAAGCCAATAGCTTACGCCAGTAGAACCCTGAACAAGGCAGAAATTAATTACAGTACGGTGGAAAAAGAGTGTTTGTCAATCGTCTGGGCTTGTAAACACTTTCGACCTTATTTACTAGGTAGAAAATTTACAGTCGTTACGGATCACAAAGGATTAATATGGATCTTTAATGTGAAAGATCCGAGTTCAAGATTATTGAGATGGACATTATTGCTAGAAGAATACGATTATGAAATTAAATACAGAGCAGGGATTAAAAATTGTAATGCTGATTGTTTAAGTAGATATCCTGTAGAATGTATGCAATTTAATGTAGAGCAAATAAGCAATGAGAGGAAAATAGCAATTATTAAAGAAATGCATAATTGCCCGGTAGGTGGTCACCAGGGAATTCAAAGAACTACAGAAAGGATAAAATTATATACAAGTTGGATGGGAATGGAGAAGGACGTAGCCGATTATATTAGGAATTGCAAGGTGTGTCAAATGAATAAAGACCCCCATCACAAAATAAAACAGCAATTAGAAGTCACTGATACTCAGGACGAACCGTTTTGTAAACTTTATCTCGATGTGGTAGGTCCCCTTCCAGTTACGGAAGACAATTTTAGATATATTTTAACTTGCCAAGACAATTTAAGTAAATATGTTATCGCTATTCCTATTAAGAATCAAACTGTGGAAGAAATAACAGATGCGTTTGTGAACAAGGTGATATTAATATACGGTATTCCAAACTCTATAGTCACTGATCAAGGGAGTAATTTTATGTCTGATGTATTCAAAAGAATATGCAAGTTGTTTAAGATTGAAAAAATCAATACCGCAGCATATCATCCGGAGAGTAATGGAGCATTAGAACGGACTCATAAAACGCTTGTAACGTACTTACGTTGTTTTTGTGATCCAAAGTCTTTTAATTGGAATACGTGGTTACCGTTTGCATGTTTTTCTTACAATACTACTCCGCATAGTATCACTAAGTTCACACCCTATGAGATATTATACGGTAGGAGATGTAATATTCCAGGGATTTTACAAAGTACTCCGCAACCTTTGTACAACTATGATGACATAATACAGAATGTTAAATTTAAAATGCAGAATTGTCATAAAATTGCTAAGGAAAGATTGATACAATTCAAAGAAAATCAAAGAGAGAAAACAAAAGCCAATCCTGTAAAGATTAAGGTAAATGATTTAGTATTATTAAGAATTGAAGCTAGGCATAAGTTAGAACCATTATGGAAAGGTCCTTATGAAGTAAAGATGATGAAGGAACCTAATGCAATTATTCAAGAAGTGGGTAAACGTAAGCATCAGGAAGTACATACCAACCGACTGAAACCATACTTTTCTTCCGTTTCAGGGAACGAAACGAAGCATGAGGGCTCTTAGGAATTGGGCAATATTAACGGCGTTATTATGGTGGTGGGAAATGGCAAGTGGACAGGAAGTGAAGCAGCTACAATCGCAAACCGGGATTTATTTTGATGAAGCTGGAACTATCTCTTTTTACCCAATGCGATGGAAAGTAGTAAGCTATATAAATTTAGAACCCATTAAGGAGCTTTGGAAGAGTACGAAAGAACATCACAGAAAGGTAGCCGAATATTGTAATAAAGTATCGGAAGCAAATTGGTATCATCTGACAGACTGTGGAGCTTTTCAGCAATACATGAGATCTAAAACGTATTATATTGATAATTTGAGAGATTTAGTAAGCGAATATATGGTAGATTCAGAAAATGTCGAATCTTTCAATAAAAGAGCAGTAAGAACAAAGAGAGGAGTATTAAATTTGGTGGGAGAAGTAGCAAAGGTACTTTTTGGAACTCTAACACAATCGGATGCAGAGGAATATAATAAACATATTTCAGAATTAGAAAAAGAGCAAAGCGAATTTTTACACATTTCCAAAGATCAAATGACGGTAATAAAATCGACATTAAGTTCTGTTAACTTAACAATTCAAAGAGTGAATCAAAATGAGAAAACATTAAAACAAAATTTGAATAAATTAGCTAATTATACTGATAACAAAGTTAATGCATTAGAAGTGGAGATAGAAAACATCAGTCAGATCAATGAGCAAATAAGAATATTGCAAAGAGGTATCGAGGAATGTCAGCATTCGTTTGAAATTTTGCTAGATGCTTTTGTCCATGCAGAGCAGGGAACGCTGCAGCCACAACTCATTACTACCGCTAAGATCAAAAAGGTAATGGAGAGCCAGGCACTGCCAAATGGTTTGGATTATCCTCCTTTTCCCCTTCCTGAACTCCAAAAGATAATGATTCCCCATGTGTACGCTTTAAAGCAATATTTGGTGTATGTATTAGAAATTCCTCTTCTCTCCCCCAATATCTATCATCTCTATAAGATCCTACCTTTTCCCGTGTCCAAAGGAACTAACACATATGTATTTTTAAGTTCAAGCAAAGAGTTTATTTTTAGTGATTCCATGAGGCAACATTATGGTAAAATGTCAAATGATGAGTTGTCAAAATGTTTTCAAACTAGTATGTTAAACTATGTATGTAAGAAAGAAATTATGATGTAAGAAAGAAACTATGTACGTAAGAAAGAAACTATGATATAAGAAACAACTATGTATGTAAGAAAGAAACTATGATGTAAGAAAGAAACTATGTCTGTAAGAAAGAAACAATATATGTAAGGAAGAAACTATATATATAAGGACAAAACTATATACGTAAGGAAGAAACTATATACGTTAGGAAGAAACTATATATGTAAGGAAGAATCTATGTATGTAACGAAGTGTTAAAGTTGATGAGGTAGAGAAATTAATTGAACAACAAGAAAGAAATAATTACTCTTAGTGGTACATTCATGTAATAACATGTAGTTCAGTTTTTGGCATAATAATTGTAATATTTTCATGTTGTTTTATGTTTTGATGTGTTAAAATATGTAGAAATGTGGTTATTTGTGTGTTATTAAATGTGTGTATTGGTTATGGGACAGATGTTCGCCAAAGAATTAATGGAAAGAAACAAGAGAAAGATTAATTATTCAGGAGCAGGGAGAATTGTGTTATAAAGCAACTGGTACTCGTGACGAGCAGTCTTCCACTGCAGAAATAAATTCCACAATATCTCCTGCTCACTCATCAAAATTTATCAGTATAACTGAAGTTGATGGCGAGAAACATCTATCCAAATCCACACGAACGAGGAGCTCAATTAAAGCTTTCCGTTAGAAAAGTTTTCATCTGTTGATCAAAACTTTTTCTAAGGGGGGAGGTGTAATGGCAAATGCACCTACGTACATGTGAAGTACGCATTGCTTAAGAAGAGCAATGAATATTTCTTTCAACTTGTACGTGAAAGAAATATTACCCTTCATGGTTAAAATTAGGGTCTCGCCGGGAGCAGGCGCTCAGGTCACGGGTGATTAAGACTACCCGAACCGCTGTCAACGTTGACATGATCCAGACATGGAAACAGGAATGTTTGGGAACTGGTTAGTTTTCAAGAAAGGCAAAAGTCCTCTGACAGTTATGTCAGTTTATTGCGTCTAGGGGATGCCGGGTTCTGGCGGGGGCGGCGTAATGGCCTCGTTAAACTCCCTGTTTCCCATATAAGGATCTGCTAGCGTTGGGAGAGGAGAGACCGCCTAAAGACTTTGCTGTGTACGCATCACGCTGCTCTGCAGCTCTATTCTTATATTAAAATTTCATACTTCATCGGACTTGGTCTCTAATTGAAACCTCGCTGACCATCACGCTCCTCCAGGGAACTTAGCTTCCCTGCGAACCCAATTTTTATTGCATCCTGTACTGGAAGCAATTGTAATTGCCTGCAATCGCTGCTAGCAGCACTACACCTGCAGCGAAAGGCATTACAATGGCTAATAAAAGTCAGTCTATGTGTCTGGGCGTTGGTCGCTTAGCGAAGTGGCAGCTGAAAAGAGGGACTATTTACACATGTCCGCTGGAAAAATCAATTGTTTCCACGGAAACACGGCCATTTATGGAGTCCGCTTAATCGAAGTGACCTTTTACTGTCTCTGTAGATAAATCGGCTGTGCGAAAGCTGGTGTTACTGGCGCAAGAGAAGAGGAAGCAATAAAGCTCCTATTTTAATTATTGGAATGAAAATTAACTGACTAAATCTTTTACACCTTGAAGCGTCTAGAAAATAATTTCAATATAGCTACGTAGTTTTCAAGTTAGGATAAAGTGCACAGTGTCATTGGTCGGTTGCGGAATATTGTGTTTACATCTTTGTGATCTCCAGGATTTTTGGGTTAGATGAAATTATGTGGATTTTTTTGTAGAATTCATTACTATTTGTAGCCTTACTGGCCTTGCGCTGAGCAAAAGTATTTCTCTTTTTAGATCGGAACGAAGCTTCCTTGCTGAACACACCTAATGGCGCGATTCTTTTGAGGTATTATCTGCAAGAAGAAGCGCTGCATTGTGCTTTGCGACTTTGGGAGGTAGTTCACATACGCTGGTTTTCCCGTTTCTTCCCGATATGACCCGGTTTCTGGCACACAATGCCCGGCCTCTTCCTCCTGCGCTCGCTTCTCCGAGAAGCCCTCTGACCGGCGCGGAAGGGCTCTCTCGCCCGTCGACGCCCAGCGCGGTCCTTCGCCCACTTTCTCCGCCTCCTCGCCCCGAGCTCGCGCCCTCCAAAGAGATTTTGGAAAGTGAATCTTCGGCTTCGGCTCCTCCTCCTCCTCCTCCGGCAGAATCGGCGCCTTATCTCGCGAGACAGCACTTTTCCCTTCCGTGTGTCTCCCTCCGAGTTCGTTTCTATTTGCCTTCCTTCCCTCCCTCCCTCACCACCAAGATCCTTTCGTCGTCCCCCGCACCCCGACTCCGTTCGGCTTCGAGGCGGATGGACATTACTTGTGCATACAGACGCACCCTCCTCCGCCGCCGCTCGCACTCCCGCCGCCATCCCCGCCGCCGCCGCCTACGTCGTCGCACCGACTTTCTCGGCGCCCGCCGGGGGAAGAAGCCACACCTGTGCGCTGCGGAAAGAGAAACGCTGCGCCGCGCCCGGCGCGCGCCCGCGCCCGAACCCGCGGAAGGTCACGACCAAGGTTGCGGCCGTGTGGTGGCGTGCGGTAGTGGTGATGGTGACGGCGGCGGCGGCGGGTGTAGCGTGGCGTAGACGGAGGCGAAGGCCAAGGCGAAGGCGGAGGCGGCGGTGGAGGCGGAGGCGGTGGCGGTGGCGTTGGTGGAGGCGGAGGCGGTGGTGGAGGCGGAGGCGGTGGCGGTGACGGAGAATGTAGACGGAGACGGGGCGGGGGTGGGGGCGGCAGATGCGGCGGCGGGGGCGGACGCAGTAGCGGCGTCTGTGGCGGGGGTGGTGACGGTGGCGGAGGCGGTGGTGGCGGCGGGGGTGTGGGTGGGGGGCGGGGCGGCAGATGCGGCGGGGGCGGACGCAGTAGCGGCGTCTGTGGCGGGGGTGGTAACGGTGGCATAGGCGGTGGCGGCGGCGGGGGTGTGGGTGGGGGGCGGGGCGGCAGATGCGGCGGGGGCGGAGGCAGTGGCGACGTCTGTGGCGGTGGTGGTGGCAGCGGGGGTGGGGGGGGTGGGTGCGGCGGTGGCGTACGCGCGTCGCTCGGTGCGGTCGTGCGTGCGCCTTCGCTCCGTCGCGCGCGTGGGCGCTTGGCGGATGGGCGCTGACCGTTTCGTTCGGGACTTTCCTCCCGGCGGAGGCGCTGCCAGACGCCTGCCATTCGTCGCGGTCACACTCTGAATTTTTTATTGGGAGAAACCAGGAAGGAGGACTTGATGATGTATTTTTATGATATTGAATTATATTCCTGAATACAGATGTATATTTCAAATGAACGTACCATGTATGGCTCAATTAAGCCTACGACTTGAATTGTGGATAATTGGGTATTAAGAAACAATACCATAAACGCAAAACATTTTCTTGTATTGCTATATTTTGATTAAAATTAAAAGGTTTAATTGAAAGTCAAATCAAAGGTTGGTGAGTTTTAAAGTGTTGGAGAAATAACTGGGGAAATTAGTGTAGGTATTTAAAAGGAATGAAATCAAGAAAATATTTTATGGTTCTCACAAAGAAGCAACTAGCGAAAAACTTATAAAGCTAATATTATGCTTATATTCCTGATGTAAATTTTAGGGTCTAAAAGATGGAAATTTTCAGACAAAGGAAAAAAAAATAAGGAAAACACATTTTGCAGTTTTACAGATTGACTTGGCCGTGAGGAAGCCTAATCGTGATGTGTGATTATCATTTTTATGTCATTCTTCTTAGGACGCCACTGTCTATTTTGGCTGGTAATCTGAGTCGACATATTCGCCGTTCTGTTAGTTTCCTAACATATCAACGTGGAAATGTCATATGGGGACTCAGTCCATCGCCTGCCACTTGGGGAGAAAATGTGGACAGGGTAGCAAGGAAGCATCGTGGCTCATTGTTTAAGGATTTTCTTGGATCCTCCTGGAACTGATGGCAGAAAACCACAGAAACACCTGTCAGTATAGCCGACTCGTAGATTTCTCATCTTTACAGGTCGTCCAACCGAGGTACTAATTGGTTTTGATCGAGTCTGAAACATAGGATGTACCGGTCTCTGACGCTTTAAATGCACACTCTCAAAGACCTATTTAAACTCGTCGCGTTTAATATTGATTCCTAAATTAAAAATTATTTGTTTAAGTAAAATCTCATGGTGACGTGAGTTGAAAAAAATTATTTTCTAGCTTCTGGCAAATGAGATAATGCTTTGAATTGAAGATTATTACTGGTGACTGCGTTCCCCGCGCGTGCCTAGCGGAAGAGCCGTGGGGCGTCAGGAGCCGGGGAGCGGGGAGGGAGGGGCAGCGAGCTGCGGCCGAGGTCCGGAATGCGGCGGTCTCTCCACAAGGCAGCCTGCCCGGCGCATTCCAGGGCGCTTCTCTTGGGAGGCCTCACGTCGAGGACCCTCGCCCTTCGCCCCTCGCACGGCGGCCGAAAAATACCACCTGCCTCTCCTTTGGTCCCCGGTTCTAAGAAAGAGAAAGTCAACTCATTAATTGAATACGATCGATTTCTGAAGACGTCAAGGTTAAATATTATGTTCTTTTTGAGAATTTTTGTTTTCTTTTTGCTGACGCTCTGGCGTACTACTTTGCATACCTTTTTGAAAATATTTTGTACAATTTTTGAATTTATTCTTCAACTTATATTTGATAACCTATATCCTATTCAATAATCATATTCATATTTTCAGATAGCTCTGAAGACGATCGCTAATCAATCAAAAAGATCTTTAGAATAAAAAGATTGATACCTGACAACACTTTTTCTCAAACTATTAGAAGGTATTAACCTCACCACCATTATTATTAATTAATCACTCTGTCTTTTAATTGTTTAATTCTTAAAATTGTGAAATTGGTACATTAGGAATGAATGTTAAAGTTAATCTACTTCAAATCGAGAATGTATGCGAAAGTGTGATAATGTAAATAAAATTACTATCTTGCAAAAAATATTGTAGTTCAATATCGTTGTGAAAGTTGTGCGCCAGTTAATTCTATTTATTCGTTATTTTGTTATTGAGCGATGGTAATGTTACGACACATCGTGTTGTTAGTTCTGTTTGAAGCCTGTTTTGATGGGTTATGTCCGGTTTGCGAATGACTGTCGTTTTCGATGCTTTCATCACGTGCTACTTTTCTTTCAATGTTTCATACGGTTGGGTAAGTTCCAGTGTGAACGAAGAAGAAAACGTATCCGCAATGGATGATTCGTTCAAGAACCGCCCAACAGGTGAAAGTCGAGTGAGTAAAACCGCATGACTCTTCCGCGGAGATGCCGGATCTGTTGTGATCTCAGGCTCCGTATTGTAATTTTTTGACTGGTGGTTGTGGGCGGGAATAGAAAGAGGTTTGTTCAGTGTAGTGACGTCTGGAAGAGGCACGGGGCACATTATGGGGGAATTATACTGCACCCTCGGAAGTGTAACATGAAATATCTCATCGTGAAACAAACTTCAATGCAGTCTATAGAAGTTCCCCGTTGAACATCACTGCTGAAGCGGGAAACAAAAAAAAAAAAAAAAAAAAAAAAAAAAAAGCTAGCAGCAAAGGCACCGTTAACCGGTCTGAGTTCCGTAGGGAAATTCCGCAGTGGGATAGGCATCATACTAATTGGCGGTGGGGCGATTCCACTAATTAAAGAGGTGGATACAGGATGACTGCTTTCAAGAAGCTTTTAAGAACTTATTTGATTTTTATCGCGTAAATGACAAGCAATCTCTTACTGTTCATGATCTGCTTACAAACATTTCCGCTAACAATTGTCTTTCATCATAGTAGATAGATCTAGGTCGGGAAAATAACATTAATATAGGTAATTGTCAATGCAATTAAGTTTTACATTAATTTTTGAAATCCTTTCGAGGGTACTAAATGTACTAGTGAAAGAGTACGGAAAGAATATTTGAAGACATTAAAAATATTATGGGTAAAAGGTACATTGTAAGTTCAAAAATGTGTCGCTGCAGTGCGTCTGATTGGGAGGTGCTAGGGTTTGAGTCTTGATTCAGCCGCTATTTGGAGGAGATTTCTAGCGACCGGCTGCTCTGTTCCGTAGTTTTTCATGCTTTCTCCAATCAACACCAGGCGAATGCCGGGGCAATACCTTAACAAACGGGCCACGCACCGCGCGCGATCTTTCCTTTTGTTCCTTAACATATCCTCGCTACTTACTCAAAGACACACTCACATCCACAACAGTACCACGCATGCCGGGAGACCATTCGGGAGCTTAGAGCTTGTCCGGACTGGGGCGGTGCCCCCCTGGTGGGAGATACGTGGGTAGGGAAAATCCTTGCAAGCCGACGTAGGTGGTCGCTTGATCTCTCTAGCCAGCAGGGGAAGGTCACCGCTATCTCCCGCGATAAGTTCATGCACCACACTGAGACTAATGACCTTAGCAGTTGACGCGCCCGGAACCACTAACCGAATTCGTAAAAACATCGTGCAATATAGCGCATTATACCACAATGCTTCAGTGTTTATCTCGCTTGCTCGGGTTTAAAATAACTTGCTGCTTTTACGAAGTGTTACATATCTTCCCTTATGCGCCCTGTGTGAGGCTGTTCGACCTGTTTCCGAGGCGTACGTCCTCGGCGGGCGCGCGTGGGCGGGCCCGGGGCTTGCCGAGGGCGCGTCCGTACTTTCTCCGGCGCGCAGAGCGGATGCGGCGGCGGCGGCCGGTCGGGGCAGGGGGGGGCGGAGGCGTCTTTGTTGTAGGTCAAGCGATTCGGTGTTACGTGGAGCCGCAGGGTTTCCCACATTCCTCAGTGGAAAGGAGGCGCCGTAAAGTCCACGGCGGAAAGACGTCGTGGCTCCGCCGCCGCCCGCTTTGCCCCCGGATGTGTGTGTCCTTTCCGGAGGCCCCCCGCGCCCGTCTGAGGTAGCGACACTGGGTGTCACGGGGGCCAAAGGCCTAGAGTTTTCGTTTACATTCCTTTATTTGGCGAAATAGTTTTAAATATTTATTTATGCTCAAATTATGTAATTATTTAAACATTAATATTGTATAGTATCATATCGACAGTACGTAAATAACAGACATTTTATATATAATGTTTATTATTTAACTACAATCTACGATGGCCCTCCGAAATGATCGGCTGGATCCGCCCCCAGAGAGCGGAGAGTGCTGTATTCGGTCTGTGGCTGTGATGTATCGCGGAAACACTTCCGAGGAGTCAGCCGTTTGACAGTTGCCATGTTTTTTAATGCTACTCCATGACTTAATTTGAACGACATGATTTCGTTTGACGATTATTTTGTAGACTTTTCCGGGAGATTTCTTTTGTCCTTGACATCTGAGATATTTTTATTTGATGTCTGAGAGTTTCATGATGTGCTAGACATACTGTTTTGGTGTTCGATTAATTTTAAAATCAACAAGTGGAGTGTTATTGTCAAGATATTGCCAAATCGACCACAAACACCATAAACCATTTGCTTAATTGTGATGTGTTGATTTGCAGATTAATAGCGCAATTTTGTACATAAAGTGAGTGTGTATTTTGGAATTAAAATCTATTTCTTGTCGTTTTTAATGAAACGTGTTATGACATGTAGTAGGCCTACATGGAAAAGAAGCAAATTCAAAAGTGATCAATTTTTAATAAGGAGGTTGAATGAATAATGTTGGGAATTTCAGGTCGGTACGAAGATCACTATTAATGAACCTATGTTGGAAAAATAATACGTTTTGTAATGCATAAAACTAGCAAATTTTCAGTACAATTTGCACATCAGGTTGCCAAGTCTCTTAGGAAATTTCTTTACATGTGTCGAAATTTTCTTTTTACAAAATTTGTTGTTCAGTTGTTCAGTAGTGTTTGCGTGAAAATAAAAGGAATGATGCTTTGACTGCATTTCACAAATGTGTCAGTTTGCGAGATACTTGGTGAGAGACATCGAGAGATGAATGACGACTCGTTTGTCGCGGAACGAAATGCCGCTCTATTATTCTCGAAGCGACCATTCTCATCTGATATCTCGCATTCATCTTGACACCTGCAATGCTATCTAATCAGATCGTTTCTCCTGGGTATCCAGATGAATAATTCCAATTTATTTCCTGACCCTGTTCCTTCAATCGCGAAAGAATATGTCACTAAGTGTGTTGCATTTTTGTCATGGTAAAACTTTAAGCGTTTTCTCCGTCAGCCGTCGCCCGCGAGGTCTGAGCGAAGTTATCTGGCGTGGAACGCGGGGGATCTGAGGCGGGTCGCGCTGGGGTGGGGCGGGGTGAGGAGGGACGCAGCGGGAGGTGGCAGTGCAGGGCGTGGCGGAGCGGGACGGAGCGGAGAGGAGCGGGGCGAGGTGGTGCGGAGCTGGGCGGAGAGGGACTGAGCGGGGCGGGGCGGGGCGAGGCGAGGCGGGGCGGGGCAGGGGGAGCGCGGCGGAGCGGAGCTGGGCGGAGAGGGACTGAGCGAGGCGGAGCGGTGCGAGGCGAGGCGGGGCGGGGCGGGGCGGAGCTGGGTGGAGAGGGACTGAGCTGGGCGGAGAGGGACTGAGATGGTCTGAGCGGGGCGGAGCGGTGCAGGGCGGGGAAGGGCGGAGCGGTGCGGGGCGGAGAGGGGTTGAGCGGGACGGAGCGGAGCGGAGTGGGAGCGGGACGGAACGAGGCGGAGCGAGGCGGTGCGGGTGAGACGGAGCGGGGTGGGGTGGGGCCGTGGGCGTCGGCGGAGGCTGACAAGGATCCGTGACCTTGTTTGCGGCGCGCGTGCCGCGTAGGCCGAGGAACGTGGGCGGCGTTGTCGCCTGGGTCAGTGGAGGCGCTCCGTCATTTGCCTCCCTCGCGAACGCTTCGTGCGCCAGCGCCGACGCAGGGGTCGGAATCCTCGCAAATTAAAGCTTTCTCCTTTTCTCTCCGCCGATTTATTGTTGACGTTCAGCGTTCAGTGGCATTCTGTTAAAATTCCTTGGAAGACGCGTAGTCGTCGGCTTTGTTGTTAGTAGTTCTAGGGTACAGAAAGAAGACTTGTATGTGTCTGAAACGATTTATACCATTTTTTGAAAGTTCGGAAGTTTCAATTTAAACAATAGTCATTCTAGAATCTAGACAGCGTACCAAAGAACATCGTACGTTATCAGTTAGGAGTTTAGAAGGCAGATTTACGAATGCTGATAATGCACTTTACTAATTTTGTTTATTTTCAAAACAACCTGTACGTGTAAATTATCGTTGGAGAACTTTCTTCTGTTTAGACAATTTTGATATCGTGACTTGTGTCTCAGACCGCTGAATGTATCAAGATCTAGATTTGCAGAATATCAAGAGTTCGTACAAATGCAAATATTTTACGTCAGATGAGATGACTGTAAACATTGCAGGACAGATATATCTTACGTAGTGCAAAGAAGATAATTCATTGATTTCTGACATTGAATTCTACCACTTATTGTCTTTCAAGAACCAGAAGGCAATATATCAAAGGCTTTTTTTTTTCTGGTGGAGTTATAACGATATCACACGTATACATAGAAATAAATGTGTAGGCATATAATTTCTTTCTATTGCAAACATTTGTAATCTATTTTGTAAGCACGGTGTTTTTTATATTTATGCACGAGATGCTATTAGTGTTAAATAATTTATTCTATATTGCAAGAACTAACCAAGCTCATTCCAACAGGACTACGTTTACTGGTCTCCACGCGATACTTGTGCGTACCCTAAGTACCCTACGTTCTAGTCGTAACCCACGATCTAGTACAACCCCTGCCGGCGCGATCCTCCGCTGTCAGCACCCGGGGTGTGCGTGAACCTACGCAACGACGCGAGCGATGGGGCAGCTCGGCTCTTGCGGCGTCCGCCAACGCAGTCAGACGGAGTCGACGCCGCGACGCCGTCTCACGGGGAGCGTTCTCTTCCCGGCGGCGGAGGCGGCAGCGGCGGCCCTGTCTGCGGCCGCCGCGGCCCGCTGCATCGCTAACTTTATTCATTAGCGCGGCATCTTGCCCACGGGGCCTCAGCCTCCGCTGCAGGTCGGAGGGGCAAGATGACTCTCCTTGTCGAGGGCGTGCTCGGCCCGTTCTCGTCCTTTACGCAGCCGTGTGTGTGAATGAGTCGATGCTTTTTTTTTTCCTTTTTTTCCTTCATATTTTAATGGAGGAAATAGTGTTGCTGACGATATCATATAATTGTTCGTCGATGGATAATAGGACTAATTCAAAATTTATTGGCGGTTCGGACTTTGTGCCTTTTTGGTTTTTGTTTCAAAAGTATATTCAAAACTCTGTCCGTCGTTTTCATTCTTAATTTAATTTAAGATATATTATTTTGTTGCTGGTTGGATAAAATATTGACACGTTTGCTAGTTAACAGAATAACTTGAACTATGAGGTCCCAAGACTCCATAAAAGCACGATTGTAATTTTCATAATTTTCAGTGGTTTAAATGTTTTGGGAATTTTAAATGTAATTAATGGAGTTTTATCTATATAAAGATCATATTTTTAAACTATCGTTGCAGCACACAGGGATCCATGTATATCAAAGCCAATAAACACTTTTTCTCAAACTATTAGAAGGTATTAACCTCACCACCATTATTATTAATTAATCACTCTTTCAATATTTTTATAAAAATAACATTTTATTAAAACTGAACATTTTTACAGACCCCTATTTATAATAAACATATTTCAAAAACCTATTGTTTCCTTCTCGCCTTTCTACGTATTTGCGTAGCACGTAAACCAGGTCTAATTTTCAATTGTAATATTTGAGTTTTCGTAAATTGTAAAAGTTTAAAATATTTTCAACATCTTCCTATAACATCCAATATTAAATTTAGTTTTTTCCCCACTATTGAAATATGTTTTTCGAAGGCAAATCTTGAAATACATTCATGTGCAATTTCTTAAAAATATGAGTAATGTTCGCGTAATTTTTCGTAAAATATGTGCAATTTTGAAACAACTAGTACTTACTTATTACTACAGCTTACTTACTATTTTCTCAAAAACTACTACAATTTTTCTTTAATTTTTAGCCTTGAAGTGTTAAAAGAAAGGCGCTGATTTCGGTGAACATTGTTTTCGAAAATTGCTCACAAAAAATCAACTTTGCAAAATCACAATATTGACTGTAGATATTTTTTCCCTTAATGAAAACTGTTCTTTAAAATTCGATAATGAAGTAATGTAAATGAAAATCTCTGAGTTTTCAAAAAACTGCAAATGCAAATGACCGACGTTTTTTTAGCATCGAGAAGGTTGAGTTTAATCGTGCCGCTGATGATGTAGGAGGCAATATGCCTGGAGTGTTAACTATTTAGTGAATTAGTCTGGGAATCTTGGAGAGGAAAACATGTTTAAATCACTTTTTTGATGATCATATAGTGGTACAATATTGGGCAATCGTTATAAATATTTCGAGCAAGTTTGTGTTGTAGGATCACCACTAGTTTCCTCTTTGAAGTTGTTCAAAATTAGATTAGAGTACTTCTAAAATGTTAGTAAACTGTTGACTCCAGGTTCAGTGATATCCCTTTGGATTATGGGTTAATGTCGTTCCTCTAGGGGAACCTCTTATTCTTACTTTCTTGTATAATTCAATAACATTATTGCAAATTTCTAGTATAAATTTACGATAAAAAGTCTGATATATTGTCAAACAGTACAATTATATTAATTTGTACATAATTTGTATTCGCTGACAATAATTGAAATATAAAAGTGTCATCTTGATATTTCTCTGAGCGTTTATTTGAAAAGTTGTCTGAGTACCTTTAGGAATTTCTTTTGGCGTGAAATAAAACGATAATTTACAGCGTAACAGGAAGGTCGTGTACACTCCCCTCTTTGATGAACGTCCAAACATTTGCTTAATGGTCAATTTGCGTTTACATCAATTGGTTTGCTCTTCTGGTATGTAACAAGGCTTCCTTTCATGCGTGCCAAGTGCTCCAACACCGCTCATACCTCCCCGATCTCTCTGTGCTTCTCTCTCTCTCTCTCTCTCTCTCTCTCTCTCTCTCTCTCTCTCCTCTCTCTCTCTCGCTCTCTTTCTCGCTCTCTCTCTCTCTTTCTCGCTCTCTCTCTTTCTCTCTCTCTCTCTTTCTCGCTCTCTCTCTTTCTCGCTCTCTCGCTCTCTCTCTTTCTCGCTCTCGCTCTCTCTCTCTCTCTCTCTCTCTCTCTTCCGGTGTACCGGTTGGAAATCTAAACAGAAAAGTTCACCGGACTTCAGTACACGCGTAATAAGCTGAAACCGCTCAACCCGTGGCACGCATTCGCGGCTGCATCCGCCGGTAGCGGGGAGGGTGGCGGTGGCGGAGATTGGCGAGTGGGGGCGGGGGAGAGGGTGGCGGTGATGCGGGTGAAGCGTGGGGGCGCTGGCGGCGTCCGGAGATCGAGCCTCGCTGAGTGCAGCGCGTGTTGTGTTTGTCCGGCGGTGCGATCGCTATATCAGCGCGCGATAACGATCAGAACTACATTAATTAGCTTTAGATTCGCCGCACTGCTGGGAGCTCGGTCTGCCCCTTCCCTGGCACCCACGCTGTTGCCTCTCCGCCGGCCCTTCCGTAGCACCCCTTCCGCACCACACCACACCACACCGCCCCGCCCCGGCCCATCCCGCCCTACCCTTCCACTCCATCCATTGCTCGCTCCATCGCCGCCACGACTGCTACTGATGAGATGCCACAACACCTCGCAGCCTTCACCTCCGTCTCCGCACTTGATAGTATTCTCTCTATCTCCCTCTCTCCCTCTTCCTTTCCCTCTCTCCCTCTTCCTTTCCCTCTCTCCCTCTTCCTTTCCCTCTCTCCCTCTTCCTTTCCCTCTCTCCCTCTTCCTCTTCCTCTTCCTCTCTCCCTCTTCCTCTCCCTCTCTCCCTCTTCCTCTCTCCCTCCCTCTTTCCCTCTCTCCCTCTCTTTTACTCTCTCACTTACTGTGATTTGGTCTTTGTCAGGACTGTTCCGTCGTCGCGATAGAAATGCTATTATCCACACACCTTTTCTTGAGACATTTCATCTTACCGAAAGGAGTGGGGTGGTTGTGTATTCCAACGACAGACCTATTATATCCAATCGTTTTTCGATACAAAATAGTTTCTATTACACGGGAGCGAACATTTCTGGTCATATTTTGGCAACAACGCTTGTTCTAATAATTGTATTCAATGTTAATACAGGAGTGGGGGTTGATGACCCAGAGTTCAAGAAAAAGTGCGGTTGTAATACTTTGCCATAATAAGTTTCGTCACTGAGAAATTCGCCTCAGCCTAGGCTCCGCGCCAGCGAGCGTCTCCCTCAACGTGCAATGTAGTGCCGCCCGACAACATAGGCATCTGCTTCTTTCTTTAAGCTATCCCATTTTCTTTCAAGGCATCGGCTCTCTTCCCCAATCCGTGCTTTTTGCTTGGAGATCATGCCGTTTGTGCTGCTACCTCTGCCTTCGTTATCACCGTCGTTACCACCCCCGCCGAGGCTCGGTGCCGCGCAGCTCCACGGCCGCCCGCTCCGCCCCCGCTCCCGCACCCGCACCCTCGAGACTCCCCCCGTGATGAATGAGAGCGTCGGTACGTTTATCACAGGGATGAATAACTCCTCGCCTCTTTGTTGCTCCCACTGCCGTCGCTAACGCCGCCGCCGCTGCGCCGCCAGTTTGTCACTAATTGCCAACAAAGCACTACGCTCTGTGTATTATATACCTCCGTAATTAAAATATCTTGTTATGCCGGAGTATAGGGTGCGGCGTCACATTTTGTGTGGCCGTTGTATTTTATGACATCGACGTCGACGGAAGGGTGGGTGCGCCGGGAGATAGTTATGCGTAGAGTGATGGCTGCTGCCTTTACTGCCGTTTCGGTGAGTTTCGGAATACGCGCTTGGCATAAGCCTGCAAGAGATGCAGCAGAGGTCACAGTTGTTAAATAATTAAATTTCTTTTGTGGTATATCGTTGGAGCGGTGAATGAGCCTAAAACGTGCGTCATTATAAACATGATACATGTGCACACTGGAGTTAATTTAATTTTATACAATATGAATTATTGTAATAAAATGATATTTAATCAATATAGAAATTTGACTAAACCAATACTTTGCGCTTTAACGCGTATATAACTATCTTAATTCAATATTAGCGTCCGTAATGGATGAGTGAAGTTGCTGGTTTATTTTATAGAGCATTGGAAAACAATATTAGCAGCCGTGCTGAAATCAAAAGAGAAGCCGATAAATACGAAAGGGTGCTACAAAATAGTGGAGAGAAAACACTACAGCTGAAAAAAATGCTCGAGATTCATGCAAAATAATATTTTACAGTAATTCAGTTTAAACAACGTACCTGTATTGAATTCTACACGTACTATCTTAAAAGTGTATCTGCCGTTCCTCACGTGAGAGCCATTGCTTGGCCTGTTATACGTTTTACGTCGAGATTGCTCTGCTGATGGCTACCGTATTGGTGATGAACAGTACGTTTGTGAGGTTGCTTTTACCGACTGTTTTGACATTACCAGATTGTATCAGGATTTATTTCGTAATGCTTTTCTAATTAGTCATGACTTTTCGGAAATGGTTGTACTTCGTTAATGTGCAAAGAAAATGGAATCCACATACTAGTTTGATGTGCGCATGCGTGGCGATTTTGTGTTCTCCAGTGACGATAGCGGAGGCTGTCGGATTAGTGATTTACTCTCCTTTTCCATATGAAGCAGTATGTTCGCTTCCTTCTCCCACGAATGCTCTCTTCCTATCTTTCTCGCACACATCCAAATACACACACATACACCGACACCTCAAATATCTCCAATATGGTTTGGAAAGTGAAATTATTGAGGTACGTAGTGTCATAAGTACTTAGAAAAATATAATTATGTTGTAGTAAATTGTATTGATTTCATGTCAATGCAAATTATGTTCTTTCAATTCAGCGCGAAAGGTAGGTTTTATAGAGCTCTCTCGTGCACTTTCAGATATTTTTGTAAGCAGCTTTTAGAAGTACCTGTTACTAAAAAAGATACGAGCGAGGATTATGCGTTACGGAACTCTAAAGATTCAGTCCAAAATTTCACAGAATTTTCGTAAAGAAGAAATCCTTTTACGTTTCTTTTTAGGCAATTCGTAAAGTCCCTGAAGTGTATACAAGTATTTACTTATACTTCAATATTAATGACGTAAACTCTATTTCAAACATTTGACGGTACTCATTTCGCTTAGATATATTTAGGTGCCCAAGAATTATAGGTTAAGTTCTGCAGAGATTTTCTGAAGTTTGTTGTGAATCATTAGTAGTTAATTTTACTTACGAGCTTATTTCCGCACAGAAATTATCTTTTTGAAGTGAACCTTTTTGCGGAAAAAATGAATAGCATTCTTGTACTTCTGAGTCATTGGTGGTTGTGTACGATTGTAGCTTAAGGTAATTTCATGCTATTTGAAAGTAAACTAGGGAAAGTGTACTGAAGGACACAGTTCAATATATTCATGACGATTTATAATTTGGTGCACATCTTGTCACTTTCAACGAAATGGCAGTTGACGGGTTGCGAGAATCCTTGTGGTAATCATGACAAACCAACAACAACAAAACGTTGAAAAATTGGCAAGTGATAGAACGATTCTGGGAATGTAAAGCTTTGACCTGCCTATCGCCAATTTTGTGGTTTAATTGAACGCCAGTGTGAAATGTAATTCCAGAGTCTGTAAGTAGATGATCTGTTCGGGCACAATAAAGGTAGATGACATTCATGGTTAGAAACTAATCTGTATGTTCGTAATGGTACTTCCTCGAATGCGCCATGTTTGTTGGTGATTCTCGAAATTGGTCCTCCATTATAATAGTGGCAATGGAAATTCTTGTGTGATCATCTCGTGAGGTGTGTGAAGTGGCAGTGACTGCAGATTCTGTCCAATTATTGTCCTTGCACCTGCGTTTAGTTACGAGGGGAGCCAGAGAAGAGATTGAGGAGAGAGTGGGGATGGGATGCCTTCCGCTGTGCACCGCTACCTTGACTTCCGCCACCAGCGCCGTGTGCCCTACGTCGACCTCTTGCGCGCCCCCGCCGAAGGCCGCGGCCACGGGCGCGCTGGGGGCGGGGGTGGGGCGAGGGCGCGGACGGGTGGGTTTTCGCGGCGCGTGCCGTAATTAATAAACCGCGCAGGTAATCCGTTCTGCTCATTACACTCTTAGTGGCGCCGTAATGGCCGACGGGGCCGGTCGACCGCCTCCGGTTGCCGCCGCCGCCGCCGGCTCCCCGGCGAACGGGGCTAAGTTGGGCCGGCGCTGCTTCCTGGCAATTAATCACACGCCTTCGCACCACCCCCGCCGCCTCATCGCGGCCGCCACACCCCGCTGCCGCTGCCCGTCACCCGGCTTGGTCTGATCTCCCCGTCGCCGCCTCAGCCACTCACACTGTCAGTTCGGTTATTTAATGCTTCCCGTAATAATAATAATAATAATAATAATAATAATAATAATAATAATAATAATAATAATTCATCTTGATATACCTATTTCGTTATAGTGAGCGCTTTCTTTAGCTCAATGTGATCCTACATTTAGTCACACGAGGGCCAAGCAAACTTAAGTATAGGGATGTGATGGCCAGAGACTACTTTAATATATCACTTTATTTTGCAATTGAGGAATCAATGTGATGGTTGGAGCTGCTTTTCTGACACACGTTTATCAATGATCTATGAAAGTTCAGTAAGACGACGTGTCAGGCTCGATTCCAGTGAGTCACTTGCAATGCGATTTCTCGTTTTTGATTTAATTTGTTCGAGATCAAAAAATATTTTCCCAAAAACCCACACATGTACTGTCAAACAGCAATAACTTACTGCAGCCACTCTACGGGGAATTGTATTGAAGTCTTGCCACTATGTGAGAAGTTAAAATCGCATGTATATTTTGTTGTAAAGTCGGTACAGTTTGTGATAATTATGTATAGTATGCTTTTTGTGTTATAATACCCATTTCTATATCTATAGTGTTGTTCTTATATTTTTCTGCTTTACCACCAGCCGTCAGGATGGAATAAGATTATTTCGAAACGCCGGCAAACTATGTTTTAATGTCTTAATTCACTCCGTCCGAATCCCGAAATCTACATTTCCCATTTCTACTTCATGGTTGTCAATCTACAATGTTTAATGACTTATGCACCGAGCATTTAAGCAGTTTTGAGAAGCGTCCTTTAGAAACCAGTTTCCAGAAATTTTCAGGGATATTACACCTCTTAGTTTGGTAGAAAGGGTCTGCCTAAAGATCGCCAATTACCATTTGAAAGTCACAGGTCACCTCACTCCGCATGATTTGGTTGCTTTTTGGGAGACAAAATCCTGAAGTGGCCACCTTCTGCTCATTGTTAAGCAAACTCAAAACACTGAGATGGGTGTACGATATTTTCCAAATGTTTAATTAATATTTTTTGTAAGAACAAGTGCAAGCAAGACGAATAAGAGGGTCGCGGGTGGACCACAGAGCTTTAGGTGATTTCAACATCATTAGAAGTGGTACAGACAGTTGATATGAATGACAAAAAATCTGGCAGTATCGCTTAGAACGTGTCATAATTCGAGTTGCACATGGATAATTGCCGTTGGCCCCTAGTGTTTAACGGTGGAAACTCTGCTCCACGTTTGATTTACTGTTTAAATGCATTATTTTGTATACTGAGATTTTAACTATGTCTCCATTCACACTTTTATTAATTTCTTATATTGAGGTGCCTTTCCATCACACTCGTTATTTTTTATCACTCTTGTTAATTTCCTTTTCTTCGGTATGTGCACTTGTGCACTTGTGGCGGAGAAGGCTATTGCTACGTTCGTATTGGATTCAATATTGATTTCTTTGTCATGTCTTTACTATGCCTGTATTACGTGTGTATTTTTATTAACCATTCTTCTTTCGATTTACCGAATTGTTTTCTTCATAATTCATATTGATAGTATAACCAACCTGCTGTCATATTTGTGTACTTGGACTTCATTTAAAGTAAACAATTTGTAACGCAGCAAAGGTGCAGAAAATGTACTTTCCAACACGTTTTCACATGGAATATTGCCCCTTGTACATTTGATTTCAAAATTTTTAGTTCTATAGAGAAAGCTGTTTTTGATGACCTTGGAACGTTTCAAGAGGAGAAATTACCGCTTTTCGTGAAAGATTACTTAATTATGAGAAATTTGATGTGTTCTATTAATTTATTTTATTATTAATGGAATGTGAATGATCTTCGTGCTCGTCAAAGTAATGGAAAGGTGCAATGAATTAAAAATATTTGTTGTGGTCTAATATATCTGTTTCTAAAATCATTATGATTAACTATTAATTACGAAATCCAGAAAACAACTTTGAATTGACGCTGTAAATTAATGACCCATTTTGTCTTATTTGTTATTAAATCTCCGCCTCTCTATTCATTATAGTAAAAAGTGTGTGCATCTCAAGACATCATGGATGAAGGCATGCAAATACATGTTATAAATCGAATGCTGTTTTCTTGTAGACCATAACTCCATTTTACTACATGAAATAATTTCGCTTTTATCCCATTATTTAAACTGCTGCTGAGAAAAACATGTTACATAACGTAATACCCACTTGGGTTTAACGACACTTGTGCAATAATCCCGTTCTCTAAATACTTATTCGCCTTTCGCCTCGATGCGGGCGTTGCATTATTCTCCTTACAATCGACAAGATTCGCGCACAGCAGGTGAAAAACACACAATTGTCCGCCTCCTGCAACGATAAATTCCCGCTTTTATCGTGTCGGCCGCGCTAGCGACGAGCGTAAGGAGAGGCGGAGGGGCGGGGGCTGCAGGAGGGTAATTCCGTAAGTGACCCTCGCTGCCCGGGACGCGCCTCCGGCCGGCGGCGGGCGCACGGGCCGCGTGCGGAAACGCATGGGCGGGGTCGCGCCGGGGCTCCCCCGTAATTCGGCGATTACCGGTCGCGCATTAACGGTCTTGCGCGAGGCGGAGGCGCGGGCCGGAATCAAAATTTACTTTCCCGCCCCGAAGACCGACCGGCGCGGAGATGAACGACGCGTTAGTTACCGTGCGCGCCGAGCCGTGCCGCCCCCGAGTATTCCTCTCCGGCAAAGCACCAACTCCGGAGGCGGCGGCGGCGGCTGCTAGGGCGCAAATGGACGCAAATGGCCGAGATAGGAATTACGCAGTATTTTAATTACGGGAACCGGTCGCCCGCGGTGTGAATCCGATGTTGGCCGGGCATTTATAGCTCGGGCGTTGACCACTCTTTATTACGGGAGAGTGCCGGCGGGAAATAGCGCGTACGCGGGTAGTGCATGACTGGAAGGGCTCAGTCGATTTGTAATCGACGTGGATTGAATATTGATCATTTACGGCTACCTTTCAGTGCTCCCGCGGAGCGATCTTTATAGTGTATTATTCTCCCTTTGGCCGTTAAAAGTGAATAATTGCCCTTTTACTTTATTCGTTGTTTTATTCGCGTGATTGAAGTTTGTTTGCGAGTTGTAATTGACGTTTTAAACAAGACCATCGCATCTGCGAAACGGTGTGCTCTAATTGAGCATGCTTGGTCGTCTGAATCCGTTTTCAAATATGGGATTCAAAATGTGAATAATGTAGTTGTCAAAGCAGTTACCTACATATCATGGTCTCTTACCCACACGGGTATTTCCTTCTTAAATGCTAACATATGATTTGTAGTACATTGTACCGGAAGAAAAGTGAAAAGAGATGGGAGACATGTTATTAGTCACGAAAACGTAATGTTTCATCTCTATGAGAAAAAATTAAGTTATAAAAAGAATGGTGAGGATAAGTGAAATTTCCCATCACCTTTGAACTCTAGGTCCTACGAAATTGTATCATAATTGTATGAATCTTAAAGCAGGACGTATATTTTGGAAGGTTTCGGTAGTAGATGAAATTACTACAGAATGAAGATGAAAGAGATAAATGTTCCACGAAACGTGCTGTCGCATGTGCAGATGTATAAATGGAATTTAAATCATTCACTCTCTGTTCATTCGTAAAAGGTGAAAGCAGTTTGTCTTTCTGATACGCTCTAAAGCTAAGACACTGTTGGAACTCAAAGTGGGAGACAGACGTCAGTGTCGCTTTCTGTCGCTTACAGTCGGTGAAACTCGACTCGACCTATACTCTTTGCCATTGAGTCTCGCGTGTTAGATGGTGGTGGAAAAGGGGTCACGTGGCAGCTTTCTTTGAATTTGTGATTCCAATACATTTTTGATAATGTAAATTATGTAAATATCATAATAAGTAATTTCTGGTACCGTCAGATTTTCAAGAAATATTTCACTGATTTTTCTTTTATCGGTAATTTCTTGCTTTATTTTTATGACGAAAATGCGGATGCCTAAACGCATCTGTTAACGCCTCAACGCATTAGTTTACTCAAGATTTTGCTTTATGGGTAAATCGCATAGTTCTGAATAATTAATACATTCTGTATTAATGCATCAACTGGATATTTGCTTGACAAGTGCCTCCTCACCCACATTGGAGCCGGATGTAGAGATACATGGGCGAATTTCCGAATGACCTCCATTAAACTGCCCGCTAACAACGCATTTCGAACAACGTGTGCGCGAAGAAGTGCGAGTGTCATGTGCGAGTGTCACGTGCGAGTGTCATGTGCGAGTGTCCTGTGCGAGTGTCATGTGCGAGTGTCATGTGCGAGTGTCATGTGCGAGTGTCATGTGCGAGTGTCATGGGCGAGTGTCATGGGCGAGTGTCATGGGCGAGTGTCATGGGCGAGTATCATGTGCGAGTGTCATGTGCGAGTGTCATGTGCGAGTATTGTGTTCACGCCAGCTGTGCGGACCTTTCAGTCTGCGGAACAACGGGCTCGGGTGACTGACGGGAGGCGGCACCGGCCAAAGACCAGAGACCCTCCTCGGGATTCCGCGGCGCGTGAGCGGGCGGCGGGGTGCGGTCGTTCGCTCTCTACGGCACGAGCCGCGCCCTCCGCCGCTGGCATCTGTCTTTTCACGGGCGCGCTCTGGGCACACTTTCTGCGGATGCATGATTCCGAATGGGGAAACCGAACATCTGGTGCGTCTCTGTCGTGTTGTTCGGCGTTCTCTTCGGAATTTTCTTCTCCATATCAATGGATGGATAAATGGAAGTAATACTCCACACAATAAAGATCACTGAATTCAGGTCTTGCATTCCCGCATACGTGTTTCGAGGACATCATCTTCAGTGCCCCTGAAGAAACGTGGTACAAAGCTGGAATGTTAAACGTGCACCCATCCATATGAATTTTCACAAGCTATCTGCGGTTACCACCGAGTTAATTTTCCATATTATTTTCGATATTCTTAATTCTATTAGCTAGTCGTTATATTTACGTTTATCCTTTTGCAACGTCTTCCTCTGTTCTTCTGCCAGTTTTGTATTTACAGTTTTTTAGCATGAAAAAAATCACTGCATGAGTTCTAAGTCTAGCTTTCTTTCAACCGTCCGCCTTTTTTCTTCCAAATTTTCACAATATCTTTAATGTTTTTGTGTAAAATATCAGCTTATTGAACTATTTTCTACTTTAGTAATAAGGCTCTTCGAGAAATTGGTTCGAATTATAAAAGTTAGATTTTTCTTTTTATGCTGAGAGATATTGAGTAGACAATTGCAAAGAAACGTGTTACAGTGTAAATAAACAAAAATACCAAAAAAACTTGGCGGAAAACATGCGGAGCCGGTGGTGCTGGAGTTATGTTTCGGAAGCCGTATTTTGTTAATTGAGAAATAAAAAAAAACCACAGTACTAGAGTTCATTTAGTTTTTTTGATACTCAGGAACAAATCATTTCTTATTTGTTCAGTTCAAACTAGCATGAATAAATTTAACTGTCACAGCATTTGCAGCACATTATACGAAGGAGCGAGAATAAGTTCACTCAAGCTTGCCTTGATCACACTGAAGTTAGCTTCCAATTTTTTAATTTCATAATCAGAGATCAAAATATTTTAAAGTAGAAGTGTTTTTGTTTTTCTATGTTAAATCTATGACCATCCTTAAATCTATGTCTTTTCATTAGAATATTATCAATCATACGATCATCATGATCGCGAAAAATGGAAAGAGAAAGATTGCGAACTGAGTAATGATAAAATAAAGCGCGGGAAATTTGAATTTAAAATTTCGAATTTTTAGCAGTTTTTAAAATTGAGGGAAAAATTAAAGCAAAAATGTAAGGAAAATATTAGGAGTCTTTTTTGAGAAGATAATTGTTTAATATTTAAAAATTGCCTATTTCACGAAAAATTACTATAAAACTTACTTGTATTTTCAAAAACCTTGTTTGATGAGCAGATTTTGTGAAGGAAAACAATATTGAACTGTGGCATTTTTTTTGAAAATTCAGGTAGTACGTGATAATGCGATGTATGTGTATGTTGCTCTATTAACGAGAAAAAAAATTGGATTAATGTTTGAGAAACATGTTAAGTGTACCCAGAAATAATAATTTCCATTTTAAATGCAAGAGACATCAATCAGATCAGTGGAATATCAATTGTGGTGGAAATCCTGATTACGGTGTAGCCGCTACCGTTGCTCGCAGACTGGACGGTCGGCCGGCCGGCCGGCCGAACGGTCGGACGGACGGACGGACGGACGGACGGACGGACGGACGGACTGACGCATGGACGGACAGACAGACAAACAGAGTTTTTCCGTCAATCGAATTTTCGGTATCGATTCTCACCCCTCAACGTGCTAGAGGAAGTAATTTACTACACATAGGAACAATATTTATCCACTTTTTCGTTACCAAGTCCCGACAATGAGAGTTTCTTCTTCAAAAATAGCCTTTTCATTTCGTACGTTACTTTCTCTTTCCTGCGTATTCAGTAGGAGGGAAAGTAATAAAGTGGTTCATGTAGTCGGATGAGTGCTGTGAAAAGCGCGATTCCCTGATCAAAGATTTTGAAATTATATTGTATAATATATTGTATTTGTTGAAATCCGTTGTCCGTTTTTGCTCTTTGGATCATTGTAGTCGAGGTAAAAAGGACTTTTGAAGATAAATTTCAGTGTTAAATCACATTTAATGTTTCTTTGTCCTCCGAGCAGATATTGCCGAGAAACAATGTTGCAGCTGTTGAGCACAGCCCCTCACTCGCACGTTCCCATTGTGCTGGGCATGAACGGGAGAGTCTGTGCCTCGGGCCACAAACCTTCTTAATTGAGCACCGTGACCCTCAAGCGGCGAATGACGGCGCAAGGACGGACCTCTAAGTTTACGACAAAATACGGGCGTGCACGGGGTGAGGTCATGAGGGACAACCGGGGCTAAATCGAAGCTTTGCATGCAAAAGGAAGTGTAATACACTATTATTGACGGATGTTTACAGGTGCCCTAACGCCATGCATGAGACCACTTTTCAGCTACGATCCTTGTGTGACTTGTCTAGATTTCTTGAAACATCTATAGCGATTGACAAGGAAAATTTAGGATTTAGTTGACCAACAAGTTATGTTTTATTGTACTGTACACTATTATGTAGTATGTTGTATTATCTTGTTTTGACATGTAAATTAAGATTAATGTTTTTATTAAACTTAGAGTAGATTTGTCATTACCGTGAAAACTAGCTTCGTATTAGTTTTCGTGCGTGAAATAGCCACAACCGTGGTACCTCCTTTATCATCAACGTTATCTGTACCAGATCCTGCAACTTCGAAAACCGTACCAATATAAAGCAGAATAAAATAAGTTTATAATGGATCTTATTTTCTCAAGTATAAGAAAAAGTATTTCAGTAAAATTCACTATCTTCATTAGAAAAATATCAGGGGCAGATTTTTAAATTCCAATGTCAGCTATTTTGTCGATATCTGTGCTTTTGTAGCTTCATAGCTCTCAAGTTTGCTTTTTAGAAAAGAAATCAGACAAATGTATTTGTTCATATATATTCATAGATATTCATCACGGTTTAGGAATTGAAAATTCGTAAGGATCCCGATCGTTAAGACTCCGATCTATTGTTTTTGGCACAAAAAAAGTACTCTTCATTAGCATTGTGCCATTACATATATCATATCATACTTTTTGGTACTTACTTTCTCAGCATATTTTATTAGCAAAATATTCTAACAAAACATCTTTACATACATTTGGAAATTCTCGTTTCCTCACTACATTGTGTAAAAACTTCCTATTCTTTGTCTTTTTTTTTTCTTTTTCGATTTATTAGCTAGTTACGATTCCACGACCTTAGCAGTTTTGATTGTAATATATTTAGGAATTTCTTCAATCTCCATTGCGCTTTGTTCACTTTCTGCACTGAATGACCGCTCATAACAATGTCAGGTTAAATATTGTTACTTACCGATTGTACATGCGTTTGTAAACTACCACAAACTACCATGGCAGTCTTAGTCAATACCATTAATCTTATAGACATACTGTTATAAAATGCCAAAATATTTAAAAGGCGATCGGAAAGATATAAAAACATAGTACATTACACGTGAGTAATGGGCCATTATTTGCTTGTTAGTTGTTTTTTTCACTCGCGATAAAACGCTTGGGAATAAATAACTGACTAGCACCTAATGATCTATTTTACACACTTCTAAAGTAAATAACTATTATTTGCGTTGTGTCGTTTTAGTAACCATTGTTGTTGATTTCTATCAGCTTTCCTTAGGACGCTTCGCCTCATTATTTATAAACACTCCATTTAAAAGTACTTATTTTCACGTTATAAAATTAGTGAAGTAATTTCTTATACGACTTTTTTTTGACAAGATTTGTTATTGAATTTACCTCAGAGTAACTTATCAGAATTTCATAATTCATACAGCTTTAACGTTAAATGTCCATAGGTAAAATTGAAAAGGCTAATTCATTTTGTATTTGATATAGAGTCCACCGAGACAGAACGATAATACGCAGTTTTAAATATTTTACCAACACACAATATCTTTCTGAATCGATATTTATGGCTTACTGGATTCCATACTATTACAGTGTCAAAGATTAGTTCTAATGTGATTATTTTTTCCACGTAACTATAAATTAGTATTGTACGTCACCCTATCGAAAAATCAATTTTATAAATGTAGTTAATAATTGAGATGAAATAAAAGTTGAAATATGGATATTAAACAAAAAATACCTATTATTTTTGTTCTTTTGTAATATTTGGTGACGGTGATTTAAATAATTTCATTTAAAATTCTTATTTAAATTGGTCTTTAAATAAAACCAATTAAAAATTTGCTTAGTTAAATATACTAATCACAATTTTGTAAATCGCGTAAGAACATTTTTGTCAGCTTTCATTAAACTTTCAATACCTGGTTAATCTACTTAATTATGTAAGAAAAATATTTTACTAATAAAAATCTAATTTAAATAAATAAATTCCAATTCTGGGAGCGTATTGCAGACGGCCCCAACTCGGGCCTCTCGCCTCGGCCTTATTTTTTCTTTTTACAGAAAAGTGTTGAAAATGCTTTCCACCTACTTCTTCGTACTTTTGGTACCGACAAAATGTGTTGTGGATTACTCACTAAAATCTTCTCTTTTGTAGAAATTTCTCAATATTTGTTTCTGAATCTCCGTGATTGAGTGTGGATTCTTTTAATGCAATGTGTTTGTCAGCAAACCCTATATATTACATCGTTACGCGTCGGAAGATCTTGACGGCAAGAGACCACGACCTAAATGATATATAATATTCTAACACCTTACATTTCAGTATTTGAAAAAACAATGATAAAAATGCTCTTTGTTTTAAAATTAATCGCTTAGCTTGTCGGAGAAGCATGTAGTGTACTGTATTTTCAACTTCCTTTTAGTTCCTTGTAACAGTGGTTGGAAGAGGAAGTGTCGATGATTAGTAAAAAAGAAAAATGTAACGTTTCTGTGACGAAGAGAAATAATTCTACGGAAACCCGCCCCTTATGTCAGCCATCATCGCCATGGAGTTAACTATCGGAACTCCGCCCAGTTCTTGAGTAGCCGCGCTGTATAAATAAGAAATAGAATATAAATAATATATGTGTTTTTTAAAGACATCTTGATTTTTTTACCTTACTTTTGTTCATCACTTCTGATCCATTTTGGTACTCTGAGGGTCCTGATAGATTTAGTGGCAGGGTTCCCAATTACCTAGCAACCTGTAATGCGGATATTTTCAGATTTCTGCTGAGCAGACAGATTTTCTAGTCTGATAACGCCGAAAATAATAGCATTTTAAAGCATGAAATACCCTTCTTGGACATATAGAAAGCGTACCTAAAATTGGTTTTAAAGTATATCAACACCGAAGAACGAAAATCAGTATTTATTGAAAAAGACATCAGCTGTACGAATAGAAATGGTACATACTGTATCTATGCTGGCGCTGCAGCTGAGTCGCTTTCTTGCCACTTCTCGATCGGGAATATTTGTCCATTTGTTAGTGAGTGGCGAATTTCATCTATTGGAGATCGATGGCGTGGAGGTGAAGGGCGGCGACGCGGCGACGCGAAATAACCCAGACCGTCCGTTCCCTACAGTCTCTGGACTCGCCTTCATTTCGATTGCGCATCGCCCACGGAGCATTGTGTCGGGAGGAGCCATTGTTTCGTAGAAGGAACCTCCCCACCCACCCAGGAGCGGTTTCTCTGCGATCGTCTAATCCGGCTGACGCCGTCGTGAACGCGACGAGCGCGTGGTAATGACCTCGCGCCGCTAATGGCCCTTGACTGCGGTCACGCGCCGCGCGGCGCGGCGCAACGCAACGCTGGGGACTACCATTGTCTGGTTTGGGACGGCCTCTTTAAGGCGGCTGTTTCCAATTTCCTTGTGGGTGGATCCATTCTGAAAATTGTCTTGGGAGTATCCGTTAGGAAAAATGATTTCGGAAAATCGAATTTAAAAACGTGAAACAAAACATGAATGCGAAAGTTCAGTTTTACACCTGGACCTTCTGGTGAGCGTTACTAGAAATGAAAATAGAAATAATATTTGATAATACTTATGCATTTTACTGGTGTCATGTTGATGGCAATTAATTGGCAGAAATCGCGACAAAGTCAGCGAATGAATCATATCCAAGAAATGTTCTTGAGGAACTGGTTTCAATGACAGCGTTTCTAAGAAAAATGACATTTGTGAGAAATGAATAGGAATATTGAAAAGTGTAAAAGTTAAAGTACAAACATTAAAAATGGCAAACTGTAATCACTTATTCCGAAAAATGTCATGATTTTAAAATAAAAATATATTTTTTAAAATAAAAAAATTAAAACATTTGTCATCCATTAAACTGGTCTTAGAAGCTATTTAAAACATCGTTTTTGTGGCTCAGTAATTAGAGGAATGGGGGCGAAAACTTCCCGGTCGGGACCTGGTACACGCTTTAAACTATTAAATTAAAAAAATCATTTGGGAATCACAATGTTTGGAGAAACGTTTTTTCAAAACATTAGTGTTTTTTTTTAAATTTTGTGAATAGAGATTGAAAGAATTGAAATATAATATTAAAATATTCTTATAAGTTGGAAACATATTTTCAGCGAGAATCAATCTTCAAAACGTTCACTTCATTTCGGTTGGTAATTTTTACTACTATATCCGAGTAAACTCCTGGTCTCTTATCAAATTACTAGCCTGAAGAGCTTTAATAGGTGAAATGTTTGCTTCACTTCCTCTCGTCAGATCGTATTCGATTGTGCACTAAACATTGATGGTCCGCATTACATTTGTTGCAACAACAGAGTTTCAAAGCATTAAACGTGAAATCTAAACGGATTCACAAGAAATATCGCGGCTCTAAAGAATTCAGGACTCAAACTCTTCGAAAATGGAATTATATAATGTCAGTGATTCACGCCTTAGACTTATTACATCTACATTACCAATTAAATATCAGTTGAAGGTTACGTAGAGTTGCGAAGCGTACGGTATGAAACAAATGTGAAGATTTTTTATTTGAGTGTTGACTGCATTGACCTTTCTACCTTCAAATTCCCTCACTTTCAACCCAATTTCCCTCAAAGTCAGGGGAATTCGCGATAAGTCGTAAATTAAGTCTGTGGGCAATGTTGAGGGATTCAAAAATTGCATTCATCGAGAATTCAGTCTGGGGAATCTCAAGACCGATATTTACGTGTTGCTTAATATGGATGCTCCGATGGATTTGTTAGAAAATATTTTGTTTTCTTGTGTCCGCTACTTAAGTGGCTATTTAATTGGATACATTATCAGTAGTTGTTATCACATTCTTGGCTATCCGAGATAGCCCAGAATGTATTGACTCCGGCCGCGGACGCCTACGAAAGCAGTAGTTATGAGCTTGAAATTTGTTCTTCTTGAATTGTATGGAAATATTTTCTGTGACCACAGAGATATCACAAAGCATTTTGCTGACCCACGAAATAAGGGAAGAACTTTCTGTGTTTGCGAGCGCTCGAGAAATGAAATAGACGGGGGCTCATATTACGCTCAGTTTTGTGTACGCATCTCACGTCGTCGGGAACTCTTGACGATATTTACATACTCGCCCTCCCGGATGTAGTTCCTCCACGAACGCGTTGCTTCTGTGCCACTGATGTGTGTTGTGCATGGCAGGGGCTCAATGCTCCCACATTTAGGAGAAACTAAGAACTTGTTGCAGAAACCGGCCAATTGTGTAACACAATTTCTTCAGCGACATATAAGATGAATAGTTCGCTGGCTTGTGAAGTTTTACGAGTAAACGAAAATACGTGCTAAATTTATTAATGCCATTTCATTTTTAATACTCTTTAATGCTTCAAATGAAATGAGAATGTAGACGATTTCTTCAAGTTCATTAAAAATCAGGTGTGAAGAAATGAATCAGGGATTAATTGTGAAGTTTTACGAGAAAAATAAAATCGATGCTAAATTTATTAATAGCATTCCATGTCTCATACTGTTTAGTGCTTCAAATAACAATGTAGATGATTTCTTCAAGTTGAGTAAAATTCAGGTATCAAGAACAGTATGGGCGTTTTTCGTGGATAGGACATTGGCTTCGTATATCATCAAATTGGCAGCTGTATGGTAGGTGATTTTTAATCCTCAGGCTAATCTCATACATTTGGTCTCGCCATCCATCCAATTCGTAATCCAAACACTGTAGTTCTTAATATTGTTTAAACCACGTACGAACGTAATGTTTTTGATCCACTGATGTTAAACGGTATAAAATATTTGTTGCTCTCATACTACATCCGTACTCGTTAAAAATTAAAAAACACTGAGTTCTTCTGCGCAACTTTCATATTTATAATGCAATGCAGGCTAAGTGATGTATGTGACGCCTTGAGGTGAGAAATCGCCCCCATATCCGAAGAACCATTACCAGCTCCGAAGAAAAGTTAGGAGCGGGGAGCCCGCAGAAAGGGGCCACTCGCTCCCTAAGGGGTTGGCGAGCGCGCCGCGGCGCCGCCGCTAACCCGTTAACGGCATTGCGCCGCGCCGATGAAGCATAAAAGAAACATTGTCCACAACAATAAAACCAGGGAGTCAATCAGGCGGCGCGGCGCGCGGGTGGTCGTCGGCCGGGGCGGCCGGCGGCAGCGGGGCGGCGGCGGAGGCGGCGTCGTATTCCTCCGCGCCGAGGACGAGGATGAGGACGGCGAAGGCGGCGGCGGCGGCGGCGGGCAGCAGCTGGTGCGCTCGCCTTTACGACCGCCATGCATCATTAACGTGGAGGCCCACCGACGGGCGGGCCCACGGCGGCGGCGGCGGCCCGCCATGTCCCCCCCCTCCTGCCACGCCCCCCGGTCCTCCGCTCCTCGCCGGCCTCGCCCCGCCGGTTTACTGGCCGTTTGATTCCTTGTTAACTGCCGGGCGCGACTTAAGGCGACCCGGAAAGTAATCGAGGTCCCGCCCGGCCGCGAGACGGGAAGAAATTAAAGCCGGAGTGGTAGGTCCCCCTCGCACCTGAGCGCACCATCCCCCACGGGGAAGGGGTTAGGCGGCCTCGGGCTGGCGGCCGCGTTTCTTGTACTGTTCTTCCTCTGAACTCGCACACGGTCTCTATCTCTAGTTTCCTTACACATCGACCCTAGGTGTCTTGTCGTGTTCTTTGGAAGCAAGTGTGTCTGGTTTGCACCCTTCGGCAGGATGAGGGGTGTTTGTGTTTCCCTCTGGCGACCTTTGCTCTTGCTTCACGTCAAGTTTCGTTTTATTTGCACTTTTTATCGTACAGATCTATTGTAACTACTACTCACCTCACTCCTTGCCTGTAAGCCAGTAATGCTTTACCCGAAGTTTACAGATGAAATGGATTGACTATTCGCATCCACTGGTATAAAATGAGCATTCATTTCACTATGGGTTGACCCGAGCAAATTATTGACATATATAGTTTGATATAATTTTTATTATTTACCCGAATGTTTTTGTTTCATTTTCATGTTAATTTTTTATTCCAATTTGATCCTAAATTTGATAGTGAAATTATACACGAAATTGGTATTACAATAATGTTAAACTCGTAGTGATCATTAGCTCGCAATGGTTTATGAGAACGAGCACCCAACGTTTGTGTTATTTCAATTGCATAGTAATGATATATTTCAATGGAAATTATCTCTTAATTTAACATACTACTGCACATAAATTAGTCTTAGCGGAAGCTAACTGTGCAAAATAATAATTAAAATCATTAGCGAATGTTCTGAATTGTGGTTGTCCCTTGCCTCCTATCAAAATCCCATACTACCCGTCGTCGGAACTCCCTCGCGTTTCCTTGCCGGCCGAACCCCCTGATTTCACCCTGACCATCCGTTTATCTTTCCCCCCGCCCTCGCATTTTACCCTACCCGGCTCCACACGCTATTTTCTCTCGGACCTTTCGCCGCCCCTGCGCCCACGGCCCCGCGCCGCCTTCGCCCCCTCCGCGCACGCTCTCACCTGCGCCCTCGCCCGCCGCCGCCGCCGCCGCCGCCGCCGCCGCCGCCGCCGCCGCCGCCGCCGCCGCTTCACTTATTTAGTGCGACCTCTGCGCCGTGGCGCGGGCGAGGGCAAGGGCGGCGCGCGCGCTTAATCCCCGGCGGGCGGGTGACCGGGCGGGCGGGGTCATCGGTTCGCCGCCCGCGGGCGGGGATTCGGACACACGCGCCTGGGCAGGGCTAGGCGGCTCTGGGTTGGGACGCCCCCCCCCTCCCCCCCCCACACACACGTAGTGTGGGGAGGCGCCGCCGGTTTCCTGCGTTTAGTACATTGCTTTAATTCGGCGTTGGATTGGGTGCTCCCCTCTCCTTTTGACTCTTGTAGTTCGTGCCGTGTAATTTTGTAATTGAACCAAAATCTGAAAAGTAGTCGTTAAATTTCATTGAAGTGGGATCTCGGATCTGAGTGGGGAAGTTCGACTTACCGCATATGTTGACTTAGATCGCCTTGCACTGACAAGAGGTGGGGGAAAGAAAAATTCGAGATAGCGAGGGATTTAAGTTTTTGTTCTTTGAGAAATACAGAGTACATACTTCGATCCACATTGAATTTAAATAATGTTCCCCAAGATTATTTTCAATGCAGTAATAAGTATGCCAAACAAATTTACATACTTAAACATCAGTAAAACAATAAAACATTTTGAAAGTTTGCACGGATATTGAAGAGACCCCAGATATAAGCATTGGAAATGATGAATAATTAATTCGCTTGCATTGAAATGATTTCGCGGTCTGTTTGGTGATGTGGTATGTTTGGGTTTGGTGATGGATCTATCTCTCGGCTAAATTATTTATTAAAAAACTACTGTTTAATTAAAATGCTTAAATGTTTGAAAATCTTAATTCTATTATAATTTTTCTATTGGTCCATGACAGCAAAAATGCTGCTAAACGTAACTACACAAAATTATTTTCAAAAAACCGCCTGCTCACCTCTAAAAAACAACAAATTAACTACTCTCTTATAACACTGCAATTAATTAAAAATGTGCACATAAAAAGTTTCTATAACATTTTATAATATGTTCGGAACACGGTACTACAGGTATCTGCGAATCAAGAATATCAATGAAGTTGATGTTCAATAACGGAAAATGTGAATAACAAATATTATTGGCGGGAGCTTTTCTGTTGTATGACGTCAGCGGTGTCGTTTGTTGCTGTGCTAGTGCTGTACTCAGACGGAATAACACAATCAAATATTTCAATTTTTTACTATCTCTAAGTCTATCGTGTTCCTATAAGGAAACTTATTGTATTTTCCCTTGTTCCTGAGGCTACACAGTTTTCTTTCAATTTCTAAAATTGGAAATTAGTTTTATATGGGGGTAAATTTATCTCAAGTAATTTAGCTTTGTTTATACGGACTTTCATTTGAGTAATAGAAGTTAAAATATTAAATTAGATACCTAGATAGATTAGAATATGTAGATATATAGATGAGATAAAATAGATAAAATAATAGTTTTTATATTATTATTATTATTATTTTTATTTTTATTATTGGCGTATAGGCCATTACTGACCACGTTACACGATTAACGTGTGCAGTTCTACCAGGATCAGCTTTTCATCTGTATCCCTCTTAACGACAAGGTTGTTACGCCTTGAAGTTTGAATTATGAGATGGTAAGATGATGATGAATGGTGAAGGGACATTCACAAATATCGGTGCAGACGACGGCTGCCACAGCCGTCTGCGCCACGGGCCCGATTATTATTATTATTATTATTATTATTATTATTATTATTATTATTACTATTATTATTACTATTATTATTACTATTATTATTATCATTATTATTATTATTACTATTATTATTAATTTTGGTGATTGGATGTTAAGTATCTCCCATGACTAAAATTAAGTCATTTCTATTTTGAATTAATCAGATTAAATGTTCGTTTTAATTTCGAAATGAATTAGGTGAAAAAAATGTAATCTTATCCTTTTTGTTCTTTCCTAATACTCGTTTCATATTGGGAACGTTACAGTAATTGTCGCAGATCGCCAGTTACGCTTCCCTGGAATTTGAATGCAAGAAGTCTTTTAAAACTAATTACATCAATTAATTTTTATGCATTTTAAATATTTTTCTGTATTGGACTATGCTTAAAGTGAGAAGGACATTTAATTCTTTGGTGCAAAACATTAAGAGGAAATAGTCTCTATTCTCGCCTAGATTCCTTTCAGATGTCTTCAGAGAATCCTCTGCTGTAGCCGTATTGATCGTGCCGCGCGATGAGCGGTGCTTTTGACTTCTTATGGAGCTGTTGCGGCCTTCCCGAGGCGCGATTTGGCGAAACAGCCGCTAACCTCACAGTGCACGCGGAAATTCAATTAAGCAGTTCGCTTTAATTGTCGGAAACGTCCCGAGCGGAAGAATTCCTTCTCGCCTTCACCGCCGCGCGCCAGCAATTGCGAGCTGCCGTTGCCCGCGTCGCGCCCTCCCAAGGCGGTGGGCGGAAGCCCGGAATTAGCCCGGATATGGCCACCCCGCTCCCCCTCACCCTCACTTTTGAACGATCGTTGAAGTTCCGCACACTCACCGCCTCTAGGTTTTGTGCTCTACGATTCTCGCTACCCCACCGCTCCTGACTCGTCTGCCACCCACGGATATTCTCTATTGCTCGCACTGGTCAAGTTCAACCGCGGGCTGGAGAAGAATTCTAGCGGCCGGCTGCTCTGATCGGTTGTTTTCGAAATATCACCACGCTGAGCGTGATATTTCCTTCCTGTCCCTTGAATCCTCTTACACACAGACTTACAAGCACTTACACATTTTCAAACGTGTCGGGAAACCAGTCGGGAACATGGAGCTAGTCCCGGCTCGTTCAGTGTCCCATTGGTGGGAGATATCTGGTTGGGAAGGACCCCGCTAGCCGACGTGTAGGTTCCCGCCGGATCTCACCACCCAGCGGGGGAAGCTTCCCGCCACCTCATGCGAGAAAACATGCACTACTATTGCGGGACTAATTACTTTACCAGTTAACACTCCCGGAAACACTAATCAATCTATCACCCCCGTCACCTCGCCACCATGTCGCGTTTCATTCCTCCTTGTCCTACTACTCGTACGTCGCCCTAGCGGTCATTGTCCCTTGTACTGAGCCCGCCAGCTGCGTCATCTCCGAGTACCGTCTCGTCCGTGTTGTCTTTTTTATCTGAGCGGCCTCGTCGATCCTGTCTCTATTTTCACCATTCTCTTAGCGGATCAGGCAGTATTTAACTTTCTAAATAACGAAATAATTGTAAACGTTGTCATTGCCAACAAAAGTACTTTTGTTGGCAATGACAACGTTTACAATTATTTCATGAAAAATGCCAACGATAACGCACCACAACACCTATATTTTCTAAATAACACCAACTCAGTATCGGAAGTTCTCTGATCCTTTCGCCTTGCTGCCTTCCCTACCTCAACTTCCTTTTCGTAACCGGATTCCGACGCTCTCCTCAAAACTCAGCTGTCTCCAGCTTTTCTGTGAATCTTTTCAGTGATTTTGGTACGCACACTTGTTCGTCACTCACTCCGCTATTTGTTATGTTGACGATACTTGCCCTGTAAGAACATTGCTAGTACTTTTGCCCACAATTTATTATTTTATCCCCTTCATTTCGTTCTCTCACCCTCCATTGAGCTACATCTGAAACCCACCTTTGAATTTTATTTCACCGACACATAAATCCCAACATTATCACGTTTTTTCCACTACTTGTTTCGCCATCCTGTTTACTTCCATCCTTTTCGTTTGTATGCCGAGGCTTCACACATCATGCTATCTGGATTGCCGATCCTCCTACTCCATTCTGTTCTTACGTTATATCCAGCGCTTGCGGCTCTGCCCTTCCTTCCGATCTTCTCCACAGCCTTCGGATCCATTCACCCCTCACCACCTCATACTCCGTATCCTCAACCCTTTCCCCCCTTTGCGACAACGACCCTGCCTCACGCTCTTCAAAGCGACTCGCGGGAGCGCTGCGGCGAAGATTGTTGAAGTTACTTTCGGGACAGGTAACTTTATCGCGGGAATTGTACGACGCCCTTTCCCCAGCTGTATCTCGCTCCGCGGCTGGGCTTGGCTTGGCTGGGCGAGGTCCTGGCCGGGAGCGGGGAGGAGGCCCGGCGGGGGACGCGGGGCAAGGCCTCGGTGGCGGGGGCGGGGGCGGAGGCGGAGGCGGCTGCGCGGACTCCGGCGGACCGCAGAGCCCTCGCAGTAAACGTTATCCCACGGGCTCCGCTCCTCGGTTTTTATGTCTCCGCAAAGTAGCAGATCCCCATGCGCAGATCTTCGCGTGTAATGAAGCACTCTATACGCTTATACCCGGTCCCTAAAAACGTGCATCCCATTTTCTTTTAAAAGATAAGTACAAGAATAATCCAGTTATTATAGCTTTATTTTTAATATTAATATTTTTGGCTCGTTGCTAGGGGATCTTTCCCAGGGCCCGTGGTACTTTCTAAATCGGTCTAAAATATTCAGGAGTATTCTCTGTGGAGTATTTTAGACAGTTCCATTATCTTGGTTTTGAAGTCCGCCACAGGCGCTGCCGCTGCGGCAGCCACCTCCGGCACCACCGCTACCTTGCCCTATTCCGCGTTCGCTCGCCACCGCCGCCGCCGCCCCCACGACCGGCAACAAAGGGAGCCAGCGGAGGCGACGGCAGTAGCAGCAACCAATGTAATGCATACGAAACGCCGGGGTACACAGCCGACCTACCGGGGGGTTTGAATTATTGAGGGTAGCCCGGTGCACCCCAACAAAACCGGGCAAATGACTGGCCGGCGCCCCGCGCCCTCTGCCGGCGATTCTGTGAAACATTCATAGGGACCCGGGTGCCCGACGGGCGTCCCGCCCTGCCTCGCCCGCACGCCTCCTCGCCCGCCCCCGCCCCCGCCCCGGACCTCGTCGCCCCGCAGGACCCCGCCTCGCCGCAGCGCCCGCCCTCCCGCCCGCTCACCCGCCCCGGGCCGCCCGCGGTCGCGGTCGAGCGCGACTTTTTGGCCTCGCGGGCGAATGGGGTTTTGCGCGGGCGGGACGGCGCGGCGGCCCCCGAGCGGTGGCTCGGTCGCTCGATCTGTGAAGGGCGCCGATGAAACATTCAGCCGTGGAAACGTCTTCGGGAGTGTTTGAGTGCGGGTTACTAGTTCACTAGGAGCCGCCCAGGTCTGGGAATGTGTCAACCCTACGTATTTGGCTCGCGCGCGTTTTGCATGTTGGTTATTTTTAGTTTAATAACAGAAATATTCATTGCGGAAAAAAACGAAATCGACATTCGTTGTCATGCGTTTTCAAGATGGGCCATTGTAAGCACGTAGTGGTCGAATATTCAATATTTATAATATTCTGAATGGGAAATACTGAAAATATGTAAATTAATTAAATTAATTGGTTCAATTTTGGAATTTCTGTTGATAAATATTTCAGCTGTTTTTGTGAGCAACTTTCAACTTTATAATATCAGTGAAATTTATACAAGTTTTTCAGTTTTATTGTTAGCTAATCTAAATCTTTCCGATTTCTGATATCAAGAAGTTTCCGACACAGCTACGTTTGTGATAATCCACATTCTAGTTTAACTCTAGTAATTCGCATCTACTTGATTTTGAGGAGACATCGACGTTTGGAGATACTGTTCAAGTATGCTGGCATGGCGGAACAAATTGGGTGACCTTCCACGAAACGTGCCTGCCTGAACCGCTCTTGGATGCTGTGGAATGTCTTTAGGTATCTTGCTTGATGGATACTAGATATTAAGGTCTGTGCTGAGGAATAAGGAGATGTTTATTACCTGACAATATTGATCCTACCGATAAATCAGTGGACGTTTAATATGTTAACTTTAATCGAGCATGTATACTGAAAGTTTAACCATTGAGTCAGTTATTCACTTTAACTTTCTGAGAATTTACCTCTACGTATTTTATAGAATGGTTTTGGACTTGCGTGAGAATAACCATGGTAACAATTCAGTTTTTATTTCATACTTTTTTTGGTTTAGTTTTTCGAAATTCGAATATTTTTTGTCTTCATCAAACGTTCAGAAGTAGATAATTCTGCAGTGGGAACGAAATAACAAGCAAATGAAATACGTAAGTTCAGCCATTCCAGTACCTGCTGGCAAGATGGGATTTGAGAGATAAGCCTAACAACTTAGTAAGGAGCTCGGAACAAAGACTTTCTGTAATAAGAGACATCCTTTCTACGATAAAAAAATGATTTATGTTTTTCTCAGGCATTTTGCGAAGTGAAATGAGAAACTTTTGAAGCACTTAGGCTCTACGAACAATAGTGGTTGCCAAATCTTCGTTGCCAAACTCTCGGTGTTACTTTTGCTCTTGATTGGCTGCGAGTCAGTTAGGTGAAAGTGAATTAGAGGAAATAATATGGGCTAACCACCATAATCTTGTTTAATATTTGATACTACAATAGCTTTGAAGACAAATTATTGATTTTGATGAAATGAAGTATGATGATGTTTTAATGAACGATAATATAATATACGATTAACAAATAGTACTTGACGGTATTCGAATAGGGATTCACTCTTGAAAGAATAATAAAACGGAATGCGGAAATAGGTTAGAATGTTTCTTCAATAAAAATTGTGCATTATAATTAATTTATTATATTTTGGACAGTTTCTATATAATCGTAGTAATTGCAATAATTCATAATGAATTTTATTATCCTGAAATTCAGTTGAAAATAATGACAATTCAAAATGTTATATATTTGGAACCAGAGAATGTAAAAATCTGCCTTCATTCGCAAATGTAAATTTATAAGAACTTATGCTAGATATTTATTTTTAAAAACACTTTTCACAATACTATGATTTGGTTTTATTTGAAAGTTTTTGCATTTTTTGTATCGTACAACGGTATCGGTTTAATATTTGATTTTTCTTGACATTTGGGTAACTTGATATATTATAATAATTCAGTTTGGCTGAGGGAATAGATCTATTCTTGTCATGTGAATGTCGGCTTTACATAAGCATTGACAGTGAATACGGTACATTACAATTTAATTTACATTTTCGAGAAAACTGCTGTGTTTGTACTTTTATTTTCATCAGGTGGAATATTTCTTTTTAGAGTGGTTTTTAATGCTTCACTTATTACAAAGTAATACAAAATTATGTTAAGATGAAAGGTGCGTATTATTATGTAGCATGTGAAAATGAAATATTAAGCAGTAAAGTATAGCATTAGGAAAGGGAGTACTTTTTACGTTCGTGTATGAAATTTGTTTACATAAAGAAGATATAAGAATGTCTTCACAACGTTGGATGGTGTTGCATGAATGCCATAAGGAGAGTCCATCCATTTATCACCTTTTCGAAAGATTACCTCTTTGCAAGACTTATCTCCCTTCCTTAATCATTACGAAATCAGGGAAGAGAGTATGTGTACTGTACGGCGTTGCAGAGATCTGATTCCATTGCAATTTTCTCGAAAGCAGCCGGATCCAAAAGCGTACATAAGACGATGAATATTTAAAACGCTTTTCCCATTGTGCCGGGTCCATCCGCGGCGCAGAGTTATGTAAAGCTTTTGTGCGAGGGGTTAATTGTTTTATCGCGTCGTGTCGCAACCCCGCGCGAGTGGGGTGCCTGCCGGAAGAGCGTGCTGCAGACCGGCGTTCTATGCGTGCCCCGTACGGCCGTACTCCGACGCCCTCGCTGTGATGGAAACACTGATTGTGCGACTACATGTGGTGTTGCGCTCTGTGAGGTTCAGATACTAGCTTCAGAAATTTGGGAATCGGGGTAAATGATCAGGATTTTATTGTGAGGCATTCTAACATAAGAACAATTGTGAATATTAGTAGTGTACACGTAAGCTTCCGCGGCTCGAGTTCAAGACGTCTTGGATGTCCGGGTGACGCCGCGTCGATGGCTGTGAGGCCGACGTTTCGCCTGTCATATCACAGGCTTCCTCAACTCGTCAGTACCCAGGAATCTCGTCTCTACCTTGAGGCTTGTCACCTGGACAGCCAAGAAGTCAATATTAATGATGGTTTCTTGGCCTCATGATATCAATTCGTGTATTTGGCCGAAATCTTGATCTTCGGCTAACGAAATGCTGGTTTTGTTTAGGCGTGCGACCATTTATTGGCATTTTTTAGACCTGCATGTTTATCCGTGTTGCCCCGTATATTCTAGGTTACGACGTATTGCATGTGTTCACTGACTTTTTGCCCCGACTGCAACTCATGTTTTGTGGTATACTAATAGTCATGGTAATGATCAAAAACTTTTATTTGTAACTTACAACATTGGTATATTTATGTAGTGTCTGAATGTTTTCACTGTTAAAGCTTACTTTCTCAGCGGAAACGTAATTCGCTTCTACCCAAAACAGTCGATATGTCGACTTCCAATGGCATTACCTCACTTCTACCACAACCATTCAGAAAAAAGCGTACTGTTCGAGTTGCTTGGCTGGCGCAGGCACTTGCAAAGCCACTTCGACGATTGGAGCAAGCGCGCGAACGCGGGCTTACGTTTTTCCGTGCACCTCTCACCGGCGCCTCTCCCGCTAGGCGAATCTCAGGGGCGCGTTGAGGCGCGCCTCCGTTTTTAGCCGGGCGGGGCTACCTTGTAATCATCGGGGCGTAACAGGCCCAGCGTGGCCGTGTCGGGTGCGCGAACGCCGCGTCTAATGGTGATGAACGCCCTGCTGCAGCAGGGCAGCGCCGCTCGGCGCCGTGGGGTGGCGGTGGCGGCGTCGGCGGCGGCGGCGGCGGCGTCGACGGTCTGGGGTGGGCGTCCGGCCTCGCAGCGCGCGCGCGTCATCGCCACTCGTTAACTGCGCCTCGCTATGGCGAAAGGGCGGAAGTCTAATTGACGCCACCCTCGCGCAAGTTCGTCATGCGTGCCCGTCGGTGGGGGTGGGGGGGGCGGAGGGGGAGAGGGCCGGCGCGCCGGGCGGGCAGGCCTCGACGGGCGGCGTGGGCGGCGGAGGCAGCGGGGCACTAAGCAAGATGCATGCACTCGCCGGCGCGCGCCCGCCCGCGGCCTGACCCGCCCACGCCGCCCTGACCGCCGCCATTGCTCTTCATTTGGCGGGAAAGGTCGCAGCATCAGCGGCAGCTGCGGTGGTGGAGGCGGTCGTAGGTGGAGGATGCGGAAGAGGTGGTGGCGATAGAGACAGCAGGGGCGGTGATAGTCGCGATGACGGCGAAGTGCGATTGAAGAGGAGGCATAACGGTGAATAGGGCGAACTGCTTGGGTGGCCGCTTTTGTAAATTGCTGGGTGGTAGGCGCGTTGAGGGGATGGCAGTTGTGAAAAGGAGCAGCGGCGTTGGCAAAGCATAGCATAATCGTCAGCAAAAATGAGTCTTCGTGAACCTTCTCTTGTCAACTTTAAGCCTGGGCGAAAGCGTGGGTGCGGGTGGGGATGGGGGCGTGGGCGTGGGCGATGGTGTGGGCGAGGGCGAGAAAGGCCATGGGGTCAGGCGAGGAGCAGTTCATAGCGGCTGCGCTCGTGGCTTCGTCCATCCGTCCGTCCGTCCGTCCGTCCGTTCGCTGCTCGGTGCGAACATCGTTGGCCGTATTTCACAGGGAAATGTACCTTCCCGCGACTGGGAAATGGACCTGAAGTGTGTCCGGAAACACAATTTATTGCGTTCGACTGACGTTTGTCGCCGGTGTGATCGAGTGCCGGAGAGGGGCTGCAGCTGCGTGTGAGGAGAGCGCCAAGAACATCGGAGATGCGTCATGAATTTTTTCTAGAAAAAACATCGAACATTTCGAAATTTGTGGGGAAAATATGATTTGAAGGCCAGTGAAATATTTTTGAATATAGCATGGACGCAGATGTTCCGGAACTGGCGTTCTGGGGTTGAGAAGTAGGTGGCATAGCCACAAAGATTCGGGTCCAGGATGTGTCATTTAACCCCCATACGGAAGGTAGCATTGTATGCTCCATTCGTGGAGGACCAACGTTGATTTCAATTGGCGGTGGTAGCTTTATAACACATTCGGAAACAAAATTGACGTGTCCGCCGAATAATATAGAAACTGTACACTAGCCTGTACCGGAACAGGACAGGCGGCGCATCGTTGTGGTCTCCTGGTGTTGCTGCATCAAGAAATCTCTATGTCTTTGAGACACTCCGTTATGTCGTACTTTGGTGCTGTATGACTGCCGCTCTTCTTCGAAGGTGTCTTCCGCACCGAAGCGTTGGGGTGCTTCTAATGTTAACACACCACCCGTTCGGACTGTTCAGCTTGTTATCCGGTACGTCAGTCGTAAGAAATATTAAGATGTTTAGTCGCTCGGCGCAATACCAACACTAATGCGCAATTATTTTGAAACGGGGTACATTCTACTGGTCGGCGTCCTTTCGTGAACTACCCATAGGCGTGTTATGTTGCACGTCCTGCAATTGCCACTTTTGTATTACACCGGAATCAGCGTAATGCAATGTGCGATATTGGTTGCCATTTTTTCTGGGTCTTTTTGATCATTGTGATATTTTCTATGTAGGGATAGAGACTATGTCAGTTAAAAAGGTAAAGGTCTCAGCAAATGTCTTTTTTCTTTCCAAATTAAATATGTTTGTATGGACCTGGCTCACCTTGACACCATATAAATGTGAAAAGAATCTTTATCTTATATGGAGTTTCACATGCGTGTAATTACTCAGAAGTGATACAATTGTTTCTCAAAAAGAGCCTTGCATCTATTGAACTACTACTACTGTTTGTTCTACTAAAAAAGCGCTAAAATACACATTCTTCTATTCCTAAAAAAATACCAATCATTTTCCAGAAAATTTGCGCTAATACTCCCAAAAATATAAAGTATTCTCCTCCCAAAAGAAATTAAAGTATATTTCTGATCTTCGGCACGGCGCAGCTATTCTCACTCCTGACGTTTGTAAGTCAAATGCTTCTAATCTCACCGAGTTATGCAGTTCATATCCAACCATCCATCCGACCAGACAACGTGATTTACGTGCATTACTTACAAAATTGTTATGTGATTTACGATCAAAATTGCGTGCCTTCCCTCGCCACTTGCACCAATCCGTAGCACAGCACCACTTTTTATACCGTAATCCTAACGTGTGTGCATAGTTGCAGCTCAATAATACGATAATCCTATTGTGTATGCATACTTGTAGCTCAAAAGAACCTTAAACACGAATTTTACGACTGAAAATTGAGAACGTATCGTAACGTAAAAATGAAGCCGTAAAAAAATTAAACGTTAAAAGGTTACATAAATATTATTGGCAATAATTTCTCGTCACAGAGGTAAAGGAGGGAAGTGCCTTATGTTTGTTTGATCTCTCTTTTCCTAGGTGATCTTTCGTCGGTGGTATTTGCATGCATAATAGTAAAGGTGATCATGAGGGTTAAATGACGATGAGAGATGAATAATTTTGATGAAATGATTTATTTTGGAAGTGGACATGCAACAAGTATACTGTTAAAAAACCATGTCTTTCACCAGACTCAATCTGTCTTCTGATCCGCCTTCTTGGACGATGCTACAAAGCTTTACCCATCAAGTTGATGTGTTCGCGAATGAATTCCGAGCGTGCACTTTAAAGCCGATGTTCCCCTCAAACGATGCATCTTATTTAGCGCCAATAGACCTGCGCATCTGCGCTGCGGGCGATGATACGATTCAGCGTAACGAATAACAAGGGTATATGTTTCACGCGGGAGCGCCGCCGTTAATGCGAACGTACAGTACTGTACGTGCAAATTCAGATCTACGCCTGCCCAAATATTTTCCGCCGGGAGCGCGTGAAATATGTCCGCGTTATAACACCGCCCTGCGCCGCGCCGCTCCACACCGCGCCGCTTTCTCCTGCTGCCCCTGGGGACGCGCCCGGGGCTTACGTGGTTGTTAACCGGGAGGGCGGAAAGGGCGCGTCACTAATCTGCTTCCGAGGAAGTTATTGTATCCGCTTCCTCTTTCCTTGCGGGGACGGCGCGGGCTGAAGGACTGGGGCGGCGCGCACGTGTCGCAGGCGGCGGCGGCGGAAGCGGAGGAGTCCCACGGCGCGGGAAAATAAGTCGAAGCCGTTTCTACGGCAGTCAATGAAAGCCAATGAAATGAAAGTTTATTTTTTTAATCCGTGGTTTAAGATTGTTTCCAATCTCGTGTTGATGAGAAAAGGACGTGGAAATGGTATTGCATCGTTTTTAATAGGCGCGCATTCCTATTTAGTATTAATTTTTGCCTTAAAATTTGTTACTTATCCAAATTTAGATTGATGATTGTACCACATTCATGGTTTAGGAATTGTGTGGTATTTTATGAGATCTTTTGAGGAAGATAGTTACATTGTCTATTCAATAAACTTTTTAGACTACTAGATATTTGATAAGAAATGTAAGCTGAAGATACTAATCACGTCTCTTTTGTTTGTCTTTGCCTTTGTTGCAAGTAGCCGAGTGGTGGAAGAGTTTAAACTTAAATTATTTCCCGATAATCGTCGAACGGCTTGTTGAATTTGTGATGAAGATTCCAGTGTGACAATTACTCCGGTGGATGTGAAAACAAGATGTTTCGTTTGTCGTTAATCCTGAAAAGGCCTCGACACTTACGAATGCTGTTGAATAATCGAGTTTTCTTTTGTGTTTCAATAAGCGTGCGTTCGCTTTTCTATGAGAAAGAGGATATATTATGAGATAAGAAAGACGGTATTCCGTTTAATGATAAATGTTAACTGGAAAGGCCATGGAAATTGTCGGCGACAGTTTTTAGACTTTATTATCTTCCTTAAGCATATTTTTGAAAGAGTTATAAAATAGCCTTTAAAATGGATCTGGCTGAATTTATGACATTTTGCATACGTATTCAAAAATTTGTAATCCCCACACAGTTGTCCTTATGTCAAGATATAGTTGACCTTAACTATTGGCTGATAACCCTGGCATACCGAGAGGACTAATGTGCTCACGAGAACGGTGCCGTCCTGAAGACTGAATTCGGATTGTCCTGTTCTACATTGTGTTGATGTATTACCATCCATGAGGCACCTGGCATTTAAATCTAAGTAAGCATCAGTAAGTCTATTAATAAGTCTACCTAAGTTCACGCAACAAAGATAGATACCTGTATGTTAGACGTTTGTAAAGGACACATTTTACCTTAAAGTTAATTTTCATACTGAAGTGTTCTATGAGTATCTTCTCCCGAGCCCTTCAAATATATTATTGCTATCTCGACTGAAATTAAAACTAAAAGGAAATGTCTTTCGATTATCTTGAAAAGGCGACCATTAATTTTATTTACCGACTACAAACCCCCTTTCAATATGATTTATAATTAAAATGCAACGTTTCTCGTTGTGACAGCACGAGACCTTTTGCTTATTAACTTGCATTACACAGCAATTTTCGAATTCATGGTTCTCGCATTAACGACAATTACAAGCAGCGCCATTTAAATTTTACTCATCCGAAGCATCGTCTAGCCATCGTCGTTAAAAAGAAACCAATATCTGCCGATTACTTCAAGATGACTCGAAATGCCAAAAATATTTAGCTTCAAGAGACGGACGTCTATCCTTTCCACTCCATGGACAATTCCCAATTCTCTCGACATGTCCGAACGTCGAACCCACTTCCGAAAGAAGGAAAACAAAACAAAAATAGTTTGTTTCCGTTGACTTTCTCCCCTTCTATTCGTCCCTGCGAAGGGGCATGACACAGCTCTCTGCCCACAATGCGCCCCATCGCCGCCGATAGCGAGTTCATTAGAGCGTCTCGATTATCCTCCAGCAACGAGACCTTCGCTGTCGCTGGCGGCGAGAGCGGGCGGGCCCGCGCGTGCGAATAACCCGCTACTAGTGGAGTCCCGAAGCGCCCAGAGGCCGTGGAGCCAACTCTGCGTTTGGCGTACGGGTGGCGCGTTGTGAGATGCGACTTTTCCTTGCATTACAAGTCAGATTTTAATCAAATGAAAAAAAACAACTGAAAAATAATTAAACGATTAAACGATAAAACAGATTCTTAGGAATCAACGTCAACTCAGTGCTTCAGGTGGATGTGCTTAATGAAAAATGTAAAATTGTAACACGGCAGTGCACTTAGAACAAAAAAATATATTTCAAAATTGACTAACGAGGAGATGAAAAAGAAACTGCTTTTTTTTAAAAAAATGCGTCATTTTCATATTTTGTTTTAACTTGATCTGCTGATGACTGAGGCAATTTGACACCGGTTAAAGTTCATGTAGTCCTTCATTTAACACAAGGAAATGAAAAATTATCATATACGACGTTTTGAAAATTTTGAAAACTACAAAACGATAAAACAATCTTATATTGGTTGATTTGCAAAACATACAAAACTTGGCAACTTACACATGTCAGAACAATGACTCATTTTATGAATTTAGGTAGAGTAATAATAGACTTAACTCCGATATAAAAAGACAAAACTTTTTCTCGAGGTAGTGCTAGATGATCTTGAAAGAACTTCAAGGAAATGTATTATAATTCTTCTGTAAGTTTTTGAGTACATTTTGTACATTTCTACGCAAGCAGATTCAAGGAAACTCAGAAAAATCAAGGGTAATGAGGACACAGGAGAAAGTGGTAGAGTAAAATAGCAGTGTAGTACAAGCAGGCAAATAACCATTTCCATAAAATACCTCGTACGTGGGGAGCGGAATTCTAAATAGCACAAAGCGCGAAAGGTCGGGCGGCACAAAAGCGAAACCGCGTCGAGCCTATTCTCCAAGTATCATTTGCATCTCGCGACCATCCCTAATATCCGCGATGCGCGCGCGTACTATTCTCTAAAATCACATAAACTCCACCCAGAAACGCAATTCCACCGCTCCTTCTGGCGCAGCCGACGAGCACGCGAGGGCAGAGCGCAGCACCTTCGCCGCGGAGCACAACCCGCCGCCGCACAAAGCGCAGGAAGAACACGAATCTTCGCGTTGCCCTGTTCGTGGGGGCGGAGGGAGGGGTGTCTCCGGACACAGGAGCGCGGCTTTGCGCCCTTTCGAGACGCGAGGTCTCGTGAGAGCTAGAATCTCATCCGAAACCATCGGACCCGGAGCGCAGTGGCGTGGCGCGGGTGGTGGGCAGTGGCATGGGATGGGATGGCATGGAGGGGCGAGGCGGAGCGGAGTGGGGCGGGGCGCAACGGGGCGGGGTGGCGCTGGGCGGCGCGGGGCGCAACGGGGCGAGGTGGCGCGGGGCGGCGCGGGGTGGCGCGGGGCGGCGCGGGGCGGAGCTGCACGGGGCGGGGCGCAGCGGGCGGGGCGGCGCAGGGCGACGCGGGGCGGCGCGGGGCGGCGCGGGGCGGCGCGGGGCGGCGCGGGGCGGCGCGGGACGGCGCGGGACGGCGCGGGACGGCGCGGGGCCGCGCGGGGCCGCGCGGGGCGGCGCGAGGCGGTGCGAGGCGGGACGGGGCAGCGGTGGGGCGCCCTGCCACCGGCAACGCGTGCAATTAGCGCGGCCCGCAAATCGCACTATCGCGCGCGTCCCATCTCCCAGGCGATTGGCCCACGCCCAGGTCCTCTTCGCCTGGCCGCACCGCCGCTCGGCTTATTCAACCCGAGAAAAATACGCGTTGCGGCTGCTCCAAGGTTCACACGAGAGCCCTATACAAAGTTCTTCATAGGAGGAAAGAAGAAACGACGCGACAGTGCAAGGGCGAAATCCAGTCTTCTAGACGGTTTCGCTCTCGGAAGCACAGCACTCCTCTCCGTACGCCATAATTATCAACCAACCGTCTAGGTTAATTCCCAAGCCTTTTATTTGTTTTTGAATATTCCAAACGAAAAGTATTATTCTTAATGCGAATCAATTGCGATATTTATAATCGTTATTATATTTTATTCATATTCTATGGAATAGAGCACCTTTGGAAAATGTTTAATATTTGTTTTGCTTCAGAACGATTACATAACATGAATTTTTTTGTAACTTCTGTCCTGGTAGCGCAACAACGAGTACGCTTCACAAAATCAAATCCTTTGCATCGCGCTCTCATTTCACGCCGTTGCACCGAAAACCCTCGAAGAGTATCAGATTCGTCAGCGAAGCCGCGCAACGCGGCGCACGGGCAATGGAGCCTTTGGCGCGCCAGGCGCGCGCACGCCCGACCGCCCATCCGCCCACCCACTCGCCCTCCCACCCACTCGCCCGCCCGCCAGCCCGCCCTCCCTCCCACCCACTCGCCCGACCGCCCATCCACCCACCCACCCACTCGCCCTCCCATCCATTCGCCCGCCCGCCCCCCCGCCAGCCCGCCCGCCCGTCCGCCCACCCACCCACTCACCCACCCACCCACCCACCCACCTACCCACTCACCCACCCAACCACCCGCCCGCTCGCCCACCCGCTCGCCCGCCCGCTCGCCCGCCCGCCCGCTCGCCCGCCCGCTCGCCCGCCCGCTCGCTCGCCCACCCGCTCGCCCACCCGCTCGCCCACCCGCTCGCCCACCAGCTCGCCCGCCCGCCCGCTCGCCCCACCCCCTCGCCCTCCTACCCACTCGCCCTCCCACCCACTCGGCCTCCCACCCACTCGCCCGCCCGCTCACCCACCCACCCACCTACCCACTCACCCACCCACCTACCCACTCACCCACCCACCTACCCACTCACCCACCCAACCACCCGCCCGCTCGCCCGCCCGCCCGCTCGCCCCACCCCCTCGCCCACCCACGCCGTGTGGACTCCGCACTCTCTGCATCGGCCGGGAAATTTAACGAAGCCGGGAATTGATCGGGCCACGTAGAACGTATGGGCCATTGATTTCCCTTTAGCGCTAAAGAATATTTAAGAGCTTTCTAATTAACACATGCCAGCGCGCGGCGCGATGCGGCGCGGCCCGGCGCGGCGCGGCGCGGGCGGCTGAAGTCCCGCGGAGGGCGGGGACCCGCGCGTTCGCGGAATGTTAGGCTCGGTTTGCAGCGCCCCGTCCCGTCCCGCCCCGCCCCTCTCTGACGACCCTCCTGTCCCCGCCGCCGCGCCTGCCGCAGCCGCGACCGCTGCCGCCCGCACCGCTTCGCCCGCCTAATGGTGCATTCCGCGCGGCACCAGTATTTTGTTTCTCATTAAAATGAGTATGCATTCTTTGTCACCCGATATTTTTCAGGCGAAACGTGAAAAAAAAAGGCCGGAAAGAGAGGGCAAGCTCCGTTGCGTGAACCTCGAACTGAGTAAAGGCTGTTTGATTAAAATCGCCACGGGAAGCGGGCGCGCTCGAGAAACGTCTATGTTTTTTGTCTTTGATATGCATTTCGTTGCGCCCGCTCACCTTGTTTTTTGTAATTTCGCTTCGCGGGCAGACGCGCGCACGTAACGGTCATTTGTCACGTGATGCCTTCGCCGTTGATGCTTTTTTTTTTCGGACGAGTGTCCTCTGGGAGCCCGCTCGACCCCCTCTCCTTTCGTTACCCTCTCCATGTCTCGCGTACTCAGCCCCCTTCCGCGGTTCCCTAGCACCACCCTGCTTTGGTCTATGTTCTATCTTCCTATTGTCCCCTCTCAAGCCCGGCATTATACCATTGCTTATTATTCTACATTCTCTTCCCCCCGTTCATGACACCGATATCTTTCTCTGCTTTCCATTTCCGTTTCTGTCCTCGTTTCCTTCTCCCTCTTTCCCCAACCCACGTCTTCCCGCCCTCTCCCACGCAACCCCGCCCGTCCTGCCCCGCCCCGTTCCGGAACGGCCGGGGCAGCGAGTGCTACGTCCGCGGCGCGGCCACGCCCGGGAGAGGCTTATCATGGGTGTCACATTAGATAACAACAAAAGTTTTTATTTTCAGGACGAGTGGAGATGCAAATGAGGCCGGGACATTCCGGAGCCTAGCTAGGCTTGATGTTGAATGAGTTGCATGCGACTGCGGGGATGCCCTCGCGTTTTATTTTCCTGCGCAAGCAAAAGCGCGCGGCCATTACCAGTCCTTCCACCACGTACGCCCTCCCTGCGGTGGGGTGAGAAGGGGCGGGTCGTCGGGGCAGTCGGCGGTGGGAAGGGGAGGGCGTTATAACGTTCGCGCAACGAGCCCTCGCCTCCCCTCTTTTTTTCTGATCCGTTCCCTTAACTCCTCCGCTTCTGCCGTCTGCCGCTCGTCAGCCTTGTGTACGCATTCTCTTGCCTGTATGCTTCTTCCCCTTTCGCTGTGCTGTGTGTTATTCTCGTCACTGTCCTCTCAGATGCCCCATGCCCTTCAGATGCCCAGATGGCTTTCCCATCTCTCTTCTGGTTTCTCCATCGCCTCATCGTTACCTTATTTCCCTCTTTGAGTCTCTACCCTTACTCTTCCCCCGCACACAATAATACCTCACCTTTACATCGTTCCTTTATCGCATCTTCCCATTTTCTTCACTTTCATTCACGCTCGTCTCGTCTCCTCCTCCAACACCACCCCCGCTCGTACCGAGCGCCTGCCAGCTCAGGTTGCCTTTAATTAACGATCTATAGGGCCCGTCGCCGCAAGTACCTGGCGCGAACAAAACGCTGTCGCGTCGCCGTGAAAGGGCGCGACAGGCAGAAGGTAAGGCAGGGCAGGGGAAGAGAAGAGGAGGGAAGAGGGAGAAGGGGAGGGCGGCGCGCGAACGGGCGTCCGTGGAAACGCAGCCCTTGAAGCTGGAGGAGACGAGCAACCGCCGATGCTCAATATGGTAGCTAGATGTTCATATTTTTTACTTTCCCGTGTACATACGTATATACGTAGTATAGGGAAAGTTATGTAATGCTACGTGAAAAAAAAACAGCGTATTTTTATTATTAATTTATTTCTTAACCTAAGATAATAACGTAGTAGTTGAGGACAATACGTTTTATTATGTCTGTGGTGGCTTATAATATATCTTATAGTTTAGGTACTTGAAGAGCCAGTGCTCTTAAAAATTTTTGGGAAAAATAGCGGTCATAGGGTAGGGAGAACTGGATCGTTTCGTGTCTGAGGTAGTAGGTGAACTCTCGCGATATCTGTGATTTTATCGATATGCTTGTTCATCCTGATCTTTGGGCAATAATTTAAACGTTAATTTTAAAATTTGCTTAGTCTCTTCTACCCTTTTGTTCTTATAGCCGTTGTCTAAAAGTATGCAATATCTCTAAATGGAACACCGGATACATTGACAGCAATTCTGTCAACAATCATTAGAACTGTATAAAATGTGACAGAATAAAACTAATGATTTTTACTTCAATAATAATAATTTAATTTCAATAATTGTTGGTCATGTTATTTTTCCTAAGACTTTACGTGGAAACTAAGAGCTTCCGCGGTGCACTCACATGTTTTAAGCAAACGGGCATTCAAAATGATCTTGGCAGTACCCATAACCATCAAATAACAGGAAATACATCAGTTGCTACTTTGATCACCACTGCTTCAATTGAATATGTGTCACTATAGATACTACAGAATGGCATGTAGACGCTCAAAAGACATTTTTTCTGTCCCCTAATTGTAGATGAAATATGGTCAAGGATTTTATAGAAGCTCAAAACGTAGTACTTTTAAAAAAATTGCGTGTTTCTGAAAACACGCAATTTTAAACTCATTTCACATAAAACTTTGAATTTTCGAGAAACATCATAAAAAATAATTTGAAGCACTTATTACAAGTATTCAGAAATTCAATAATGTCTAAAACACTCTTACGTAAATATTAACGATGTGAGAAACAAACAAATGGCCCCGTGTTATTTAAAGACACGGAGGAAAGGATGGTCGTTTTGGGAAGAGGAAAAAAAGAGAAAACATCAACCATGTTTTCGGTATCAGGGAACCTCAAATGTGTAGTTTTGGATCGTAATCAATTTTCCGGAGTATTACATTACTTTTCTATTCATTATACTACATTTGCGAGAAAGAAACTACTGGTTGTACAACTGCACATACTTTCTCTCTTTATTCGTAACTTCTGCAATGTTTGAAAATTCACACAAAGGAAAAACTTACCTGCTCCATTTTTATATCCACACTTCTCACTAAACGAGCAAAAATAAAGAGAATAATTGAAGGAGTTTTTAAGAAAATCTTGTTTTTAAAATTTATTGCACTCCAAATTTCGCGAAAATTACTTACAGTTTTGCAATAAACATTTCCTTGATTTTATATAAAGATCTATTTTTGAAGAACAGATGTTTTTACGAAAACATCTTTATCTTTAATATTGAATTTGTAGCAAAATGGCGAAACGCCTTTAAATTTTGCAATTTGGACACTGTAGAAAATTCTACGAATTGACATCTGCGCAATAGCGTTCTTTGAAAGTTATGTATTACTTATAGGAACTAGAATTATCCTTTTTTTTTTCGTTATTTGGGACCCATAATCTAGTTTTTCACTCGATAGATCGCCGTTTTCCGCAACTGCTTTACAATCCATTTTCATTACTATGTAAGTCGTATGCGAGAACGTAAAAATAATGTAATAAGTTAGTAACAAGTTTAAAAATGATGGTATGATGTTTGTAAAGTCGTGGTGTATCACGAAAGTACATTATAAAACGCATTTTTTGTGTGCGAGTTCCAAGAGCTGTGAGAATTCTCGGTGAGATCTCGTGTCCAAATTGTACTTTTACTTTCCCGCTTCTGCCGCCTCGACTTTATTGTTTATGTTACGTGTACCGTTGTCTGTTGAGAAATTTCGGCGCTAAGTACAATACATAATACACACTCATTTTGGTATCAGCACCAGCGAGGTGTATCCATTATTTCACGCTCCGTTAAGTTTTAAAAGACGTCTTCATGCCTATCAGCTCGCTCGTCATACACAGTGCCACTTCCGAAGCGAAAGTTCGAATTCTACTCTGCCACCAACATTTTAATTTGGTTAATTCGGTCATTCCCTTTCATCTGCGTTGCTCTTTCATGCTTATTCAACTGCGCCGTTCTGCCCGTCCTTCCTCCCGCGTCCCCTCTGTTCTGAAACTTCGCTGCCCCCCGCAAGAGGGGTAGCCAGGTACATACACGGGGACCCTCTCGCCCACTATGTACTACATAGCAGTGGTCAGAGACCGCTGGCCGCGGGCGGCAAGTGGGTAAAATATGTGTCCCCGCGGCCTTCGCTGATGCGTTATCTATCCCGTGTATTAGCTGTGGGATTCCGCTTGAGGGCGAGTCGGGGGCGGCGCCCGTCCGACAGGGGTGGGCGATGGCGAAATGCGTGTGTGTGTGTGTGAGGGGGGGGGGTCGAGAGCGGAGGTGGAGCTTCTGTCCCGGAAGCAGGCGTCTCATGTGTGTGGGAATTTTTGTGCGCTTGTTAAGATAACTTTCCCCGCTTTTCCGCAGTCCTCAGCTCTTTATCGGTTACGCAGGCTCGTTATTTCCTTTGGTTGCGTCCCAGTGGTACGATTCACTTTTCTCGTTGCGAAATGACGCGTCGCCTCCGAACGCGCGCGTGCGTGTGTCCGCGAACGTAGTGCCGCGGGAGCGTCTTCAGAGCGCGGCGTGTGCGTGGGGTAGCGGTGGGGGGGAGGGGAGGGGGGCAGCTCCTGTGCCGGCGATGCCGACTGTGCGCAGAAACGAAGTGCGCTCGCGGAGATGTTGCCTGCACACGCTGGAGAGCGCCGTTAACGCGGTCGTATCGCCGGGAAAGTGGTTACTGTTTATTGGCCCCCGCGCGCTCTGAGAGCTCGGCGAACGCTTTTGACGGCCCCTCAAGTGCTCCGTGACTCATTGTCTCCGTTGCACCTGTAGGTCTAATAACGTTGCTTCGTTTCCATCAAATAAAGATGGCCGAAGATAGGCCTCCAGAGGAGCCGGCCGTAAAGATGAAAGCGTGGTGTGTAGGGGGAGGGCAAATATTCTCTTGTAATGGGTGAGTTTCCTCATTAACTGATTGAGGGTGAGACAAGGTCACCTTTTCGAGAGTTCTCGTTGTCTACGATAGTTAATGTGGTAGTGTGAAAGTTGCAGGATAATTGCAGATTGTGCTTTGGGTGTTGAAGTCGACTCAAGTTTCACTGTGAACCCTGTAGACTATGTCTTACCACTTTTTGTGCGAAGCGGTGTATACTTTTTTGCAGTTTATGGATCCAAATGGTATTATTTCTTAAATGAAACGTGATACAATATTCCCTCGTGTTTCAATCTTGTTATTGTTCTGGCAATGTGTTGCTCTGTTCTTATCTCGATTAAGTTTTCCAGTTTCTCTTCATCCGTTGAGCAAGTGCTGAGATAATGCATTGTTTGACTAGGAGGCACTAAACATTGTCCTGTGTAGAAACATCACATACATCTTACTAGTGTTTTTTGAAGAAAATGCATCGTCACTAATTATTTCTTTAACGAACAATGTAGAATATTATTATGCTAATCAAAATATGACAACACTCCGAATTTTGTGAAAAAAAAAATATATCAGTGTAATTATATAATTTGAGCAATAAAGTGTGCTAATTGTAATTTCGTATTAGTTGTTCTACTGTAGATTTCATGTTCATACATAATGTATTGTTGTAGTAAAATCTGGGTAACTTTTTTCTTTCTTTGTATCACGCTCTAAAGTAATGGCCCTTCTTCGCGACGCATATTTCTGCAGAGGTCAGTGCGTGGTCAGTTCGGGATGTATTTTTATACAGAGACTTCGAACATCTTTACGCACGTACCGTATTTATCTAGCCAGCGAGGGCTGTTCACCGAAGAATTTGCTTTCATGTAGAACTGTCAATAGAGCTTGGGCAAGTCGGTGTAAAACTCTTTGCCTGAGGCTTTGAAAGACTTGGAAAGCAGCGACTGTCGGGTTTGAGGCGAGGCCCTCCCAGCCACGTGGAAGATTCGAATCAGGTAGTTTCCTGTGCGTAAACGAACGCACGGCGCGAACGCTCGCGAGGACGCGTGAGGCAGTCGTAGCGAGCGTCTCGTGAAAGTGAATCGCTGTTTATTCCTTGTCCCACGCCCTCAAAGAGGACATTCCGATGTGCGAAATGCTCTCGGAGAACGAACAGAAGAAACGGCTTGCGCGAAATATGAAACGAATAAAAGACGCTTCTCCCGTCTGGTTTACAATGTCCCGGGCCATTGCTATAAAAGGGATAGGTCGCTTCGATATTCCTTTTCCGCGAAGCCGTTCATTGTAATTCTACGCCGCAGACAAAAGCGTCATAAATGTGTCCACTCGAATCTTCGCCGCGTTTTTCTTGTGTATACCACATTTTACGGAACTGATATACAGCGGTTGTTTACAAGATTCTTAAGTATTTTAGTGCCCAACTTTTTATGGCTCTTTGTTTCGCCCTCGCATTGGATTCTGGACTCGGACGTATCCAGGCCAGCGGTCTCTTCCTTTATAGCCACGAAGTACGCCTTTAGGCCATATGTTGCACACGGTTTAATTGGGTTCCGTGAAGTATGGTAAACATCTGCTTGCAGCCGGTGTCTCGTTTGCATGCGGAGAAAGATTTCGCCCGATGCACAGCTTTCGGTCTTTTGCGACGTCGTAAAGTGAGCGGAATCTCGGACTCGTTCTGCTTTGATCGCTGCTCGCTGCTGGCGAATCCTTTCGATTTTAGCGTAACGTTCACTGTATCGTTCGCACGTTTTGGACTCCGTTTTAGAATGTTCTGCTGAGTAGTTTTTTCCCATTATATCTGTTTGAGTTGACGCTCAGTACTTGATTTATTAGTTGTGTATAAATGTATACACCATTTGTAAATTACGGGGGCTGGATGTCAAATATTAACTTTCTCGCTGGATGGTATACTGAATAATATAAAAATGTATGTTTTCCCTGTCCATATTTTCATGTTTAATCTGATGGTGGTATTAAGAGAATGATGTGTTGATGCAGGGATTTATTGACTGTCAGTAACCCGTTTATTTTATCGAGTTGCAATTTTTGTCTTTAAATATTATATACATTGTTGTATGTTTTCATTCCACTGGTGATATTGAAAACAAGGAGATCGTCCATCAGAAGCAGCTGAATATACAATGGTTTAAAAGTATCTACAATTCATCATCCTTCCCAATGTATTTTAATTCATTTCGTATTCAGATGAGGTGGTGCCTATGATCCTTTGTTAAGTTTCTTCAAACATAAGAACAACTGCAGAAAAGTAACAATCAAATTCGAAGTTTTATTTTTTAAATTCGCTTGTGCTATTTCATTTGTGTCTGCGTGCATGATACAAAGATCATTCTCATAAAAGAAAATAAAATCCTTCGCACATAATATTGCTCTCGTGTGTCATTTTAACAAACGTGTAATGTTCCGACCATCAGTACGTCAATATTTAGATGTATTTTTCAGTTTCTGGTGGTGAATTCACTTTCCTTTTCATAAACGACTTAACGAGGGAAAATGATAAGTCATCTCTCTGCGTCCTTCCGTGCGCACGCATCGTTCGCACTTGAACCAAACCCACACGTATCCACTGCAGCTGGGCGAGCGTTGCATTCTTCTCACGGCGTTCTGTCTCCCGGTTCCGAACGACCGTCTCTCTCGGACGGGAGCCGTTTTGCTTTCTCGCCAAAAGCAGCCGCCTCCCGCGCCGATGTGGGGCTGGGAGCCTCGCATGCACCCGTTCGGGATGCAACCGCAGCCTCGCACATGCAGAGCGGATCTTTTTACTGCGGGTTCTGCCGGCGCTGCGAGCTTTGCGTGATTGCGTATTTGCCGCAGCACCTCGCGGACCTAGAGCCGGCGGCACGCGAGGATTTATTTTTTTGTTTGTCGCAAGTAAATATTCAACGAGTACAACCTGCTCTGGTGAAAGTACGTAGGAATTTTCCTGGGACTGAAATTTGCAGTTAAGTCACAACATGTGACAAATGTCTTCGGGAATTTCAGATTGACGACTTAATTATGTGTTGGAAATACCACTCATTGAAGAGAGATTTCTTTCTTAAAATAATCTATAAACACGTGATAGATGAACTAGTTTTGTATGTAATTAATATGAAATACCGATTATTAAACACCAACATAACATATTAACGATGTTTACAAAATCTTAGCTTTAAATAACAAAAAACAACACTACTTTTCAAAATTTTATGGAATCTCTTCATATACACTATATTATTACATAATATTACAATAGGAGTAAGGGAAGGAGATTTTTGGACTAGAATATTCAGTACTTTAGGTTTATTTGTAGATCTTTCTGTGATAATTAATTGGAATGGTATAAACACGTCGTGTGACGTGTGACACGTCGTGTGACATGTCGTGTGAATTAATGGTAGGTATAAACACGTCGTGTGACATGGAGGTATCTGTTAAGTGGTCCACATTTATGAGATGCGTTTTTGCGAAGAGATATCAAAACCGGTGGGTGATATAAAGGTCTCCGATTTCCTGAAGCTTTCTTTTTTTGTTCACATGGCCCCAATAGTGATGATGAGCAGAGCAAGAGCGATGGACCCACGGCGTTAATGGCTGGTTTCGTCTGTTTCTTTCTTCAGATTTTCACCCGGTCATCTCTCGCCTTTGGCACGCAACATTGAAGGGAAAATAGCTTCGGCATTGACACACTGCCCGCGGTCCGGCCGCCCGGTCTTCACCTCGCCATTGCCGCGAGCGCGTTTTTCTTTTCTTTTCTTTTTTTTCAGGTTTATGTTTTCGGCACCCCTGATTCCATCTCCGCTACCGCTCGCAGGTTTTTCACTTGTGACTGCCCACCGGCAACTGCCCGTCGTCGCCCACTCACTAACTACACCGTGTTTTACATTTCGTACCATTCGTTCTGCAAAATTCAAAATACATTATCCTATTTCTTTTTCTATTGCTTTGTGAATCGATCAACCTTGGTTTTGCTGTATTCCAGCGTCTCCATCGTTTGACAGAATTTTACCTGTCCTGCTTTGTTAATGCTGTGACTACCATCTGATCCTTCGCTTTCGTTTATGCCCTTCCCTCGAATCGACGGTTTCCAACGCTGGCTGACTTTAGCTCAGAGCCAGCTGCTGACTCTGCCCTGCCTGGCCGGGAGGTCTTAGAGTCTGAGTCCAGACGTGGCGGATTTTCGGCATTGTCTGGAATTCTAATAACCGGCTGCTCTGATCGGTAGTTTCTAGTGTTTTCTTCAATCAGTTGCAGGTGAATGCCGAAAAAGTAACCTATCAAACGGGCCACGGATCGAGGGCGATCTTTCCTCTCTCTCTTCCCTGTCCCGTTGGCCTCACACTTACACTTTTATGCTCTACACTACCCCACTTGTCGGTACAACAATCGAAAGCTTAGAACTTGTCACGGCTGGGGCAGTGCCTAGAGATACCGTTGGGAGAGATATCTGGTGGGGAAATATCTCCATGTCGACGTGTAGGTCGGCACCAGATCTCACCATCCCGTGGGGGGGGGAGAACACCGCCACCTCCTACCATAAAAAATTGCTGCTCTAACGGGAGTAATGACCATAGTAGTTGTCGTGCCTAGAAACATCAGTCAATCAATTCAACACCTCTCCTTTGCTATTATGCGTGAAATCGCTTCCCTCTCCTCTCTTCCCCTCCGGCGACACAGCGGCCCTCCTCGCGGGCGTGTTAATTTGGAGCTCGGCCGGCCGCGCCGCGCCGCGCCGCGCCGCCGGCTCCGCAACGAGCCCCGTAAACGAGCGTCTGGCGCGCGCACTCTGCTGTGCGTGCGCACGCACACGCGCCTTTACGACCGCCGCGCCGCGCCGCGCCGGCCGGGGTGCGTGACGCCCGGCCGCCCGGCGCATCGTCGTCGGTTTTTGAAAGTAATGAGCTGCGACGCCAGCCCGCGGTACCGCGCGGCGTGACGACGTTGTGTTATGCCACACGACGCGTTTCGAAAGCTGCGGGGGTGCAGGGCGAAGTCGAAAGTGGAGGAGAGCAGGGGAGGTTGATGGGCTGTTGAGAGTCAGTGAGAGTTGTGTGGGAGAAGAACGAATAAGAGATGCAGCTGAGATGGCGGGTAATAAAATATTTTGTTAAAACTTGAGGGATGGGAAAATATTTATTAGTAAACACGTGTCTGATGAAGGGTGTGAAATGTTTATGTTTTTAATTGATTGCTTTCTGTTTGACTGCATGTCCTTCAAAGCATTGAAATTTATTATATAAAGGCAGTCGTTATGCACACTAACAGAAACGTATAGAGGATTTATGAAGGCAAAATTTAAGAATTATAAAAATATAAAGAAGGATGGAAAAGAAGAAAGTGAAAATAAAATTACGAAGGATGAAATTTGTATTTAGGAAATTTTCAATTAATTCTACAAGGAAAAGATATGTTCTACCAAAATTAAAAAAAAAATGTGCATGAAGGAGGAGTGCAAAAAAAATACTATAATGTTTAATGTGTTCAATAAATACTATAGTGTCAAAATGTTCAGTAAAAAATTGGTGATTTTATAGTTAAACGAAAATTGTTGAGAAAAAGTTGAAAAAGATTTTCCCTAAATGTTCGGTGTCGATGTACGACACTTGTAGTTAAGTATCAATGTACCAATTCATCTTTTCGTTTCAAAAGTCTTCATTTTTTGTGACAAGTACAACAATACGACTCCAGTAAACGAGCATTCTTCATAAATTGTGCACCGATAAAATGCGATAACAATTCAGTGTTATCATCATTTGCCTTGATATTATATTACGAGGTTAGAATATTTTGACATGCATTTACACGCTTTCACTTTAGAAGTTACTTTTTTCTAACAGAGTTATTTTGGTGAAGATAGATAACCTTAACTTAATAAACATTTTCAGCTTTCTGAATACATATTTTAACATTAAAATATTTGTGAAATATATTGTTCCATCATTTGCGACGTGGGGAATACATGAATATTTCTACAAGTATTTCACTATATTGTTTTGTACAAGTACACACATTGATAACTTTCGACCCTTGATTATTGAATTTTGCATTATTTTCCTGTGTTAGTTTTGGGCTTTATTTTCTAGTATTATATTACTTTACAACGTCTTACTCTATTCGCATGCCGTGAAGAGCAGCGCCGCATGTCGAGCGAATGATCATGAATCACGGCAGTATCTCTCGTGCGCTTGCGTTTCCCGCGGAGTAGCGTGGAGGGCACTGTGCCGGCGACGGCTTGGTTCCGTAACGAGATGCACCAACTGCACCGCAGCAGCAGCAGCAGCTGCAATAGGCAGGGCGAATGCACCGAGGGGAGCACGCAACGCCGCGCGCCGACACCGCACGCAACCCCGCTCTTCCTCCCCCTCCCCCTCCCCCCCGAATGCAAGGCGGAGGGGGTGGGCAGCGGAGGGGAAGCGCAGCGTCACACGGTTTCTCACACGGAGCGTGAAGGCCGCGCGCCGACCCGCGCCGCCGCCGCAGCAGCCGTGCCTCGGCGCGCCGCCTCACTGCCTGCGGCTATCCTTTGACCCCGCGCCTGTCGTAAAGTGCTCATCGGCCATTCGCCGCCTCCTCCTTCCATCACACCGGTTTAGGTAGCTCTGGCATTGATGTTATAGCTGTGGTTGTAACCGGGGTGTTCTAGGGTTCGAGTCCTGTCGGTGGAAGGATTTTCGACAGTAGCTACATAGCTAGATCGAATTCAGATGAAGTAAAAGTCTAGTAGCCCACTCCTCTGATCGGTAGTTTTCTGTAGTTTCAACGATTAATACCAGGCGAATGCCGGAGCTGCATCCTAACGATCGGGCCACGGACCACGCGCAATCTTTCCCTCCCTTTCCGTGTTCTACCATCACCCCTTACTCACCCACTGACATGAACTTCACTGCCATCTATGCTAGGAGAGCAGTCGGGAGCTTAGGCCTTGTCCCTTCCGGAACGGTGCCCCGCGGTTGGAAGATAGCTGGTTGAGGAAAACCCCGCAAATCGTGTTGGTCGTGTTTGTCGGCGCCGGATATCGATATCCAGAGGAGGAGGAAGATCATTATCGCCACCTCTCGCGAAACAATGCACTACACGTATGGGACCAAAGACCTTAGCAGTTGACACGCCCGAAACCGTTAATCAATAAATCACTCCGCTCTCCAGGTGGCTGTGTCTTCTCGCTCCCACGCCGCTCCTGCTGCTAGTGGGGTTTATATGCCTGTTTCCTAATTTTGGTGGGGATATGTAGAGTGATGGGTATTTCTTTGCCTAGCAGATCCTTGAATATCATTTGCTGACGAATCATAAATGTCTTAGATTACAAGCACTATCAGTAAATTCAGGCGATTAATTCCAACGAATCAGTTCAACTAACAATATTAACTATAGTCACAAACTCAATTATTTCTTTTTGAATTTCATACAATTGTTGCAATTTATCATTGAAATATGATGTGATAGTGTATTTCTCGACCATTTTGGTATTTTCGTAGCGGATCGATGAGAAATGGGTACTTGTGTCATATTTCATTTTATGTTGCTGGAAAACGGCCTCTAATTAAAGAAATTGTAATTTATTGAAATTCAATTTAAGAACAAGAAAGAAATTAACTGTTTTAACATGTTCGTGACAAACTTATTTTAGGTGTGAACTTGTTTCAAAACTTGCATATACTTGTAGTATTTGGAGTATGATTCTTTGTGATATATTTAAAAAAAATCACGTGTCTTATGCCAGTGACAATTTTTCAGGTACTCCTATTATATAATTTCTTAATAAAGAAGAAATACAGTAACGATCTTTTTCCTTACCCAAAAATTGTATGTTAGTTTTGCAGAAAGTGAAATGAGTAATGAGGTATACTACTATTAATTTGTGTTTAAATAGTTGTCTATAGTTTAAATAGATATTTCTTTTACGCATTTCTGGTTAATCCTTGCTAAAAGAAATGTAGTAGAATTGTTAATGAAGACCTCCGCACGTCAGGCAGTGCATTCATTATTCTTTTTTTCCATTGAGCAATAAAAAAATAGACCAAGATAGAGCAATCACAATGCAGCATGGGCTCTGGCGCACAGTGCTCCATTGCCTTTCGCTGGCGTTCACCGCCTCTCGCGTCCTTATTCCCTTGTGCTGCCCGCTCGGACGCGTCCGTCCATGACGACCCTTGCCTGAATGCGAGAATGAATTCCGCGTAAGTTTCTTATTACGGTGGGGGGGGGGGGGGACCGTAAATTTCCTTCCACGACGCGGTACAAGGGGAAGACGCTCCCCGGCCGCGTGAGCATCCCCTTCCCCTAAGTCCAGGAGGGGCAATCAAACCTTTAACAAAAACCGGTTTGACCTCATTTCGCCCGCTGATGAACCAGGATACACCATGTTAATTATTCAGCACCAATAATCGTATCGTGGAGAGGCGGTGGTGGTGATGGTGGCGGTGGCGGTGACGGTGGCGGTGGCGGTGGCGGTGGCAGCGGCGGTGGCAGTGGCGGTGGCCGCGGCGGTGGTAGTAGGGGTGGCAGTAGCGGTGGCAGCGGCGGTGGCAGCGGCGGTGGCAGTGGCGGTGGCCGCGGCGGTGGTAGTAGGGGTGGCAGTAGCGGTGGCAGCGGCGGTGGTAGTAGGGGTGGCAGTAGCGGTGGCAGCGGCGGTGATGGTGACAGTGGCGGTGGCAGTGGCGGTGGCAGCGGCGGTGGTAGTATAGGGTGGCAGTAGCGGTGGCAGTGGCGGTGGCAGCGGCGGTGGTAGCAGGGGTGGCAGTAGCGGTGGCAGTAGCGGTGGCAGCGGCGGTGGCAGCGGCGGTGGCAGCGGCGGTGGCGGTGGCGGTGGCAGCGGCGGTGGCAGCGACAGTGGCGGTGGCAGTGGCAATAGCGGTGGCAGTGGCGGTGGCAGTGGCGTTGGAGGTGGAGGCAGCGGGGGAGGCGGGGCCAGGGGCGCCGGCGCCTCGCTGCTCCTGCAGGAGATATTTTAAGTCGCGCGCAGTTCGTGAGCGCGCTGTAAGCGTCGGATTCGAGGCGTACTAGTGAGTAACAGTCTGCACAGAGTCACGAAGTCAATGACTCCCCCTCGCGGGAGAAAGCCGCGAGGAGCCACTAACTGAAAATTCCTGGCGATGAGCCCGGGCGATCGGGCGACGGGGGCGTTCATTTCGTGGAAGGCGGCGGCGCGCTACGTACGATGCTGTTTAATGGGTCATTACGCCGGCGTCTTAATAATGGTCTTTCCCTCCGGAATAAACGCGCCGCCGGTGACAGAAATGACAAGTGGTTTTAAATTTCCGTGCCTCGGAGCGGCCCGGGAAGGCGGGTAATTTTCTCGCAGATGTAGGTCGTTTATCAATGTGTACATTCGGGATGTCGTGTCAATTATGGGAAGTCGTGTTGGTTGTGGCGGGATTTCGCACACTGTATTTTACTCTTCGAGGTTTCTACTACCGTGCGTCGTTTCTCAGATATACAATACATTGTATTGACAGGCAATTAGGCGTCGTCTTCCAGGAAATGCGTATACCCGTGTTTATCGTCATTCAGTATTTTTTTTATTCGTATTCAAATATTAGCCATGAGGAAGCACTTTTTACGTAATAGTTTCTGTGTAGCTGATCTTTAAATAGAAGATGCTTGCATTGATTAGCTTTACTCAAATCAGACGATCTGCCCATTTGAAAAAATAGATAAAATGAATTTAACTTGCATGAAATCACTCGGTGAGTCACAAGCACGTTAATTTCCTCGATTCGTAATCCGAGTTGACGGACGCGACCTTTAATGTGTTGTTTCGCCTTGGGGATTTCGTGGAAAGCGAAGGGCGCCACCTTGGCATTCGCGGGCGGTTTTATCAGCCTTTTCCCCCGCCCACGCGCCGCCAGCAACGGCAGCGGCAGCCCGGTGCGTGGCGTCCGCGGCAGCGACGCAACGCGACATGTTTCGCACGATTTTCCACACGAGTTGCGGGCGCTGCCGAAGCCGACGGCGCTGCTGGGAATGGAATGGGCCCGGGGGGGGGGAGGCTGAGCGACGTCGGCGCGACAGCAGCAGCAGCAGCAGCGGGAGAAGAGCGAGGAGCGAGGCCGAAGGCTGTATACACGGGGGAAGCAGAGACGGCGGGTGGAGGGGCCGCCGCCGTTCGGGCGAGCTGTCGCGCCACCGCCCCTCCCCCTCCCCCTCCGCCTCGCTGCCGCGAACGCTTCCGACAAATCACGCCGATGTAAACGTCAGAATCAAATTGAACGTATGACGCTGCGCGCCAGCCGAAAAAGTCCCTCCCCTTTCCCTGCGTTCGCCGCCCGCGCCCTCCGCGCTGCGCCTCTTCGCCCGGGCTCTGCTCCGCCAGAGGCGGCGGCGCGGTCTCCCGGGATGTTTGGGGGTGGGCGCGCGATGAAGATTTGGGGCCGGGCCGGGGTGGGGTGGGGTGAGGAGGAGGAGATGCGCGGGTGAGGCCATCGCATATAGGATGGGGATATGTTGCTCAGTAGGGGTTGTAGAGAATTCGAAGACTCGGATAGACGTACGTGTTGGTCAAATATTCTGGAGAGTTATGGTGATTGGGTGAGTAAGTCTCATAATGGGGATTATTTTTGGAAAGGACTAGGATTTGGTTTAAGAACTTAAAGGTGGTTCATGGATGAGTTTAAGGTTTTAAAAGTGCCTTTGAAAAATGTGAAATTTGGTCAGAATATTATGTCATTTCGGGAGGAAATTTATATTTGAAATGTGATTAAAATGGAATAAAAAGGAAATGGAGATATCATTTTGGAAATGCCTATTAGTATCCGCTAATGATATTTCACATATTTTCATAATGACAGAAAAAATTATTGCGTCAGTATTTTGTTGGAGTGTTGCCATGTAATGACACAGAAATTTTTGGAATTCAAAATATTTACACACCTGAGTTTTATACATTGCCGTGTCAGCTTTCTGTTTCGTGACTGTTTCGTTCATGGGAAAGTTTTGATGGTTTGTAAGCGCCCTAAAGTGGTTTCGAGTGAATATGGGATTATTTGAAAAATTAGATATTGATTCAAGGCGTATAATCGATAACTAGAATTTTGTTTTGATGATTTAGAATACACGCAAAAAGACCGGATATAAACACTTTGTTGATACGATTTATTACAAGTTTTGAAGAACTTAGCTTTTTTTCAATATTTCAATAAAATATTTTTAGTTTCGTTTCTATACTCAACGTAAATTTATAAATCCAATGAAACTGTAGCATTGGTGTGAAATTGAGCGATTAAAAATGTACTCGTAATTTAAGAGTTCAAGTAAATGCACTATTTGGTGTAGTTCAGTCGCTCTTTCGACGATAATATTCTGCCATCTTCACTCAGGTCTAATATAATCTTTCTTGACTTACGACTTTTATCTCTCTAAAAAAAACTTCTTCACACTGAAAACTTTATTAATTGAGTGAAATGTGTTAACTTTCTTGGGGAATCTGTTGTGTTGAGTTGTGTTGTGCAGATAAATGTGAAAAGTGATAATACTGCAACCAGAAGCCAAACTGGGAACAATTCTCACGGTGCGTCCGGGAGAGTAACATGTCTAGAAACCTCATCGATTCCTATCTGACAACACTCGGAAACATCAGATTTCACTCGACGGAAAACGCATGTGCTTTTTAATTGGCTATTTTTTCTTAGTTTTCATTTCACTCTTTACGAGTTGTAGAAAGTAACAACAAAATAAAATTGTGCTTTAGTGTTAGCTTTGGGGGTTGAGTGTTAGAAATCTTTCCTTTTCTTCCGAGGATATTTTAGTGTCACATTTTTCTTTCATGACTGTTAGAATTCCAATTCATCTCTGGAGAAGTATAAAATCGTCTATGTGAACTACTAAAATTTTGCATATTTACAAGTCTACATAATGTTAAATAGATTGCTTTTTGTTGCTTCCTCTTTTAAAAGCAGAAGCGGGGAAATATAATTGAATTTTTGAATTTTGAGTTCTTAAGTGTTATTATTGGTGTTTTGTAACTAAAGAAGCGTATTTTTAAGTTTTTGACTTAAAAATAAGTTCGGGAACCTGATGATTACCACTGGATCCTGACGGCCAAAAAACTCTGTTGGTCGGGGACGGGCAATTTAGAGATGAAGTCATTAGAAAGCATCCTTGGCATTCCAGATGGCTCCACCGTCATCGCCACTCCAAAATCGGTGACACGTATGGCGAAGATCTTCCTCACCATGGCCACCTCCGTAATCACCGAATCCTCCGCACCCCCTCCCCCTTCGCGGCCGCGCATTACCTGCCAACCTGAATAATTCCCGCTCGCGCCGCCTCGCTAATGCGGCGTGACGTCAGCGGAGGCCCTAGCGCGGGCCCTCGGCCGCCCGCTCGCTCGCTCGCTCGGCTTTAACGCCCTAATCCCGCGGGACCCTCCGTCGTCACCGCCGCCGCCGCATCACCGCTTCCATCGCGACCGCTGTCGACATCTCCCCGCACCACAGCCACCGCCAAGCTCTACTTTCGTACCATCGGTCGGGAGCTTGGAGCTTGTCCTGGCTGGGGCGGTGCCCCGCTGGTGGGAGATACCTGAGTGGGGAAAACCCCGCCAGCCGACGGTAGATCGGTGCCGGATCTCGCCAAACTGCGAGGGACAGATCACCGCATCTCTCGAGCAAACACATGCACTACATTTACTGGAGTAACGACCCTGGTAGTTGACGTACCCGGAATCACTAAAACAATCAATAGACTCGTCCCAAAGTGACCACCGTCTCCAACGTCACCTCCGCCTCCACTGCCTGTCCTCTCGGTCGCCGCCTTCGTCTCCGTCAGCAGCGCGTTGGGCGAAGAGGGAGGAGCCGAGGCAGAGAATGGATGGAGGCGGCGGGCGATTAAGGCCGTGCGCCGTCGGCGGTGGCAACACCCGGATTCGAACCGGCAGGCAGCTGCGAGGGGGATGTGCGCGGGCGGGGGGCGGGCGGGGGCGGGGCGGACGGAGGGCGCTGCAGAGGAGAGCGTGGGCGATTAGGACGTCCGGAGTCGCGTCCCCCTGCGCGCGAACCCCCACGCGCCCGCCTACGTGGCAGCGACGAGCGGGCGTGGCCGCCGCGCCTGGCGTTGCCACACTAATTGCTGGGTTGCCAGGGGGCGGCCGCGGGGGTGGGCTGGGGGTGGGAGGGCGGGGCGGAGCGGCCGTGTCCGCGCGCGCTGCCCCCGCGTGTGTATGCTAATTGGACTCGCCGCCGACGAGCACGCAGCAACCGCCCCCGGACGCGTGCGGCGGAGGTGCACGGGCGGCGGCGGCGGCGGCAGAGGAGGAGGGATACGGGGGAACTGGGGCGGCAGGGAAGCGCGCAGCGGGGAAGTATTGGCGCGGAGGGGAGCTGTATTACGGGCGGCGGTATCGGGGATGACAGCTGTTGCATTAACGCTCAGGCGACTGATAAGGCGGCAGCAAAGGGATCTCTGGACAACGGGTGTCGCACCGACTGTAGTACTATATCGTAGTGGGAATGGGGACAGAAATGGTGATAGGCACGGGAGAAGAGATGAAGCTGGCGACGGCAAGCCGTAGGAACTCAAGACGCTGACGAAGGTAAAACATGGTGGTGGCAGCGGTGATGAAATCTGTGACGGTGGACGAGGCAAACGATAACGCTGATGATAGAGGTCGCTGCTGTTAGAGGTCGAGGCATAAACTCGCACCGCAGGTATTTGTGTTTGGGGTTGGTAGCAAGAACGGTAGGAAAGCAAAAGCGCAGTAGGTGCCAGCGAAGTGAGTGGCGACGCCCGCGAAAAGCGCAGTGCCAGGGGGTGGAGGGGGCGCACTGCAGAGAGGCTACAGCGCGTGTAGCGGCGGGGGTGGCAGGGAGAGCGCCGCACGTAGCCCCCCTCCCCCCCCCTGCCCCCCCCCCCCACCCGCCATCCCGTGTCGCTCCCCTGCCCTGCTTGTACTGCCCGTCCAGCACGCGATACGCTCTATAGTCCGTAGCCGTCAGTGCAACAAGCGCCTCCCCCCCCCCTATTATCGGCGTGTGCGTGCATTGTGTGGCGTCGCATTGTATTGCGCGTCTTGTTATCGGGATGAGATTCAACTGATCTTGGACGATACGGCGGGTAATATCGCGGGGCTGGCGCCGACAGGGGGGGGCGGCCGGGGCGGCTCCCGCGGCTCTGTGACGGACAAACGCCCGGGATTCGGGGGATGCCCGCGTGCGCCCGGGGATTGCGCCCCCTAGACGCCGTTGCTGCTGGCCGGCGCGGCGCTTGTTCGCCTCTCCTCTCACGTGTGGGACAGTTCAATGTTCGCTTTTCTGCTCTTCATGAAGGTTCCGAAATGATATCGGTCGGTGGGAGGAACGTGAAGGAGAACACTTTCGAAGTGTGGATACGTGAATAAATTGCGGGTAACAGTTCACCCCAATACGCAAAAGAATGGGTGTTTTTTTAGAAAAATGTCTCTATGTATTTGGATGTCGAAAAAGTTGGTTACATGTACGAGGAAAAAAAGGTCTCTACGACAAAAGAAACAAAGATACGATTAAGTTTTGGAATTTTCGTGAAATATTTGAATCATGGGCGAAGATAATTTGTTCATTAGAATATTTGAGAAACACTACAAGATTTTAAGATGATACGACAGGGCAGTAAGAGGGCCTCGTCGAACAGTATCTGGAGTGAAACATTTCCTGGACTCCTATCGCCTTAGATATCAAAGAAGGTGAATTAAAAAAGAGTTTTGTAAGAGAATGTATCGGCAAGAAGTAGTAACAACTGTAGATTGTTCTCTCCGATCATCGTGTACTTCCATCGTGTTACAATTAGAACGTTAAGTTTCTCCTTTGTGCCCGTTATGTAAAGAAAAATGTTGACATTGACGTTCCGAAGTCTCGGGTCCCCGATATGATCGGGTTCCCACCGCGGTGGCTTTTTGCAGGGCAATTATTTCGACGCCGGTATTGTTCACGGGGGCGTATCAAGTGACGTAAGGGGCCCCTAATTACTTTCAGAAGAGCGGAGGTCGGATATTGTGCGTCGGAGAAGAATCGACGGCGGCGGGGGTGGGGGCGGGGGCGGTGGCACGTCGGGCGCGGGGGGCTTTGCGAGTGGGAGCGGAGCGGCGCGGCGGCGGAGCCATTGACGTAACATCCTGCGGCGCCGGCAAGTGGGTCTGTCTAATTTCCATTGTGGCGTTCGGCTTCCTATAAAGCTGTTGAGACGCTCCGCCCCACGCGCGCTGTAAGGAAACTAGGGAGCGACCGGGCGGGCGGGCGAGCGAGGCAACCTGCCTGTCAGGCCGGCCGACGCGACGGCGGGGCTTCTCATACGACCTGTTTTCGGCGAGTCAGGCGGGAGATGTGCAGCCAGCGAGAGACAGTTGGGGTGTTATGTTCCCCCTGGTGTAGACTCCATTTACCTTTGAGTTTCCGTAATGGGCTTGAGGATAAGTCATTTTATATATTGTAGTTCTAAACTTACTCCCCTTTAACTCCTAAATGACATTTTGTTTCACTTGGAAGTAAAGAGGAATCCAATATAGAAATAATAAAATTGGGGAGTAATAGGAAAGGCATTATAACAACATGGACTTTATTTAACCATCGACATGTTTTGTTAGGTAAGTACTGCGCATATGAAACAGAATAGAGTTTTCGATTTGAGAATGTACCGTTTAAAAATGTATTTGGAAGAACAATTTATTTGCACATACGTAAGTATCTAGATTGCTTTAACAAATTTGTAATTTTCCATCTCATTTGTAGATTTAAGGTAATATCATTGCTGAGCACGATTTATTTTTATCGGTTTGAATGTTCCTTCCACATATTGCCAAACTCGCCAAAAAATTACTCCCATTCTAAATAACAAACGTAATTTTAAAATGGAATGGGATAAATATAACGAACGTATGCATCAGCAACTCGGGAAACACAAAATATTGCAATTCATGTTTTAACTGAGAAATTAAATTGGTGAAATAACATGTGTGAATGCAGATATACATTTTGATATTTGAATACACCAACAAACAATGTGCATTATAAACCCTTCATTAAAATACCAAAATAACAGTTTACCGAGAGTGCCAATTGACCAGATATAAGAGAAGGCGCAGCTAAAGTTGAAGTTTTCAGAGTGATGAAACGTGTACTCGTTTGGCTGATTCTGCTATGCTTTGCCCTTAAGAATAGTTTTTGACAAATTATTTGACAAACAGTTTGCGTTAAAATGTCATCATTTACATTAGCATTTTTCACAATTTTCTATTCAATTTATTATTGCACGCTCCTTCGCCTGCTGAATATCTTTGCAACAATTTTGCCATCGAATGTATTCTTATTCTTTTATATCTTTAATCATTCAGTTCGGAAAATATCAAACATTTTGTTTCCATTCATGACATGAATAGTAATTTTTCTAACGAATTACATTCATATACTATTCGTGTTTATTTTGAATTCATTGTCATTTTTATTGTTTTCTTTGCTGTTACGATTTTGCTTTTATGCTTTCGCGATCGACTGATAGTGATTCCGGGTGAGTCAACTAATATTCCCGTAAATGTAGTGCATGTTATTCCTTAGGCTGTTGCTATTGTTTTTCACGGGGTTTCCCCTATCAGGTATCTCCCAGCGTGGCACCGTCCCAGCCGAGACAAGCTCTAAGCTCCCGACCGGTCTCCCGGCATGTGTGGTAGTGTAGTAAATGTTAGTGTAACGTAAAGGGTGAGGATAGATCAAGGAAGGGTTTGGTAAGATCGCGATCGATCGGGTCCGTGGCCCGTTTATTAGGATACTGCTCTAGCATTCGCCTGGTGTTGATTGGGGAAACCACGGAAAAGCACGATCAGAGCAGCTGATAGAATTCTCCCCCAGCCAGCGATTGGATTCGACCTAGCTAGGGTCGAAAATCCTGCTACGGTCGAGACTCGGCCCTAGGACCTCACGGTCAGAGAGACTGCAGTAACATCAGTTAATGCCCTGAGCCACCACTCCCGATTTATGCTTTTACGAGTTACTGATCGTTATAGTCGAAAACTTCCGTTCCATTTTCATATTCTGAAACTGTTATTTGACTTTTAGGTGAAGTTCTGCTGTATTTACATTTCAACTGAAGAGAAAGTTTGATAGGTGGGCACTGGAACACGAAACTAATAACAAGTGCTGTGTTTTCTTGTTTGAAACTATTTCGAAATACTCCACTACCGGAGTTGGTGGACGACGTAAATAACTTAATAGGCTTATTTTCGAATTGAAATAGTAATGAAATGTATGTATTACGGAATGAATATTGTTTTTCAATGAATACCAGGAAACTTCTTGCTCTTCATTTTTTCATCGTTCGAGGTGGTCATGAGTAATATTTGGGCGCAGTTTCAACTAATCTGTTGTTCGCTACTGCCCGCTCTATTTCTTGTTTTTAAGAGTGTCATAATGCTGAATTATTGACATCCAGTATGCGACATCCAAGTGCACACAATAATGCTTTGACCAGGTAGGAATTAAAAAAAATCGCTTTTCATGAATATGATATAAATGAAGTGTACCATAGATTTTATAATTTTTTTGTCATTAAAATATGGTCGATAGATTTGGAATTTTTTTAGCGACAAAAGAAAGAAATTACATATAATAATTATCATAACAGACAGTTGTGCTTCCAGCAGCATTTCAAATGTTTGTAATGTAAATTACAGAGCAGGTACTGCATATCGTTTTTTTCCTCAACTTTTTAAACCATTTCTCGGATACATTTGTGTAAAACCAAATGTCTGTAATAATTGAGTTTGCTATTTGTATTTGATAGTGTCGAATATAACCGTGTACGTGGGTATACCTGTATGCGGTTGACGATTATTAGCATTTAGTAAGGAAATCGTGCCAGAAGTTGCAATAGTTGTGGTTCAGTGGAGGAGTGGGTTCCCTGGCAGCGGCTTTTACGTAAGGTCTTACCACGGAGAGGGCTGAGGCCCTTACGACAGAAGTTGGCAGACGAGACGAGACGAGACGAGACGAGACGAGACGCGGCAGACGGCAGCGCAGGGCGGCGTCAAGGCGGATCTGCGGCGATCCCGCCCCGCCGCAGTCATCCTCCAGTTAATCTTATTGATGGCTCCGTCGCGACTCGCCCTCCCTTGTTATGGCGCCATCGACACGCGGCTTGAGTTATGGCGCGGTGCGTTTCGGGGCAGGGATCTCCAAACGCTTTGAGCGCGGGTCAACATGAAATATTCTGGAGTTCGTTGCGGTTCACGAGTAAATTCTTATTAGTACCAAGCATGAGAAATTTAATCTGATTAAAGAGAGACTCACTAATGTAAATTGATCTAACTCGTTTAGAGCCTTAACGAATGTTTTTAAAGCGTTCGTTGGATAATATTTTATGATGTCTCTAATAAAATACATAATCAATGAGATTCCTTATTAAATTGATTTTATTCATTAAATTAAACTAATATATTTACTTTTACAGTGGAGAGTATTTTATTATTTATCAAAAACCTGTCAAGAGTAATCTCAACAGTATTTATTATTTTTCTTACTTATTAATAACATCAGTTTGCACTTTTATAACAATTTGTTTCTTATGAAATAACCGTAGATAGAGATGGCGTAGCCTACACGTGACTGTCGTTTGGAGATCCCTGGTCTAGTGCATCCAACATCCTGCGTTTTACGAGTCTTGTTAATCAGGACGAGACTTCCGCCCGTTGAGAGTACTTAAAGTTTCGGACCGCCTTGTATCCCGAAGTTCCGTTTTTTGCAGATCCTTTGTGGTTTCATAAACAGCATAACACTTGGAATGGGTTGGGCTCTTTTACGATGTTATGAAAGGACATTCGACCCTTATACTCGAATAGCCCAGGAAATCCGTCTCTTCTTTTGTGGCGGAATGGACAGTGGCATCGTTGCTCTTTGCATTTGCTGTGGGTTATGAAGAAAAAACTATTTATTTGTTATATGCGAAGAAGCCTTGCCGTTTTCAGCATCCGTCTTGGAAGTTCCTGTTTTAGAATGGCCGCCGAATAAAAATGTTGAAATAAAATCGTTATTGGAACATACGTAAAAAATATATTTATATGGTGGGAAAGGCACGTAGAACTGATATGCGTAGAATTGCAGTTTTAATGCGTTTTACTTTTTCGACGAAGTGTACACTAGCGTGGTTCTTATTTTTCAATTTTTCCAAATATTCTCCTTGGCCTCTTTCGTTCCAATCAACATGAAAATGATTCTTGCAAAATTTTAGCTCAATGTGACAACCCAGAGCGACCCCAGTCTAGAAGTTTTGAATGTTTGCCGTGTGAATTTTAATGGGCTGTTTTTTTATTTTTATTGTTAATTGCATTTGCTCTTAGATAAACTCAATCCCTCCGTTTTTGTGTTAATTGTAATACTAAATTAGGTAAACATTATTATTATTATTATTATTATTATTATTATTATTATTATTATTATTATTATTACCTACTACCTCTCACTGTTTAAGGCGGAAACGACAGGGTTCATTTTTTCCGTCTTGAACATTGTTCCGTCTTATTGAGATGCAGAGCATCGAACTGCACTAGGAAGGAATCTTTGCATTCTGTAATTAAATGCATCCCAATACAATGCTTTACATAATTGCTTTGTGGTAGATGGATGGCGAAAGCTAAATATGCATTAAAATATATCTTTTCCTATGTCTATTTCAGTTGTCATATAGGGAGAATAACTTTGATAAGAATATTGTATTTCTTGCTAGAGTGGACGCCCGAGCCTGGTTTCTGTCATCAGAAGTAATTAGGGCACCACAATGTGATTTCCTATTCATGGATTATATTGACAATTCCCGAAACTGTGGCTCTATCCTTGTCCGATGACAGTGTTCCAGAGGAGATTAAGGCAAAAATGCCTGAAGTTATACTGGATGCAAACAAAGGTGAAGAAGAGGCAGAAGAAAAAAATCAACCGGAAAGATACATTCTGCATCAAAATAACCATTCTTTCTTGACAAGCATATAGTTTTCTGACTCCTAGAACAAAATCTTAATTCGCGATATATTATCAGAATCAATTTTCTCGGTAAAGATGGAAAGATGATCCTTGTTACAAAAGTGGAGTTAAAAAAATGACAATTATTGTGAATTACAATATCAAAAGGAATGTCAAACTAATTGAGGAGTATAATAACATCGTCACAAACTAACAAACAATTTGATTTACAGATCGTTGCTGTAGATCTTAAGAAATACCCAACTGCTACCGAATCTTCTCTTAGGAAAAATAATGTTCAGTATTCGTTTGTTCAAATAGTGTTTCGATTAAACAGAAAATGCTGTTGTAAATAAACTGCTTCTCGTGTAGATGTGTGTAGTATTAAAAAAAATATACTTTTTTAATTTTTCAGAATAATTCATAATAAATAATGTTATTTCAGAAATTATTGAATGTACTCTTAAATAATTTGATTTAGAATTATTGAGGGTTGGGGAGGGGTCTGAATTTGTCCCAAAAATTGAAGAAAAAAGAAAATGGTCTAGATGGAGAATAGTTTCGCGTCTGGTAATGGAATTGTTTGTTGCTTATAGTACGTTCCACATACAAGGCATTTGGTGGTCCCCTCTCATTTGCCCAATTGGATTGAAATATTGCATATATTTTCTTGTTGATTGAAACCAGAATAGGGGGTGGGAGGAGTAAAATTTTAACTTTCGGAAAATTTATCCTCTAACTAATAGCCATCTTAATGTAAACATACGTGGCATCATGAATTGCTTCCGTGATACTGAGTGGTGCCGTTGGTGAACAGGTGTCGCTGTGGGTAAGTGATGAAATGATAGAACTTCGTTTAAGAAAACAGAACGTATTGCTTCAGTAAGTACCGAATCTGTACAAATACGAATTATGAAAGGAGTATATTACACGAGTAAGAGGTCCTTATGATCGAAAACGATTTTTTTCATATTTCACATTGATTAGCTTTTATTATATGAAGTGGGGTCTAGGAGTTAAATCTGTTTGGAAATTAATTCCATCTGTATGATGAACTGAAACAATACCTTGTTTGAACTCTAATGGTATTGCATTGTGCTATCGAAAGCCGTGAAGGGCCGTGCGATTCGCAGGCTCGTGTGGGGCTGCAGGCCGGCAGCCCGCAAATCTCGCGGAGCGGCCTTGAGGCCCGGTGAACGCGTAGTCGGAGGGGAGGCGGTCAGTGCAGCGGTCGGCCTCGTCCGTCCGCCTTCCCACCCCTCCGGCACCCCGTTCTCCCCTCCCTCCCTCGAGCACCGGTCTCGCCCGCCGCGCCCCAACGCGCGGAAACACTAACGGCCGCCGCGGCGCACTTTACGGGTGCAGCCCCTCCGGCTTCCGGCGCGTTTGATGGACAAGACGACAGGTGATTCATTTCGCCTGCCGCCCGGCCGGCCGGCCGCTCTGACGGCGCGCGGGGGCGGCTTCAGCGCTCCCGACCCACGCTGTTGCTCCCTTTGTGGCCCCGCTCCCCCCCCCCCTTATCTCTCCAGCGTTTTCTCTCGTGCCCACTTCAACGTCGGTGCTTCATCTAATGTGTTCGCTCATCCTTCTGCGCTTGTTTGCTCTAGACCGTTCTTGCAGCCCTTTATCTTCGAGAACCTTTCTGTCACTTCCGGTTGTGTCCGCTGATTCCAATTCGTCACATGTGCCACCTTCATCACGTCCACTTTCTCTGCTTCCCTGGGGTTTCTCCTATTCCCGCTAGAACACTTCCTGCTTCTCGTTGCGCTGCTTCCGTTTCCTTTGGAAATGCTGTTTCTAAAACTGGACCCCTCCGTTGTAACTTTTTGTCGCTCTCACCGCTCCATCCGTTCTTCAGGGTCCTCAACACTCCCCACTTCCATCATTCTTTTCGGCCCACCCGCGTGCCCCGTTCTCCCGTCGTCTGCTGCCGTTTCTCATCAGCCGTCCCGACGCCGCGCCGCCCTGCTCCATTCTTCGGCCGTGCCACCTCCCCTCCCCCCTCCCCCTCCCGCGCTCTGCCCTGTCCTGCCCGTCCCGCCCTGTCCGCGCCATCCATTCCGTTGCGGCCCAGTAATTGCCCAATAACTGTCCAATAAATATCTCAGTTTTGTGTGTGCCGGGGGGTTTTATAATAGCGGCGTCACCCCCGGCCCGCGCGTTCGGCCGCGGCCTCGTTGTTTTCATATGCGGAATTGATTGTCAGATGATGAGGCGCGCGCCGGGAACATCTCTTGCCCCGCCGCCGCCGCCGCCGCCGCCGCCGCGCCGCTGGCTCGTAATATCCGTCGGGAGCGCGGGTGGCGGTGGGCGTGGCCCGGTCAGGCCGATTTGCGCTGTCCGCCTACGCCGCGGGCCTTGTACTGCCGACCCGAGCCCCCGGATTCGAGAGCGGTTAGTTTTTTTTTTGAATTTCAGATGCGAGCCCCGAGCCCCGGAGTTAATGATAGGCTGCGACTGATCGTGTCCCATGTGTTGACAACGTTAGCGGCGTGCGATTTGGAACGTAGGAAACGCGCCGCGCTCTTGATGAACAGGGAAGGCTGCGGGTTGTTGGTGATTTAATATTAAATGCCAGATACATGAAAACCAGTTTAGCATGCTGATGTATTAAAATGGCTCTGTTTTTTTCCCCTGCCTTAACGTGTATTAGTTATGCAGCAATCATTCAGACACGCTCTCACTGAATATGACAGTTTGTAATTTACGACATTTTTTTTTCAACTTTCAATTTATGGATGACTCAATACCAATACTGGAGATATTCTGACAAAGCATATTGTAAAGTTCAAAGCCTTGTCATCATTTTTTTGTCATCTTGTACAGTTACGATTTCCTTGATGTGTCGTTTATGTGCTTGCGTTTATTTGTTTAAGAAAAATGCGCAGAATGTCCTGCCGCTGGAAAACAACTGCTACTATGTCACGCCCAGTGCGCTTTTCTCTGACATCATTACCTTTTGTTTCAGTGGTCTTCCGTATTTTTGTTGAGGTCGTAACAGCAAGGAATAGCGCGGAGATATCGTAACCAGTCTTGCTCAACCGTCCGATGTCTCATTGATACAGTTATGTCACGAACGATGTCCTTTCTGTGACGTAGCATTTTTGCTATTTTTAATTATATCTGTCTGAAGTTATAATATGTTAAGGATGTATCCATTTGTGTTTTTTGTAAATATAAGGGTTTTTACATCAAGTATAGAGCTTACATTTCAAGTAAGATTTAAAATTATTTCCAATAAAATCGTCAAATTTGGTTGGAGCAAAATAGGATAGAGAGCCTAATTGCAGGCTGAAAGTAACAGGGGTGAAAATCATCACCCCCATCCCGTAGAGCCATCACTTTGGAAAGGAAAGAGTTGTCGCGTTTTAGAAATGCATTGTTATACTTGCCTTGGGGAATAATAGTAGTTCCAGAATCCTTTGGGATTTTCTGACTAATTTTTGTAGTACAGGAAATGCTGACGGAAATATTCTAATTAATTTTTCTGAATCGATGTTTTGTAATTGTCTGAAAGTCCTCATTGAGTTTTACGCTGTAGATATTGAAACGCATCAATAACTACACGAAATATGCAGAATAAGGATAATGGCAAGCATTGAATATAGATTTGTTCTGTTTAAAACATGAGAAACATGTTTGTGAGAAAGTGTAATATATTTTTTGTTTTAAAAAAACGTTTGCTAAGTACGTATATGTATCACAAATATTTACAGAGTGTGTAAGGAATCTGCTTATACACTGTAAAAAACTGAAAATAAATAAAAAATACAATATGGTAATAAAATAAGAAAATGAGTTGAGCATTACATTGTCGATAACATTAGATTTTGTTATTTGCAGAAGATTCCTTTTGTCTTAGGCCGTATAGGGCGACCATTACGAAAAGTCGCGACCGGTTTTTTTGCCCGCCCGACCACCGACTTGCGGTGCTCGAGGAGCCGACCGCCTCCTGCCCGGGCCGCGCGCGTCCAACCACGTCCCCGGCAGCGGCGAAAGCCTGCACAGAATGCGAAATCGCCGCCGCGATATAGATCTGATCGAAGATCGCCTTCTCCGCCTGAGTCGCCGCCGCCGCCGCCGCCGTCTTCCCGATTGGCTCCGCCTGATGGTGACGCGCGGGGCCGCCCGGGGAATGGATGGACGTTGCTCAACAGAAGCGGCCGTGGGAAAGAGCAGCCTCGCGGTAGTCCTCGCGATTCTCCCGAAGCCGACACGCCCCCCCCCCGCCCCACCTTCGCGCGCTTCACAATCGAATGGGCCCCCGCGAGATGGAAACGCCCCCCCCCCCTCTCACCTCGCCCATCCGCCGCGGCCTGGCTGCCTCTAGACGTCCCCGCGCCCCGCCGCAGCTAGAGTTAGTGCAGGCACTGCCACCTCCACCCGTCGTTCGAATCCTTTCGGTGGCGGATTTTTGACACTGGACAGTGCTAGTTGGGTCGAATTCAACCACTGGAGGAGAATTCTAACGGCCGAGTATCTTGATCGATGGTTTTCCGTGTTTTCTCCGATTAATACCAGGAGTAGTACTTTAACAAACGAGCGATTTGTTTCTCATTCGCGTCACTTCGTCTCCGCTTACATACACGCTCGTACACACACACTCACAAAGTTATATGTACATGCACTACACTACCGTACATGACGAGAAACCTGTCGGGAGCCTAGAGCGTATTTCTGCTGAGAAGGTACACGGAGAAGGAAACGTTGTAGCCGACTTATATATCGGTACCGGTTCTCACTTTCTAGCAGGCGAGGAAATCAGACATCTCCAGTAATGCAACATACAATACACCTACTTACCAGACTTACAACATTAGTAGTTGTAGCGCTCGAAAAGAATACTCACTCACTCACCTTCACCGTCACCTTCACCTTCACCGTCACATCCTCTTCCGCCATCTCTACCACCAGCTACACTGACCCGTCCATCTCACCCGTCACCTTTTTCGTCGCAAAAACCTGCCACCATCGCTGTTCTTTTCTCCCGGCACCGCGGCTGGCAGCGTCCCACCAACAGCAACCATCATCTCCGTTTCTGTCGCCGCCGCCGCCGCCGTTGCCATCGGCTTTGTTCCGCCTCGCGGCCATAAATTCGTCTCTCGACCGCGTAAGGTATGGAGCAATCGCCAGGGAAGACGCCCGGAATAACAGAAGATGCGGCGGCGTGAGAACAAGTGCGCTAGACGTATTCCAAGGAAAAAGGAAAGCAACGTATTTGGTTCGTGTTGTAGGGTTGGGAATGGGATAAAAGGAAATGGGTTCCGTGCATGCATGGCGAGGAAACGATCTGATGGAAAGCTTCATTCCCCATCGGTATCAGCGACTTTGAGTTGAAACATTTTATACTTTCAGGATTCATGTGAAAATTTCTTCGCGGTTGCCTGTGATACTTTATTTGATACCTTTGAAAAACTTGCAAAATATTCTGTATTGTAATGAAAGCGCGAACGTTTTTGATGGTAGGGCAGCGTAGTATATTTGACGCCAGATAACTCCATTTTATGTGCTTATTGTATGTTTTTCCTTTAAGAGACTTTATTTTCCTGTACTATATCTTGTTTCCGCGTCTGTGATGTAATAGAAGGATGCATAGGGTGCTATGATGAATGTCAAGCATTGTACGTAAGAAACCGTCGTACGTTTAGAAATTTAGTGTGCATATTTTCTAATAACTTAAAGACCTTCAGCCAAGCATATAGACCCATACTTTTTTTTATCGTTTCAGATCGTATAGAAATGAAAAATGTTAACTGGTTAGTTATTATTCCATTATATAGAATATGAGGCATGTGTTATTAAATCCATTCCATTATTTATCGACATCACCTTTTTGAATCTTTGATAATTCTATAGGTTTCTTCATAACCTCACGATAGTATGTAGTGTATTCCCACCTTAAATGTGGGGAGAGCATATTCCGTGGACATCATGCTGTATGTAGACGCAAGATTTTCTCTTGAAAAATGTTCGCAATTGGAAGAACAAACGTCTCTTTATCACTACAGTAGAATGTTGATAATCCGGATTCATTGAGATCGGAGCCTTTCGGGATTATGAAATTGCCTTGATTTTCGACTTAGATCATAAAAGTGCTTGCCGACTCCTTGTAGTACCTCCTGTAGGTAATATCTTTCTTAATTCATTGTAAATGTTACAGAAATCGAGTAGGTGAAATCAACCGGTAATAAAAATTATTAAGTCGCTCGATGCTTATAAACTAATATGTACAATACGTACGAGTATATACAGTATTAACTTTATGCGATTTTTTGCCGAATCAAATCGGGATTATCGACTAAAGTTTTGAAGTCCGAATTATCCACTCTTTAATATTTTACAGTTTTTCAAAGCGATTTCTATCCATGTCGTTGTAGATAAAATGTGGGCCGTTTAATGATTTTGTCTCCCACGGCAACATTCACTTCCCGACGTGTTTAAGCGTGAATCTTTCAGGAAGAGCAGCCAATGAGGCTTAATAAGAGATATCGCCTCTTTATTTTTGCCTGAAGGGCCCGCTCGCCGCTGCTCCCGCTGCCCCTGTCCGCTCGCGGGGCCAGCTGCTCGTTAACCCCGCGCGCTCGGAAGGCAGCTTCGGGCACTGTTTTTGCCGAGGCCGCGCTTCGCTTGCCGCCTTCCTCGCTTCCGCGAAGGGAGCCGATTGCGTCGCCTCTTTCCCCCTAGTGAGAGGGCGTCCCGCACCTCTCGCCGGGGCTACTACCCGTCGCAACTCGCTACCCGTTCGTACGTCGGTGGAGGGGAATGCTCTGCGTTGGCTGCTGACGTTTTCTACGAGGGTGAAAATGTTTATTACGTCAGAAGTGTGCGGTGAAGGAAAACGAGACACAAAAGGTTTTCAGAGAATGTTTCCGATTTCTCACGACGTTCGTGGGTCCTTTCACTGCTTTTGTTTTCTCGTGAGCTTATTCGCAAAATATCAATTCGTGTGAAATGTCCAACTTTGTTTATAATTAATTCTTTTATTTATACATCAGGAGCAATGAACATGGCGTTGCAATGGCGAGAGTAATCAAGGAGAGGTTTTTTTAAAAATTGAATTTGCCTTATTTTACGTGGCGAGACTCGGGCCATCAGGCCCGCTCTTCCGTCTGACCACGCAAATTTCGCTATGCTCCTTTCATCAACTAGCAGAGAAAGGAGGTATTTCTTGGGCGAGAAACAGGCGATTTGAATTTAGCTCAGAGGCGTCATTTAGGCTTGAGGATCTTTTACACGCAAGTAAATCTACTAACATGGGACAACCGGCTTTACTTCCCCTCCGAAGGAAGGCGTACGAAGGATTTTTTCGCCCTTAAAAATCCACGATCGGGTTTGAACCCGCGAACTTGGGTACAACAGTTCGGTACGCTAACCGTTACACCATCGCCGCCGCGGTTTGGCAGGTTTGGCAGTGGTAGACAAACAATCCATGTTTTAACCGACTTAATGCAATGTTTCTTCTGCCTGGCGTCTCGGCGAAGCGTCTCACGCGACGTACTACCTTTTCGCCAAATTCATTTCGCAACCGATCCCCGAGGCGTGACACCAGCCGAGCGTGGCGTGTTGCGCGCGCGCGTCAAGTGCTTGTAACGCGCGTGGGAAGCGCGAGATAGGAGATGCTGCGGTTTTTTAATTTTTTATTTTAACTCTCGCCTCGTTGCGGCGATCCGCGGCATCTCGATGCAAGGGTGCAGGCGAGAGCGAACGTGGCCGGCCGCGGCGGAGTTTCGCGGCTGTGGAAGAGCGCGGGAGCTCGCAGGCCTTGCACGATGCTGCGGCCGAGGCGAAAAGGCATCGCGTGCGGCTCGCGTGGCTTCTTTTGTTTGTTGACATGCCGTTCGGTGTGGCACTTGTGCATTGTGTTTGTGTGTTGGGGGTCGCGGCTGAGTAGGTGTGCGCATGCACTGCGAAATAGTTCTTCGAAGGAAATTGGGCGGGGCTATATAGCGCCAAGAGCACGGAGCTGGGACGGATATATACCGACTGCATCCCGGGCTCAACTTTTGTAAGCCCTTCACCTACCTATCCACACAAAGAGGCGTAGACCGACTCCATCCCCATGCGTTTTCCTCCTTAGTGTAAGGATTGATTTCTACGTTTACCGTGGTCTGTTTGTATTATATCGATCGATTATAATTGTTCCACTGGTAACTCTTTTCAAGAAATATTTGCGCGTCCCTTTAGAGCACTTGTTAAAAGTTTGTGAAAATAAAAATTGAAATCTCGACGTCCATCTTCTTACCCCCACTGACTTTACATACGCAATTCCGTACATTCTTACATTTTCACTTGTGTTCGAGGTTTTCTTTGGACGGGTAAGAGAACAGCTATTTGAAAACCTTGCATCGTTTGCATCTTATGAAGGTAAACTTTTAAAAAAAATGTTCTCTTTCCGAAACAGATTGAACGAAACGGAATGCAATCGGGGTATGCCTCCTCAGGTCAAGAAAAGTGAAAGGGGGTTAGCTGTGAAGCGGGGGTGAGGAAAAACTGGCCGCGGGATGCAGTCGGGTGATTCCCTCTGGGTGGCGAAGGTGAAAGGGAAGAGGGAGGGAGCAAGAAGCAAGCTGAAAAGGAATAGTTTACATTGAGAAAGGATGGAGTAGATGGGGTTCGGGATATCCTGAGAGATTTAGCGCAGCAGTTGTAACGCGAGCGAGAGGGCCGACGGGGGTTGCCAACTGGCTCTTTCACCAATGCACCCGGACGACCAATTGAGCGCGAGGGAGCGGGCGGGCGAGCGAGGGGGCGTGGAGTTTCTCGCCGCGCTGCATTCGAACGCCATTCGAATCCCGCCGCAGGAAGGGTTTAATAGGAAATTAGCATGAAATTGCACTTTCTCCTGGCGGCGCGGGCGTGAATCTTCCCAGCGACCGGGTCACACCTGCAACTTGTTCGGCCCGGGCGGGCGGGCGGGCATTGCGGCGGGAGGCGGAATGCTGAGTCGTTGCTCTGCGGTCGGAGGAAATGTGGGCTGTTGGCTGCCCTGTGAACTACGATTACAGAGCTCTAGGCTGAGGCTTGTGTGCGCCAGAACGGCCCGGAACGTGCTTGAAACCAGATATCCTGTTTGCAGTAGCGTAGGTCCTAACGTACGTAATCCTCTTTACTCATGGAGGAAAAAGGAGACACACATACTTGTATAACTTTCTGTGTTACGACAAATTTAAATTTTTAAAACATTTATTAGCATTCCTGAAAAAGGTATGAACTAATTATCTTTTTTTGAAACACTGAGATGTTTACCTTGCTATTACTTATGGGAAGCCAAACGCAATTTAAAATTCTTGTTTTGTTTACAAGACTTCAGTGAAATTTAGTATAATTATTACTTTGTTTTTGAGACTGAGAGAATATTGCAGTTAATTTAGAAACCCTTAGAATGCTTATGAAGTGATCTACGTTTTTCAAGAATGCTCTGTTGCCTAGGAGGCTAAGTCTGTAAATTGAAAGAGAGAACTTGCCTAGCCATTGAAGTTATAAATATACTAAGCAATTTCATCCGGTAGGCGTGAGCCCGTTCACAGGCTGTCGCGCCAAGTACATACCTACATACAAGTAATTTCATATTTATCATAAAGACCTTTCTGCAATTCTGCAACAACAAGCTTCCTGGATTGGAATTTTCTGTGATAAAAATGTTCAAAAATTCAAATAAATGTATAGAAAAAGATGCTTAAGTAGTGACGTGTTTAGTAGTACTAGTTGCTTGTAGTACTTCATTTTTGACGAATCTCCTTTTTGTATTTGTAATGACCGTGCTTGTGGTAGGTATTAGAGCTTTAATGAAACTTGAGAATGTAGAACGCGTTCTATGTTTAGTGCAGTCCACTCTCCACGTACAGCGTTGGCTCGTCGTACTCCCAAGCCAGCCACTCCCGTGACACATGCGTTAGCCAAGAGAAAGGAGCGCGGGTGAGGGTTCGTCCGCCACCCGAGGAGAGTTTCTTTGCATTTGAGCGAGATGAAGGACGAAATGCCTTGTGGCCTCCGGCAGTACTCTCGCTTGGCCGCGAACCCCCATCGTTGTCTATGGTCACCCTCCCCACCTTCACACCGAGGCATAAATTGAGCTTGGTTGTTCACGTACTCGCTGGCATGAAATAGAAAGTTGAATTGTTAATATTGTGTGCCAACAAGCAAAATCTAAAAGTAGCAATTTTTTAAGTGAAAAATCAAAGAAACATGCAAACTGTGGGGAAAATCGTGTATGCTTTTGATTGCGTAGAAATTACCTGTAATGCACTAGACCTACGAATAATTGGTAGGTAAAGGGATATTGAATCGTGCGTTTCAAAATATTACTTATTTTCTACCTCGATTATGGAAATAAAAGAGGCGTGGTAATCAAACTACCATTTTCTTTTGAGTGTAAGAAATACATTTTCGAAGGAAAGCGATTATCAGCAATTGTATACCTCTTACCCAATAATAGTACTTTGTAAAGGTTTTAGAGGGAGCCATAACAATTATCGGATAGTAGGGGTTCCTCTTGTTACGTTCAAACTTGAAATAATTTATTTGTAATTTATTCTTCAATGATTAACGCAATAAAATGTTAAGACACATCAAGTTCTTTCCTAACTTCTTTGAAATCTAAAGGTGAACATAATAATAGTATTATCCACCTAAGTTCTTAGCTTTATTGGTCGATTCTTCGGAGTAACGACGTAGTGACATAACCTTTTTTCTGCCAGTTACTCTACTTCACAAATGATGCCATTAACTCCTCCTTTCTCTTCGGTAATTGGCTTGAGAAGGAGCGTTTTTCCGCGCTTTGTTGGGCTGTGCGTGATAAGCGAGGAATTCCCGCCGTTTTACTTCGGTGGAAGGAAAAGCAATTCTTCCCCGCCGGGCTGCTTCCGAGGGCGCCTTGGGCGGCGCGTGGACGACGACTGGGCGGGGCGCAGGCAGCGCCGAGGTCGTGAGCGCCGGCGGCGGAGCGTACCGCGCGGGAAAAGCGGGCTGCTGCGTGGGCACTACCGCAGTCACTACCGCTGACGCCCCCGGACGCATCCCGATTGCATTCCGTGATCATCTTTTCGTAAGGCTTTCACGTAGGGGAGTCCCCAAAAATACGTAACTCGATTGCAACTTTTCTGATGCCTTTCACATGGGGAAAGTTGATCCTCAAATATACATTACCCGACTGCATCCCGCGGTCAACTTTTCTTAGTCCTTTCACATAGGGGTAGGTGCTCCCCAAAAATACGTAACCCGATTGCAACTTTTCTTATGCCTTTCACATGGGGCAAGTTGATCCTCAAAAATACATTACCCGGCTGCATCCCGCGGTCAACTTTTCTTAAGCCTTTCACGTCGGAGTAGTTGCTCCCCCAAAATACATTACTCGATTGCAACTTTTCTGATTCCTTTGACATGGGGAAAGTTGATCCTCAAATATACATTACCCGACTGCATCCCGCGGTCAACTTTTCTTAAGCCTTTCACGTAGGGGTAGGTGCTCCCCAAAAATACGTAACCCGATTGCAACTTTTCTTATGCCTTTCACATGGGGAAAGTTGATCCTCAAATATACATTACCCGACTGCATCCCGCGGTCAACTTTTCTTAAGCCTTTCACGTAGGGGTAGGTGCTCTCCAAAAATACGTAACCCGACTGCAACTTTACTAATGCCTTTCACACGAGGAAAGTTGATCCTCAAAAATACACTTCCCGACTGCATCCCTCGGTCAACTTTTCTTAAGCCTTTCACGTCGGAGTAGTTGCTCCCCCAAAATACATTACTCAATTGCAACTTTTCTTATGCCTTTCACATGGGGAGGGTTGATCCTCAAAAATACATTTCCCGACTGCATCCCGCGGTCAACTTTTCTTAAGCCTTTCACGTAGGGGTAGGTGCTCCCTAAAAATACGTGTACCTATCGCTATTTTTTCCAAACGTTTCTCATGAGGGTAGTTGATCCTCAAACATACATTGACCGTCTGCAATCCGCGGTAAACTTTTCTTAAGCATTTCATATAGTGGAGGTTGCTCTTCAAAAACACATAACCCGATTGCATCTCAGGGTCAACTTTTCTTTCACGTACCTCCCCAAGAAGGCATAGTCTACATTCGTTCGATTTTCTTCTTGAGTACTCGGAATTGCTGGCCTGTGTATCGGTGCTACGAAGACAGCCTATTCATCTCATATGAAGAATAAGAAAGATGGAAACAATAACTAATCATCCTTTTGACATTTTTCATGGCTTCAAGGCTTGCTATTTTGGAATTAAACTGTATTGAATATTCTTAATTTATTGAAATGTATTTACATGTATACCGCGGGATACTCCAAGAAGAGCCAGAAGAGTTATAATCTTTCTTATTATAATGCGGAATTTAAATTAATATATTTTAATTATGTAACGCACACAGTTTTGAAAATTCTGCTACATTCCATGTGGTCGCGAACATATTACTTGCGGTATTACTAATTATTAATTATTAACGCGTTACTCATGAATGGAACATAGGTAAATGGTTTCCTCCTTCCCCCTCGCAAGACAGCAACCGAGATGGAATCGGACTTCGCCTTTTGAGGTAGCTAAAAGCGCAATGGGATTAATTGGAATGCGCGTGTGAGGGTAACCTGACTGCCGGATGCAGTCGGGCAATTTCCATGTTTCTTTACTTGAGCGCTCTATGCACATTGGGACGAACTACTAGAAGGGCGTATGTGATATTTGGGAAGATTTCTACGACAGCATTCAAACAAAAAATGACAGGTAAAAATTAAAATGACACATCATCCAATTAAAAAAACACTTTTTTTCATTCATGCTTTTCAAAGCTTCAGTATACTTTTAAATTTAACTGTGATCGTTGTGGAATGTCAGAATTGCGCGAATTGTAAATGACAACACAATACAGATTCATTTCCAATAAGTTTCTTCACCTTTCCCAATGTCTCTATTAATATCGATTCGTTAAGGTATAAGAGTAAACTCTACTGCAAAATGTTGGCTATTGGAATCCATGAAATGCCTGTAGTGAGAATTAACATTTTCATCATGTCCTTTATCACGCTTATCCCCCAAATGTGCATTTTGAGGTGAAAAGTTTCCTCTTGTTTGATTTTGTTATCTTTATTTGCATTATTTTTGGTTTGTTCTCCTTTCGGCCACGTTCGTATGGTCGTGGCGCCGCGTCTCTTTCGAGGCAGAGCCGGATGCGTGGAAAGCGGCGCCCCCCCCCCCCCCAGTGGGCGCGCACCTGTTCGGACGTCGGTTGACGGGGCGTCGCAACGCGCCGGCGGGAGAGCGCGTGTGCGCGGATGAAGTCCGGGGGGCGCGCGTCCGCCAAGGTAAACCACGGCCCGGGAGAGAGTGAGCGGGCGGATCTGTGTCACTTGGCGCCGCTTAGCGCCTCATCTGCGCGTGCGGCGGCGCGCTCGCACTTTCTTCGCGGCCGCTCCCGCGCCACGCCCCCGCCTCCCCCCGCCACACACACACACACACACACACACACACAGGCCAGGAGCGGCGGAAGACCGGAAGGACGCATGACGGTACTGGCCTAGAGGGCTCAGGGCATTCACTGACGCCACTGCTGAGCCTCTGACCGGGAGATTCTCAAGTTAAAATCCCGATGGTGACAGGATTTTTTTACGAAGCTAGGGCGAATTCAATCGCTGTCTGGTCTCAGCCACCTGCTCTGATGGGTGGTTTCTCCGGTCAACACCAGGAGAATGCCGGAGCAGTACCTAACAAACGGGTCACGAATCTGGCGCAAGATCTTTCCTTCATCTTCCTTGTCCTTTCGTCTCCCCCTCCCTTTCAAACAATTACACTTACCTACACTGCACCAACACATATGTCTGGAGCCTAGAGCTTCTCCCGGCTGGGGCGGTGCCCCACTGGCGGCAATGTCTGATTGGGGAAAATCGCGCTAGCCGACGTAGGTAGGCACCGGATCGAGCCAGCTAGCGGGGAAAGGTCAACGCCGCCTCCCGCAATGAAAACTTGCACTACACTTACGAGCCTAATGACCTTAGCGCTTGACGCTCACGGAAGCACAAAATAATCAATCGCCGAAAGACAGTGGGGAAGTAGACAAGAAGTTAAAGAAGCGCGAATGTGGAGTTTAGTTCAGGTTGATCGAAGCTGCTCATAGTGACGTCTAAGCGACACAAAGTATCTGCCTTTGTTTTTGAAGTCAATTGCTTATTGTTAGTGGTGGTTGTTTTTTTTAGTGCCAGTTGCGATATTTACTTATTTTCAAGTTAATTCTTACCGAATATCAGTAATGTATTTTCATTCTCGCTAAAAATTTTGACTTTATCAATTTGTTTACTCTTTACTCCTTGATTGTGATTGACTAGTGCAGATGTTGAACCTCTTTGCAAAATATCTTATTATTTGGATTAACTTTTAGAATATAATGTGGAATCATGTTGTAGTGCTCCCACGGGCGCGTGTACTGTTTGAAGTTCTCGCAAAAGTACTTAATGTCGACAGTGTACTTAATATTACAGAGAGTTTTATATTATGAAGTCATTAAAATTCGATTTGAAGTTGTAGTGTGAAATATTATTTCCGTCGTTAACATGAGTGTAATAACAACCATTTGAGCTAGAGTGCTCCTCTTAACAAAATATGCTTGTCAGTGAAAATATAATTAAATGAATTATCAAATCATTCAAAACTCCACGTGATGTATTAATATTCACTGGTTTATTTGGAGCAATACAATCCTTAAAGTGATAGATTTGTTTAATCTCATACACCCATTTTGACGACTATTTGCGACGGTCAGTATAATCGCTTTTGAATAATGAATGTATGAACCTATTTTGAGATAACGTTAACAATAATAACATCAAATGCACCGCCAAAGATGTTGAAGATATGAGTGGGTGAAGAAACCAAGGCGACCAAAATAATGATTGCGGGAGGAAGTCACAGAGCTTGTCGCCGATTACCCATTTCCGGTCTCCACTTACTGTTCTCTGGCGCTCCATCAAGTGGTTACGTCACGTGCCTCTGTCGTTAACCATAATTGATAAGAGTACAGTCCATCTTGCAGTGCGAGCGCCAGATGCAGGTCGTCTTGTTTTGTTTCCTTCTCTGTGTCATGGCAGTGAAGTTAACAAGCCATATAATAAAGAAGAAAAAAAGTTGGCCCGTATATCTCTTTAATGTATCATTTTTTATATTACACTCGTACGTCTCTATTCTGTTTCCACTAAAATGTTTTAACTATACATGGACGTGAGTATTATGGCCAGGGTTGATCAAGAAATTTGAAAATATACTTGTGAGAATTTAGCTTTGCTATTTCAGTCGATAGTTTTTACAATACGGTCACACTATTGACATTTTATAGAATATTAATGACTTTACCGGCAAGTATCATGCCTAGTTCACGTTTTCCACATGTTTAAAGAGGAGTTAACGTTTTTTTTTCAACGTGCCTAAAAACGTATTGCGAGTTCGATCTCGCCACATCAGTTTACTTGGAATTATCCCCCTACTTGTTAAGTCATATAATATAAAAAAATAAAATTTATTGAGAAACACAGCGATCTACTTAAGTAGTACTAAAGTGAAGGACGAGTGGTGACTGGCGAACTAAGCTCGATTTTTAACTTTTGGCATCGGCAGTAATAAAACTCATAACATTTCTAGGTGTGTTAATAGCTATAATATTCTGTGGATACTTCATGTATCGTATCTCTAGGGTCTCGGTAACGTTTGAGATAGTATCACGTTTGAGTAATCACCTCGCAATTACGAAATTACAGGAAAGCTATCGCACGGCGCAACTGGTGTAAGCATTCATGTGGACTTAGTTTCGAGACATACCTGTAATTTCGTGCGAAAGACGGAAAGAAGGCTACGGGTGAATTTTAACGAAAGAAACGAAATAACGATCTGTCATTCTTTAATTTTCAAAACGAAAAGGAATTAACACTTAGTGTTCCAGAAAGGGTAGAATCTTTTATCTTACAAACTACACATCGGCACTTTGTTGAATCCGAAAATACGTGGTATTTATTCAACAAAAGATGGTTTGACACATAAAACTAACTATTCGACTAAACGAACTTTTGTTGATTTATGAATATTCAGGTTATAACACATTTGTTGTGGTTTTGATGAATACATCCTGAAAATAAAAGGTTTTAAAAATCTATCACACAGATACGACCAAAGAAAATAAAAGTAATGTGTAAAGAATAATTCTACACGGGATTTCAGTGAGTGCTTACATTCAAACTGAAGCTGATATATTGAAATTATTAATTGCAGTACATTTACAAATTTATTGAGTCTAAAAATTTAGGAGGAGGAGAGTTTCCACCATACTATGTACTCCATTGCGGAATGAATTGATTGCGTAGTATGAAGTAATGTTTCACCAGTAGCTATGCGTCCAGAAGCTCTTACATTCGTCTTGAGTGTGTTCCACTTTGTAGTTGTCTTCTACAGGCCGTGAAATTGTGGGATGAAACAAAAGTTAATAGTGAAACGAATACACAGCAATTCGGTCGCAAAGTTGGCGAAAACAAGGGAACAAAAGAACGATTTTTTAAAGCATATTTGGCATTTTGAGTGGTATAAGGAAAAAAGGAACTTTGCCAGCTGATTGCAATCTGAACCTTGTTGTGGGAACGATGTACACTAAGTATTGGTAGAGTAGTCAGGAAATAGCCCGGTAATGTTCGCTTTTTGTTAATATTAATGGCAGGTTATATTTTATCACCGTTTATTTCATTTTCGTATATTGTTTTATTAAGCTTTAGAGAAGGGTCTAAATTAAATTCTCTTTACTTTAACATTAGAGTTTACTTTCATTGTTTTGGATGTGTTATATAGAGTACTTTTCACTTCCTAATGTTAATTTTTTAATTTCCTCCACCCTTTCTGCTTTACATGCTTGTATTGACAATTTTCAGGTAATGTGAATTTCTCATCAAATGATGTAAGCCTGTTTGAGCTATTACAACGTGCGACAAACACTACAAATTTTAAAAAGAACTAGAATTGACGTAATGTTTCCCCGTAGATCGGGGGGGGGGGGGGGGAACGAAATGATTGCGGGCCCGCCCGCAAAAGTTTTTATCCTGGCCCCCTTTATGAAAGTGTATAGCGCACACATGTAGCGTTAATACCTTAAATAATAAAAATATCCTTTACGAAATTCGAAATTATCAGTCTATGATTAATAACCAATAATGGAATAATCTGCCTTTGTTAGTTAATTTTATGAAATGAAGTCTATTATAAAATCTAACTGTATTGCTTACTTTTATTGATTTAGTAACATGGTTACAATAGCTACCAATTATTCCAGAAAATGCTGTTTTTAATCTTTGATTGCATCAACTATCGCAAAGTTTCAGAGGAAGTATTAAGAAATTAATATGTCTTACAATCGCAAAATCTGCAGCCTAAAAATAGGCCCTCTTATACATGGGCCCACCCGCATAGCGGGCCTTGCGGGTCCGAACATTACGCCACTGTCGTACATTATTAATTAATTAATTATAAACGTCGTACATTATTTATTAATTAACTAATAAATACATACAAGATATTCAGCATTTCTAATTTATAAAAACTTGTTTCGATTTGCCGAAATACATTCATGTTCTTACGGATTTGAGTGCTAATTTACATTCTTTCAGATGATGTACCATTGACAATGCAACTAAGAGTGGTGTGCTCGCAGGTTTAGAATATCGCCTGTTGTTTGAGTTGTTGAGACAACTCTCCGCTGTAATATCTGTAGGTCAGTGTGGTATTGCGTAACTTATGAACAGAAACTGGATGGCGGCACAGCCTGCATACAATGTTCGCGGAAAACTAAACCGGGAGTGAGAGGATGCGCGAAATAAATGAGCAATGCATCTTCATGCATAATGCATTGTACGATGTGAGTAGACATGTTGTAGGCAGTTGCTGTTAGCGTACACAGGCCGTAATGGTTGTGGTGTTGATATATCGTAAGTGTACACAGATGACGAAAAACGGCGACATATGCCAACTAGTCCAGGTGAAACCCGTGATATAATATTTTATTTAAAAAAAAATCTGAAATGAAACTTTAGAGAGTGATTGGAATCTTTGCCGTAATTGACCGTTTGAAGGTCTTTTAACCCCAGGTGTGGATCTTAAATAACACCACTAGCTGATAAAAGCCGAATTAATGTGACCCTAAATGCTAAATACACACATGCCTACAAATAATAAGAAAATGAAATATTGTTGTAGCGCCACTAGTTTTAAAAATAATTTTCACTTCGTTGATGAATTAATCGGTTTAATCTTTCCAAAATTATAAACAAGTCCTGAATTAATTTCCCATTGTATTGAGTTTTCTTGAAATTGTTTGTATTTACTTGTCTTGGATCTGATTCCTCGGTATATCCTCTGAAATTTGAGAATTTTCCATACTTCCCTTTACTTGTAATAACGTTTTCATTTCGGTTGGTGTAGTCTCTCTTCTAAGTGGTCATTGCAAGAAGAGTTCCCTGTATTTGTTGCTCGATTTTTTAACTTTTATTACTAAGCTGCGTTTTTGTAGGCATGAAAAACTGTAGAAATTGGCTAGCAAAATAGGCACTGCAACGTTTAAGATAGACATTTAAAAAGTTATATTTTCTTATCCTTATTTACATTCTTCAGTAGAAAGTTTTTGAAGTAATCACAATATAGTTACTTTCATGGAATGTTTGCTTTCATCATTGTTCTGATAAATTCGCTTAGAAATCCTTTCTATCATTTTTGGGCAATTCGGAGAAAAAAGGCTTAATCACAGTAGCTACCTTTTTGATTTTCATTAAATGCAAGCTGATACTCTGTGCCGCGCAGATTGATCTTTTTTCTCACATTTAATTTAAACATAATCGAAAATATTCTATGATGTCTTTTAATCGACACGCATCGCACAAACTGTAACTAGTGGTGTTGCAGCATCACGTATTTTCTCTCATTATACTTAAAATTATTTCAAAATTTCCAATTTTCAAATATTAGGGAATTTAACGAAAATGAGACCTTCGCCGTTCTTTTAAGAGTACCTTGTTCTATGTGTGGAAGAAAATTAAAGATAAAACTCGTAGCAATTTTTGTGAATTTTTTGTACTTTTCATTAACTTCAAGCAGAAATTCTAGAAAACCACTCGTTTTTTCATAAAATTATACAATGTTGCCCCCGAAACAAAATTGTATCTTCTTAGATGACTCGACTATTCGAAACATACTTTAAATACCGAATATAGTTTTTAAACACAAAAATTATGTCATTAAGGGATGAATAAGTATCTTTAGGCCCTAACGCTGAAATAGGCGTTGTAGGCACTATAGCTGTAGTTCCTTTTATGTAGTAAAGTCATGTGTTTATAATTAATTTCAAGTGTAAAATATATATTTACCTAAAATTCAGTGACTAGTTATTATCGACATCAATGTAAATGTTGCTAATTTCGAAAATATTTCTCAAATCGCGAATCCATTTTGTTACTACTTTCTGGGGGTTCTTATATTTTGGGCGTATATTCTCTTTTGTGTGGAATTCATTGTAACATTAATGTGAGCTAATATGAATAGCATTTCCCTGGAAATTATTGTATCTTATCAGGGGGCTTTTTCAATGTCTCTCTCCTGTTTTACAGCGTTGTGACGCACACTTTTCACCTCCCACTCTCACTCTCTTATTCTTATTAATATAATTTCCATTTCTGCGTGGAGAACGGTTCTGAAACCTTGCGTAATCATCTTGCACGCTCCCTGCATTTGAGAATGCTCGCGGCCTTTTTTTCCTGCCTGTTCCTTTTCGTGCGTCTACTTTCTCCGCGCATTTTGTCTTCCACATGCACGCGTTACATTATCTCCGGCATAACATGACACGACTGCGAGCTACGTCTTTTGAAGACATTCGTATTCCAGTGGGCTACAGCGCCTGTTTGCCGCGGAATGCTCGCGGGGCGCGCTTTTTTTTTCTCGACCTATCATTTTGGGCGGGAGAAAATTCAGCCGGTGGCTCTTTGCAGGCGTGTGCCTTCCGCCGTAAAAGCTTGCGTGCCGGCGGAGGCGGCGGCGCTTCACGTCCTAACGCCGCGCCCTCGGCCCATATTCCACTCCGCCTCCCGTATCTCCGCTCACCCGCCTCCGCTCTTTGCAGCGTTCTTCTCGTCCCTTCCTGAGTTTCTGTAAACAAGCGAAGGTGGGAATTACTGATAATATTTTCTAAAGAAGACGAAGAGACGTCAAACGTGTTTTTGTTTTTTCATTGTAAAGAATACCTTCTAGCTATTTTTCACGTAAGTGCTTTATGGCTTTTGGTGCATTTCCTTTCAAAGATCTGCTGTCGCAGTTACACAAGTATTGAAATGACTCGAATTATTTTGTTTACTTACATAAGTTTAGTTGTTATGCTCTTCAGTTTTGAAGATTTTCCGTACGAATTTGTATTTCGGATATTTTCCGTCAATTTTCCATCGTGCAGGTGTCATTTAACCTGTTTGGTTACTTCCCTTTTTTTATGTCTTGGAATATTCAGGGGAAAAGAACACGCTCTCGGTGGTGCAACACCACGTTCATTCTCGTATTATACTATGTGATGGTTGCGTAATATTCTAATGTTTCAAATTGTTTTCCGATAACACGTCAGTCTACTCTTGAAAAATATACCAACGAAGCGCGAGAAATTCTAAAACAAAAAAAAAAAACAAAAAAAAAAAGTAATTTTAATTTTTGAAAATTTAAGAGATTTAACGAAAATGGCACTGATCTATAATCCAATGTGTTATGCTCTATCATTATATTGGCCCCCAAAATGATTGCATTTAAAGAAAATCTTTTTAAAGGTATTTTTCGAAAATTCTCATAATTTGACTCAAAATTACTCGAAACACTACTCATATACCATGTTCCATGTTCCATGTACCATATACCATGTGTAAGTGCACTTTGCCTTATTCGACCTAAATTAATTCAAATTGGAACCATTCTTGAGAAAATATTGAAACTCTTTTAGGGGCTTATTCAGTAGTCTGAAAAATCAAAAGATCCATTTTCAATTCAGAAGGCTTTGAGTTCGGTCAGATAAATCGGGAAATGTCAATTTTGGTAAAAGTCCACTTTCAGACATTGTCGCTAGTGTAGTTAAAAATCGGACTGACAAACGGATTTTTTTTGGGAAAAAAAAGTTATTAAGGATTTTAAAGTGGTTTTACATCAAAATTTCGGCATACGTTTTTTGAAGTTTGTCATAGCTTTCTCTACGCAATGTGTAGGGCGTGTATTCCGTATATACTAGTACATTAAGATGTAAAATTCGTTCTTTCTGGACACAAAATCCACTTCCCAATTCACAGCAACGTTTGTGGACGCTCGTTGTAACTGTCGACATATATTTATATCGGAATGTTCTTTACCTTCTTTCCCGTCAGTCACCATACGTCGCAAGTCCTCTTTGGCGCTCGTATGCGCGACCGCGTGCTTTCCTCTCCCTGGAAGGCGGGCGCGCGCTTTCCTTGAAACACGCCGAGCAGTGGCTCTGGATCCTCCAGGCGGTGGAAACGCGATTGCTGGAGACGCGAGTTTTGCGAGCGCTCACACGCAGACGGCGCCGCCCACGCCACTGTCGTCCCAAGTGCCCGGCTTCTTCCTTATTTCTCCGCGGCGGTGTTCCCGGGGAACTTGCCTCTACAAGGTGCCGTAACGCATTTAGCTTCACTGCCTGCCGAAAGCGAGACGGCGCAGAGGACCGTGAAGAAGTGGGATATTCGTTTGTTGGGAAGTTTGCGGATGCTCTGAAAGATGTTGGGAAGTAGTTCGCGCGTAGATGTGTATGATTACGAGGAATATTGTATGTTGCCGTAGATGTGGGGGGGGACTTGAGCTCTGCGTTCTGTGGGAAAATAACCGCCCGCGCCCGACCGTCTCTCCGCCGTCTAGCAGTGGGTGGTCGAGCGCTTTCTGCTGTCGGTTGCCTCCGGTCGAGCGCTGAGAAGCGTTGGGGCGTGACTAACCATCACCCTCGCTCTCTTCTCTGCGTGCACTGTCGCCAACGAAATCCCTTTCCTGAAGTAACTTTAACTTGCCCATGTTTGAATCAACGTGTCTGCGGATTATTTTACAAATACTGCTACTTATAACTCTGGGAATGGGCTTCTTGATTATGAATTTGTATTTAGCCATTATATGTCTCGTAAAGGGCAATTGAACTTGGCACCGTTAGATCCCGGGGTTCCTAGTCGCTCACCTTACCAGGAACCCACGATGACTCGAATTCGCTTAACCTTCGTGACTTCACGTAGTTAATAAATTCTGCTAGCGATGCCGGTTTCGCGGTCGTGGCCTTTCAGTAGAACCATCCCCGCATTCCTCTAATATGACCGAGGGGAAACCACGAAAAGTCCGGTCAGAATGGCAGGCATGGGGTGGAACCGGGGCTTACCGAATGCGAAATCAGCGCGCTTCGCCGTGAACCACTTCGTTCAGTGGGATTCTTGATAGCATTTATATTCGTCATATTCACACACGCTCTACAACGTTCACTCGCTCTTTTCGATATCGTCCTTATATGACAATGCCATAATTTCTCCCGGTACTGCATGCTTGTAATTCTATTTTCTCAGTGCTAATTGTATTTCATGGTTATTTGGTGAATGTAAACTGCGAACGTGATGCTGGAATGGGTATCATAGAGGGTTCGCGTACATCGTCGATCACGGGAACCGACGGCATCTGACGGCATCCGAAGGCATCCGAAGGCATCCGAAGGCATCCGAAGGCATCCGACGGCATCCGACGGCATCCGACGGCATCCGACGGCATCCGACGGCATCCGACGGCATCCGATGGCATCCGATGGCATCCGACGACATCTGGCGGCAGTTCGCCACTCTCCCGGTGGTTTCTTGGATTAGCAAGAGCCGTGAGCGCTGTAAGCTCCTTCCGGGACTTCCTTCGAACGCTCGCCAGGAGGACCCCGAGCGGCGGTCGGCTGTTTTTCGCAAAACAGAGCTCCTCCGGGCGCTTCTTTTGAATTCATGGCTGCTGTGACTAATAAGTACATTTAAACGACTGGTAGTGAGAACGAAAGAGTTTTGATGTCTTGGGAAGCAGCAATCTCTTGTTCTCGGAACAGAGGTGGTGCCCACGCTATAATGCGTCTACGGTGTATGAGAAACGCGGTTGATGGCGTACGTCGCCATTTGTAGTCTCGTGGGGATCTCACGGCTGTGTGGTATATGTGAAGGCCTGTTGAAAGCTTTTCGCGGTTTGAGAAGTTTCGCTAATCGTTTTCCTTGGCGGAGGGGTGGGCGCTTCCCTGAACTCTGTTCCAACTCACGCTGCCACGGGGCGCGGTTTCGTTTGCATCTGACTTCGCAATTGGCGGAGCTTGCTGTGTTCGCGTACATTGTCGGGCTTTATCACGAATATTGAACGATGTTTCATTGACAATCGTTTAGAACTATTCTCACGTCACACGCTCTGTCAGTGTGTCTCGTTTTTGTAAAAAAAATAATTGTTTTTCAATTTTTAATTTCATAGGCAGCATTGTAGAATATCATCATTGCGGCAAGGATATTTGGAACTATGCAGATGACATTTTTCATTTCATGAAGAATAAGAAACAAGATGATGAATGTTGCTATTGCTTACGCAATACTGAGAAAGTATTGTTGCGCGAAAAAAAGGGCAATTTTTGGCAGAATTAGGGCAAGGAGCTCTTATTACAGAGTCCTGTTTAGGAAAAAGTATGTAAATTCAATTGCTAAATTTAGAGAAAATATCATCAACACCCGGTGTAGCCAGAATCCGTGTTATGTGAGTCTTTGATACCGCAAAACCGAATGACGGCAAAAAGGTTGTCTATGCGTCCGTCCGTCTGTGAACAACGCTAGCTACTAAACTTTTCAGCTGATTATCTTCAAAATTGATATTCTCCGATTGATCTTTATGATGTTGCGACCCCTTAAATTTGAAACCTATATTTTAATTTTGGGGGTAACTTTCTATGAAGACTAAAGGACATTTTCAAAATAAAAAAATTGCTCCATCGTTTTTTATTAAATTTTGTTGTTGGATGGTGTAAATGACGTTTAAGAAAATGGTGCAGGTGTCATTTTCGTTGAAAACTCTTTCTTGATATTTTGAAACTGGCCAAACATTCTAATTTTTTTCATTGTCTTCCTACAATTACAATTATGAATATAGATATTTTTCCCATAACGAAATCGGTTTCTTAAAGATACATTTTGAAATAAATTCATGTACAATTTTCATGAATTTGCGTGAAAGTATGGGCGAGAAAGTTTACACTAGTTTATTTCTTTTTAAAAGGATTGCCAATGAAATATTACCAAAAGTGCCGTACTCTCTGCTCTTTCTCTGTTTTTAGAGTATATAAAGTGACTTGTGAACAAGAAATGTGAGTAATGACTGGTTTTCATAACACGTAAGCATTGCCTCGGATCATTCAGGAGACGAGTCGTGACATCTGTCATTAGTGAAATCATTCACGAATTTATGAGAGTGGATCGGGCTTCCTCCGGAGAGGGGGAGGGACATATTGTCTTAATTCGTGTCGCTTATGCGAAATATGTCAAAACAGAAAAACCTTCTCTACTATAATTTCCTGGCGATTCCGCGATTGTATAGTTAAAAACGTTTGGAGCAGAATAGATACTCGTTTTCTTATTATTACTTTTAATGAATAAAAAAAAAGAAAAGATTTTTCGGATAAGACTTCCCCGTGAACAATAAAGTAAAACTACGCGGTCGACCATGAAATGATAGCAGTATGTGGTACAACTGGAACGTCTGTGTATTATTCGGTTGTTTTCGCGACGCGCAATGTTGTGGTTGGAGAGGAATTAGAGGAGGGATGACTGGAGTGAGTTTGGACAATTGCCGAAATACTGCAACACAAGTTAAGCTTCTCTAAATTGATTTCGATTTGTGACTCTTCTGATTTGTGTGGCGCGGGGCCAATCTTTGGACACGTGAGTGTGTTTTTTTGAAGAACCCTACTTAGTCCACCTTGTACCCCTCTCCAGATTAAAATAGAGATTGCGACAATGAGAATGTTTCTTACAGCACTTTGACGGAAAGTATTTTAATAGAGTATACCTTAAAATGAAAGAAAAGCATTTTCACTGTGTTTAAATAATAATTTTACGAGACGACGACGCAACCTCGAGTTCGATTCCTCGACCCAACTCCGAGTACGATTCTCGGATGGGGCAAAATAATAACTTTGCGCTTTCTTTACAAATGTCCAGTATCTATTGCTGTGTGTCGATGAGAAAGCCCACCCGAAGGTTATGGAGTCCTTATCCCATGCCGAGAGGCTGGGTCACCATTGGTCAGCCATGGCCCGAAGCGAACTGTCGAGCCATAGGTCATATGTCTTTTTATTCATTTTTAATGAGGGAATTTAATTTCGTCTCATTTTTGACGGTTTACTCCTAGTTTTTCCTGTTCACAGAATACCTAAGATGCGGTAATGTGTTGACCGAAAGCAACGATAAAATATCATTATCAACAAAAGGTTGCACTGAGAGTTATATTTGAAATGGTGAGATGGAATTAGAATAGTTATTTCATTCGATTTTTTTTTCTGCTGGCGTGTGGGGTTGATGAGGCTTTTAGTCATGTCAACCGGCTGATGAAGGCCGGGCGGCTGAAGCGTTGGTCTCTCACTGCCCCCAACTGCTCCCCGCCCCTCCGTACGATTCCTTTCTCCTGCCATTTCGCAGAGCGGCAAGAACAGCGCCCCCCCCCCCCCTCATCCAGCTACGGAACACTCGGCGTGAAGACACGCTCCCTGGAGAATGTTGTGCATACTTCCAAGCAAAACCGCACTCCGACCGGCAGCGGGGGGGGGGGGGGGGGGGGGGGGGGGGCGCTTGTGAGCTGAAGTTTCGGGAAATTCTTTGCCGGAGTTGCAGCGCGCGGGACGTCGTGTGCGAGAAGATCCGCCATTTTTTGTGTGTGCGGGTGTACGTCGTTGACGATCTTCTCCGGTCTCGGGTTACAGGAATTTAACCCAGGTTTTTGTTCGAGCCGATGTCTCCTCGGCTTATTTATAGGCCTGCTAGGTGGGTGTGATGGGATAGGGGTGGGGGTATCTTTTGTGTGCGTTTAACTGAGTAGAAAATAGTGTCGCCGGAACTGTTTCAAATGGAAAGTATGCAGGTTTTAATTTTATTTTCTTTCTTTTGCAGGTAAGGGTGCCCGTTTTCACAGCGATAGTGGTAAGAAAGTCTGTTAATTATTAGTTATATTATAACATCACTGTATTTGTGTTGTAGATGCACTGTGTTTTGAAACAAAAATGTGAAAATTTGTGTTTAAAATATCTTTGGAATGTAGGCTTTGGCCCTGGAATCAAGGGTTAGTGATTTTTGGAGTTCATTGTCGTATCTGCTTTCTTACACTTGTATTTGTTGTGGTTATGTAGTATACTAACATATAGTTTGTTAGCAATATCATCATTTTTGTGAATTAATATTTGTTGGATTTTCTTCCCGAAGCTTTTATATTTATACACAATTTATTTTGTGTACAGTGGTATTACATATGGAAAATGCATTTTTAAAATTTTACAATTAGACAATAATATTACAAATTAATGCAAATACCAACACTTACTTTTGCTACCGAAGAAGAGATGTTCGACAACGGCATTAACAAGAATAGGTCTGGAAGATATTAACGTGATTTCGATAACCTACTTCTCCGTATTATTTGCGGAAACAGCCGTCTGTCCATACAAATATCGACGACCTACGATCTGTTCCATTTTACCCTTCTTGTATATTTTTTAGAGTTTGCGTGCAGTGGTGTGTGACACTACGACTGTCGACGTTCACGTGGTGCCATTGAACACAACTGTTTTCGTAACACGCCCAAGGCCGGTGGAATTTTATTTCATGGTCGAGTCTTCTTCGCAGAGAGGTGTGTGTTGGCACGCGGCGTTTAACTGCGGCGTTCCACGTTGGGAGCGCAATGGCGACACTGCAATGCAGCCGTGTGCCACAGCATAAATAAAGCGACCTTCTGCGGAGAGTTGTATGAATGCTTAGATTTGTGGAGTTGGCTTTCATTTCCTTTCTTGTATTCAGAAGGTAGAAGGACCTGTCAACTACCTTCTTTGCGAAAGTGAATTTATTTGAGATGTAATGCAAAAAATATTCGCTTACTTGGCTATGGATGAATATATTTTCTCTCTTATATTTAATAGGTAAGTTCTCACATACAGTTAAATGTGTGCTGAATAGTATTTGTACTCCAAAGTCACTAAAATATAACATTAGAACTGAATGGTTTCTGAATATCAGAATGTTTTAGTCATATTTAAAATACCGCAATGAGTGTACATGCAAACCATTTTACTTCATAATAAAAAAATAACCAGGGGGAAGTCAAGAGTTTACAGTGGCGACCGATTGACTAACACAGACAGCGGTCGGAGACAATGACCTCTCAGAAGTAACGCAATAAACTGTATTGATTTGCAATGGAAAGATAGTAACGAACCTATATTCATCTATTCCAGAATAATCAAGCACAAAATGCCACAGCCAAAAAAATAGCTGAATGATGTTTAAAGCAGGAAACTTGAATGAAGAATGAAATGAGGTTGACAATATTGTTCAACATTAACAGGAAGGAGTGGTGGGCGTCTTGCACAGTAAACAATGGGAAAGGAGCACGATTCTGTCGCCACAAAAAAAAAAAAAAAAAAAAAAAAAAAAAAAAAAAAAAAAAAAAAAAAAAAAAAAAAAAAAAAAAAAAGGACGAAGCTGCCAGCAAAGCGTGTTGGGTCCCATTAGTAAGACGAGTCGAGGCGGTTCCGCCCTCGCACTCTCCCGCCGCCGCGCCGCACGGTGGGGCCAAATGCCAAAAAGCTGGCCAAAAGTCCAAAAAAAAAGTTACTAGATAGGGATTTTGTCGTTGCTACTTCAATAGGTTGGTATTTGGGCCGTTGAATTCCGCAATTAGTAACGGTTTCTCTCTTATACTTGAGGTAAGAGATCAGTTCAAAGTTGGGCCTCGAGCGATCGATATCGGTCAGCTGTGAAACGTGTTTTCAGAACCTTTGTGTTTCGAAGGATAGAGAAGCGTGCAGTCGGCCGAATTCAATAAAACAAAATGGAATCTATTCCTGAGAGTAAGTAGAAACATAATATGTATACTTAATTTTTTTAAAAATAATTTGTTAATGTAATAATTAACGTTGATTGTTGGCGAAAAATGAAAATGCTATAATCAAAAATTTGTGTTTAAAATGAAAAATAACTATGTGCACCGTCGTGCGCCGTCGGGTGGACCACCACCACCACCACCACCACCACCACATCGCCGCCTGCGGCGCGAGCCGACACGCTCCGGAAGGCCAGTCGCTCGCCGGCGAGGCCGCGGCCGCCGCCGCGGCTCACCGCCGCTCGCCGAACCGGCGCAGCAACAGCTGCGGCGGAAGAGAGGCGTGGCATCGCCGGGCAGACCAGAGCGGTTGGCCCGGCCCGGCCCGGCCCGGCGCACCGCACCGCACCGCAGCGCGCGCCGCGCCGCGGTCAGTGTCAAGGCTCACGCCGATCTGGGCCAAGGTCGGGCGACGACGGCGCGGCGCGGCAGAGACGGCGGCGGCCCCGTGATGGCGGCGGCCGGCTCGTATGAGGCTGCGCTGGAGGTGGGCCCGACGGCCGTCGGATGGGTGGGAGCGGGAAAGGGGCGGCTGGGTGGGAAAGAGAAGACGGATGCGAGGAAGGCGGGACAGCGGGAGGAGCAGATGAGGTAGTTTTGAGTGAAGGGTTGAAGATGGCGGTCTAGGCTGCGTATAAGAACACTCCATTGTGCAATATTTATGTTTTGACAATATTATTGTGGGGTAATGGGTAAAATAAAATCTCCACAGATGGTTTCAGTTTCGTTTGAAGCGAATTCTCAATCTATTTGAAATATTCTGAAGGGTCACCGAAGATATTCCAAACGAAATAATTTTAAGTTCATCTAAATAAAAGAGAAAATATGATTATTACATTAAAAATATCATTTTGTTAAGACCACTTAAAACCCATTGTATAATGTCTTACAGTTATAGATTTCGATCAGGTGATCCTCAATTATTCTTCTCTCGTTAATTAGAATGCTAGTAGTTTTATATCGGAATGTTTTTGAAAATTCATCTTTATTATTTTTGTAATTGATTCTGAATGGAAACGCTCTAGAATAATTGAGAATGGTTAGAAGATGTTGGTAGGAGCTGGTCCGGTCGTGGTTGTATGATTTTCAGGCGCGTAGCCGCTATGGTCATTATTCCCGTTAGGATATTGACTTGTTACGCCTGAAGGTGACGGTATTACTTCCTCTCGGTGAGTGGTGAGATCCGGAATCAACTTTCACGACAGCTTGCGGAGGCATTCCCTATCCTGGTATCTCCCATTGTGGGGCACGGCCACAACCGAAACAATATCTAAGATCCCGGTTGGTCTCCCGATATGTGTGGTGATGTAGCACAAGAATATGCGAATGTGTTTAAGAAAAGAAGAGGAAGGAAAGATTGCGCGCGGTTCATGGCCTGTTCGTCGGGGTAATGCTCAGTAATTCGACTAGTGGTGATCGGAAGAAAAAAAGGGAAAAAAAAAAAACACGGAAAACTACCGGTCAGAGCAACCGGCCACTAGAATTCTCCTCCATTCAGCTGCTGAGTTGGACCTACCTGACGAGCTAGTAGCGACTACACCCATCCAACACCACTTGAATCCTACGACCTTCCTGTCGGAATCGCTGCGGAGACAAACGGCGATGCCGACTGAGCTAACGCGAGGTCGTGGTTGAATCCAAGGGAGCAATCTCTCTGGTATGTGGACATTAGAATTTAGGAGCGCGTGTGGAGTCGGCGCAGCAGGGTTCAGGGCGCGGCGCGGCCACTAGAATTCTCCTCCATTCAGCTGCTGAGTTGGACCTACCTGACCAGCTAGTAGCGACTACACCCAACCAACACCACTTGAATCCTACGACCTTCCTGTCGGAATCGCTGCGGAGACAAGCGGCGATGCCGACTGAGCTAACGCAAGGTCGTGGTTGAATCCAAGGGAGCAGTGTCTTTGGTATGAGGACATTAGAATTATAGGAGCGCGTGTGGAGTCGGCGCAGCAGGGTTCAGGGCGCGGCGAGGCCACTAGAATTCTCCTCCATTCAGCTGCTGAGTTGGACCTACCTGACTAGCTAGTAGCGACTACACCCAACCAACACCACTTGAATCCTACGACCTTCCTGTCGGAATCGCTGCGGAGACAAGCGGCGATGCCGACTGAGCTAACGCAAGGTCGTGGTTGAATCCCAGGGAGCAATGTCTCTGGTATGAGGACATTAGAATTATAGGAGCGCGTGTGGAGATGGCGCAGCAGGGTTCAGGGCGCGGCGCGGCCAGCGCGGGGGCGTGGCGGGGCGTGGCGGGGCGGCAGGGTGCGCTCCGTACAAGCTCCCTCAGGCGCCTAACGGGACCGGGCCGTCTGCGGCGCGCGCCGCCGCCGCCGCCGCGCCGTATCTCCGGGAATCTTGAATCAGGTTCGGCGCAAGGGGGGGAGGTGGCAGGCGCGCCATGAGCGGCGGCTGAATGAGATGGGAGATGAGATGATCGGGTACGCGAGATTGCTTGGCGTGTTTGTCCTGTCGGATCGCGTCGTGTGACGTATTGATTTGCGAGTTATAATCTGGAGGAACTCGGTGGGTCGCTGGGAGACAAGTTGATTGTTATTGAAACTTGATAGAGAGTTTTTCTTTTGCTTATCGGGCGCAGGAGTGAAATCGGCCACTTGCCAGTCAGGAACTCGTTTGGGAGTTGATTTACGAGGAACATATAAGTCTGATACATGGCAGATGTTGTATATTAATATTTCTGAACTACGTAGTGGAAAAAGGACTCTTGTACACATTGACAACGAATTGCGCCTTGAAAATATTAATTATCCTTAGTTGAGAAAATAATTGGCCTGTGTCTATTAATAGCCGAAGTATTAATAGAGAATGTGTTTTAAATATCGCTCAAAAATGAAAATTATACTACCATTTGGGCGTTTCCTAAAAATTACCATTTGCAGCATAAAAATCTAAATCAATGACTTACGTGTTACCGTATTCTATGAGAAATTTCAAGTGTACTCCACAAAGAATGTGTGTTTCCTCTCTATAATGTTTTGAAACGGATCAGCATCATTGAATAAAGTGTTCTACTTCGTTGTATATCCGAACATCCAATTTTTAAGATCACAAAGCAGCAATTGTAGTACACTAATACTTTTTTCTAGACACCCCCTCTTAGTAATAGTTTGATGGTCATTTTTATTTAAACAAACGTTAATATATCTTCCCAGAATGTGCCATTTTCCTAGTGCGTCGAAGTACTCCCATCCCAAGGCCTTGGCCGCGTTGACTCACGCTCTTGTAACCGTTACTCTAGTAGACACGGTCGGTGGTAATAGAATCCAAACGGCTGAATTGGCCCCGATCTCGTCCCACAGTGGCAGACATCTCGGTTTCCGGTACGGTAGCACGCATCAGCCACTCGGCCATCGGCGGCGAAGACGACACCCGTCGGCGGCTCATCCCCCAACTGCAAATCCGGCCCCACCCGAGCGGCTTACACAACGTTGACGACGTGCTTAGCGCAGGCACCTGCGTCAATGAATAGTCAAAGTATTAATAGAGAATATGTTTTAAATATCGCTCAAAAATGAAAATTATACTACCATCTGGACGTTTCAAAAATTACCATTTGCAGCAGAAAAATCTAAATCAATGACTTACTAGTTACCGGATACTATGAGAAATTTCAAGTGTACTCCACTAAGTGTGTTTGTTTACTCTCTATATTGTTTTGAAACAGATCAGCATCATTGAATAAAGTGTTCCACTTCGTTGTATATCCGCACATCCAATTTGTAGGAGCACACAGCAGCAATTGTAGTACACAAATACGTGCTGTACGTATACGTGCGCTGCCCGCACGGGCAGGGCGGCGCGTCGTGTTGTGATGTTAGCACGTGCGCGCGTTTGACCTCGTGACCCCCCGCAGCCCGCGTCACCGCCCCGCCCCACCCCGGCCCCCGCCCCGCGCCTGCTTCCGCCGGCGGACGAGGAGGCTGTGGCAAAGGCGGCGGTGGCGGAGACAGGGGACGGCGCGTCGTCCGGGCGCGCCTCCGCCGTCCGCTTCCGTCGCGCGCGTCCGCTTAGATAACTGGGCGGCGGCGAGGGCGGGGGCGACGGCGGCGGCGGCGGCGGCGGCGGCGGGAGCGTCGACCCGCGGAGCGAGGCCGCGCGCAGGCGTCCGTGTCCGTGGGCGAGCGGAGCATCGGTGCGCGGAGTCTGCTGCCGGGGTTGCCGTCGGCCAAGCACCCGCTGCGCCGCGAGCCGTACATATGAGCCGGTTGCACGAGATACGGCTTCGTTTTTTGCGTAGATGCTTGACCGGGGAAGATCTTGTCTCTGAGGGTTTGGTATAAGACGGATTTTGATACTTGTGAATGAAAAATGCCTATAGTAAATGATAATTGCAGATGAAGAGAGCTCTGTGTTCCTGTTTTCAGAACTAGAATAAGCTTGAACTGTGCATCAATACTAGCTCTTTTTTAAAAGTACTAAAATATGAAATGTTGAAAGTATGGAATTTAGTAGACTTTTGCGTTATCTCGTAAGATTAGATATGTATTATAAATATATAAATTCACATGATCGTATGTTTTACTACCAAATACACGAATTTAAGCGAAACTGGTCTCCTCTCAATGTGTGAAAACATGTTTTCTCTTTTGAGACTGTTCTACAACATTAAATGCTTATGAGTAGTTCTAATGAGTGCGTGTCTTGTGGTCAAGTGAGATCCTTGGTGCGTTGCATTCACAAGATTTTTATGTGCGAAGTACTAGAGCTTCTGTTCGCTTCATTGCTACATTTTGAAATGGTTCTGCGAATTGAACTTCTTATTCAATTAGGCTAGTATGCGCAGCTGCAAAATTCTTCTTTTGTAAAACGGGAGACCAGCAGAAATATTAAAATACTATGAAAGGCGAAATGTTTAATAAAACTTTGTTCTTTTGAATTCGAGATGTATGTAATGACAGGGCAAGAGAAAGAATAGCATATAGTACTCACTTTGGATCCGTGAAATCATTCATAACGTGCATAATTACAATGCATAAAAGTGTTATACTTTCCCTTCACTTAATACAGGATACGCATTCATCTGTTTCGTCTTCACCGAGAAACGTGACATTTTTTCTCTGGTGTATTGAATACTTTTGTTATAGTATTTTTTGACGCTTCAATCTTTCAACCAGTTATTGCGATATTAGACCATTTCGTTTGTTCATCACCTACGTTTACAAATCTTTTACAAATATACCTTTAATTAAACTTTTTGTCCTCAGTGTTACATTATAATGTAATTCCATGGTATTTTTTCTGTAATAGCCTAATATGTTATATCTCATGATTACTAATGATTTAATTGCTATATGAACTTACTCTAGGATGTCAACGTTTAGTTGCCGTGCTGTATCAACTTTTACTTTTGTTTAAAAACTAAAGCTTGTTTGCTCCTTCTCATTTTTGAATTACGTCATTAATATAGATACTGTCAATAACGAGCGTTAAAACCCTCGTGTCAAATTTTATTATCGTTCACAATCGTGAATTTTGTGTGGTTATGTACTGTACTTTATTTTCGCTTCATTTTACTCATAGTTTTTCATCGACTAATTATTTCTTACATTTTCGTTATAGCTGAAAATACTAGTTTTTTTTTGGTAGCAACTTCTTTAGGTTTTCCTAGAAGCGTAGTCCATAAAATAGAAGAAACATTTTGCATGTTTAACCTTCATTTTCGAGCGTGAGTTCTAGAAATACATTGTCATGTTTTGCATATAAATAGTGCTCGCGGTTGAATCTCGCCTTATAGAAATTGCCCACGTGCACACTCTCCTTGAAGAACCTTGAGAGAGCCATTCCATTTAATTGTACGACATGTACAACGAACTCGTGACCTTGCACTGGAAAGGCGCGGGACTGCACCCCCCAGGGAGCCTGCAGCTTCCCACGGTGCAGCTTCTGCTGCGCGCTGGGCCCGCCCTCTCTGTCAGCGCAGCCTTCCCTGCAGGCTCGTGGCTCTGCCTCTCTCTTCTCAGCATCCCGCTCCCGCTCCCTCCCTCTCTCTCTCTCTCCCGCTCCCGCCGCCTGCCTCGCTGCCCCCTCAGCCGACCCTGCGGCCGGCCCCGCCCAGCCTCCATTGTGACAGTGACCTGGAAACACCGTCTTTGCCACGGCCCGCCCTTGCCCCCCCCCCCCCCCCCGGGCAGGTGCGCGCTCGCGCCTCGTCATTAGCATAAGCCCCACGCCTCCGTCGCCCCGCCCCTCCCCTCCCAGCCGGGCTCTTTCCGGCCCCGCCCCATTCGTTCCGTCACCTGCTACCTTCCTCCTCATTGTCTCGTCTCACCACTTCTCGCACTGTTCCCACATGTTCTCCCTATCCGTATTTCGCTCCGTCTCGCCATGTTTCTCTCCGTCTCCTCTCTTCCGTTGCTCCGTTCCGTTTTTATCTCCCAGAATGCGACCTGAACCTCACATTGTTTTGGCCCGCTTCACCTCGAGTGTACGAGTCACAATTGCGCACTTGATTCACCGTTTGTGTATCACCATCACCTCCTCATTTCTTGTTCACTTCAGTTTGTTTTGTGTCTCATCTCGCTCTCTGTTTACTCCAACTTCCCAATCTTTGCCACCTCCTCCAGCACCGATGTTATGTTCAGATTTTTCCGATTTTGCCCGTTAATTTTAATTCTGCCTTTTTATCTTAGTGGATTTTCATGGTATCCTTCCTCTTGTGTCTGGATTGCTGATCATTGCACACCTTGATTCCGGCCGACATTGTTTGTTAACTGCAGCTTGGTTCGATCTTTCTGGCGCCTCTAGGCCTCACTCTTCCCCCAGCTGCGTAACTATTCACCTTGTTCATCTCATGACCTCCGCTGAACGTGCCCCTCCCCTGTGCGTCGTCCCCCCTCCCCGCATTGACGAGGAAGTCCGGGAGTGATTGTGGGTTCAGTTGGCGCGCTTGATTAACCGCGTTTTCGCGGGCCGCGGTATGTAGGTCCCCGCCCGGCGCGCCGGGGCGCCTGCAGCTTCCAATGGGCGACCGGGCGGTTCGGGTGCGCCCCCCGCGCGTTTCGGTGCACGTGCCCACGGCGAGTGACGGCAAATTTTAGTAAAACATCGATCCTTCGATACATCACCGAAAGGTTTCCGATGTCGATGAAAGCAGCGATGTTTAAAAATCTAAGTTTTAAATATGATGAAACATTTTGAAGTAAAATGTCATGGTTCTAATGTGACATAATACGTCAGTTTTAGTTAAATGTGTATTCTGCTTCAAATTTGACTGTCATCTTAATTTTCTAATCAATGTTCTACATAGCGAAGGTTCAAATTGCAGTTTAACGATTTTACTACGTACAAAATAATGAACAATCCTAACAACACTGGAGAAAACAAGCGAATAGCAAACGGTTTCGTTCCGCCTGGAGATCGACAACAGTGGCAGTGGTCAAAGGCTATTGATTGCGGCAATCCACAAATAAAATAGATACTGAAATTTTATTTATATCATGAGATTTTTTTGACATCGATGTTATATTTTCGATGTTTCTGTTCGAAAATATCGATGTTTTAAAAGCATCGATATGTTTTTGCCTTCCCTACCCACGGCCCCGAGAAGCGGTGATGGGAGCGAAGAATTTGCTAGCTTAAATTTCTAAGATGTTAATTCTGTAATGTGTTTGCAAACACACTTGTTTGAAAGGTTTTTAAAAAAAAGTTGTATTATAACTTAAGTATTTTGCATTACATTGTAATGTTTTGTGATCAAAATGTTTCTTTAAAAGTGAAACACATTTAGATCTTTCAAAATACTAATATTTCGTAACATAATTAAAATAATAATTGAATGAACCCATAATTGTATAGCCCGATTAATTAGTAAATTAATTAAACTAAAATAAAATTCCACATCTTGGACTTTGATTTAAAGAAAAATTTCATCCAGTTTTTTTGTTTGAGAAAAATTGAGTTAAGGTAGTTTAAAAACAGTCAAACGATGAAAAGGTGTTCGGCGGGCACAAGGCACCATTTCATTATGGAAGATAATCATCTACTCGCAGAGTTAGGACAACTATTTTGTAGTCTCATCAGTGTCATTAACTTTTATGAACACATAATGTAATGGCTGATTCTTCGTTTTATTTTTGCGATGTTATCTATACATTACATGTGCGGTGAATATGATGTAAATGAATTAGATGTGCGGGGACGAGTTTAATCAGTATTTTCCATCATGTTGCTTATTATTCCATACGAGTTGTTTCAAAATGTTGGGAGAAATCGTGATTCGACATTCATCACGCTAAAGGATTTATAGCTCTTGTTGTAATTTGAAATGCGGCCCTCTAATAGACCTGTGATGAACTCTCCAAATCCCGGCTCGAACGTGGACATTTTGGGACTTCATCCGCGCGGCAACTAACGGGAAGGCCGAAACATGTCGACTGGACGCTAACCGTTTGCTAATCAATGGACTTTCTGTCCCAGTTAATAGGTTCCTCTTATACGCCATCGCATTACGTAAGGAAGAGGAGATTTCAACAGGTTCTGGCTGACTGCCTAAACGAATTAGCGTCCATATGTGAAATTGAAAGTCGATCCGCTCGAGTCTACAATTCGTGGAGGATTTGCGCCCCGCGGTCCAGAATTTCACGCGCGCGTTGAGCGGCGGTTGGGCGCGTGCCGGCCGCAGCCTGCGCTGGTCACGTTGCTCCCGCATCTGTGGCGACGGTAGTTGCGCCCTCGCCCTCCCCCGCAAATTCGCTTTGAGGAGCGTGTCTCCGATACATGCTCGCTTGTGCGCGAGGTTGCGCGCGTATGCTCACGCTTCGGCACGCCGCTGCCCCCGCCCCCGCCCCCGCCGCCTACTCCCGCCGCTGCCGTTCGGCCATGCGTCAATGGCGAGCGGCGTAATCATTGCGACTAATCCGGACGTACTAGTGGCGCGACGTACAGCGTCGCCGCCCACCGCTCCGCCCCCCGCCCGCCCACGCGCTCTCCCTCGCCGAGCTACCGACCTCGTGTAATCCGCTGCCGCTAAATGTAGAATTTACTCCATAAATTAGTGTGAACCAATGAGCACATCCCTCACAGAGGTAAGCTGCCGGTGTCTAGACGCGGATTATATTATATTTGGCTCGCGCCAGCCCGGGCGACGTAGGAGCGGGGTCGAGCCCCACGACACAGTAGGCCGCCCAGACCTCCGACGGCCGGCCAGCCCCTCCCTCTAATCAACGCAAGGAAATTGCGTTTAGTTTGAAGGCACATCAGAGCAATAGCAATACATCACAAGATACCGACTCATAATGGAATGCAATTAAAGCAATGGACTAGTCAATGCGACCCTCTCTGTAGCCCCCTCCTCCTCATCTTGTGACCCCTGTCCCGTCTATGATGGAGGGTAGGTGTCTCATTATCAGGGTGGCTAGTTGAATGGCCAAGTCATGTAGGCCCGCCTAGGTTATTGCTATTGGAACTGTTTGTGTGTGCGTATGCGTTATAGGTAGAGTATTTTGAGATGTATAACCTGCGATGATTCAGACAAGAAATCTGTGCATTTGAGAAGATCATAGAGAGGTTGAAGCACTTCCTTTTTATGTATTTCAAAACATCCGAAATCACATCTTTCCGATGGAAATTCAACTTTTTTTCATTTTGTTCGCTCTATTGAGCGCTGAAAATGAGTAGGTCGAGATGTTGGGAGTGGGAATGCTGCGCCCTCATCTTTTGAAGGCGAAATCGCTAATGGATTGTGGAATCCGACTGGTGTAATTCCAGGCGTGTACTAACAGCTATACCTAATTAACACAGACATTAGAAATCGTCTTGCACTTTGCGTGGAAAAAGGATTCGTAACTTTTCCTCCTTAACAGGGAAGTTTGGAGGCAAAGAGGTGCACGCTTTGCATTCGGGAATCTTCCCAGCGTTCTCCGCCAGGTGCAAATGGCCTTTTGTTGATTGTGCGCGGCGACGAAGGCATTCGATTCGCTTTCATCTCGTCGCGTGTCGCAACATCACCCGCACGGGCCGTTCGTGACGTACGTGACCGCTCCTCCCAGCGCCGTTCGTCCGGCGCGTCTCGAAATTTCTCCCGGGACGTTTTTTGCGGAATGCGATCAGGGTTGAAAGCGAGTCGTGAATCACCCCGCATGGCGTCATCGGCACGCAGGGAGCATTGGGTTGGGGTGGGGGGCGGTGCGGTCGTGATGGGGGTGGCGCGTGGAGGGAGAAGGTTGGGGGTGGCGGCGGCGCCGGAGGAGACGATGGGAAGAATCAAAGCGATCCTCCGGGTCGTCTCTTCGGGCTGGGGCTGACTTTCTTCCTCGGCGCGGCGGCAGCGGAGGCGGTGGAGGCGGCGGCGGCGGCGGCGGTCCGCCCGAGGAGGGGAGGCCGGAGGAATAGCCTACTTTCTCCTCGCCGCATGGGGTTTCCATCCATCCGCGCGGCGGAGGCGGCCACCACACACGCCTGCGCCTTCGCCGCGATTGGTGGATCCTCCGGAGGAGGGGGCTCTCCTCTTCGGAAAAGTCTATATAACCCCGTGGAGCTCGCTTCGGCAGGTGAAGCGTTTTTTACCTTGCAGCGCCGCTATATCGTGTTTGTGTATAGTGCGTCGCGCCGCTGCAAGCATGGGCGCCACCTAGAGGCCGCGGCGTCGGAGAAGCACTTGCAGAGCGACCTGCCACCCGGAGCGCCGGCGCGGTGGATGGCGAGTCGGTGGCTGTAGACTGAGGGGGTGTCGTCGACGATAGCCTTAGTGGATAGACTGCGAAGACCAGTGTGTTCAGTGTGTAGCGGAAGACTCGGAGAAGAGGGAAGAGAGTGTTTTCTGTGTGATTTATTCCGGGCCCTCGGGCTTGTGGATTGATTGCTGCCCCGTGGATTTACTCTTCAGCCATGGCATTTTATCAGGTGAGTTTTATTTTTCTTATTCTTATGTGTGTGTGTGTGTGAATTTTGCGTGAGAATTTTCCTTTCCATTTTCCAACTTTTCGGGCATTCTCTTTTTTTAGAGGCATTATTTTGAAAAGTGTGGGCTTCAAACACTATTCGTGGTAATAAGTTACTGCTTCAACATTTCATCGGATTGCTCTGTGTCATTCAAGCATAGAATTTATGCTAATAAGAACATGCATTTTTTGTATTAAAATTTTGTATTATCATCTGTATTTTTGTTTCATGGTTTAGGTTTTCTGCCTGTTTCAGTTCCCTCGTTCTATTGTTTTTGAAATTTAAGTTTTCCACTGTGATTATTATACAACATAAATAGGAAGCATAATTGATGAGAGTAACTAACAGAATGCATTGAAAGTATAAAAGATAATATTTTCACGAATTCTCTTCTTGTTAATTTGTAATGTTTAACTTACATTGCGTCCAACTTCGAGTAAAGGCGGGTGTTCCGTATCCTTGGCCTGGCCCTGTCGTGACGAAGAATGGGCCTGACATATTAACCTCGAACCCGTGCCTCTGGCTCTTTGCCATGGCTATTCGCATTCTCTGTTGCAAGTGTGTTGGTGTTTCGCTTGGGGGAGACTCGTGCAACGTGACCTCGTGACTTCGGATGGTGAAGCGGGCTACTATTAATATTGGCCTGCGCATTTCCTTGTACCTCAATACAGGAATGCGTGACGAACGAGGCTCCTTCGGCACTCGTACCTCCAATTCCATCTGTAGTTTAACATGGAAGAATGGAATGATTAATTATAAATATATAAAATAATTTGTAATTGAAACGTATTAATAATATTATTGATAATTGAACAAAATATATAAAAAGGAAATAAAACAAAAGAAAAGAAAACAAAATAGAAAAAGTTATAATTTGACATGAATAAAAAATGAATGGATATTAATGTAACGTGTGAGATTCGTTTAGTTTCGATCGTAACCATCCCGTATATTTTCAGAAGGGTTTCATATGAAATATGGTTAATAATTTTGCAATATTTTACTTTTTACTTTTTATGTATTTTACTATTCGGTATATTGATTCGCGATCTCTTTCATTTGGCCGTGTATTTTATTTAACTACCTTAATAGAAAATTATCATTTTCGATGTTGAATCGTGGAGATGTCTAATTTTTTTTATACTTTAAGAATATTATGAATAACAAAGTTTGAACGTACTCTAGGTTTAATTGTGCTTTAGTTCTTCCATCTCTTTCTTATAACTGAGTGTTACAGCAATTGGTATTGCAGAAAATACGTCACTAAATTTTTTTCGAGCAATATTTCTGGCCAGGAAACCATTCGTAAAGAACAACTCTTGGTTAAAGATTTCCGGCGGAGATTTCGACGCACGTGTAAGTAGCGAACTCAACACCCGGCTTTTTTCGTCTCTTTTTTTTCGGCCCGTGACTTCTCCCGGCGCGGAAGCGCTCCCGCGGTGCCACCCGCGCCGCCGGCGCCGCCGCCGCGCAGCCATCCGTTAGCCGATTGCGGAGACAAATGAGGCGCGTCGCCGCGCCGTAATGAGCGGCTGCGATTAATTGGGCGCACACGCGGCCTTCCCGCTGGCCATTTTTTTATTTACGTAAGCGGCCGCGCACCGCCGCCGGCCTATCGTGGCCTATCAAGGTGAATTACAGCCGTGATGTAGCCATGAATACGATGCATTATAAATGTGTCGTCGCAGTACTACGTTAAGGTAATATTAACAATTAAATGTATTTTATTCGGCAATTTGCAATCTTGAAGTCTTAAAATTCATTTTGATATTTCATTTAGTTGGTACTCTCCTAGATACGAATAGAACAACATTCAACAATTCAATTTTCTTTTGCAATTTTTACTTATTGAATGTTACTTGTCCGGTGAAAAATTTTGATTTAAAATTCTTATAAAAATGTGAAGTAATGTCCGTTTAATTATTCCTCAGTACAATTACTATGAATTCCGATGAACGAATGCATTTAAATAACTGATTATATTTGAACTCCCGTTCTTGAAGTGCGAACTCCTAGCTAATCCATAGAAAACCTAACACTAGGAAGAATTTCGAACGAAGTCTTGTTAGTCGTACGTCCCGAAACTGCCAGCCCGAACCATAAACTCAATTGTCGTGAACGCCATTTGCGACAAACCGGTGACAGCCGTTTACGACGCGAGTCATTTTACAGCGCACATGTCGCGCCGCCACGCGCCGCGGGGCGCGTGCCGCGCGCCCGTGAGGCGTGCCCACGCGCCGGCGCTCCCGCGCGCGTCCCGTCCGGCGTGGCGTCATCGCGCCGCGCTGTCAAAGGCGCGCTCGCTCGCACGCGGCTTCGTGCTGCTGGCGAGAACGAGAGGGAAACCGCCCGCCCGCCCGCCACAGCCGCGTCGGGGCGCTCCCCGCGCGCACGTGCGGTTAAAACGGTGCCCGCCCGGGCGGTCTCGCTTCTCCCCTCCGCTTCTGGTGCGTGTCCTGTGCATTCCTCGCTGATTGTGCATTCACGGCGGACGTCTTTTTGTACCTGAAACCTAATAGCATGCACATTACCCTTCTGGAAGTAACTGACTCGTTTTTAATGACGGTTGGTACTAAATGTTTCACATTTTGCTTTGTTTCTCTTGTTTTATTTTGAGGAGCTCACTTTTCCTTGCAATTGCTGATGTAAAATATGCAAGTCGCTGGTAGGTAAGAGGATGTAATGGATAGTAACTATTAGAAAGTGAATTACAGCTCTTATTGTAGCAATAATTGTTAATTCTTTATGGTTGTTTTCAACAATATGTAAATATTTAAAAGTTTTGACGTGTTTAGCGGAAGGCACTGCAATAAAATTTATCAAATTATTCTATCACAAGAACTATTGAAATGGAACTAGATTATTTGTTGGAGAAGTTCTTCTGTTTAGAATTTCAGATTTCGCGATTTATACAAATTATTTTGAAGATGTAATTTGCCAAATTACTGTTTTTTATATACTAAGGATTGCTGTTAATGAAAGTTCTTACTTGTAGTATACTTCACGTTGTTTTAGACTCCGACAGAATTGGAATCAAGTTTGTAATAGTAAAATCAGATTTTCACAAATCTTCTAAAACATTGAATATTCTTTGTATTTTCTTCCAAGTTTGCGCACATCTGCTGTGTGGGAAGTGAAAAAAAGGGAGACTGAGTTGTGTCATTTTCTTCTCCCGCTGCCTATTGCGCCCGGAAAGAATGCCGGAGACATTTCACCACAGCGCATTAGGCGGCTAAGGCCCGCGGCGGCCTTAACCCAGAGGAGCATTGTAGAGGACCGACGTGCACGACGTGGGTCCTCTGTGTCCTTAAATAAGGAGAGCCGCGACGGCAGTGTCGTCGACGGCTGAGGGCAGGCGAGAGGTAATCCCGCAGGTGTGGCGCAAACCGCCAGTATCGCAAGCGTCGTTCGACGTCGGTTGCAGCGGCTGTGAGTGGGAGGGATCAAGGATTGATGGCAAGAGGGCACGCCCTTCACACAATGCGGCGGCGCAGCATCCTCACCTCTGACATCCGACTCAACAGTTGCAGTTGCCATTGAAACTTCCGCCCATGCGCTGACATCTCACCGTCCCCGCCATCGACATTTCCGCCTCTGCTGTGGTCGACACATTCCTCGCCTTCTACGCTTAACGCCCCCGTGCCTGCCTCTTCCGTATCTTAACCGCCCACATCCCTGCCTCCACGACGTCCTACCGCCGCGTCATCGCGGGTGTCTCCGCCGCCTCAATGACATCGCGATTGCCATTGCGTCCTGCGGTGGCACCGCGCCACCGCCTCCGCAACCACGCTGCCTTCATGCTGCCACCCGCGGCTTGCACATCTCCCGCCGCCTGTAACGCAAACGCCGTCGTCACGCGCCCGCCCGCGAGCACCGCACCGCTGCAGGTAGCGCCCCTCCCGCGCCTCACCACAAGACCCGCGCATTGTGCGCATCCGCCGTTGTTCCCTGGCGGGATGCGCCGCACCCTCCTCCCGGCTGCTTTACGCTCGATTCCCAAGTTCCCCGATCCCCTACAACGCCACGCCCCCTATCCGCGTCGCGTCTCCGGGCGCGCGGCTATCCCGTCGGCGGAGCGGAAGATAACAGACAGCCGGGAATCCCACCCGCGCAGGACGGCCCGTGGGCTGGCCGTAAAGTCGACTGGCACGTTTCACGTTAATCGCGCCCACGAACGTCTTGCCGACCCGACCGTGACGGCGCTGCGGCGGCGGCGGCGGCGTGGCAGCGCCAAAGGCGGACGTGCGCGGGTGCGCGCGCGCTCGCGCCTATGGCGGCACGCGACGTGCCGAGCATGCGTGCGCGCCGCTCGTGTGTGTGTGTGTGTGTGTGTGTGTGAGAAGCGCGTCGAATGTTTCGCGAGCGGATGGGCACGAAATGCGTGTGGCGGCGCGGCGCGGCGGACGATGATGTTATCGTGCGCGCTGGATCTTGTTTACGGGACTGTCGATTGTGCTCAGACAGGTGTTGCTAAAGGCGTTGTGCGTTGGGATGGAGATGTGCCAGGGGAGGTCCCGCACACGCCAATTGTGGCGAGGAGCCGTGTGGCGAGTAGGCCTACATGCGAGTGGTTTTTCAAAATGCAAATTGTAATAATAAGATAAATGCGACCTCTGAATTTTTCTTACGCGACTTATTAAATATTCATATTAAATGTATTCACTATGATACGACCCTTCATTCGCATACTTCACTCTAAACTTGTATTTTCGAAAACTCAACATGTAAAAGCAGAGTGTTTGAGTAGTATTTAGCATGGAAACACTACATTGCGTAACGCAGTAGATTAGCTTCCCAAAATTGTTTACCTTGAGGTGTTAATTTCTTTTTAATGGCATTTTATATTTTGAAAAGTATTTTTCTGACTACCTGTTTTTTTTTACATTCTTGTGGCATCCATGTATTGTGTTGTAAACTATTAGCATGTATAGATTTGCCGAGAAAAATATTTACGAAGAGTATTTAGTGTTTTTTTTTTCATGTCCGGTCAATGGTTGAGATCGTGTTACACAGGAACAATGAATCCCAAAACACAGTAATTGAGAAATTCAGAGCATAAATAAATTCGGAGTTACGAAGTGTCAATTGAAACAAACCGATTCCTTATGAATTAGCTACTATTAATATAGAGATGTCGGTTAACTTTCATTTCACCTTTGGTGGAATTATCAATCCGATTTGATGAGTGTTTATAACGATAACTTATATGGTTGTTTCACTGTATTTAAAGTAGGCAACACTATATTACGTTAGTTTCCTCCGAAAGTTCATGACGGGTAGAAAGTTGTGCATATTTGATGAGAATCAGGTAGTTGTGCAGTTGATTGGTTTTACGGTGAAACGTAAACAAGCATCTTAGTCTATCAGCGACTTAATTAAAATTCCTTCCTGTCTTTTTTTAATCAAAAGTGTTCTATCCTGTTTTCCGAACTAGCCACCATGCATTAGCCCCTATTTGCCACCGCATTAGACAGTCAGGTTCGTAACGACTTCGCCAGCATACAAGTGCGCTCGGGGAGAGCAGATGATTTATTTAAGGTGCGTGTTGCCCAAGTGCTTTCTTCTTGGCCCTCGCCAGCCTGGCAATTGGCTGTAGAGCTTGGCAAGGTTTACATGATTCCAGGGAATGGAATTGGGAACGAGCTGCTAAGATTAGTGGGGGCGAGGAAATTGGAAGCCTGATTTTCCGACAGTTTTCTAAATTTCTCAAAACCGGTTCGAATTTTGCGAACTCTGAGAACTGGTGTTTCTCATTCTATTGGGTGATTATCTCTTTCTTGGATTGTTCTCATTCTTTACTGCTTCTAGATGGCTATTATTCTAGGCTTCTATTGCTGGTGATGGTTGGAATTTCAATGAGTATCGTTGCTCTCCGCTACTTGGGGAACAAAAAATCTACCATTTAATAGTTGACTAGTACTAATAAAGATATGGGAAGAGTTACTCAAGTTTACTTTTTTGTTTATAATAATTTTCCTGTTGTATATTTTCGTCTTTTATACTGTGTAAATCTTCATCTACACTCGCACACCAGAGGAACGGGGCGTCGACCGACGTTTTTTGGCGCAAAGCCATAAAGTGTTAACACCTCTGTCCTTGTGTAAGACCCCTCTTTTTACTCAGTGCCGTGTCGTTCCACTTGAGTTCACATATCTGAATTGAGCGTCCAGGATTTTTTTCGGCGCTGTGTATGGTGTACAGTTCGGAGTTTTATTGTCCTGATTATGAATGAAAATTCTCTTTAGAATGAGGACATTAAGCTTGTAACAAAGATGTCTGGAGGGAGAGCTTTCTTTTTGAACTCGTGCCATGTGTGTACCCTTGAAGCTCTTTGACTGGTTGTAATTTTACCTAACTTAAATGACTACCAAAATGGTTTTGACGGGTAAGAAAATATTTACTCACTCGGATTGTAACAAGCACATCTGAGGGATGTGTATTCTTCTTCACCTCAATCAGAGGGAGTACCTAACGTGGAGAAATGGCTAGCGCATACCCCTCTGTCGCTGGTGTCTGCGTTCGCTCTCCAACCAACCCATTCGGAATATGTGATGAATAAAGCGAGTCCTCGGCAGATTTTCTTGGTTTTCTTCCGTTTAGTTTGCCTCTCATTCTATCACTTCTCCACTAGCATTCACCTCATCGTTAGTATTTCTATCATCTACTCTTTAGGTGATCGCTCGTGGCTGTCAATGTTCTTGGTAGTTGAATGATTTCAAGACGCCCACAATTAAACAAATTAACAAATACAGTGTTGATGCTCTTTGGCCGGGCGTATTGTACAATATCTAGTCGGGTTCACTTCCAGAATGTTGCTGACCTTGTGTTTGATGGGTAACTGGATTTTTTTTCCTCTGGCTTCACACGATATATCTTTGATGTCACGAGGGTTGCAGCGTATTTGTCTGTGAGAATCGGCGTTTTGTGACTCGTGCGTTCGTACTTTTCGAAGCGCGTCGACAGGACGGTCGCTGGTCGGCGCGTCGTTTCGCGTCCTCGGCGGGTGCGTCGCGGTGAAATCGCGGCTGGCTGCGCGGCGTGGTGCGGCGCTGCGCGGGGCGGCGCTGCGCGTGGCCAGGTGGCCGGCTGGCTGGCCGGCTGCGCTGGCGCGCTCCGAGTCGCGGTCGAGTCACCGACCTCCGAGCGAGCGGGGGCGCCGGCGCGGCCAGCCAGCGTTTCTCCTTCTGAGGACTAGAAACGCCGCGGCCGCTTGCTCGCCCGCCGGCCCGCGCCGGCATTCATGAGTTCCGCCGCGAACGCGCTTGTTTTGAATAAATATCCCTTTATAGAGATAGGTCGCTGGGGATCGGGAGAATTATTCTGTGATGCCAGATAATAATAATAATAATAATTATTAAAATAATTATTATTTTAATAATAATAATAATATTTGTTTCCTGCTAATGATCTTTCTCTCGGTAGAAGTGCTTATACCTATAAAGACAATACACATACAACGTATGAAGACATACAAAGCCAAGTTAAGAAAACATATTATAGGAAATTACTAATAAGTAACTAGGAAGACATACAACACACATAAATATTGCCATCACACGCAATTCCCTAGACGATTTAGGAAGCAACGCACACTAGAATGAAAAATCGCTAGTACTGCTGCAGTAGTACTAGCGTACTTGCTGTTTAGTAAGGGGTTATTAGTTCAGAAATAATTTGTTTGGAGATATCTAGTGACATAAACGTAGTTGTAAATATAATCAAGTTAATCGCTAATAATTAAAATACTAGAAAACCTGTAAATTATTTTTAAATAAGGAGCACAATTTATACTGAAGTGCTTAAATTAAACTATTTTCTGGGATTCTCAAATGGGAAACATGCATGACTTGGTTTTTCACGGACTCATAAGCGGCTTTAGACTTTTCATATTGTAAATGCACCAGGCATTCGTGCAACTATTTCTGATTTCTATGTCTCACTGCGGGTCGATCATTCATTCGCCTCTGCGGCACTATTCTCCGCGGTCGTGGGAGGTGTGCTGCGTAATCCGTTCAGCAATGAAGTTAAGAATGCCCTCCTCCATTGTTTCGACTGCGGCATAGTTCACTGGGGCTAAGAGGTGTGACGTTGGCTGAAGAGTCACTACCACACTTTCGAGAAAATCTATTTTAGAGTTAATGTAGCTTGCAATTACGTCTAAAAATCTTCTTATTCGGTGGTTTACGTTTATAAAGTGGCGGGTTTTATTGTTCTGTAATATTATTTCAAAATTGCTTTCTGTTTTTACGTTTTCTCGTTGATGTTTTCATCCACATATAAATTATCTAAATTTTAATGTGTATTAGTTTTGCATCATTTACGCATAATTTGCCTTTGAATCACGAACACTGAAAATGCGGTGAGGTTCACTTCTAAATTTGACAAATAAATCTTCGGATAATAAGAATTTATGTGAAGGAGTGAACATAAAAGTATTTAATTTGTATATCCTAGGAGCTTGTTTCATGAAGCGCCTTTCTTGTACATCTACCTGTTCTGTTGAGGGATTACTTCTTTTATTTTCGCGATATTCTCTCGAAATATCTCGCAATATTTGTTTATGGTCGATAAGGAAACTGTCTTTGAGCTATCGGGTTTCTCTTGTAATTATGCGCCAATGAATTTCTTGCTTCTGGAGTTATCATTGTATGATTTATAGCTCATAAAAACGGTCTCAAGCTCAGCAAATTGCGGAATAAAATTATGACACGCTAAAGGTGACCGGCGTAAAGCTAAGCGGTAGGCCGATGGCGCACCGGCAACCTTTGTTGTGGTCATCTTTGTCGCCTCCGATTCTCCGCTGGGTTGACTGTGCCATTTCCAAAGAATGTACTCTACAACTCATACCGGGAGACCGGTCGGGAGCTTAGAGTTTGTCTCGGCTGAGGCGATGCCCCGCTGGTGGGAGGTACCTGATTTGGAAAAAAGGTCAATCCGACGTGTACGTCGGCACCAGATCTCGCCACCCAGCGGGGGAGAATATCACCGCCACCTCGCACAATAGAAACTTGCACTACATTTACAGAACTAATGACTCAACAGTCCTGACCGAAACCACTAATCGAAACCGAAGGGGGTTCTGTCGCTGTTGTCCTCGTCCCAACGTCTCCCCCGTCGTGACCATCGTCACTGTGCTTGTTGTCGCCGTCGCTGTCGCCTTTGAGTGAAAGCGCATCAGATACGGTGACCTGGGACCACAAATTGCCGCGCGGAATTGCCCTGACGCAAGAGAGTCTCTGTTCTGTCTTGAGGACGCCCGTGTGACGTTTCGCCGAGTGGTGTCCCTCAGCACGATGCTCGGACTCTCTAGTACCAAGGAGAAAAGCTGCGAGAGTTGTAGATTGGAGAAGTTGTAATAGTTAGGGATGCTCTTACATTAAAAGGCAAATGTATAATCTCGATTCTTAGGTATGTGATGTATGTGTATGACGAATACTTTAACGTTTGTCGACCAATTTCACGTACTCGTATTTAATCGTAGATTTTATTTCTTTTTGTGTAAATGCTAATAATTTTATTACTCATATAGTCATTGCGAAGGAAAAAACCATGTTAGTACTGTATGGGTTTAAATTCATTTTACGACTGTTCCTTCGGCAAACTATTTCACTTAATGATTGTTTTAATGTTCTCATCATCAACCATACGAATATTCCCTAAATCTCTTTGCAACACTGTTTTTGACATCGCTTGTCTTATTATTTAGAAATATAAAAATATTATTTGCAAGGTTTTTTTCCGTGACGAAACTCTGTGATTCAGAAATAAACGAACCATGGTGAGGTACTTATAAGCAAAATACATCTTCCACAAGGCGGCGTTGCTAGTACCTGTGTATCATTGTGAAGCTTCTAGAATTTTGAGTTCCCTGCATTCACTTATAAAGCCAGCGGAGTTAGAAAGGAGTCTTAAGGGGTAAATAATGCAATAATAATAAATAATGTTAATAAAATCGAAGGTATGCTTACTTAAGTACATTTGTAATAATTTATTCAAATACTGTTGTAACGTACCAATTGAACATCACTGCTCTGAAAGCGGAAATTTCAAATCCTATTCTGCAATTTATCTGCGGGGGAATGAACTGTTCCCGTGTGATGTATCGTAGCTTTAGAGTGTCTAGATCTTCGGCGTGAACAGAACGCAACTCTAGAAGAGTGCTATTTTACCTCATTATGCGATGATCATTATTCTCATTTAGTCACTTCTTTAATAGTTTCCTTATGCTCTATCCATGCTATTATCTTACAATGCGTTCTCACCGCTCTGATTGAAGAATTCCTCCCTCAATGTGAATGAAGCAGTGAATGAGGAGAAAGCTTTTCACATGTTCTAGATTTTTGTTTCGGTAAAGAGGACGTTGCACAAATTCATATGCATTCTCCTCACATTTCATTAATCATTTTTAAAATTTTAATCCTGAAAATGTATTAAACACAATTATTTTTACATAACTTTCTCTTTGGGTATTGGAAGTCCAATATTATTTAATTTTCTAGTACGTTTATTTCTATTTGAATAATACTACTTTCGTTAGAGTTTTGGTATTTTCGGAAGAGTAAATGCTTCTTTAGAGTCTGTGATATATCCTATAACTATTACTTTCCTTATGTATGTAATTTGGAATTTGGTTACTAGTAGTTTTGTTTCAAATGAAATGTATTTTTAATTTTTTTAATTCCTGTTCTGTAACTTTCAAATTTAAATTTTGGGACATTCTTTTTTTAAATGCACACAGTAAAGATTACTAGGGGGTTAGTGACAATATTTCGATGTCAGGTACCATGTGTTATATCTTTCAGAGCTGCTTTTTGTGAATGCTTTATATACGTTTTTTAAGACTGGCCCTGGTTTGTGGTGGGTCATGTAAGGTCACGTCTGTTCATTGACCCCAATCATACAAGTCGTCATCACATTACTTTCGTGGCTCGGGAGAGAGTATACTATTTACATCAGTGGCGTCCAAGTGCTCCTACTTTTGAGAGAAGCTGCCCCCAAATCACCGTCGTTAAGCGGATGCTCGCCTCGCGCCAATGGGTGAAATTGAAACTCCGACGTCGGCGGCGGCAGGGTAGAAAGTAGCCGGGCGATGCTCAGGGCGATGGCTGGACGCCCGGCGCTGGGCGTCGATGTCGGCGTCGGTTCGGGTGTCGGGCGACAAGGGGCTTGACGTGCCGGTGACCCAAGAAAGCGCCTCTGCCGACCCCAGTGCCTTACTTCTGGCGCGCGCCGTTGAAAGAGGATCATCCATCGCGAGCCGCGGTCCGCTTCCACTCAGCCAGCGCCTTCGACAGGTGGCTGGATGGATTGATGGATTGTTTAGCCACCTCGCTTGATGGATTGTTTAGCGATTCTGGGCGCGGCAACTGCTAAGGTGATCAGTCTTTTAAGTGTAGTGCGTGTTTTTATCGCGGGAAGCGGTGGAGATCTTCCCCCTTCTAGATGGCGAGATCCGGCGCCGACGGGCGTTCGTTAGTGAAGAGCGGTGCCTATTGTGCGCGGAATTTCGGCTAATTTCATCAATCCCTTAAGTGTAGTGCATTTTTTTATCGCGGGTAGTGGTGGAGATCTTTCCCCCTCTAAATGGCGAGATCCGGCGCCGACCTACCGTCGACGGGCGTTTATTAGTGAAGAGCGGTGCCTATTGTGCGCGGAATTTCGGCTAATTTCATCAATCCCTTAAGTGTAGTGCATTGTTTGTCGCGGGAAGTGGGGGAGATCTTTCCCCCTCTTGATGGTGAGATCCGGCGCCGACCTATCCTCGACGAGGCTCGGGGCGACGGGCGTTCGTTAGCGAACCGCGATTCCTATTGTGCGAGGAAGGTTTTCCGCGAGGGGTCGACTGGCGGTTAACGCGATCTGAGATCTTCGGGTGAGAACTGGGATTGGCGACCTTCGCAAGCTTGTAACACACTTTTCTTCAATCGGACGCACGTGTATGAATTATGGCGCTCGCTGACTGTAATCTGCTCTGGTTTTGGGCTCTAATCAGTTGCAGTATGATGGAAACCGCACGAGATAATTGTTGATAGTTTAGGGTAACCGTAGTAGACAGATAACTTTATTCTACAATTGAGCTTACACGGAGGCACAGTACAGAAATATAAACTATATAATGTACAAATAAAAATTGGGCTAAATTTACATTAAATATTCCGCGTCCCCTATCTAACACATGCAAATAACTTTTTCGTATACACACATGCACCTGCATGTAAACTTAAATACAATGCCTACATAATCATGTACACAAATATACTTAAACACAATGCCTACATAATCATAAATACCTACACGATATCTACATACATACATACGTACATACATTTTGTGTACATACATATACACACATGCTTGCTAATTTTCATTTCTAGGCATAAACAAACAACTAAGGAAAAAAATGAAATCTCACATCACGGTATAACATTATACTACTTAATTAATGTTTAATACTTGATGCACTCTTTAAAACAGAACACCTACTCTCAGTACCATAGCATATTAAAAAAAGCCTCTCATAGGAAATAATGCCTAATGATATTTGCCCTTGATCGGTAATAATGCATTTTTAGAGTTTAAGATTTCGGTAACTTTTTCCTCTGTTATTTTTTTCGTGTTGAAAACACGTGGTAAATAGCCAAATAGCATGATAATGTAGTATTCGTATTTTCAGTCACATTTACGATTAAAGAAAATAATTCAGTTCATTGCTCTTGCATATTGTGAAATCCTACATACATTGAAATTAAGTAAAAATGCAAATACATTCCATATGAAACGTGTATACACAAATCTACTCGCTTTGAAGGAAACACTGTGAGACCTATATGTTCTTTATGGTTTAAGAAGGGACCATATATTGTTAAAAACTGATTTAAAAAGTTATCTTCATCTCATCTTGCTGGATTTGCATTTGCAATAATCTCAAATCGTTAGTTTACTTTCCATGAATCATCGGTTCCATGAATTATCCATTCTATGTATTTCACCCTGTTCATTTAGATTCTTTTGATTTTTATTTAAAGTTTTGAGTGAATTACGGAGTGAAAATCTCGACAGTTGCTGATCCGCCAAAAACTTCCAGATAACGTTTCTCAATGACTCTAAAAATAAGTATGAAGTGTAAATAATAATAATAATAATAATAATAATAATAATAATATAATTGTTAATAATAAAAATAATATAATCAGGAAAATAGCTGCACCTTACAATACTTATGACAGTAAATATCAGTTTAACTTTAAGGTGAGAGAAGGCTTGCCGCCTAGAACGCCTTTGAGACGAGTTCGACTTGCAGTGTAGTGTGCAGTGTAAATTCGCGTTCGTGGTTTGCACTAAGAATTAGAAAACGTATTTTGCTCTCGTTTCCTCCTGTCCTACCCCCAGACGGAGGTGCGAACACAGTAGCACCTTCCTTCGCGACCGAATGAGGAGGTGCCGACTCAGGGGTCGCCGATTTCTCCCACAGATCATTCTGAACGTGCGCGCGCCACCGTTTTATACGCGCCGCTGCCGCGAGGTGCGTGAAAGCACGCCCGCCGTTTTTCTACGTCCTACGCTCGTGGTCGTAAGTATAGTTGGACTAGAATTTCTGGACAGAAGCTAATACTAAAAAGGAAGAAAGTTATTGCTTATTGATATTGAGCTCCAAGAGGCATCCGCAGTTGCGTCGTTGCTGTAAAATGATTGGTGATTTCGTGGTGGCTGAATTATTTTGTTTGTTTGTGTTTGGATGCTTCGTAAAGTGCTCGCCATTTTAGTAGTTTTTGCCATGTCCACGTTTTAACGATGCAATAGGAATTTTATGAGGGTCTGATTCTGTATATTATAGGATATGAGATACATGAGTTTGCGCTAAAGGCTAGCCTCCAAACCTGCAAGCTCGAAAATGTAGTTTGATAGCACAAATAATCTGTGAAAACTTCAAGTGTATAAGTGTGTATGTGTTTAAATTAGACTCGTGGGTTCGATCAGAAGTAGCTGATATGATACATGCCCTACAGCTAGCTATTCCTGAATCTTTAGGAGGCCTTTGCCGGCAAGGAATTGAATGGACTGAAATAATAATAATAATAATAATAATAATAATAATAATAATAATAATAATAATAATAATAATAATAATAATAATAATAATAAAATCAGGAAAATTCTAAAAAATAAAAAGGGATTGCCTTAACGACTCTTAAATTATGGACTGAAAGCAGTGATCCTCGAAACATGTCATACAGTTTGCAAATATTTGAACTAACGCAAATGAGCCTTTCATATCGGTATTGGGAAACAGAGTGAAATCTCTTATCTCAGTGGCCGAGTTCTTTCCTAATTGTGGCAGGAATGGGCAAAATGAACCCAGCACAAGCTGAAGAGAATCACAAAAGAGATAATAATAAAAGTTGTTGCTCGCGTCTATCTCGTCTGGATATCCTCTAACTGGCATCCGTGTCACTTCAAAACTCAGACAGACGGTAATTTCGAAATTATAAATTTTAAATAGTTCGTTCAATGTTTCTCATGTTGAACGAGAGGTACTAGCTTTCCTCTAAACTTCTTTACAAGTTCAAGCACCACTTAGTGACAGTTGTAAATCTTGAGGTTATAAACCACTGTGACATTTCTTTTTAGGATAATCCAATTAGATTTGTTTCAGTATCAATATAAAACACTGCAGGAAAACATTAGATAAGATTTTTTTGTGAGATTGTGATGTAAGGTTGCGACGAGAAAATAAAAAAAAAATGATCTGTGTTTCATGATCCACGGTGTACGAAAGATGTTAATGACCCAACATTTCAACAGTGTTTTCACGTCTAGGCAGATACAATGCCGGAAATTGCTCTGTAAATATGTATTTCTGAGTCAACATGGTTTCTGCAAAGTGCACTGAACCGTAAATAAGAAGTCTGTGTTACGTTTGCAAACTTTACATTGATCATGTTGAAACGACACAGTAACACTTGTTATACCGTTGATAAGTGAAAGCGTGACTACGTGGGAATTCACGCAAGTATAGTGCTCCAATACTGAGAAGCCATTATTAATGTGTTTCGCTGAAGAGTGTAGTCGATTATGCGCGCAATATGAAGTTTGTGTGAAGTACATTATTTATTTTGCCATAATTTTAAGAATAGGCACCTGTATTAATTTGTCATATTAGGGGTTGCGAGATGTCGCATATTCCTCCGTAAGTCGTCGGCTATAGAGCGTTCACTTTTCAGAAATTAAAAAGTAAAAAATAACCCTTTTTGTCAAAGTCTGAAAGTGAAGGATTTGAATTAATGACAGAAATATATTTCTTCTCTCTTCGTTGCTGTTAAGAAGCCATTGTTTCTTAGAGAGAGATTGAGGTACCATGCCAGTACGATATGAATGTTAATTGAAAAGTGCTTAAACTAACAATAAACGTCGGCAACACAGCCTTCGACGCAGCGTCACCCGGACAGCCAAGATCATGTACAAGATATTGCTATTTGCCAGGCGTTGTCGATCAGGCCTTCTTGTTCACTTTCTTGTCAATGAGAAAGTCAATGTGAAGTTCCAGTATTAATACGTATACGTGCGTTCCTCCGCGTAAATATTTATTATAGTGAGAGTTGCATAAAAAGGATGTTACAAGGGCAATCGATGGCAATCAACATGAAGAAAAAAGACTCCAGAAGGAAATCTCGGAGCATGACCAAGGCATTTGCGTTGACGTCAAGGATACGCGTCACTACAATTGATCACGTCGCAGGGGCTGATCCACCTGCCACCCGTCCCGTCCCGTCCCGTCCCGTCCCGTCCCGTCCCGCCCCGTCCCGCCCCGTCCCGTCCCGCGTCGTCTCGACTCGCCGGCGTCGTATTTAAACACACGCCTGCCGTTCAAAAACTCGTCGGGCAAGTGCGACAGCCGCTGCGGCGACTTCTCTAGCCTACATACCGCCTGGGCTACATACAGGCGGACCTGCGTCGTCGCCGCGGGACGCACCGCGCTCGTCTCTCCCCTCCCCGCCCGTCCCTCTCGCTCTGCCCCGCCCCGCTCTCGCCCTCCCGATCCCGCCCCGGTGTCGCGCACGCGCCGCTGCTCTTCGGTCCAGCGGAGCTGCGGTGTTTACGGTTGGGGCGGCTTTGGGCGACCGCGCTGTACCCTCCGGTGAGAATTCGATTGGACGGACTGGTTTCGGCACCAGGAAGTATAACCGCGTTTTCACGGGTAGTTGGAGACTCGTCCGAAATATTACGATAGTACGTTTACTTGTTTTGTATTATAAAATCGATATTTGTGTCAGAAGTGCTTCGTTATTAGTTTTTCTTTGCCAATAGAATCGTACCTTCTTGTTTCGTTTATTCTGAGTGTCCAGGCTTAGGGGGAAGCCATTTATCATGGCACTCAATTTAATAAGAGAAATTGTATTATTTCGTAAAGAATCACTCGAATAGCAAATTCACGACACACTTTAGAAATAAAAAAAAATGACATTGTCTTCTAAATGCGCTTTCGAAGGCATTTTCACTTGAATTTTCACTAACGGGAGATCGCGGAAATGAAAGTTCCATCACATTCCCTATAATAGTAGACCTCATTCCATTGTAGTCTTACTAAAAGAAAATTGTCCTCATGCAGGGTTCTGCAATTCATCCAGTAAACATTTGACGTGTAAATATAAATGTTTCGAGGTTTTTCTTAGATCATTCATTATTCCACCGGTCTGGGAAGAACATTTTCGTTTTTAATTGCTTTAAAATGTAATTAATAAATTATTTGTTATTAACTTTTACTACTTTGGTATTGCACCCATCAGGAATTCCAAAGTAAAAATTCAAGTTATCTGGATAATCTGTAAGAGTTTGTTCCATTAATTGAATATCGACATACCGCTTATTTAATAGACCCCAGTTCGCCAGTCTAAAAGGCGTATTGTGAATTTTCTGAAATTTATATCAACACTTAGAAGTTATGCGACCGTGCAGTCCAGTTCTTCAGGTTTTAGTGATAACCTGTCACCGCGTGAGCCGCAAGCACGTTCTGCAAGCCGGAACCCGAAGAAACACTTAGCAGGCGCCAGATACGAGCCGGGTTTACGCGACTAATTAGCGTGCCACGCGTGGGGCATGTGTTTTCTTTGCAATCGAGTGAGATATGGAGACCTCCGGGGAGATCGGGTGCCGCATTCCGACGTTGCTTTCACTGAAGGAGCAGGGGAGGGGGGTGGAGGGGAATGATAACTCGGGAGAGCATTTTCGGTGTCGCGAACGGGGACAGTGAGATACGGCGAGACACCTGCCCTCGGTGAGCGAGGGCGAGACCGTTGATTAACGACGCGAGGCGGCTCACAACGTGAAAGTAGGAAAAGCGTAGAAGCTGCAGCCCCGCGCCAAAGTTCAGCTGGCTCTGGCCTGCGCGCGGCCATCGCCGGCGAGCCGCGAGATCGCATTTTTCTCTTTGCCTGCAGCTGACCCCGACTTGCAAGCGGTGAGAGATTGAGCTGTCAGGGGGCTATTCAGAATTGCGAATTCAAAAAGAAGAATTGCGATTGCTTATAGGAAAACCTGTATTCGTACGTTTATGGTGAACGGAATCAATGCCGAGCGATGAGACACAACACGGTCTTAAAAATGAATCGTTGGAGATTGCATGTTGTGATGGATTGACGTTTCCTTAATTGGTTGAGTAGAACTGACAAAACATGCAGTGAAATTCACGTGAAGGCATAGTGAAGCAGTTTGGAAAAGAGCGTAAAGAATGGGCCAATATGAAAATGAAACGTGTTGTTGCTGGCCAGTCCGGTTATTGTAAAGTAAGAATGGTGGTAAAATTGGAATAGAAATTTTTAAAAATTCTTAGAAACCCTTTTTCTTATCTTAGGGCTTACTGTTATATTACATCTGCTCCAAAGTTTCATTTCCTCGACCAAGAATCGAATTTGGTTTTCGTTTTTGCCCAGTTGCTCTTACCAACGGGGTTAATAGGTGTAAGCCATAAAATTCGTGTTCTATTTCCGGATAGGATACTCTGAAGAATTTGAAATATTGAAAAAAATTGTTACATAGTAACAATGTAACATTAAGGATTTTACTGTGTGGAGCCTATTTCCGTTATATTTGCTTACTTAATTATGGACAATATGTGGTGACTAGTACATTTTGCAATTTCGTCATGAATTTTTCTGGGTATGGATGAATTTTAATGAATTACTCAAACTAAATTAATTTATATTGCACCTATTTAATTATTATGTTTAACAAATAGTGTCTTTAATTTTCATTGTAATATTTTAACCGGCATGTGTGTTTTTTAAGTTCACTGTAACTTCTCAGAAACTACAGCACCAATAAATGATTACTGGACAATCGAAGAGCGAATTAAAATGCAGAAAGAAAATAAACATGAGAAAATTATAGTGCTTTGGCGTATATCGCGCTCTAGGATAGCGCTGCCGCTGCTTGGTTGTGTAACCGTCCCGCGCTTGCGAATTAAGTCGGGGGGTGGGGGTGGGGGGCAATCTTGGAGCCGAAGCGGGCGATCCTGGTGCGAGTCGGGGGTGGGGTGGGTGCCGTGAACTCTGGACGAGGAAAGGGCGGCAGCTCGCTCTGAGGTTCACACCGATCGTGTTCGCGCTTTGGGGAGAAAGCTTTGCCCGCGAAATGCCACGCGAGCGCCCGTCGGTCGGACGCGCAACTTTCGACTCATTGAAAATGTGGGGGTGCTTAGAAAACAGTCGATATTGTGAGAGGTTGTCTTCGCGAGAAGGAAAGTGAAAAAAAAGTCTTAGAATTAATGTCTTCTGAGTCTTTGATTTTCTCGCAAACTACTTTTGTAGTACAGAGAAAGTATGGGTATCATTGGCGATGGTGTGACGGTTAGCGTACCGGACTGTTATACCCAAGCTCGCGGGTTCAAACCCGGTCGAAGCCGTGGATTTTTAGGGCGACAAAATCCTTCGTACGCCTTCCTTCGGAGGGGAAGTAAAGCCGGCTGTCCCATGTTAGATTTACTTGCATGTAAAAGATCCTCAAGCCTAAATGACGCCTCTGAGCTAAATTCAAAATCGCTTGTTTCTCGCCCAAGATATACCTCCTTTCTCTGCTTGTTGATGAAAGGAGCGTAGCGAAATTTGCGTGGTCAGACGGAAGAGCGGGCCTGATGGCCCGAGTCTCGCCACGTAAAATAAGGCAAATTCAATTCAATTCAATCATTGCCTAATGCTGCGGGGGAGTAATGCTGCGTGGGAAAAGGCGTTTTTGCAAATGAAAAAAATCAATCAAATCAAATCAAAAAACAATTGTGGGACCTTGATATTGACAAAGTGGATAGATCTTGTTACTATATATAGTAAATTACTTCCTACATCACTTGTGTAGTCATAATTCACGATGTGTAGTCAGAAAAAAATGGTTGACAGCAAAAATCGTGTCTGTCTGTGATGAAGGCTAGCGCCTAAACCATTCAAACGATTTTCTCCAAGATCGTTATCGCCCAATCGATCTGACCGAATTCAAGCGATTTCGTGCGAATTTGAAACCGATATTTTGATTGTAGGGGTACTTTACATACGGAGTTAAAATTTTCTCAAAAACGGTTTCAAATTTTTGGAAATATTTTTCCACCTCTGATAGAGCAAAAAGCAGCTTAAGAGAATGGAGCAAGTCACATTTTGGTGGAACATTGAATTTTTTGACGGAGGTAGTAGCTATAAGTTTAACATTTTAACGTCTCTCTTGGCTTGTATCTCAAATATCGTGAATTTTTTATAGTTTATTTACTCCTGCTGGTGGTTTTGTTTTTTGGTCTTACAAGAAATCACTTTATAGGCTTAAGAAGTGTTCACATTGTAATTCTTTGTCATGCCAACTAATAGACGTGCCATCTAATCCATTCAGTCGCGTAAGTCGGCATGCAAATATCTTTATTTGGGGAGTCCACGAACCAGTTCTGGTATGAAATTCTTCATGCGTGAGTCAATAGAATGCGAACCAAGAGTTGTTCCACGAACTCTGCACGAGTTGAAGGCACGTGTATACTACACCTCTTCTTCGCATTAGAGCTTCGTGAGATGGACGAGGGATGTGAGGTATATCTCTGGAGCGACTGCTGATGCATGTCATGATCGTAAAAGTCCCCACTTCAGGAGAGTTATAATTCAAAAGAGCTGTAAACTTGCTAGGTATTGTTCATCTCACAAGTCAAATTTACGGCTATTGCGTGTTTTCGGAGTGGATGTATCTCGAGTCTCGGCGTCTGACATTCTCAATCGTACCTTCCATCTAGAGTCAAAACACATTTGCATCCTGTATTTGTTTACGAGGTGCCTTGCTAACTTTCATTGCTAGACGGATAAATAATACGTATATACCACTATTGTTATTTCAAGGGATATTTGTCGAGTCACTTTAATTAGGCAATGATACCCGTGCAGAATTTTCAATTACTGTCAGGGTAATGTTATCAAAGCAGACAAGTAAATGAGAGTTGAAAGTTCATAACTGTGAATCATTCATATTCATATGATTAAAGTGCTACACGAGTGAGACTGTCCAATATTCTGGAAGAAATCGGTCTACGTATTGCCCTACATGTCTATCATAAATGTATATCAGTCATTCATTATATGGCATGATTCATTTCCAATAGGAATGATCTCCACAGTCTTCTCCACAATTAATAGACTCCCCCCCCCCAAAAAAGGTTGATACACTAACAGATAATTCCAACGCGGCTGGTGCGTTTCAGTGTTGCGTCCACTGCCAAGACAGTTGCTGCCATACTCCCTCTCCTCCTCTATTCCCTCATTACTTGGAAAATCTGTCAATTTTATAGCAACTCACGGGCTTAATCCTGGACAATTTCTGTAATTTTTGGCAGAGCTAGGTAGTGAAAATGTACATGCGAGTATTATTTATCATTTTCAGGAGCTCTGGCTTAGCTGCGGAAAGGCACTTGAAAGATTTTTCATCTTGCGTTCGGAAATACCTTAATTTTTACTGAAAAAAATGTTGACCTTTAGAAGAAATATCAGAGTTAGGCTCGATACGTGATTTGGCATTTTTAGTACACATTCTAGTCACAAGTGAATGATGTATTTAAAGACTCATTCAAGTGTAATGATATGATGCATTCTATGCCAGTCTTCCCGAGTGTTTTCCCGAACTAAGAAAATTTGTGGTTGCCATGATCACTGTTCGGGAGTCCATACATATTCAAGGAAACTGGTTTCTCACATGAAAAGAATGAAGCTCACTATGCGATTGGGACTTGCAAACAAACATTTACATGAACTTTTGAGAACGTGATCCATTAATATGAAAGTTGATATTTATGGGTATTTGTTACAATGTGTTGTGGGCTATTTTTCTGCAATATTTAGTACATTATTGAGAGTGTGTTTGATGATACAAACATCTTTTTATCTTGTGTTCGTATTTATATTATCTTTTTATTTGTTTTTAACACTCTCAACATATTTTTTCATTAAACTGATATAACTGAACATCCCAAGCTTGTTTTCAACAATATTAATGCATTTACTAAAACTATTGACTTATGGTAATGTAATTAAATTATATTTCAAAGTTGATGCAGCCCGAATGATTGAAAAAGTAAATTGGAGTTATTGAGGGCTTGACTATGTGGCCCGCAAGTATAAAAATGTTGCCGACTCCTCGTCTAGGAGGTTGTGCTTATAATGAGTTGAAGATGGAGGATAGTTCTGAATATTACCGAAGAAAAAATATACTTTTATCGGATTCAAACGCAATTTTTTGACTTGCAGGAAATAGATGTACAAGTAACTATAGCTCGTATGACATGTCACTCTGCGATCCCCAATTTTATGCCATCAGTACCTCAGCCGACCGTGGGAATTAAACTGCAGTCGATGTTCACCAATGACGCTAGTGACCTTGTCTACAATTCATCGAATCATGGGAAGGCGCACAATGTTGTATATATACTACATAGGCTGCTTGTAAATCGACAAATTACGCGCGACTCTTGATACAGGAATCGTGTTTCTCTGGCGAAAAGGTTAAGGGATTATTTACGGGTAATATTATGAGGAACCCACTGTTTCAACTTGAAAATTTTCTATTTGAATGCCTGTGTAATGGCGTAAGGAATCAAGCGTTACTTTTCTCCCCGCTCGCCTCCCCTCGGCCCTCGTTATCGCGATCTACGGCGAACTGTAGCGTTATGGGCCGCTCTGTCGGCGGGCTGGTGGTCGCGGCGCGGCGCAGGGAAAGCAGGTTAAGTGGTCGTCGGCCGGCGAAGGCGCGCAGCGTCAACATTGTTTCGGGGCCTTCCGCAAACAAACGAGATGCCCGCCGGCGGCCCGCAATGAATACGCCGGCCCCGCTCGCCGTGGGAAGTGCGTCGAGGGGTGCGTCCGCTCATGAATGCGTGTGGATACGTGTAGCCGTGCGAGGATTTCACTGCACAGCGCCCGTCGGGACGAGCAAACGTGCCTTTTCTTCGCGTGTGCACTGGCGTCTATGTATGCGTGAGAGAGTGACTAGATAAAAAAATGTATTCTGTAAGAAGTGCTTTTTAAGCCACGTGCGTCAACATGGTATTAACGCATCATGTTATGCTCTTCAAAAAATGTATTTTCACACCACGTAGCAACGTACAATGAAACGTGATTTCAAATTCAAGCCTCTAGAATGTTTTCAGGAAGGGATTTTATGCTGAGAAGTTTATTTGTAACACTGAAATTTTTGAAAAATTTGTGAAAATTTCGTACTTAAATTCGATTTAACACGACCTCACTAACACTTCTCTTACTTGTCTTTTAATACACGGAATTCTTAATCCTCTAGCCTAATGGTATTCCCGTGTGTTTGTGTGCGAATGGACGAAGTGATCTTTCATATACCATTTGTGTGTCACATCGCATTATCTAATCGTGCATTAATGTCTGCAGTTGGCTGTTGTCGTGCTATGCCTGGTGTCGGCGGCTCACCGCTCCAGCGCTGTCGTCTCCCCGAAGCCAGCGGAAGAGGCGGAGCGGCGCGACGCGTCCCTGCTGGTCGGCGGCAGCGGGTGCTGCGGCGGCGGAGGCGGCGGCAGCCAGCCGCTCAGCGACTCCTACGGCGCCCCGCTGCCCCAGGACTCGTACGCCCCGCCTCCCAGCTACGGCCCTCCCAAGCCCAAGCCAGTGTACGGGCCTCCGCCGCCCACGAAGCAAATCGGCCCGCCCGGCGCCATCTACGTGCCGCCGCCCCCGGAGCCGCCCCCACCGCCTCCGGGCCTCTTCGGGAAGAAGCCCTCGGTTGGACCGAGGTTCAAGGGCCCGCGCCCGGGGTATGGACCTCCGTCCTCAAAGGGCCCCCACGGCGGTTTCGGTGGACCTCCCTCTAGCAGCTACGGGCCGCCGCCGTCTAACGCGTATGGTCCGCCGCCTCCTGGATTATTTGGTCCACCGAAATCGCCCCGACCAGTCTACGGGCCTCCTCGTCCTGTTTACGGGCCTCCGAAGCAAGTATATGGACCTCCGAGGCCGGTGTACGGCCCACCGCAGTTGTCGCCTCCGAAGCAAACCTATGGACCTCCATCTCTTGGGCTTGGACTTGGTGGCGGCGGCGGAGGAGGAGGAGGTGGTGGTGGAGGGCACAGCCATGGCAACGGACACGGCATAAGTCATGGCCATAGCCATAGCCAAAGCCATGGCCATGGCCATGGCCATGGCCAAGGCCACGGCCATGGTATCTCGCGTCCTCCCAGTGGTGCCTACGGCGCGCCCATCAGCGATGGAGCGCCGCCTACTCCGCCCGAAATTAAATACGACGGATGGCAACCTATTCCTGGATTGGTGTCACAGCGGCCTAGTGACTCGTATGGGCCGCCGCCTGGACCTACAGACTCCTACGGGCCCCCACCAGCTGGCGGCGGCGGAGGCGTCCCAGAACCCAGTGGCGCATATGGAGGACCTCCACCCCCGCCGCCCAGCGGTGGGCCACATGGAGGTGGAGGCATTGGAGGCGGCGGTGGGGCTGTACTTGGTGGCATCAGTGATTCGTACGGCCCACCTCCCAGCGGAGGCGGCCATGGTGGTGGAGGAGGCCATGGTGGTGGAGGCGGCCATGGTGGCGGAGGCGGCCATGGTGGCGGAGGCGGAGGATTCGCAGTGGGAGTGTTCAGCCCGCCTCCACCACCTCCAGATGTTCATTTGGATGGCGTTGGGCTGGGGCCTGCTCCGTCAGCGGAATACGGTGCCCCCGCCTTGGGAGGCGGCCTGGACCTAGGAGGCGGTGGAGGTTCTGCGCTTCCCAATGTGGAATACGGCGCTCCGAACACTGGCCTGGGTGCAGAGAACCAAGACATTCTTACCCTCGCTCAGGCCATCGCCGGCGGCGTCGGGAACTTGGATCAGCCGCAGCCGAGCATCGAGTACGGCGTTCCCAACGGCGGAGGCCTATTTGGGCCCAGCTTAGAGTACGGCGCACCGAACGGTGGCGGCGTCGATGGCTTAAGCACCTCCGTGCAAATTGCGCCGAGCATCACATACGGAGTACCGCAGACGGGCCTCTCATTGCAAGGGCCGGGTTTCGATTTACGTGCTCCAGACCAGTCTCATATTCGCATGCCCAAGGAGCCAGTCAAGTTCCGTGAACCCGTGCCGAAAGGGCTGCTCACCTCGATCGGCAAGGCTGTTGAGCAGAATGGAGTTGGCCACACCAAGGGGCAGACGTATCTGCCTCCCCCTGTTCACGACCCTGGAAGTTCAGTGCGTGATCCTTCTGTACCTGCAGTGGTGTACGGATCTCCTGAACCAGCTCCGTTCCCGCCGTCGCATACGACTCTGCAAGCCGCTACCAGCTTCCTCGTCCCGCCAGCCGTGTCTGGCACTTACGGAGCTCCGTCTGCTGGCATCGCAACGAGCTACGCCAATACTATCTCGGGGCCCTCGGCTTTTAATGTAGCAAGCGGTGGTCTGTCCGCTACATACGGCGCACCTGTGCCACCGCCATCTGACGCGTACGGTGCACCGCCTTCGCTTCCGCTTGGACCTTCCGATTCGTACGGTGCACCTCCTCACCCGCCGCCACCACCACCCCCATCGTCTTCGTATGGCGCCCCCTTCCCTCCGAGACGTCCACACGGCAATTTTGGATCTTCTCGACCTTCCGGTCTCTACGGACCTCCTCCTCTTAGACCACCTTCCGGGCTATATGGAGCGCCTCATCGAAGACCTCAGAGTTCTTTCGGAGCGCCTCATCCTCCTCCGCCCTCCAGCTCGTATGGCGGTCCGCCCCCGCCACCACCTTCTGGGGCTTACGGCGCCCCGTCCGGCGGCCACAGTCTAGGCGGAGGCTTCGGTGGGGCCCAAGCTTCAGCACTTACGGGTGGTGGACATTCTCACAGCTACGTTGCAACGTCTGGAGGAAACAACTGTGCAGATACCAGCTTTGTGCCGTCGAACAACTTTGGAGCTGGTGGAATCGGCGGTGGGCACGATGTTCATGGTGGAAACGGAGGTCATGGTGGACATGGCGGACCCGGAGGGTTCGGTGGTCACGGAGGTCAAGGTGGTCACGGAGGTCAAGGCGACCACGGTGGCCATGGTGGACACGGTCAAGGTCCTGCGTCATCATACGGCGCGCCTCTATCTGGTCCCAGTGGTAACGGAGGGACGTTTCTAACTCCGCCATCTAATCTCTACGGCGCTCCCTCTTCGCCAGTCATATCAGTGAGTTACGGCGGTCCTGATCCTCGCCATCCTCAAAGCGGAAATTCCATTCCGGCCGACTCAGCCCCTCAAGGCGGCTCTCATCCCTCTGGTGGAGACGCCATCAGCGGCCATAACGCAGCACCCAACCACAACTACGGCTCACCAGACGCGCAGCAGCAAGTTGGCGGCGACCACGATGGCGGTCACGGGGAGGTGTCAGGTGCTCTGGCACAACTAGGTCTCTCCGGTATCGGGCAGGAAGCCAGCCAGCTGGTGTTGGAGCACCACGACGGTCAGGTGGTTGGAAATAACAACCAACACCAAACCAGCAATGCCGGCGCATCGGGCGGCAGCGACTTTTCTGTTCGCGGCTCACGCGGCAGCTACACTCTGCAGATTCAGGCTGCACCTGGAGTAGGCACCGGTGGGCCCGACGCCAACATCCCTCACGAGCAAGTCCTCAACAACGGGCTTCTACAGGACATCCTGAACGCCATCGAGCAGCAGGAAGGCAACGCCAAATCCTCTGCGTATGGAGCTTCCCAGGATCTGCAAAACGCCGCCTCCAGCTCCGTGGTGAGCGTGAACAAGAAAGAAGACGAAGTAGAAGCGCAAGGGTCTTCCAGGAGCGATGTGGTGGTGCCGCCAGCGTCCGCGCCCGCGGAGCCTGTCACAGAAGCTCTGTCCACCACCCCATCCACTCCCTCCACTCCCGCTCCGTCGACCACGCCCAGCACTCCGAATAGGTTCCAAGACGACAAAGTAGCCATTTACTTCAAGAGCACCGCCAAGGCGCCCTCCAACTCGACGACGAAGAGGCCTGAAACCTCCACTCCGCACAGGGAGGACTCCCCTGTTTTGACGGCAGAGGGCGTGGACGAGCACAACAGTTTCGTATCTTTCAACGCGCCTCACGCCAAATACATCTACGAATTCGCCACGGCCGCCACGACCCCACAGTCCCCTCGCGTGGTGACGCAAACGTCTGTCGTCGTGTCTTCCTCCCAAAAGAAACGATCGACGTAGGAGTATAGGGTTGCTTCTTCGGGGAAGCAGAACTAACCGAATACTTGAGAATTGCTCATGACTCAATGTTAACTATTTATTTAAGCAGCCATTTGAGAATAATATCACAAGTATTTGCTGCGCTCGAGAACGTGTGAAGTTACCAAGTAGTCACAAGATGGGATTGCCTTTTCATGTTCTAAAAGGGATTTTGAAATAGCGACGTCGCGAAGGATGCCAAGCGATAGGTGTTTCGTATCTCTTAATCTTGTAAAGTGAGGAGAGATCGGACTGGACTCGAATGACCAAATGGGTCGCCTCCGCTGGATATTCTCTCGCGTCCATTGAAGATCATCGCCCAAACAGTCTCGTTCCCTTAACGCACAGCGGCAGTTGGAAAGTGGGCTAGCCGGTTTCTCGCGTCGACCTTCGGGTCACGCGCACCGCGCGGAGGGTGACCGCAGGAGCCAAGTTGGCCACCGTGTGGATGAGAGAGTTTCTTCGTCTTTCTTTTTGTTGGCGCGAGTTGCCCAAGTGAGGAATGCGTCGAGGTGCATGGCGCCGCTTCGCCAAGTGCAAGACGTGGATTTTTGGAACCGGTTAGGTCGCCTGGAGGAATATCGATGAGCAATGTATAGAGGCCGGAGTAGTCCAGCGGTGCCCATCTGCTGGTGGGAGAAAGGATATACGCGTGTAGGCTGTTTCGTTTTTGTTTTTTTCCTTTCGAGGAACATCCCTTCACTCTTCACATGACGTAACTTACCCACAAACGTCCTTGGCGTCCTTTTCTCCTCACAAACTTTCATAATCACATGTTTACGCTTCGGCGTGTTAATATGTATATTATTCCTTTCACATTCCCGTTTAATTACTGGCTGTACACATGTGTAATATGGCAGTTCACACCAAAGTTGTTTTTTAGGCGAACTGAGCCGCACTTGTGTGGGTCGCGCTGAAAGAGGATCCCAGTGCTGACGTCACTTTCGTTGCAGCGTGGAGCGCGGGGAAGGCGCGGTACGGAGGGAAGGTTCGGGGCTCGCCGTCGCCGCCACCATCCCGCCCCGCCCCACTCCGCCCCGCCCCTCGTCGTTCCCGTCCTCGCCCCGCGCCGCTGAGGATTCGAGGACGCAAAAAAGCCGAGGCTTTCGGGCGACCGCGCTGGCGCCCGACGCCTAGGAGAGGATGTTCATTTACTACTTAATATTATCAGAAAGTTGTTTGGCTGCAACTTTCTTGATAATATTCAGAGAAGTTCTCTCTGTGCGTTAGGCTAGGAATAACATTAATATTAAAGTCCTGTTTTACACATCTTGATTAGCATTTTAAATGAACATTCTGTCCGATGTGTATAAGTTATTGTATGATGTGTACTAGATTTTCCAAAGCAGTGTTAACACTTGAACAAAAAATGAATCGGTATAATTATATTGTATGCGTGCCAATATCCTTTCGCTCTGCTACATCATTGAATATGAGTATATCTATGTTGAAACTGATGTTAATGATGGTTATGTATGTAGTTAAGTTAAAGGATTATTATAATAATTTTGTACCCTGTAAAAGTTCTTGTAAATATATGTTGCGATTTTTTAATGAACAGGATGTGTGTGTTTCTTGACATGTCTCTTCATTACAGCCGAAAGTGCACTTCCCTGCAGTCATTAGGGGAGTTTTTGCGACAGAGTCGATGCAGGTCCTTAGAAGATTGCGTCTTTGAAGAAGTGTTAATTACATTCGCGGTTTCTCCAACCTTCCTTCTTCTTCTTGTTCCTCAGTCAAGGTTGAGGGACTGCCGGAAACGAAGAGTCCCTAATCGTTTTCTTGTGTCCTGCGCCGACGAGTGAAAGGTCTTGCGGAACCAGCAGGGTGCAATGGGACGGTGAGGGTCGGTGCCACCCGGCGCGAAACGTCGATACTCCGTGCGTGAACGACCAGCGGGTGAAAGTGTCGCGCCGGACTTTCTCTGACCAAGTTCAGGTTGTGTCGGTTGATGCGACGACGAAGACGTCGTTGCATTACGCCAGCGACGCTCCTGGTCGTTCCCAGGCCGTTTAGTAATACCGAGCGCCGGTAAGGTCGTGGACGGCGGCTACGGAATACCGTTGCGAAGCGCCCGGCAACCGACTTGGCCGATTCTTCGTTTGAGGGTTTCGATGCCGATTGGCGAAATGCGATTTCTTCTGAGGAGGGGGGGGGGATTTTTTGATTGGCAACGATGCGGAGAAAATATGTTTTCGTTTCAATTTTTCCTCCCGGTAAACGATGCTGCAGGTCGAACTATTTTCTCGCTGAGCTATCACACCCGGTAGTTGGTCATTACCTTTTACGAAAGTCGTAGACACCATTATACGTAACATACGTTGACAATTTCACTATCTACTGGAGTGACGAAATAATTCAGAAGCAAAACAACTGATTTGTCGAATATAGTATATTATAGGTATTCGTTATTCACGATTCCACCAGTATATTCTTACATTTCTTTTCGTAATTGAGACAATAATTTCTTTTCCGTCGATGCAATTACATCTCAATACGTTTTCGCGTCGCTTCACGAGATCACGTATTGGCGCCTGTTGTGGTGGATCGGACGCGTTGAGGGACGGGAAAAGAGGTTAATGTCCAGCAAATACTTCACGTAGCGCAGAACAGAGTAATTCAGTGCCGTAACAGGCGCGGCAAACGAGGTACACAGGAAGACAGTCGTATAGTCTCTGCGAACCACCTCCCGACGGAGCCCCTCGGTTCGCAGCGGCTCGTGTAAAAGGGCAAAACACGCCTACCGCGGCGCTTCGTCGAGCTGTCGGCGGGTTTCTGGCACCGCACCGCACCGCGCCTTGCCGCGAATGCGGGTCAGTGGCTCGCGCACGCACGCCTTGTCGCGGGTGCGTCTCGCAGCTCGGGCGGGGCGATGGCGCAGCGCGCGCTGTTGCGACGCGACGGTGCGTGCTCGCTCGCCTACGCGTCTACGCAGCGGTCGCCTCGGCGGAGAGAAGCCGGCTTTTATGCAAAACGTCGTCTTGGCAGCTTCGCACGGCTGAACGCGCACGCGCACGCGCGCTCGTGTCGGCTGTGGCGATGTGGATGTGGCGTGTGGCACCCGCCAGCGCCCGTCCGCCGAGCCACACGGCGCGCTGTGCCGCACGCCGACAGCGCTCGCCGCAGCCGTTCTTTCGGCGGCGGCGCGTGAGCGGCCCGTGTTGCGGGTTGAGTAAGCCCGCGTGCGCACGCGCGGGGAAGCGTACGCTTGGCACGCCGAGGGTGGGGTAGACGTCTCACGGACGCCGCGTGGTGTCACGCGCCCCTTACGCACGCCGCGAATTGCGTCACGCAGGGTCACCCGTTGCGTCGTGACTTCGCGAGCTCGGTTGTGCAAATTGCAGGCTGTATTAGAGGGTTCGCAGTCGCTATTGGCATGCAATCTTCGTTATCAATATAATGAGTATATTATTTGAAGTGATGCGTCCCTTTGTGGTTTCAGATCGTTCACCTTCCACTTGTGAGCACCGTGCGCGAAATTCCGGCCGATCATTGTGGAATTTGCGGTGGACACAGCGGGTTCGCGCTGGTTTTCTCTGGTTTCTCCTTTTCTTACCTGTCATTTCAGCATTGCTCCATCATCATTAACTGAGAGGGAGAGGTGGCTCAGTACATCGACTGATGTCACTGCTGTCCCTCTGACCGGGAGGTCCTAGGTTCGAGTCCCGACAGAGGCAAGATTTTCGACACTACCTTGTTAGCTAGGTTGAATTCAGTCGCTGTCTGGAGGAGAATGCCAGAGGCCGGCTGTTCTGATAGGTAGTTCGACCCCAGGCGAATGTCGGAGCAGTACATTAACAAAGGGGCCATGAACCGCGCGCGATCTTTCCTTTCTCTTCCTTGTCCTATCCTTTTCCCTCACACACATTTACATTAAGATGCCGCGGTGATGGGAGATACCTGGTTAGGGGAAACCCCGATAGCTGACGGTAGGAAGGCACGGGATCTCGCCATCCAGCGGGGAGGATCATTGCCACCTCCCGAGGTAAAAACATACCCTCCACTTACGGGACTAATGACCTCTGTAGTTGTCGCGCCCGGAATCACTACCAACCAACCAACCAATCCATCATTATTAAAACCATATCATATCCATCAGACCATCCATTTCAGGTAGGGCCAAAGTGACTCAGTTGTTGACGTTCGTAATAAAAATTGTGTTTTTTTAGATGACAGTATTATTCTTGAATATTAAAGAGAATGAAACCGTATTTTTTTAAAAAGAACATTATTTTTATTGCCCTAAATTTATTAAAAAACTCCGAAAAACGGCGTTTCGTCGACACAATGTGACCGCATCGTCAGGTAGTTTGAGACAAAGAAGGGAAAACACGTTTACTATATAAAAGTCATAAACTGGAACGTATTCAAATAAAAAAGAAGGAGGGGACCCAAAATAAGCCTTATGTAAAACTGACCACCAGCATCGGAATCACAAAGACAAAATTCAGTTTAAAAATGATACAAATCTGAAATTAAAATAAAAAATAAAAAGAATAAAATTCTGTAAAAATAACTGTTTTTGTAATGTACTTGATTTAGTTGTGTTTAATACTCGAGGATACGACTGTCATAGAAATATTATAGTATTTGAAGTTAAAGAATTTTACTTGACTGATTTATTCTTTGAACATTCCTACGTTCATTTCTCTGGACTAAATTTGACTAGAAATTACATTAGCTGAATTAATAGTTTCCTTTTCAATAGTGAATATTGTTTGTGTGAATCATAGGGAATCTAGTTTTCGATTGCATTTTATTTTGTAAACAACGTTTTAATATTATATTCTGTAAGTTTAAAACTCATGATTGTGTTGTAAACTGATCTACGTTATCTATTTTGTATTTGACTTCTGTTAGATTGGTCTGTTTTTTTAGGACACAAGGTTTAGGTCATCTATTTTCATGTGACGCACATTGGATGATAGGAAGACAAGTGTCGTGGAAGAGAATGGTCGATAGGTCTAACTCTTCGAAAACAGGTTGTGATATGTATCAGTAACTTGGGTGGCCATAAAATCACTCACACCCAAACATATATTTGTATTCGGTTTCTGTACTGTTAAAAGGCTGATTTTCTTTCACTAGAAAGTGTTCAAGACTACACGGCATAAACAGAAATGTAATGTCAGTTATGGACATTGCTATACCGTGACACTTTGTTGATTATTCGTTATCTGATTCGAAAATACATTCCGATTTGCTGAGCGTTTCTGAAGGAAATAACCAAAGTTCCGATTATGTTTACGTAAAAATTAAAACAGTCCAGACGTCTTATTGCGCAATCGTATTACATAACTGACGTGTACGTAACTAAGCGTTCATGAGGTTCACGTGCTCTGAAAAATCCCACTAATGTCCTTTTTCTTGATGCATGCGCATGCAAATGTGCGCCGCGTGTGACGGTCCATTGCAACCCCCCCTCCCCTCCGAGTGCCGCGCGCCAGTGGATGCATGGTACGCGGAACCGCGGCGCCGCGTGTGTGCGTGCGCTCCCGCTCTCGGAGTAACGACACGGCGGCGACGGGCTCTCGCTAAATGTCGCTTAAGCTCTTCGCAAACTATCGCAACTTTCGTGCTAAATACTTACTAATGTCGCCGCTTAGCGCAAACGCGTGCGCTATTTCGCGTGCATACTAAAGAAGCGGCGAACGTTAAATTTCACTTGTGCGGGGGGAGGAGGGCACGCGCTCGCCGGGGCTGCGGGGGTGGCGGGCAGTGCCGGCCTCCGCGACACGCGGCTGTGGCAGTGCAGATACCGCGCGTAAACTCCATTTGTTCATGGGGAGGGGAGGGGGGCGCCGGGCTCGCGCCCGCGCGGACCCGCTGCCGCCGCCGTTTCTTCGTTGTAAACGCATTCACGTCACGCTCGTCTCAGGCTAACTTGTTGGCACAAGGCTTTTACCGCCTCGTCCCTTCGCTCCGTCCGTCCGTCCACGTGCGGCTGGCCGGCCCGCGACCGCACCCCCTCGACCTCGTTGGAGAGTCAACTCGTCGTTTATGCGAATGTTTGTGCGGGCCCCGGCGGACGTGGGGTAGACACATGCGACATGACCGCGTACCCCTCACCTACCTCCGCTCTCCGGGCTGCCTCGGTAGAAAAGTGTTTCGGCGCCGCGCTACGCCGCGCCGCGCCGGCACGAGGACAGCAGGAGGGGACCTCCTCGTGGAGGAAAAAAAGTCGGCGGTTCGGAACACCGCTTTCCCAGTGCTTAACCGAGCGGTTGCGGTCATTAGAAATCTTGTAAACACGACCTTGAGTTAAATAATTGTTCATTAGCGGCGAGGTGCCGCTCGTGTGACCGGTGGCCGGTGCGGGATGCGTGTGTGGTCCGGTAGCCGGGCTTTTACAATCGCGGAGCGCTGATTTGCGAGTGCACGGCGGTGCCCGTGCGGCGCCGCTTCGCGCTTGTTTTGCGGCTCCTCTGCTCCTCCGGCCGTGCCGCTTCTTGCACCACTTAAGGCGGCCTCCGTTAGCGAAGAGGCGTGCTCTGTGAATGGAACTGCTGACGTAACTTTCGCTCCTGGCGGAAAGTCGGACCGCTGTGACTGTGACAGTTCTGGTTTCAGGGGCGTGAAATGGGCGTTCGTTTCGGATGCAGCTTCTAGTGTTTATTTACGGGAAATGTTACTTCTTTGTCGATTGCCTTTTCTGTTTTAAGGAATTTGTTTTCCAATTTTACGTGCAACTACATGCCATTCATTATTTTTATAAGACTCGAAACGCAGTATATAGTTACTAGGACAGTTTAAGACAGAAAAGGTGTGTGCAAAATTCATTTAAATTATTTTTTTAAATGATATATATATATATATATATATATATATATATATATATATATATATATATAAATTCAAAAGTGATCGTAGGCATAAATAACTGCTCGTAATCAAAACATAATATTTGAAGTTGCCAAAAAGAATGAGCTTGTTAGAAGTACTAAATAATGCAAGTAGTACCAAGATAGTTCAAGATCAAACTTCATTAAACAAAATAATTAGCATTTCATTAGCACACGTGCTGAGAACCGATATTTTTGGTACATCTTATTTGAGGAACGTAATTTATAGGGAGAATACCAAGAAAAATAAAACTTATCATATGTTAATTTTCAACTGAAAACATACCCTAGAAAATAATTCTGTATATTTGGCATGCGTATGACTACGAAATCTTGTCTTTACAGTTCATGTATTAATTGAATACACATGGATCAGGATCGAGAGTTAACGTAATACTCTACATATTGTACAAGAACTTGGGCAATTTCCAAATTATTTTCTTGTTTTACCTTATTGTTTCTCATATTCTTTTTTCTCATTCATATGTGTTGACTCAGTCTAGGAACAGAATGAAAACAATGAATACGTTGACTTGAAAAATACAAAATTAATAATGTAAAAATTGCAGACACTGTAGTTGCGTGATTCCTCCAGTAACATTATCGTGCAAAATTACAGATGCAGGCTCAATTACAGCTCTCGCTGTTGGTATGTCTACGTCAAGATTACACGACAATACTTCCTTGCTCACCTCTTGCAAAGGCCGGTCTCAAACCTTTCACGATTCCCAGTTCATGCCCTCTCACAAACCACTTCTTCTTGACAATTCATAACATGGAGACAAAGGCGGCAGTTGAGTGAAATTCTAGAATTTAAATAACATTTGAAGACTAATTACCTATTAATTTATAGAGGGTAAATAATAAAGATCGCAAACTTTGGGATGAATTCCCAAAGTTCTGTGAAGCAAATACTGCTTCGATCCTGGGATACGGTAGTATCTATGGGTACAGTCTAGGGATGTTACCTGGAAATGAGAGGATCCTGACGGTAAGTATATTAAAAAGACGGTAGACTAAGTTTCTTCTGTTACATAATATTGAATTAAATTTGTAGGATAGATTAAATAAAACCACAACACGATCGTTAACTTCCAAGTTAGCAATTAAGTAACACCCAAGCAGTATCATATATTTTTGCTGATTAGCGGTATCAGGTCCTAATATTACGTTACTTCATCAAAGAAACAAATACGATTAACTACATAATATAAGGAAACCAAGTTTGACAATACAAGGGTATTCTGTAAGGAAATAGGTTTAACCTCGCTCATCAAAATAAGGTACCTTTATCTTATCGTGAATACACATTGAGACCGCAGTTACTCGTTCACTCGCCCGACGAAAGGCCTTCATAATATTCTTCTTCTTCCTAAGATGTGCATCAGACATCAAAGAACACTACATTAAAGCAGTGTAAGTATACTCAAATATATGAGTGCTTCCATTTGTTGGTTACAAATATTTTAAAATAAATACCATTATTGATTTTGATCCCCGTTATTATATTTTTCTCCCTTTAGTTATTTCGTGTTGAATTTCAATGTTGTGTCACTTCGTATGTAGTTACGAGCCAATAAAATGTAAGGAATGAGTTGTGCATACTGTATTGTATCCAGACATAGGTTGAGAGCGTAATTAATATTATGACTAGTATTTTGGATAGCATGTTCATCTGCCTCTGCGTATTAACAAGAAATATTTCATAGATTGAATGTCATTTCTTTAAAGAGCCGTAAACACCCAATTTTTCAATACTTTCATAGTTTTTCTTTACTAATCCTTGAAAAAAAAACAACTATATATTATTTCTATATATCTACAGGTTTACTGTGAAGTGCTCGAGAGTAGTTTGATATGATATATTTAACACATCGCGCTTTTTTTTTTTTTAATTGGGTTCAAGTTACACTGCTGGGGGGGACTTCTTGAACCCACGCGATGTTTCCGATCATAAAACCACTGAGATTTCAACTGAGTCCATGCGTACCTAGATTTTCATGTACAAACATGAATGTATACATACTACAAACACGAAGATAACTTCAATAGCTGAAATATAATTTTTATTATCCAATTTTTTATCGGTAAATGTTGATACTTAAAAAAATTATTTTACCCATACTCGCCCTGGAAGATTATCTTCGAAAGCAATAACAGGTCTTCCACCCACAGATAAATACGACTTCGCAATTAATCTGAAATCGAGTTTATCAACAGGAAATCTGAAATTACTGATTTAGTCAAGGTGCCTTTCAAAGACTAATTTTTCGTTTTCAGTAAACATTTGTGGATGGCCCGGTTTCTGTATGTATTTCTTATTCAGTCCCCTTTTTATAGTCGATTGACTGATAAGTCAATCGACGATAAAGGAGGCTTTAGCTTGTCTTTGTGTCTTTATTCCCGACAATTTCTGCTAAAAATTCGTCAATCTGATGGTCCTTATAATCTGCATATTTTCGACTTCAGGAAATATTTTGTAACTGTGCACTCTAATGGTCAGATTACTGTAAAGTCAAGAGAAAATCACCATTGTTGAAGTTTTAAATATCGAAGTAAAACTATTAACGCATTAAAAAGACATAAAATTATGTTTTGGGTTACTTGACCCTACTGTGAGCGAGGGTCAAAGTAGCGCCGGTATTTTGATATTATGTGCTCACAATTAGGGAATCTGAAAAAATGGGGAAGGCTACTAATGACAAAGGTAGCAAAATTCTGCCAATTTTGACCCCACACACTTAATAGAGTGCTGTAAATACAGGTGTACCACCGAATTATGCTAAACGCAATTAACACTGAACTGTGTCGCCATTGCACGGAAGCAACGGCAAAGTAACTGGTCAATGCAATGTACAAGCGACTACAACTGCTGAAAACATTTTTTTCGCGTGGATTCAAGTAGGATAATGTGAGAGATAGGAGAGGGAGAATCAAATTTAAGAGTAGTGAGTAAAGGGATAGGATGTGAGAGACTGTTGTTTAAATAGAGGGGATTTGTGTATCGAGTTAGTAAGAGGTAATAAAAGGGAGGTTTGAATTGAATATATTTAGAAAAGGGGCAAGGAGAAAGAGTGGGGAGATAAGTTAAGAAAAATGTACATATGTTATTTGTGTGGACGAATGGAATAGATATTATTTACAATTTTTAGTGAATCCAATTGAGGTTGCTGCATTTTGAAGTAAAGAAAGAACGCATACACGCTACTGTTCCCTTTACCCAAGAGCGTTTTTGCGGCGCAACTTGACCAACCGGTGGGGGCTGATGCGAGGAGGAGACGGTCTGCTGCTCTTGGCGGTCGCACTCGGCCGCCGCTGCATCCCCGGGAAGAAAGCGCCCTCGGAATAAGAGGATGGCGCAATTGGCGGCGCGTTGCGCCACCTCGCGGCGTCTTACCACCGGGCGGCGCCGATCCGGCGCCACCACGAGGCGTCCATCTCCTTCGGCGCGTTGCGTCACCGTCGCCTCGGCGCCACTTCCTGGCACCGGCGCCATGACTGCGCGGCAGGTGAAACCGCCCGTCCACCCGCTCGCGCACTGGCTCGCTCGCCGGCCAGCCAGCCCGCCCTCCAGCCACTCCGCTATCAGTCCTAACCGCCCTCCAGCCAGCTCGCCTTCCAGCCTTCTCGCAACCCTCTCGCCCTCCGGCCACCCCATCATCCATTCAGCCCGCCCTCCAGCCAGCTCGCCTTCCAGCCCGCCCGTTCTCCAGCCAGCTCGCCTTCCAGCCATTCAATCCTCTTGCCTTCCAGCCACCCATCATTTATCCAGCTCGCCCTCCAGCTCGTCTTCCAGCCCTTCAATCCTCTCGCCCTCCAGCTACCTCATCATCCGTACAGCCCGCCCTCCAGCCAGCTCACCTTCCAGCTTGCATACCCTCCAGTCAGCTCACCTTCCAGCCCTTCAACCCTGTCGCCCTCCAGCTACTCTATCATCCACCCAGCCCGCCCTATTGCCAGCCCCTTTCCATCACTTCAATCCCTTCCCCCTCCAGCCACCTCATCATCCAGCACGCCCGCCCTCGAGCCATCTCGCCTTCTAACGCTTCAAACCTCTCGCCTTCATGCCACTCCGCCATCCATCCAGCCCGTCCATCCTCCAGCCTACCTGTCGTGCGGCTTGAAGAACTGGGTGAAGGTCGGATAACGTTGCCTGCTAGTGGCGGGAGCTGAGAAAGCTCGACAAACCGTTTTCCGTAACGTGGAACACACGAGCCAGCAGCGACGCTAATTTGTTATTTACGATCCATATGCAACTTTTTGTTGAGCTTTGAACTGATCGTGTATGTTCAGGTTTTCTTGGAACGTCCCTCGACGGCAGGTTGCCGGAAGCCTTGACTTTCATTACATTGTAATCTGTAATGACGATGAAGCAATTACTTTCTGAATCCATTTCTATGCAATAACTTTCTAGGATGGCAGATTATTGATCTAGTAAAAACACGGCAATACGCACGAGTCACCATTGCAAGTGTCGTAAATATTTCATTGATTGCATACAGAAGCTATGTTTCCAATGTCATTGAAATGTGTTTGAATGCAGAAAATACAAACAGAAAGAAAAAAAACAGCAATATATTCTGTATTGTAACAGGAGATAAATATTCTGAAAAATCAACAACAAAGAAACTCAAACGTATTTCAAATCAAGCGTACTAAAGTACATTTGTAACATTGATTTACATGTTATTTCAGAACAAAAGCTTTGTGTTCATCTTTACCCGACAGTTTTTTTCGCTTTAAATAATCAAATGATCTCATCAGTTCTGATTTTCTTGAGCCGATGATTCAAGAATAATTGGATACTGGCCGATATTTCAATTCCAATATTATCAGTCCTTTCCATCTGAAGACATGGAATTTTAGGGATTTATTATCCCTAAAAGCGCGATGACAGGTGTTTAAACACTGTTTCATACTTCTGGTGAAGATTCAGGGAAGGCAGAATTTATTACCTTTTGTTGTGGCACCTCCCAAATCGAACGATCTGAGGAGAGGAAGCCGTTCCGTTCGAAACCTCTACTTTTGGCCGAACCCAGATCAGCTGCTAGCGACGCGTCGTCCGGGGCGTTTAACGGCCTCGGACGGGAAGGAAGCGCGAGGCACCGCCCCCACTCGGGCGACGACAGGGGACCGCGGGCGCTGCCGCGGGGGGCGGGGCGGGGCGGGGCGGGGCGGGCGACCGCACGGAATGCGCCTCCCTCGGGCGCCCCGGTGCCCCGCTCCGCCCCCTTCCGATGAGGGGGGGCCGCCGGAAGCACGCGCCGCGCGCCCGCGGGCGGACGTGCGGTCGGGTGCGCCGGAAGGGCGGCAGGTGCACGGGCAGGGGCGCGCGCTGCTGTCTCGAGGCCACGGGGCCTTCTCCGCCTCCCGCCCGGCGCGCAGCATCTCGCGAGGATAAATATATTTCCATAACATTGTTTTTATTACTTCTAGGCTGTCCGGGTGACGCCGCGTCGTTGGCAGAGACCAACGACACGGGCCTCTCTGCCAACGACGCGGCGTCACCCGGACAGCCTAGAAATCATGAACTCGAGCCGCGGAAGCCTACGTGTACATTTTTTTATTAGCCAACTGCACATCCCACTAATGACAAGGCCTCCACATTGAGCAGGGAATTATTAATAATTCTTTAATGAAGTGATAGGATGATGATGAGGGGTGATCACAGATACATTCATACCCGAGACGGGATTCGAACCCGCTATCCGAGACCACCACGACACTACTGCCTGAGGGATCTCGGCTACCCGGATTTGCTTCATAACATTAATCATATTTAAATACTGAAGGTGCGGACCGCAATAAATATTAATAGCTGAACCAATGCAAACTTTTATCGTAAGTGAAAGGATACTGTAATATAATTTTTTTATTATACTTCTTTAATGAAGTGATAGGATGATGAGGGGTAAGGACGATCACGAATACATTTATGTCCCAGGCGGAATTCGAACCCGCGATTCGAGATCGACACGACACTACTGCCTTCGCGATCTCCGCTACCCGGATTGGCTTCATAACATGTTAATTATGTTTAAATATTGAACATACGTACCGAAATAAATATTAATAGCTGAACCAGTGCAAACTTATATCGTATTTGTGCAAGTGAAAGATACTAATATTATAATTACTAATATTATAATTTTTAGACCTACATTCTGTTCTTGAATATTGATTTAAAGTTTAAAATTAGGGTTTTTGAACACGTTATACATGACTATATACACGGGTGCATTTATTCAAATGAGTATTTGAGATAGTGAATGTTAAACTCAGTATTTGAATTCATATTCATTTATTTTGAAATACCTCTTACCCTAATATTTTAAGTACTTCATCACACCTTTTTCTTTTTTATAATATTCAGCGTAACCAATTTACCTTCAAAAAAATATTAATTTTTGCCATTTACTCTTGTTTTACACTGCAAGCACCCTCCTATTCCACGGTATCTTTATCGACAATACTGCATACGAGTACAATGCTTCTGTTCCTCTATTCTATAGAACGGTAATGTAATTGATATAGTGCACCGCTTGTGTGGAACAGCATTGCCACTTTTCACACAGTAAGCTCTCGCTAAATTGTCATGTATGGAGTTTCAAAGGTTAATGACTCATTGTAGAGTTTCTCAGATTTCTGAGAATGGTGAGAAAAAGTTAAGAAAGCATTGTGACAGTATATGCAACTTAAAACAAATGCAGGATTAAAGTAGTTTGGAAGTGACGAACTGTATATCCGGAAATTTTAAAACAATGCACAGAATTTATAATGACATACGAAGAATTACGACAATGAAAATATACTAATGTAAGGGAAATTGAATGCAAAACTCACCGCTCCAATGTTAGAGTTCAGAACTTAATTAGTGCGGCCTAAATTATCACAAAAAACTTATTTCTTTGCGGTATAGAACGTATATAGGAAACTTACAATCACACTTAATTGAGTTTTTAATCATATTCCCAAACATTTCGCAATTAAAGACTCAAGAAAGAAGACCTAATGCAGCGAGATTCGAAGCATACTAGAAAAGCAGAAACGCTCGAGTGACACTAATTCGATCCCTTTCCCAATGGGATAAATTATCTTTCTTTTTCCGTATTACTTTTTCACAGAGATTGAGAATAATTGCTGTTGAGTTGATTTTTCAGCTGTATCGTGAATGAGAGTAACCAAAACTAACAACAGAACGTTTCAATGTACACTTATATCTTTGCTGGATAATGTGCCTCAGAATGCATTTTCCAAATTTCGCTCCGACAATCTCGAGATACCTTCTGTCGCTTCTCCCATCTCGCCAAGTTCTGCTCCCCACCGCTCAGCCTCCCAACCCATCTCGTCTTCGCCACCTAATTCGTCGCCCGCCCGGGCACGCCTCCGCCCTTTCGTCCACTACCGGGTTCACAGCTATGGGCTGCGTCCTCTAGGTGACCGCGCCGTCACCTGCAATAGTTGGGCGTTTCCTTCCCTGCCACCTACTTGCGCGCCTTCGCCTCCGATGCTGCCCTCACTGGTGTCGTTCTCCTGTTCACGGCTCCTTTCCGGAACCCAACCCGTCCGTACTCGTGCGTATATCCAGCAATGGTTTGTCGAAGATCTTTACGTGGAAAGCTTTCCAATGAATAAATGAGCTAGGAAACACTAAATGTGGGTATTTTCCAAGATAATAGATGATCCGGGCTAAACGATTATCCCAATGAAAATGTGTAATTGAAACTGTCTAAACTTGCGTGTGCTGAAAGAGTTTTCAATATTTAGGATAATTCAGTGTGTTTATGTGGAACGTATTGTAACTGAATCTTGTAGAACTCATTCCCTACGTCCCCGAGATTGTATCGTTAAGTTTGAGCAAATGAAGCAACACGGAAACTTGTAGTTTATATGCTGCCAAAAAAAAAAAAAAAAAAAAAAAAATTCAGATAGGCCGACCCCAGATTCCAAAAACGTTTTGTGCGTAGACTATAGCAAATATAATTATGTAAATATGGTCCTATATGCACATATAGAGTCAAATTATTGTCAGTAAGAAATTAGTATAATCATGTAATATTTAATTCGTAACAAATATCAGAGCAACTAAATTGGATTCCTTCATGGGCCATGACAACAATTGCAAATAGCCCAAAATTTCATCTGATGGCCCCTTCAGGAACTCTCTAAAATCACTTCAATGTCCAATAGCGGACCGCAGAACTCAGTTTGAGGACCTGTTACAGATAACTACAATTTTGAAAAGAGAAAAGAAATTTAAATTTAGTTGTGAAGAAATAAAATTGTATTTACTGTTCATTATAATGAATTATTGACACATGTTTAATTTTGTCCCGTCAGGTTTGAAAGTTTAATACAATTTACATTTCTTTCACTTTTTCTTTTAACGCTGTAAGCGTTTAGTGTCCTATCGATTACGATTTTTACCGTGAAATCGCTAAGTTGAATTATTTACTTTTGTAAAAGAGTACTATATAGACCTATGAATGAGGAATGATTGTTTCCCTTCTCTTGAAGTTATGAAAGAAATTTGTGCAAAAATCTTTCTTTTTGAACCCGAGACAGTGGGTAACTTGGAGCTTTCCAAATCCTTCTCATTAGAAATCGTAGCGAGAGCATATTTATAGGTAAATATTACTACAGATTTATACAATATGGCGCAGGGAAATTCAGATTGTCTTGGCCAACGCACCGCAAAACATAAACTTACAACCTTCTTTCGTTGATGCAGCTAAACATTTCTCGTCGGGGCCAAGCGTTTAGCGAGGCAGAAATAACTCGCGCCTGCGTAAAAGCGCGGGGACGAGGTCGCTGACCCGGACGCGCTCCCGCGACACCTGCGTGGCCTCCGCTTGCTGTGGGACCGGGCGCGGTGGGCGGGGTCACGGGCGCGTCGAGGGGCCGACGACTGTCACCGACGTCGGCCCGGGTCGCGGGAAGACGGCCACGCGACCGGCGCGAGCCGACTCCTCGCGCTGTCGGAAGTGAACCCAATGCTGTGGCGTGAGGGGTTCAAGATGACCGCTATATCCGCTTTGGCGAAAAATATATGGACAGATTAATAGAGTCTACTTTTTTTAAAATTGGTTTACGTCAAAAACAGTTGAAAACTGTATGTGACGTGTTATGGGGAGAGGTTAAATAGAAGTTAACATTTACGTCCAGAAGCAAAACAAGAAGCCGTCTCAGCCTTTGCTCAAGGATCAGGAAAACTGAACGAAAACCTGATCGAGATGGGGTCATTGACCCAGAAGCTGAAGTACAATATTCGTTATAGGTTCTTTAGAATTATACTATCCAAATGGTAAATAATATGCAGTTATACATGTTTCATTTCTCGACCACATGTTAATTACGGATATGTTATTCATGAGATGTTGGTGAAGTAAGTGAAAGCATTACGAGTTTGCCAACGTATCGATTTGTAAGAGTATTATTCCATCCTAAGGCTAAGAATGAACACTATGTTATATTTACAATCACAAATGAGACATGCAACGCAATATCAAACAAATTTACTATTGTTTTTTAAAAATTTTTTATTGTCGCTTTTCAACAACTTGGTCATATAGAGGCCGCTGTGATTTTTTAACGTAGGGAGAACACAAACATCCATGACCGAGGCGGGATTCGATCGCGTGACACTTCGAGCCGAGGCAACTATGGGCTTCCAGCCTTAGCGACTACGGTTATCCCGGCACGCTACTATTAAATATTGTTTACATGAGGTCCAAGTATTTTAAACAAGTACAAAAACAGAAAAAAATGACTTTAAACTACAGAGGTTACGTTATAGAGAGATTTGCTTATGTTTTCTTCTTTAAAACGTTTTTGCCTCACGGAAACTATGTTTGATTGTACATTGTTGTCTTTTTCACATCCATGAGACATTTCCATAAAGCGAAACCGTTGAGAGACCGTGTCTTGGCTCGAGTACGTTATCTTGGAATGATATAATATCTTGGAACCAATTCCGCAAAGCCGGAAAGGTCACGCATGGGTTAAACGAAACCGGATGATACGTTGGTGACGTTCCGGAAGGAAAGGCGAACGGAGGGGCTGGCGAATGGACGTCCTGGATCGCGAGGAAGCATCCGTCCTGAAGCGCGGTGGAAGGCGCGTCCGCGCGAGACAATATCGGTGCCGCAGCCTCTTTACCTGGATGTGAAGGCGGCGCGGCGCGGCGCGGGCGGTGGCTGCTGGCTGCGACGGGGGAAGGGTGGACTCTGCGCCGGGCGCCTTGGGGGAGACCCGCGCGTGTCGTGCAGAGGCACGTGCAGCTGTCACCGATTCGCACTTTTCACGGTCACCTATCGACATTGTCACGCAACTAGTCCCACTCGCAAAATAAAATATCACTTTAGCCACACTTACATAAATAAACTATCGAAATTTTTTTTGCAAGGATTGAATCTTGTCCTAGCAAAAGAACTTTCAACCTTGGCCGTACACCTTGGCCGTACAGCATTATCCAGGATATTGTCATGCTTTCCAAAAGATTGCTTAAAGCCACAATAAATTGCTGGTACTAAGGTTATAAACAATATATGGGATTGTAATAACGGTTTATATGTGTTATTCACAAGTGTATTATTTTTTACTCAATGCATATTTTGGTATATTTTTGTATATCTTTGTATGTTTTGAATATTTGTATATTTTTGTATATTGTTTAATTAGTAGGTATATTTTTGAATTTTTGTATTAACATAAACAGAAACTGTAAATAGATTAAAAATAAGCTCTAGTAAGTATACTTGTGCCCTCTTGTCAATAGAAGAGACTGTTAAGCCCTCATGTAATGTATGTATTGTAAATAATAACTCCCGAAAAGCCCACGGGCTTGATATACAATATATACTTATACATATACTTATATCACAAGAAGTAATTTTTTTAAAAAAAATTAGCTACTCTTATTATAAATAACTATTCATGTTTGTTGATAACTTTTTCTCGTAAGTTAACTGTCTACAAAACTGCTTAAATATAAAACTAATGTATCCTACAAAACCTGTATGATTCGAATGATATTCCTGAATATCCGTGAAATGAACTATAGTCAGGCTACTGTTCTGTCTGCAATAGAACTGTTCAATTTCAATCTTACACGTACACGTAATATGTGGATAATAAAATGTTCAGTAACTTCCTGAAATAGAAGCAAGTGACATCGACATGAAATGATAATTTAAGTCTTGTTTTATGAGTAAAGTTGAATATTTAAAATAAAATTGTAAGTCGTGTAAAATTCTAAGAAGAGTATTCAGCCCATATTTTAAGACCATCTGCTGGAAAACATTTTGGTGTTGTTCGTTGAATTCGGGAATATTCCACGCGTTACACGATTCCACTTGGACACGCGTTAAGTGATGACGAACTCGTTGACCATTCCATCGTTTCCGTTTTTTGATGCACTTGTCAGTATGTTATATTATGATGTGTGCTTATTTTCAATATTTGTAGTGCGTTCAAAGGTGAACTCGACGATTGGAATGGCAAATATTTTTAGCGGAGGCGGTTGAAATGAGCCACCCTCTTCGCCTGTCCCCTCTGACCGCCCAGGCCACTTTCGTCCCCTCTGAGAGCTGTAGCGATACTCTGTTTAGACACGCTTCTTTCTAACAACACTAACAAATGAAGGCTTGGAGTCAGATTGTTCACAGGTTCGCAGATGTCAGGTTGTTGTTTTGATTTGTTGGTTTCACTGAAAAAAATATTGTGCACTGCCACATGGACTTAAACTGGCAGAAAAGGCCCGTATAAGTACGTGAAACATCTGAATGACAACTTGTCAAATGCCAATCTGGAATCTGGATGACTACTTGTTCAAGAGGGGCTCTGATATATTTATATTTTATGCACTTCTGGCTATGATCTTTTACGCTCGTTATTGTTATGGCGTTGTAGACAACATAGTTCTTGAATATGAGCCTAAATTGCCCTGCGGTATGTATTAAAAATGTTAAAAAAAATGTTGTTTTCTTGATAACTTTATTTTTGGAAAGAAAAGAAAGAGAAAGAAAGAAAGAAAAAAAAGAACGAAATATTATATTATATTGCACGAAATATTTACTGACCTATTGCAACAATTTTTCTTCTACTTATTTTTGTCTGCGCCCACTTCCAGACGCCGTGTCATGGACGTCTAGTTTCTGGAGCCCGGCGCCGGTTGAATACCTTCGTTCTTGCGGAGGCGCCTTCGTCAACGGTCGTCCGCGGCCTCGACCGTGACTGGCGCAAGAACGCCGGCGTCCCCGCGCCGCGCGGCAGGCGGTTACCGCTCAGTGTTGCCGTGACCGTTGTTTCTTCCTGGGCCAGCGCACTTTCTTCCTCGCGCCGTCCCCGCCCCCGCCGCCGCCCCCGCCCCCCGCCGCCCCCGCCCCCCCGCCGCCCCCGCCCCCCCGCCGCCGCCCCGCAGCCACCGCCCCCGCCCCCCCCGCTGCCGTCCCCCTCCGCCGTCCCCCGCCGCCACCCCCGCCGCTGCCCCCGCCGCCACCCCCGCCGCTGCCCGCGCCCCAGCCGCCTCAGGGAAGGAGAAACCGCGCGCCCCGACGCTGAGTCGTTTCCGCGCGCGTGATTCCGTTCACGCGACTCATCGAGCGCCGCCTCCCAACACACGCGCAACGAGGAGAACCCGCGTTGCCTGTGGCCTTGCGCAGGTGCGAGTGTCCTTTCCTTCGCGTGCCCGTTAACGCGCGAGTAACCGGTGGAGCGATTTCTCTGTGTGTGTTTCTGTGTCTACCGTCGAAGATGTATAGGTTTGTGAATGGATGACGGCTTTTCGCGTGTATTTCGCCGCTCTCTTAGAACGCTTTCTGTGGAAGTGGGAAACGTATTCAATGTGCAATTGAATATTGAAAGTTTCCTATGTTAAGCGTCCTTGGATCATGCCTGCTCCACCTGGGATAATAATTCATTCCTTGTAGGTCACCATGTTTCAAATAAATCACACGCTAGACAGGGGGTAAAAATCTATGTTTCATTAGTGAAATATGTTGTTTTGAAATATGTGATTGCTTCCATTCACTTTGTTAAATTGTTATTCATGTGTCGTAATGTTAATTAATTTTTGCTACGAAATACTAATATTTCTCGTTTGTTGTGTATTATTGTTTTATCTTCAATGTAATGAGAATAAAAACATCGCGTTATACATGTATCATTTATATTGGCCTTATTTACAATTAAGTATAAGAACTTCTGCAAAATAATAATTAGCTGAATGTGGTGTCGCCGATGCTTTTAACTTTCTTCCGTTCTTTGACTTTTCGTTTTTTCTTTCTTTGGTTCAGAAACCTCTTTATTCAGTTTAGATGCTATGTCAGCGTTGCGAACTTAACCACTTAAATTTTGCAATTATTTTGTGATATTGAGCACGATATCTACCTTGGCTTTCCTAAAGTTCGGTAATATATTTTTCGTTCAATTTGTCGTTGTACATATTTTTAAAATAAATTGGAAAACACGACGTTTTAGGCAAACTTGGATTTATCTGTTGCACCTTCGGGTCACTTGGCTTATCCTGATTTCTCATACAAAAATTATCGTGTTCTTGATATTCTTTGAAGACATAACGCTTATCCCCGCAGCCCAGACGCAGCGATCGTCTCGATGACACCGATATGCTCTTTCCGCAGATGTGCACTCACGGCTGTCTGATCCGGGCAACTCAATAGGCCCTCCACTTATTTAGTTCGTTTTCCGTAAAAATTAATTCTTCGTTTTTGTATTCTCGAATTCTTTGTCTTCTGAAACTTTTTCTGCGTCATCATCTACGTCTTCCTCTGCATCTTTCTCTTCGTCTTTCTCTTAGAAAAATGCCTTTAGGTACTAAAGTTCAGTCAATGCCGCCTACATAGATCTATTTAGGTGACGTAGGTTTAATTCCCGTTGGTTGATCTTATTAACCAAGATCGCAGCGACAAAACACGAAAAAAATCACGGTTTTGGAAATGTTATAGAATCTTACAGTCGGATTCGAAAACAATTATCAGTTCCCCATCAGGAGATCCAGACTCTTCGAATGACACCTCGTATACTTCTATTAGTGAACAGGACCGCACATCCGTACGAACGCACACTCGCACAAACGCACACCCGCATACTGGAGGAGTTACTCAAATACTATGTAGGGATTTCACCCGATTTAATATCTGACTGTACAGTACTATAATAACTTAGACGTTCGTGTGCAGTTGTCAATGAAGGAGCGCGCGCAGCCTCCAGTTCTCCGCAGACGCGACGGCGCTGCGCGGCGCTTTCGAAAGCGCCCCTTTCCCCGGAACACGACGCAATTCATTTGGCTCTTGTTTAATTCGACGCCTTACTTATAAGGCCCCTTAAGTAACATTATTGCTCCCCATAAACTGGAGTAGCAAGCCGCGGTAGCGGTAGCGGCACAGCGGGATCACCAGGTTTCGACGCACGCACGGTCCGCACCGCTGGTGCTACTCCTGACACGTCGGCCGTCCTCCCGAACGCTGTCACCATGCATTTACGGCACCAGTCGTTTGAAAGGAATTACGTCCTAACGAAGGAGAAACCTGGTATTAAAACACAAAAGTTTCAGAAAACATGAAACCATATTACGCACAATTCTGCTCATATTGTTCCTGTTTGCATTTTTCAATAAGGGATGTGGTTTTGGCTTTGAGATGCATGTGTAGGCATATTCTGTAGCTTCTTTTATGTGGTGCCTTGGAACACACAACATTAAGTCGTTAATTTTTCAGATGTGAGTTTTTATCATCTTAACGGTAATTCGTGTTTTCCTTGCCTTCGTAAACCAATATTTTTGTCATGATCGTTTCTCTCTCTCAAGCAATGTTTAGCTGCAATTTCTGCTTTCGTCACCATCTATGTGCTTCCAACTGTTGCAACTGTCTTTCGATGAGTCTATTCTAACTCTTTTCCATCAAAAGGACTAATTAACTCTTTAAAATAATATAGCTGAAATGTTATTACTGCAGAAACTTTCCGTTTCAAGATTTTTTGAAGAAATGCCGTTTCGACTTTAAATAAGATGAAAGTTAGCATTCTGAAATATTTTTTTTCTTTTTTCATTTTTCCATTTCCTTCAAATTTCAAGTTTTTTTTTATGGAAGACATATTAAAATTAATTCGATAATTTTTGGCAGATGTAATTACTTTCCGTAATGTAATATTTTCTTATTTAAGCACTCATTAATTTCATGTTCTCTAATAAGCACGTTTACCATCCATCACAATGCTATTGTTTCTGTTGCTTACGTATATCTACTTTCCAGAAATGTTATTTCGAATACTGAACAGTCCTTCGGTAAAGTGTGAATGTACCTCTTGATATTGGTTCCAGTTGTTTGTGGCTGTTCCTTACAAACTATTAGGATTTAACTTTACTTAAAGGGAAGAGCATTTTTTGACGGAACTAAAAGTTTAAAATACACATGTCTTATTTTATTTTATCTCTCGACTAACGAACTGACTCTAAACTGCTTAATTTTAAATTGATGATGTATAAACGTAATCAGAAAATAGTGCCCCTCAACCCAGCTGAACTTTGGGGAAATGCAATTCTTCCCCCCCAGCGAGGCTCTCTAGGAAATACGAAGCTAATGCTATAACCCCGTGCCCCTCGCCCATATTGCCACCGCTCCATCACCGTCATACGCAGGCCCCGGAGGAGGCAGCCGCCCTCGGCGCCACCTGCCCCGTATAGGCGCCTTCTCTGCGCGGCTCCCCCGCGGCGCCGCTTCCAGCGCCAGCAGAGCCGCCTGCCTCGGCGGCGTCGCAGCCCGCGCGCGCCCGCGTTACGACACCGCCGCCCTGTTCCCACCGCCGCGGCGCCGCGCTCCGCTCGTAACGACGGCGACGGCGGCGCCGCGCCGCGCCGGGAAGAATATGGGGGATGAATATCGGGCACACTTCCTTATTGCGACGGCGCGCACACGCAGGTCGAAGCGCCAGCCAGCGCCACGCCCCTTTTCTTCCCCCCGCCCCGCCCCACGCATAACGCTCTGCCGCAGCCCTGCCCCGTGCCGCGACGTCCCCCTCGCGCCGTCGAATTTGCGGAGCGGGCCCCTCGAGGGGTTTCAAAAACACTGCGGCAGGTTACTCCCAATTTTGACTAGTTAATTTTCAAGTTAAATGAATATGTTACGAAGTTAGTTCAGGTGGAGATGTTTCTTGAACTTCGCAACACTTTCCATTATGCGCGCGGCCTTTTGATGTTACGAAGTTTGCCCCGCGCGCGCTGATGGGTTTGGTCTTTATTCATTCTAGCAGTTTCCTGATTGTGTTACGCGGAATAGGAATAGCGTTAGAGCAGCAAAAGAGATGGGATTTCAACTATTCGCTCTTTCCGGCTCGGTCTGCGTTTCTTAACTTAATAAATCTGGAGGATCGCGTAGTCTGTTTCCCCGACTTATTCCAAGTTGCTTAACGAGAAATCTGTTACGTGCTCTACCTTATAATACGATGACGGATCTCGCTTCAGGGCAAAGCAGCTATATTAATACTTCATTATACAACACGTCGCTTTTCGAGAGAGATGGCGAGTGCTTTCTTTTATTTTTTTTTGCATAACTCAGTATATTCATTTCACAATCTTTTCTTTCAGTTGCTCTTTATGCTGACGTCTTATTTCTAATTTAAAATAATTGTATAATTCGAAAACTTTTCTTAAACATTTCTACCGCTGCAGCAGCGGAAAATCTCTCCTGGCCCTTCCCGTCCGTCACAACTTTGCTCATAAATACAATAATAAGTAATAAGTAAGACCGAAAACTTTAAAGGAACAACATTTTCATCTCAGTAACGTAATGAATAATTTGGCACGGGCTCGAGGCTGAGAAGCGAGGCGCACGATAACCACAATGCCGGCTACAATTAGACGTTGGCAGTGTCCTCGGCGACGTGGGCGGGGCAGGGAAGGACGGCGGGCGCGGGGGCGGGGAAGGGACGTTGCCTGCGAAGGAGCACAGGCGACGGAGACAGCAGGGCCGTCGGGCGCGCCAGGGTAGCTGATGGATTCATTAACAGAGTTGCAAAACACTTTCCTTGTTATTCGTCGTGAGAATGGCTCGAGTAAAGACTTCCCCCCTCGCGTTTTAAATGATAAAAGGAAACGAAACTGCGGCGCGAAACAAGAGAATTCCCGCCACGCTAGCCATGTGGTGTCGCCTGGGCCGTCGCTTGCGGCGCTTTTCAGCGAATGGCTGCTGACATTTCCGTCGATGTCTCGAGACAAATTATGGGAGTTGAATACGACACGTTTTTCACAGGGTAGACATTTCCTTTAACACTCACTTCTGGAGATATTCTACAAAACAATACGATCTTTGTAATGGCTGAAATGGCCATTCTAATGCACACCAAGAATTTTATATTATGTATTTTCTTGCATTCACTAAGGGTCGTTTTTTGTAAGAAAAGAAAGTCCAGTTTTCTTGAATGGATTCGTGTATTTTTGTTTCTTTTTTCTTCTGTTGCCGTTCTTCGTCATCTCAATTCTGGAAAAATCATTTATAGACATTGTGCATTTGATTGTTGCTGATACGTTGAGATTATGTACCGTTAGTATCCCGGTAGTTGAAACCAGGTGTTGTTGAATGTTGTATTTTAACTTGTTGAATAGTCTCGTTTCAAAACACGTTGTAATCGGAGCTAGCGAGCTAGAGAGGGTCACGCCAGTGCTCAAGTTGCGCGTGGGAGGGATTGACCTAGTCTTAAATTACATTACTGGCCGCGTCCTTTGGCTGGCTCACAGGGGTGTACCCAGACGGGTAGTTAGCGATTGCACGTAAAGAGGCGGCCCCGGCAGCGCCGGGAGCAGCAACAGCAGCAGCAGCTGCTGCTGCTGCTCCTACAGCATCGTTATGTGATGTGTCGAGATGAGAAGTCGACAAAAGCCCTTTGCTGTAACGATCGTTTATAGCCAATAAACCCATAATGAACTTGTTACTTGGCCCATAACTCTCGCAGCCTGCGGCGTCTGTCAGCGGACGGGGGCGAGGGCGGGGGCGGGGCGGTCACGGGGAGGGTGGCTGCCTAGGGGAGGCGGCTGACTGCGTGGGAGCGCTTCAATGGGGGATGGGCCCATGTTGCTTGCCTTGGCCGTCTATGGAGACCGTACATTAATCTACTTAATATATGACTTTCCGGGATGACATGCAGATTACGTGTATGTTATATTCCATTCTCAAACAAGTCGTTAATACACATGAAAATTCGGATTGGTGTTCAGTTTTCATTTAGATATTTAGTTTAACGAGATAAAAGTACTTGGTCAACAGAAAAAATTAACGTTTTGACATTTTTGACTTATGCAGAGGTGTAAAAATATAGGAACGAACTAACTATGCATAGTTATGTTAATGTATTATAAAATAAATGGGTTATGAAACTTAGTTACAATAGTGTTACCTATTGAAAGATCTTATGAAGGAGTAATATTGCAAGTAATCCTGATCCGTTTATGAACACTTATTAACCGGTGCACGTAGCTGGTCGAGACACACAGAGCAGACACATTTTGCTTTGAGATTAAAATAGGCATTGATTAATGAATTGACCATCTCAAATATTTAACAAGATAAACTTGAACGATCTTCCATTGCAAGTTACAGCCTTGATTTCTGATACCCTTCTTTTTTCAGCGTATTTGCTGACTCTTGTGAAATGCATACACTATCAGTTCGTTGTGAAATATATCAAGTGTGAATAATTGACGGGAATACTTGCCTTCTGTATATCATGTATTTATGAATCTTTAGTATATATATTTAGACGATGTTGAAGTAGTGTTTTGGGAGTCTTACAATTTGTCCTTCATGAGAAAAACTCAAAAGGAATTATCTCTTTTACTGTCAATTCAGTGACTTGCGGATGCTATGGCATTTATATCGAACGTCATATTAAAAGAAAAACAATATTACAGTTCATGTTTTTAAAAAAACTGAATTAATAAAATGTATAATGGTGGCACACCGCGGTATTTGAGGGAAAGAGTAAAAAGAAGAAAAGGAGTATAATTGCAAGACTGAAGAATGAGGAATAACTGGAAAGCGAGTTAGTACGTACATAACGAGAAAGAAAGACTTCGTAAGAAAAACGGATTGCAAGAGTAAAATTGGGAAATTGCAAAACCGATATGGAAATGGTAGTAAGGAGAGGGATTTTGGGATAAAGTGATGGTGATTTCAGAGAAGGAGGGGGAGGTAATAGGTTCATTTAAGATATATGGGAGAGAGTAAAATAGGTAATTAGTAAACGAGAAGAAGAACATGAATGAAAATCACAAAGGGTATGGGAACTTAGCTATGGTATGGAAGGGAGACGGCTAGGGTTAAATATGATGACGAACGGTAGAATGTGAATATAAGATCTTCCTGCAGGAAAGTAATAAGTGTCGGAAAATGTAGGCTGCTAAGCTGAGACAATTCTCACAGGTCTTACCTGTACGTGCGCTCCGATTGTAATGTATTCTCGACCTGCTAACCTTAATTATTTTCGAAATTGGAAATAGACAATAGTATTTTCAAGATGTTAAATGCTGTAGGATATGATTAAGCGTGCTGAGGAACCAAATATTAATTGTGAATTTGACGTTGCTGGAATGCGTGCTTCTCTTTCGTAATGAAGAAACATTCAGAAATCCAGGAATTAACCGCTTAGACAAACATATTTTTTTGTAATACAGAATAAATGCATAGCATGCTGCAATGTAGTACTAACTACAAACTATGTATGAAATGCTCAGTAAATCTTTTATTTATGCAAAGTAAATATTTTTTGTGGATATGTAAATTAAAAAAGTTACGGCGGTGGCTTGTCGCACTGCTAATTACGTGGGACAGGGTTGTGTATAATTATCATAAGTGTTTTAATTTTTACTTTCTGTACTCTCGTGTCCAACACTTCCTCGTCGAATCGGATCGTAGAGCGTACCGTGAGATAGTTGTCCAAATCCGCCACGGGGCGCGGCCAGGTAGGGACGTGCCCTCACTTACCATCGGCGCCCACGCTCACGGCCTCCCCTCTGCCACCACCACCGCTTCTTCGCGAAACCGTCTTAAGAACGTTACCTCGAAGGTTGCGTTCTTCGTCGTCCGGGCGGTCGGCGCGAGGCCGCCATATTGTTACCAAGCTTTTCACGCCCGTAATAACAACGTGCGCCAACGCCCCCGCGGCGTCGCGCAACTCTCCTTCGATGGGAGGGCTCACGGAATGTTGATTGGTTGTGGACCTGCCGGCCCGCGTGTTGATTCGTGCGCCAATTGGGCGGGCCTTTGCCCGGGGCAGGTTGGCGGTGAGAAAATGTGGTGAACGCGTTGGAGGTAATGAAAAATTGATGGTGCTGGTTAACACTTGAGAATGGATGTTCCAGAAGTAATGGTGAGGTGCAGATGCGAAATATTTTTCTTTCTTTTCTAATACCTACTAGCATGGTTGACAAACAATGGCTTTAAAGTAGTAGCTATTATATAATAAACTGTTAGTACCGAGTGAAGCGGCTCAGTCCGCAGCGCGCTGGCTTCGCAGTCGGGAGGTCTGGGTTCGATTCCCGGGCCGGCCATCCGACCGAGGTTTTCGTGGTTTCCCTCGGTCACAAGGCGAATGCTGGGTTGGCTCCAAAATCCCACGAACACCCACTAACCCACTTATCATCTCCCACCATCATCTTTGTCCTTTCACCCCTCATCATCACCCTATCAATAATAATAATAATAGTAATAACAATAATAATGATAATAATAATGATAATAAATCGAGCGAAGAGGCTCAGTGCGTAGAGTGCAGCAGTCGGGAGGCAATCAGGCCGGCCATCCTGATCGTGATTTTCGTGGTTTCCCTCGGTCGTACAGGCGAATGCTGGGGTAGTTGAAAAAGCACACGATCACATATCATCATCATCATCATCATCATCCTATCCCCTCATAATTAATAATGCAAGGCTTAAGTACCTCGTCTTACCAAGGGATACAGCCGAAAAACTGATCCTTTAATGGCACACGTATCTCTTTCCGAGCCAGAATATGACTGGGCCTCGAAAGAGATCGTGTAGCGTGGTCAAAGATGCCTGATATGCAAATAATAATAATAATAATAATAATAATAATAATAATAATAATAATAATAATAATAATAATAATAATAATAATAATAAACTTCTGGTCACTGTACAATCAAGGTCATTTCGCCATTAACGTTAATGATATACGGCAAGAGAAGTTTCTTGATATTATGGCGCCTTTTTTGCAAAACGGTTTCTTTCCGTTCAATGAAAGAAACGATTTTGTTCCATGATGTGTCTTGCACTCGAGCACTCCTCTTTATCTGGCACAGTGAGTAGCTCTTTCAGGTTATAGAAAGCATTTAGTTCATATTTTTAGAAAGGCGTTGTTGAGAGACCGGGAAGAGATATGAGTTTGCCAACGTCATTTGTATTCAGCACCTGCGTATGCTTTTTCAGCATAAGCAACGTTTACAAAGAGTGCGAGCAGCAGATGGTCACTAGCCGCCTCGAGAAGTTCTCGGGAAAGAAAGTATATCATCATTGAAAGAGTACTTGTTGCATGACTTTTTTCTTGACCAGGTAGGTGAATACGAACAATATTTAAATACTTGGGACTAGAACCTTGTAGTTGTTTCAAATTCAGAAATTTCTGCATTGGACAGTAAGAATTCGTTTACACATTATAGGTAATGATTTCGGTTTGTGCCTTTTACTAATTCGTTTCAGGAAGGCAGACTGTCGAGGCACGTCGTCTAGAACTCTTTTAACTTAGCAAGCAAGCAATATTGTGGTAACAGAAAATAATAGAACTTAGGCCTTCGATGATTTTTTTTTCAAAGAGTATCGGAAAAGAAGACAGTTTTTGGTATGAAAAAATTAAATTTCGCTGTTATTGTCAGTATCACTTAAGATGTCCTCTAAGATCTAATACAAAAGAAAAAAGAAACTGTATTAGCAGGTCTGCTTCAAACGTGAATTATATATTTACTAGTAAAATAGATGAAAATCGCTGTTATGTATACGTGTAATTAAATAACATGCAAATATTGCTGCATAAAATGATTGGATAAAATTAGAAAACTGAAAAGATGTGATTTCCCTGCGTTTGATGAATTTTGTAATGAATATAAAGTGCTAAATTATGAACATTTCAAAATCTCCTATATTATGAGAGTGTTACAATCAAGGTCAGTTCACCATAAATGGGATGGTCTTACCCGATTATAATAACGCGGGTAAATAATTCTTTCGAAATTAATATGATCCTTCACTTCTTACATCGCAATGTTCAATATGACTTCTTATGTCCGCCGCAGGCGAAACGGTTATTATCAAGAGCGGTCATTTGGCGTTTTTACCCCGACCTTGCCCATCCACGTTTTGGGGCCGCCGCTGGCCAGCCGCGCCTTTTGCTTTCGATCACGCAGCTCCGTTGCATCAGGCGAGGCTGCCTGCGCATTTAAGCACGCTGAAATTGCGGGCGGGCGCGCGCGCGCGTGGCGAAGATTTCGGGGGTTGGGCAACGACCGCCTCAGGGGCAGAAGAGGCGTTACGGTTTGCGCGAGGCCTCATGACGCACAGTGGGCCAGATAGCTTCTAACTCGTTGTGCAGTGCTTTCAAAGAAGGATATTCAATCATCAACGCATAATAATAATAATAATAATAATAATAATGATAATGATAATGATAATGATAATAATAATAATAATGATAATAATAATAATAATGATAATGATAATAATAATAATGATAATAATAATAATAATGATAATAATAATAATGATAATGATAATAATAATAATGATAATAATAATAATAATAATAATAATTAATAATAATAATAATAATAATAATAATTAATAATAAAAAAGTCGGCCCCGTCGCCGACGGTTGCGGCAGCCGTCGTCTGCGCCGAGGAGACTACAGGTTCGAGTCCTGCATAGACCCGGTCGTATTTGTGATTGTCCCTTCACCCCTCATTACTCTATCATCTCATAATAGACGCTTCGAGGCGTAACAAACTTGACGGACTGAGGGATGCAGGTGAAAATCTGATCCCGGAAGAATTACACACGTTAATCGTGTAGCATGGTGTAATGGCCTGCACGTCAATAATAATAATAATAATAATAATAATAATAATAATAATAATAATAATAATAATAAAATGCATCTTCAGATGTAATATATGAGCTGCTGAGAGGGAGAGTGATATAAGTCACAAAAATCACTATTTTATCACATACGAGTCTTTCATATTTGGAAAATAAGAACTGGCTGTGACGCATCCTCCTGCAAAGTAACATACGCCTTTCATAGGTCGTTTAGCAGCAGCACTAAGCGGGAAGCTGAAACAGAATCAAGCGACACCACCAACATAAAATTAAGGATAAACAACTATAAAATTAAGGAACAACAACTATAAAATTAAGGATAAATGATCACATTCGATGATATTTTGTAACGAAGAGATACGTCAATCGTGCTTGTAGCAATATTTTCTTTCATCACACCAATTATATTATTTTTTTTAGTAATTTATTGTCTGTATATACTTTTTTTTGTAGTACCATAAATTTAGATTTTATATTAAAGATATATTTTTTTCATTCCTAAAGTTTCAAGTTAGTGCAGTGTAAATTGCAGTATTTTCTTATTCGCAATATACACGTACAACTGCATCTTATAAATCATTCTGTGAATGAGAAATTCGGTAATCGGCGATGAAGTTTTCTTGGTGGATAGTGGATTGTTTCTGGAACTGGTGAAAACAAGTGGCATTTAAGAAAATGTAACGAGTGAAAATAGCGAATAATATAAACCTTCAACCAGTTGTATATATTTAATTTGACATTCATATTATAAAACGGCAGAGTAAAGAACATCTCAATGTCCCCTGCGAGGATAAACCGAACGCTAGCAATAACATTTCGAGGATTACTCGTCTTTGCTTTGTTGGTTCAGAAGAAATTCTTAAATGTTGAAATTTCACGAGTGGAGTTTTCTCCAAAAATCATTCATGTTTTACCGATGTGAATGCTTTGCTCTTGATGTGCGCGCGTCTTGACCGGTTCGCGTCCAGTGTGTGTGGGCGTCCGCGAGCGCTCGTGTGGAAAGGAGCAGTGGGGGCGTGGCCGCCCGCCGCTCCCCCGGGCCCGCCACACCATTCGAAGGGAGACGGCGCCGAAAAAGACGTGCGCACGCGTAGATTCACATTGAAACATCAGCTATTCTCAGTCTTGAGCTATATGCTTTAAATGCTTGGTTGTTAGAGTTTTTTTGAATTTAAAGAAACATGAACATTTCGGTTGGAAGCTTTGTGAACGCCTGGGGTCACTTGCACGTCACTCCTATTCATTGCTTTTTTGAAGACTGGCTATGTTGCAGTTCGTAAACGCTTGACTCCGAAACTCTTCCATATACTGTAAAGAGATCTCCGACTCCATTTTGACCGAGCAACGAGGATGATTGTACATTCTTCTACGAGACTTTTGATCTTCGATGGCTCACCTTGTCTTCTCTTCGCCACCATCCGATAAGATCGTTTGAAGAAAGAATGAAAAAAGACTCCTCTTTTACAGCGTTGTTCTTTCCTTCCTAATTTAACATCCTGTTGCTTTGTGTGACTTTAGCTCATCCTTTTGCAAGACACTTTCTCAGTATCGATAGATGAAGTAATGTAATGTGCCTTTATCTCAAAGCAGACTATCTTCAATATTTCTCTTTCCTCGTACTCTTTGAAAGGTCTGGTAATTAATATTAGCCTTTGTGAGAATTCTCGCACTATTTACCCGTCTATTTTAATTTGCTTTTTGACATCTATGTGAATGTCAAAAGTTGTACGAGTCATGTGTTGAGAGTTTTATAAGGAAAGTATCCATCTAGGTTCGAAATTTTCAGTCAATTACCTTTCAGATTCCTTTTTTCTGTTTTCCGAGAGAATGGCTTTTTTCTGTTTTTCTTCTTCTTCTTCTTCTTCTTCTTCTTCTTCTTGTTTTTTTTCTTGTTTTTTTTTTCGAAAAAAAAACCACATTGTAAGTGATTCTCATCATTTAGTATTGCGTGTAGTGTACACTATTTTCCTCTTATTAAGTTTAGTATGTGAAACTCTCGATTGGTTATTCGCGTTTTGCGGATAATTTTGTTTTGCAGGGTGCATCATGATAGTCTGTTTTCAAGGTCCTGCTTATGCGTACTCATATTACAAGCGAATTGTATCTTGAAACATGTGTTGTGCATTCTCTCCAGAAGTAAAAATCGTATTTTTTGAAATCGCGACGTGACGAATAATGTACCAGCCTTCTGCAAGCGCCTTCTTACTAGAGCTGGTTCGTGTTCCTTCCAGGCGAGCGGTCAATTAGTGCCGTTTTAGTCCGGCGACCGCGGCGTCGTGCCCGGCGTGATGAAATTTCCGCCCGTGCCCGTGCACCGAGTGACGTCTTTGATGTTCGCCCTCAGTTCGTTACTCCGGAGTTAATCCTTGCGTCACCTCGCGTCCGCCTAAATGGAAACATCTCATTTGGGTTATAATGTGAATCGTGTCAGGGCCGGGCGGGCGGACGCTCTGACAGACGCCGCGCCGTCCGACGCCGCCTTTGCGCGCGGTCGCGGCATCAAAGGTTTCGCGTGCTCTTTGTTTCTTTTTTGTCGCCGCTGCGAAAATTACAGTCGCTGTACGTGGGAAGGGTAGGGCGACCGCCATAATAATGCGTCACACTCATGGGATTCCCAGGCTCGGGGGATCTCGTGGAGAAGTTGGTTTGTTGTACGTTCTTTGCCTGGTAGTGTAAGAAAACCGTATCGTGCGTCAGAAAGTCATTCCTACTGTTTGATGCGTTTAGTACAATAGCTACTTTTTGTATTTTTATATTTTAATTTTGTATTAGAACTTTAAAATCTGCGTGTGCATTAAATTGATGCAATATTTTCCTTTCTTAACATTTATTCGAATTCCAGAGAAGTTGGAAGGTGTAAAAATAATATATAGTGATTGAACTGCAATACGAATTGGTGCTACTTCGACACAATGATGGTAGTGTATATAATAAAGTTACGCGACTTTTTAATTGATTCAAATTAAAACCGTAAATGTACTAGGTAAAGGTACTACTTCAGTTTCTTCATTTAGAAATTCAGACATCATAGCATGATGCACAGATATTGAATAAATATTCAATCCTGAACTTTAAAGTGTAGTTCTCTGTAAAGGAAGCCACCCGTTAGTGTTTACCTCAGAGTCTTGTTGAAGTCACACAGTACACAATGTGCATAATAAATATATTCCCATGATATGCATGTTTAGTAATAGCAAGTTAGGTAAATTAACCAACGCGTCACCAAGGATTGGTCATTAATCATATTATTACGCAACTTTCTAAGAAACATTTTCATAGCTTCAACGTTCTCTTAATGTAAAACAAGTCCTGGAATTTTTTTGAGATGTCTGTCGGACACGACCGCGCGTCCCTCGTCGAGAAAGCTTTACATACACGCCACTGAGTCGAAAACAGCGGCAATTTAATGCTCGTAATTTGACGGGCCGCGGAATATCGAAATTACCCAGACGCGGCCGCGAAAACGCATGCAATTAGAGGCGAGCGCGTGTTACCATTTCGCAACTCCTTCCTTCGCGCTGCCCTCTCATCTCCTCCCTCGCGCTCGGCCCGTGGCGCGCATGGAGCGCTCACTTTGCTCTCCGTCTGTCCCCCGTGGCAACGCGAGTGGCGCAACCGCCACGAAAATATTCACTCGGAGCGCCGCTGTGTTCGCCGAAAAATTTCCGGAAAGTGCACGTGCGTGTGTGTATGTGTGTTTGGCAGGGTGTTTGTGGGATACCTTTATGTTCTAAGAGATGGATATTTGTCACTTCGAGTTCATTTGCGGTTTATTGCTCGTTAATTGGTTCAAATAGTCGTTTTGATTATATACTGGTGGCTACGAATTAATGTTACACTCATCTAGGGCCTACAGGGAGTTGAAAATCACATTTTGACTAAGAATATGTAGCAAGGAATCCCATGCAATCAAGTTATACATGTGACATGTGACCCTGATTGGTATTGTTATCATGCACCCATGTATACTAAATCTCTGACTGCGCCAGAACGAATACATGCCTAACATCAGTGCAAGATGAGTTGCCTAAAAATAAAGGGGAAATGTCACTTGCGTAACTGCGTTGTTCCGTTGTGTAACTACTTGTTCATTGGCAAAAAAGTGATCATCTTCGTCCTCCTAAATGCCCTAAAAGGTTGTAACATTTATTCTGAGGCATTCTGTTTAACTCTGTCAATAATGGGAAGATATTTAAGACCTTTTGTAATTTATCTCATGCTACTAAAGGAGACAATGAAAACATTTCGTAAAACATCTCATGTGAGAGTTTACTCAAAACAGGACAGTGAGTATTTTTGTTTTTGATGAGATGTTTTTTTATGATGACTTTGAGTTCACGATTGGTTGTATCGTAGGAATGCGAAACATTTTAGTCTTCCATTTCTTAAGGAGAGTGACCTAACATGAGTTCCAGTATGTTTTTGCTTCTTAGTAATTAAATGAAGTTTTTCCATACCTCTTCCTATTAGTTATTGTTTCATTATCTGGAACAATTTATCTGAACCAAGTACGCAAGGAGTGTAAGAGTGTTTCATCGATGCTGAACAATGTGAAAAAGTCTTTATGGATGTGATAACGTTCGTAGTGGCATCTCTAGGGCTAACAGATCCAAATTTTTTTGATAATTTATTTTCGGTTGAAAGTGTGTGCGAGCTACTTCAGAATTCCCTAGACGAGGTCGTGGGGTTCATAAGTACAGATATCTAGCAGGTTTCCTGTGTGAAGAAAGCAAGACATGCAGTTTTGTGGTTGTTATGTACTTGCACATCAAGAGAAAGCGACCAGAAATGATAGGGAAATTTACTCTGCGGTCAAGTATTTTCAACTGCATTCCTTGTATAATAGCTTCGGGTAAATAAATAGGATGAAAAAAATGTAACTGCGTCTGAGCGGGTCTCAATTAGGCATGCAGACACACCATATCATTTCTGACTCTTGCTTTCACTTTCGATCTAACAATGCTAAGGAACTTATTTGCTGAGATTATTATAAGAGTGCTATTTACATGTTTGTCTATTGTTCGAGGCTAAGTAGATGTTCGCGTACTCTTCTGGGAAATTCTTTATTTTGCACTTCATTGTTTGACTAGTGGCTTTGTTTTTATAACTTTATTGCGTTTTTTCGGTTGTACATTTCTTAATTATTTTGTTTTGTACCCGACTTTGAATACTCTATGTTTTATTTCAGGTAAGTCGAAAATACGACGACACTGGCGTTGCTGCATGTGAGTACAAACGTCTTTGTAAGTTCTTGCCAACGCGGCCAGACGAGCTGCAATATTGTTTATTAAAGGAGAGAGTTTTTAATTAAGTACTCGTGACATGTAGCGGTCAAAGCTGCTCTACTAATTGGCGGTATTTAAAAAAAAAACTATTTTACAAATAAATTTACTAAATTCTGTAAAATAAGGTTATTAAAAATATAACGAAAAGGAATGAAATCCACCGATAAGACAACATTCAACAGATAACTCATTATTATCCCAGAATAACTTTACTGCCCTTTAATTTATGCCAGAATGCTTTGCACACTGGTTGAGGATGTAATTTTATCCTCCTAGGATTTGCCTAGAGCAAATAACGTCTCATAGAATGCTCGTACATTGGCTCTGCCTTAAAATGAAAATTGTGAATCTGCTTATTTTTAAAGACACTTCTTTATTTGGAATTAATTTGCCAACAGCTTCTGCAGTTTTCAACGCAGTAAAGGTTTTAACAGTAAAATAGTAATTTGATAGTATATTGTAATTGTATCAAATTGTAATTTGATACTATATTTTGTCATTCGCTGCACTGTAATCACTTCAGTGAAAAGTGTCGTACCGTTTCGTTTCGGAACACGTTAATGGGTTATGGTGTTCCCCACGCGTTAATCTCCGATTTCTTTACTAAATCTGTCATATAATTGTGATCATGCGTTACATTCTGTGAAAAAACTGTGAATCAAACTTCATTGAATTTCGAAGTATTTATGCATTAACACTATTGAAAAAAAGACACTCAAATTATACCGAACTGAATCTCTGTGAACGAAATATTAAGGTTGTTCATTTTCATGCTAATTGACACAGAAAAACAACTTAATTAACAATAATAATAATAATAATAATTAATAATAATAAATAATTAACGATTGTTTTAAAAAATTCTGTAGTTTCTAAAAAAATCCTAATTTTTAGAAACTGTTCGGAAAAATCGTTTTATCTGTGAAATCTTTGTTGACATTGAAGTATTGGTATTGAAAATATTCAAGGAATGTGGAGGATCAAGTATTTTGTTTTCTTTAGCAATGTTTTCAAAAACCACCAGTTCAGTTCCACACTCATCTGATTTAATCAGATGTGTCTATTTCCCAGCTTTTCCAGACCTCCTTCGAGAAACGAAATTTAGATCACTGGAAGCAGTATACTTTTCAAACGCAGTGGTATTGTTCGGAAGCCATATAAATTCGCACGTGGTCGCAACATGGAACATTAAACACGCAATCCGATTTCATTTCTCCTCAGTGAGCTGCTCGGGATAAGCGAGACTTGCTAACCATCTCAGTTGCTCCACCTGCCTACCGGTGCCGTGTGCCTTTAGGAGCGCGATATGACGCAAAGCGTGGCGAAACAGAGCCTAAGGAAGTGTGCCCGTCCCACAGGCCGCCCGCTTGCTGAACCGCGCGCTCAAATGCATGCTCACCCACCTGCAAAACCGCCCGCCGAGCCTCTCGCCCAACCCCTCTCCCCCCGCTCAACTGTCTGACCAACCGCCTGCCCAAACGCACGCGTCAATGCCCGTCCAAGCGTCCGTCCAACCACCCGCCACACCGCGTGTCGCTCCGTCTACCCAACCACTCACCCATCCTCCCGCCTAATCAACTGCCCAACCAACCACCCTACCGTCCACTCAACCGCTCGCCGTACCACCTTCCCCATCGCTTGCCCACCTGCCAGTGTCACTGCTCGTCGAACTACCTGTCCTACCACACATCCCGCCGCCTGACAACTGTCCGTCCGACCGTCCACCTCAATGCCCGTCCAATCACCCGCCCCACCGCCTGCCCAGCCGCACGCCCGACCACCTAGCCTAACTGCCCGTCTCATAGCTCACCCAACCCGCTTCTTCTGCCCGCTCAAATGTCTGCGCAACCACCCAACCTACTTCCCGCCCAACAATCCGTCAAACTCCTATCCACTCACCTGTCAGCCCCCGGCCTTTGGACTATCCAACTACCCGTTCTCCCATACGAACGCAGAGTCACCCCTAAATAGCTCTTAGGGCGACCTCGCCCGCAGCCACCTCGCAGGGGCCACTCGTATCCTGTGGCGCTCGCCCGTTTCCTCTCCTACGCTCTTTCCCTCGTGCGCTCTGAGCGAGGAGATACCGGGGCGGTCACGTGGTCATCCCACCTGGGGAGCGCGGGCGGAGGGAACAGTGACCGCTGCAGGCCAGAGCACTGCCATCGAGCGGGCGGAGGTAGATGTTTTCTTCAGGCGAACGAGTCTCCTTGTCGGGGAACGTTGCCCAAGCGAGATCCCGAGTTCGGTCGTTGCGTTTTGGGAAATTGTCCGTATTTGGTATGGGAGATTTGAACGGATTATGTATTGAGGTCGCCGTTTTATTTTAGAATCTATGAAAAAAAACGCGTATATGGCAACTTCCATTTTACGAGCAGATAATTCGTCGGCGTTTTAATATGTGGTATTCGGTTCTTATAATGGGTACTGCTGCTTCGCTGCCTTGGAATAACCCAAGCTTTAACTATTCTATTGAAAAAGGAATATATTGTTTCATAAAGAAATTAAGTGTACTTACAAACGCTACCCAATAACTAGCCGATATGATAAAAAAACTATTTGTCTCTATACCTTTTTAATCACACTTGTCAGTGCTATGAAAGATACAAACTAAATATAGTCATAATATTATCGAACATCATTCGATCTAAATGTCACATTTTCTCGTCCAATAGGTTAGTGTTAATAGGAAGTCGTGGCAATTCTCGCTATTGTATTCAAGGGAAACTTGATTAAGCTTTTTTTATTTCACAGCGAGCCACAAATTGCTTCAAGCCATTATTTGGGGACAATTGTGAGAGATTTCTGACCAGTAGATGGGCCATAAGAAGACAGATTATTGGCTCATTGTACGGCTCTAAGTACGAGAATAGGCTCGGCATAGGGAAGGAAGAAAATTGCGCGGTTCGTGGCTCATATTATAGAGCTCTGTTCCGTCATTCAACTGGAAGTGATCAGGGAAACGACTGAAATTTACTGAATTTACTAATCAGAATAGCCTACTTGAGAATTTGATTCCAGCTGGCGCCCCAATCTCGCTGATTGGAAACCCAACAGGAAATTTCCGGCACTTGCGGGGTTCGAACCCGCGGCCTCCCGTTGCTAATGCGCAGGAGTCGTAAGGCGTTGTTAAAACTCGCCGCTACCGTTGTTGGTGAATACAATATATCATTCAAATAAGACATTGTTGGATTTTCGATATTACATTGCTGTCGAAGTCAGCCGCTGTCTGGAGGAGAATTTTAATGACAGGTGCTCGGATCAGCAGTTTTCTGCAGTTTCTCCGATCAACAATAGACGAATGCCAAGCACTTCCAGAATACACGAACCACGAACGGTGCTCAATCTACCCTTCCGTATTCTTGGCTACGCCTCTCCTCTTACACGCTCGTCTCAACCACACATATCGGGAGACAAGTCGGGAGCTCATATTGCGATTTATGCAGTTCTGACCGTTGCAGGTATCAGCCGTTTTTGACGGTTTCATCCAATCGGGAACTTGAACGTCCTCATATCGACGTCACTATGGTATCGTTCAAGCTCCCGATTGGATGAAACCGTCAACAGCTGATATCTGCCAGGGGCAGAGTTGCGAGAATCGCAGTATAGAGCTCATCCCGAGTGGGGCAATGTCATGTGAGGCGGGTTACTTGGAGAGATAAACCCGCACGTGGGTTGGGCCGCATCTCACGTTCCAGTGGACTAAGACCATCAGCGCCTCCTGTCTAAAATGCACTACGGAACTAAGACCCAAACTAGTTGACGCTCTCGGAAACCCGAAATAGTCACTCATCGTATTATGCAAAACGTGTGCGATGGCTGCAACTTAAAGGACATCGCTGACACACGATGAGCGAGGCCCGAGGTCGCACTGGAGGCTCCCTCAGAGCCCAGTTCGGTTTGGATGAAACCGTCAACAGCTGATATCTGCCAGGGGCAGAGTTGCGAGAATCGCAGTATAGAGCTCATCCCGAGTGGGGCAATGTCATGTGAGGCGGGTTACTTGGGGAGATAAACCCGCACGTGGGTTGGGCCGCATCTCACGTTCCAGTGGACTAAGACCATCACCGCCTCCTGGCTAAAATGCACTACGGAACTAAGACCCAAACTAGTTGACGCTCTCGGAAACCCGAAATAGTCACTCATCGTATTATGCAAAACGTGTGCGATGGCTGCAACTTAAAGGACATCGCTGACACACGATGAGCGAGGCCCGAGGTCGCACTGGAGGCTCCCTCAGAGCCCAGTTCGGTTTGGATGAAACCGTCAACAGCTGATATCTGCCAGGGGCAGAGTTGCGAGAATCGCAGTATAGAGCTCATCCCGAGTGGGGCAATGTCATGTGAGGCGGGTTACTTGGGGAGATAAACCCGCACGTGGGTTGGGCCGCATCTCACGTTCCAGTGGACTAAGACCATCACCGCCTCCTGGCTAAAATGCACTACGGAACTAAGACCCAAACTAGTTGACGCTCTCGGAAACCCGAAATAGTCACTCATCGTATTATGCAAAACGTGTGCGCTGGTTGCAACTTAAAGGACATCGCTGCCACACGATGAGCGAGGCCGGAGGTCGCACTAGAGCCCAGTTCCGTTTTCGGATGAAAGCGCTCTCGTCGGGGCGTCTCAGGTGTCGCTATGCGTCGCCTGCCCGCACGCACGCGAGCTGCCGAAAGCGCCTGCGGTAGCTGCAGCGGGCAGGCGCCCGACATGTGTCGGGTTGGTTGAGGGCGACACTGCTTCATCTCCCGCTCCAGCGAGTTGGCTGACACGCAAGGGAAGGCGATTTCGAGACGAAAGCGGTGTCTTAGATTTCGCTTTTTATCCGTGTTTCTCACGTGGTACTGAATATACAAGGTTGTTATTGAAAAGAAGTTGATGTACGAGTTGGGACACAAAAAATATTGGTCAAACTTGCTTTTACTGTCACTGTTATAAATTAACGTTCGAACATTCTTCGACACTGTAATTGGCTTTGAGAATGGAAATAAAATACAGTGTACTGGACACTTGGCTACGCATAAGACTTTTCGTCGCTCATTCGAACTTGAACATAATTTTGGATGGTTGTTGGAACACGAATTATTTCTGGAACAGGATTGCATTAATTAAATTATACTTCTATAGATAAGTACGCATTCTCCCTTAAGTTCTATATTTACGTTTTGGTTGTTTTTTTAGAATGAATTCCTCTTCTGTGTAATTAAATAATTATGAGACTTTTAAAGATAAATTAGTTTGTTTTCTTCCTCTAAGGAATTGCAAAATCTTGTCAGGCATTGTCGGTCGCGTGCTCTGAGAGCGCAAGTTTCATTGATATAATTAATTAGTGGCTTACAGCAGCAAAAACTCTTATTGAGAAAATTACACAAAGTAGATTTCCGAAACATAACACTTACAATGCTTAAGAACAAATAAAGTACCCTCATATAACACTACAATATTTTAATAATTTTAACAAAAACCATCTTCACAACATAGCACAATAACATGGAATAGTATACACTGTCACTCATTACAACAGTTCTTTACATACAAAGAATATACAAATATTTGTATTCCATAGCGCAACTCGTGAATAGCAATGACACACTGAATATGAGAATTAAATCGGTGTGTAATGCGGAATAACATGATCAATATTTCCAATTTGCAGTCTAAATCGGAACTGTTTCATTATTTTTCTATTTTCCCCAAGTTCCTAGGTATCTAAAGAAACGATAGACCTCACAAATGGAGGCTGCATTGGTTTCTTTCAATTTCTGTGCGATTTGAAAATTAGTAATACCAATTTAATACGACCGTACAACCCATGTATAAATGAATTAGGCGATATCTGAATCTTTGTTGCATGTTATTTCATTTATAGAATACCATACTCTTATTATGTACCAATAGTATTCCTATGAATAACAATCGTTTTTTCCTCTTGCGAAACTTTCTTTGGTCCTCGAGGCGCGCGCGATGGCCCAGCGTGGGCGGAGATCATCTGCTGCGCGTGGGGCAACACACGCACCACAGGCGGCGACGCGAGGGCGCGGCGACCAAAGACGGAGCGCGGGGCGCTTCTAACGGCTGTCAGTGCGCCTCCGAGGCGCGCAGCGGGGGCGGTGGGTGGCTGGCCTCGCCGAGGTTCCGACTCGGACCAGAACCCGCTCCGCCCCGCTCCGCCCCGCTCCGCCCCGCTCCGCCCCGCTCCGCCCCGCTCCGCCCCGCTCCGCCCCGCTCCGCCCCGCTTCGCCCCGCTCCGCCCCGCTCCGCCCCGCTCCTCCCCGCTCCGCCCCGCCCCGCTCGCCCCGCTTCCGCCTCGCTCCGCTCCGCACCGCCCCGTCCCGCTCCGCCCCGCCCCGCCCCACCCCGCTCCGCCCCGCTCCGTCCCGCCCCACCCCGCTCCGCCCCGCTCCGTCCCGCCCCGTCCCGCCCCGCCCCGCCTCGTCCTGTCCCATCCCGTCTTGTCCCTCCCCGTGCCGTCCCGTTTTGTGCCGTTCCGCCCCGCCGCGCCCCGTCCCGTTCCGTCTTGTCCCGCCCCGTCCCGACTTGTCCCGTCCCGTACCGTCTTGTCTTGTCCCATTCCGCCCCGCCGCGCCTTGCTCTGTCCCGTTCCGTCTTGTCCCAACCCGACTCGCCCCGCCCCCGTTCCGTCTTCTCCCGTCCTGTCTTGACACGCCCCGCTGCTACCCACCGCGCCCCGCCGTCCCCCGCCGTTCCCCGCTGCACTCCACCGCACCGCGCCGTGCGTGACTTCAGAACGGCCCGCCGCCGTCGGCCGCTATCCGCGTAATTCCACTATCCGCGTCGAGCCTGCAAGGCTTGGCATGTGAAACCGTTTTCCTTTCGTTGGGGGCGAGCGGATAATGAGTTAAATGTTGCCCGTTTCCGGGTCTTTGACTAATTTAAGGAAATTTATACAAGAGACCCGGCGTGATCGTTGCCGAATCATGTCAATACTTTCCCTGAAATTGATCTCGTTGTACATTCACGACTTTTAACGAAATGAAAGTGACCTGCGGCCAAAGGAATGGCAGGCTTAATTAACTTGTTAAAAAATATTATCTGAGATGGGAACACATGTCGTGGTATGGTTGTATAGTTGATTCTGTGGATGCCCTAAAGATCTTGTAAGTACCGTTGGTACCAAATTTTAAAATGCAATATTTTTCTTATCCGAAGGGTTTCGAAAGAGACAGAGAACCCAATGAAGGTAGATTTAAAACTTGGAAATAGGACAATCAAAGAAGGTCTATTCGTGATAAGAGATATATTTTTAAAGGAAGTGAATATCATTTTATTAATATCCAGCATTTGTGGGAAGGAACAGTTTTTTAGTCATGTCAATTTTTTTCTCGGTGATTTCAAATCTTAGTTATATAAACATATTGAGATTTATTCGAAGACCAATATACGCGTAATGCCCAATGGAAACAGACGTGTAGAGGCAATAGTTCGCCGCATAATATTGCACACAATGCAGAGAAATATGTAACTGGAAATATGTAATCACGTGTAAAATTATGTTAATGCTATTATAAATGTTGAACGAAAGGTACAGGTTGCCCCGGGCTACACATTGAACATAATGTAATCTATGTAATGAGGTAATTCCATCCACGTAATTTACATTAATTGAGATTCTACATTACGAAAATGCCTACATTATTTTAATAAGAGCCATGCGTCATCAGCCTTGGCGCGTCTGTCTATGCAAGTGTTGTCAAGTGTTGAGGATGTCGTGTATCATGTCGAGTATGTCGTCAGAATGGTGTCCTGTTCGGAACACGGGGGCTATTCGCTGATGCATTTATTCATCACCAGTGTCATGCATCCTAAATGTGATCTTTCTATTATTGTTTGTGATATCTCTTTTTCTTTTGTTGGGGAGAGGGTTTCCAAATTGACCTCAGACATTTGGAAATAAGTAAAAGTTCTGACACGTAGCAATTACAGGAAATAATGTTGAATATTACTCTATACTTAATAATATTATTCTATACTTAATTTCCTTGAGTATATGTCTTACGACTATCTCCCCATCAACATTTGAGTTTTTTTCTAGGTTTCTTCTTTTCAGTGACGTATTACACATTTACTACATGTACTACGTAGTCATGTACAACATGACTACATGTAGACTTTACTTGAACTCCCCTTTCCTTAAGCAATTGCTCCTCAAAACATACTAACTGACATAACAGTGGTTTATTATCAGTTTTTGCAGCTTCTAACTACTCGCGTCTACTGCAGAAGTTTCGACATTAGCCAGATAGCTAGGTCGAGTTCTGTCGTTCTATGGAGGGGAATTCTAGCGGCCAGCTGCTCTGATCAGTAGTTGTCCGTGATGTCTCCGATCAGCACCAGGCGAATGCCGGAGTAGTACCCCAACGAACGGGCCACGTACCGCGCGCGATGTTTCCTCCCCATTCCGTATCCTTTCCTACTCCTTATTCACACACAGGTACATGCACTACGCTACCATACGTGCCGGGAGACCGGTCGGGGGCTTAGATCTCGTTTCGGTTGGGCGGTGCCTCTGTGGTGGAAGATACCTGGTCGAAGAAAACACCGCTAGCCAAAGGTAAGTCGGCGCTGAATCTCGCCATCCATCAGCGTAAGATCACCACCACATCCCGAGCAAAACAGGCACTACATTTAGGGGACGAATGACCCTAGCAGTTGACGCGCCCGAAATCCCTAGGAATACAACCTGGGCCATCCCAACGCCAACTCCAGCGACACTGCTCGTACCACCGCCGTCTCCATTTCCAGTCCCACCCCCCTTTCCCAAAGGTATTGGCGTCTCGCCCCCCCCCCCCCCTCTGCGCTGCTGGCACGGTCATTGCAGGGCCGGTGCGGATGCCAGGCGGCGAGCCTGGGCGCAGCGTCGCGCTGCCAGCCGCTATCGCCGTTTGACCCACATCGCCGCGCCGCACCGGCCTCAAGGTGAAGAGCGCCGGAGAAAGTCCGCGGGTCCTGCCCCGCGCTGCTCTTCGCCGTCCCCCCCCCCCCTCCGCCCCCCCCCCCCCCCGGGCGCTCGCGGCCTCCAGCTCCACGTGTCGCCGGCCTCCCCCTCGCGCTCTCCCTCTCGCTTGATTGATGTCTTTACGTTTTCTACTTTACGCCTGGATGGCTACGCTTCTTTTCATCAGTTCCAAATTGATGTCGACATCCTTCTGATGCACGAGTTATGGTAATTGTAAAGGAATTTCTAAGAGATTTGTTGATGAAATAGGTAGTTATGGTTTTAATAATTTAGTAACTACGAATCGTATTTATCTTGATTTTTATTACTTTTAGTTTATTCTTAACATCAAACACAGTACGTGTAATGCAAATAATTCTCAGTACAGTGGAAAACATGGAATTGCGTTGTCTGTTTGAAAGCAAGAAGTTTAATAGTAATGAAAAAAAGAAAGAAAGAAATATGAGTTTTCATGAATAGAGCTGAGTCTTACAGTGAATTGAGATGTCACTGGAAGTAGATACTTATGTGAATATCAGTATTAATCCAAGTTACTGTGTGTAGGATGTTTACTTTTCTTATCTATTGTGGTAATTTTTATTGGTTTTGGATTAGGTATGACCAAGTCAGCTCGTTGTATTTTATTCTCACTATTTATTGTTACTTAGGAAACGGCCCTTGAATAAGATGACATTTATTCCCGAAACAGACAGAAACTATCTCATCATATTGCTGCTTTAGAGTCGTAGTTTGACGCATTAAACCGGACCAATCGTGGATTTTTCCTTAGCAGACCCTAAGAGTGTCCTAGGGGAAGGAGAAATCACCACTTCCAACAAACATAACTCGCGTTTCACGCTCCGGAGAGACGTAAAAAAACGAAACATCCCATCGGGGAACTTTTACGACAACAGATCAGATCGCCTCGCGACGCGCGTCCGTGCGCTGATTATCTTAGCCGTCGCCGAGCGGTAGGACAGCGCGCAGGCGTAAAAACGGGATTCGCGCCGCACGCCCCACGTGGGGGAGCGGGCGGAGCAGCGCAGTCCGTTCTCCGGTTGCCGCCGCTTCCTCTTCGCGAAGCAACCGGCGCTGCGACGTCTGCGCTGGCTGACTCTGACCTTCCACCTGCCTTTGAGATAGTACTCGCCTCGTGCCTGGGATGTCACCGTACCCTGACCCTGGTGCTCATTGTTTTCTTGCTGTTTGCCTCTTTTATCTTTCACCTTCGCTAACATTTCACATGTTTTTCCATTTATTTGATTTCGACAGAATCTCTCACAATCATCCGCTTGTTTTTATTCATTCAACAATAATTTCTGAAACTATTATTCGTAATTCTGAAACTATTAATTTAAAACTCATATTCCCGCTTCTCTGATACCTCTATATTATATCACTATTTTCCATCATATTAACTTTCGTATGTTTCTTGATTAAACAAACCATGCTACTATTCTGTTTCCTCGCACATCCGTTCTAACTGCAAACTCTTCACTTGTTTCAACCATAATTCGTCTCACGTCTGTGTATTTTTTTATCTGCCCCTGAGAGTTACTCTTAACTCTCACGTGCGTTGCTAAACGACAGTCTCTTTGAAAGACCACAACCGACAAATTCGTCTCCACCAGCTCTCCCGCTTCCTCGTTCCTCACTGCCTCTCCCTCGCCCCGGTGTTACCCTCGTTCTCTGTTCAACCTCTTCCATCATCTTCCTTCTTTCCTTGCCTGCTGCGCCACTTTCATGCTAGAAGGTACGGCACCAATCCAGCCTCCATTCCCGCAGACATTAACACCGTCCGCCATTCACCTCTGCCGCCGCTTCCACCCTGCCCGTCCCAACTCGTCCCGCCGACTGCGCAGCTAGGGGGTGCGGGGCGCGTTTTTTTAATGCTCGAAACGGGCCCGGTAGCGGCGGCGGCGGCGGCGCTGGGACGTCCGCGCCGATGGGTTATTGCGTCGCGCGGGGAAATCCTTTTACTGGCGCGGGTTTTATAGGCAGCGCGTTAATCACGCTCAGGGCGCTTCCGCGGAACCTCCGCCGCCGCTGCCGCTGCTCTTCCCACCGCGCGCCGGCTGCGCCGCCAGGATTCGCGCGTTCGTTCGAAGGGATTCGTCGCTCGCGCTGCCCGTCGCGGCGAGGCGTGCCTTTCCGCTTCCGGTTTTGGCGACTTGTTCGCTCGCTCGCTCAGCTCTTTTTTTTTTTTAACTTTCCCCCCGCCAGTAGCCCTGGCGAGGCGGGAGTTTATTTAGTTATTGGGGTACAATATACGCCGCAGCTCTATGGCTTATGCGGCAAAGAAGGGGGCAGAACTTACTTACTAACTTATTTCTAACTTAACCTATGGATGAAGCCGGCACTTTGGCCGGCAACCTAAGATTAACACAAGTCTTTGTTCTTCGTCATGCTTTAGTATTTGTTTTCTTGGGTATTTTTTTTTCTCATTCACACGCACATTCACACTAGATCACTTGACATACGCACTTTCACACGACACTATATACATCCTAAACACTATTTACACTATTTACACTGTGTGCGCCACGGCGCCGACTTTGCTCCAAGCGTCCGTGGCGGCTAGGCACAATGAGCCTCACTCGTCCCGCTGGGAGCCTCACGCCGCTGCTCGCAGAGTTCTGCGAGAAGCTGCGGCGGTAGCGCCCGGAACGTGGAGGCCACTTGCTTGGGCCCTCTCGGCGCAAAATACGTCCGGTGGACCTCACAGTTCACTGCCCGATCGCGCAAGAGCCGCGGAGCTTTCGGGCCCAGTGCCCGCGTGAGCGCCGTGTGTGCCCTGCGGCGGATCTCCTCTGGCAGCTGCCGACTCACGCCCAGGGCCCCGTAGGTTGCACTGTTCCTATGGTGGCGGTTAGGAGGAGGAGGAGGGAGATGCGGCCGCGTGGCGGTCCGTACCGCTCGGTTCTCGGCCGCCCAAATCGGGCGTAGGGTCGAGACCGGCGCTGCCGCAAAGGTTTCGCAAGCATAAGTCCATAAACTTCGTATGCAGGCGGTGAAAAGGAGACGCTTCTGCGAGAGAGATAGGTCCGGGGAGCTAAGGAGGGGACGCAAGAGGGATGTCCTCGCAAGAATTTTGTGGCGAAGATCCTTGGCGTGCTGGTGCCAATAGAGGCCACGATCTAGAGTCACGCCAAGGTACCTCGCGCTTGGGGACCAAGGAAGATGCGCGCCCGCAAGCAACACCGTTTCCTCGGGGTCTGCCCTCTGACGGGTGAAGTTAACGGCCACGCATTTTTCAAGGTTTAGGGTGAGGCGTTTCTGGCGAAGCCAGGTGGGAAGGGCGGCGAGGCATTCGTTCAGGTATCTCACTGCTTGCCTGCTGTTCGCCGATTTCGCGTAATACGCAAAGTCATCCGCGAACATCAGGAGCCCGCAACGCTGAATTCCCGTTCTCCTTTCTGCTAGCAGAGGCGCATCATTGACGTACAAGCCGAAGAGGGTGGGGGAGAGAACGCTCCCCTGTGGAACTCCCGCCTCGGCGCGTCTTAGGGACGATTGTACGCCGTTAACTCTCACTCTGAACGTTCTCTCTGTGAGAAAACTACCGATCAGTCTGGTGTAGCAGTCGCTTATCCCTGACTCGATGAGACATAAGAGTGCCCCCTCATGCCACACCGTGTCGAAGGCCGACCGCATGTCCAGGAAGACGGTAGGCAGATTCTGCCGCCTCTCGAGAGAGAGGCCGATCTCGGTGCAGAGGCGCGTCAGCTGCTGCGCGGAGCTATGACCCGTTCTGAACCCGAATTGTTCGTCTCGGAGGAGACCTAGACGCCGTATTTCCTGCTGCAAGCGCACCAGTATGAGGCGTTCTAGAGTCTTTCCTAGGAGCGAGAGTAGACTAATGGGCCTATAACTACTCGGCAGGAAGAGGCTCTTACCGCACTTGGGTATTAAGCAGATGTTAGCTGTTTTCCACGGGCGCGGGATATATCCTTGTGCTAGGCAGGCATTGAAAAGTGCCAGGAGAAATTCAACCCCTTTGTCACCAACGGATCTCAAGTGGGCGACGGTGATGCCGTCAGGGCCGCAAGATTTCTTTGGGTTGAGGTGGCGGAGCACTCCGCGGAGTTCTCCGTCAGTCACGCGACGGGCTGATGTATTCGGTGTGACTGCCAGGAGGCACCGTAGGCGCTCCGCAGTCACGTGGGCATCGCAGGCTCCGGCGTCGTTGGGTCGGAACTGCCGCTCGAGCGAGTCAGCAAAGACTTCGCTTTTTGCAGCGTCGTCCCACACATACACCGGTGCCGGAGGAGGTTGGCCAGGGAGCCTTGGGGTGTCCGCGTTGGTTTGAATGGGGTGATTTACTCCTGGTTGCCGGCCCAGCGCTTTGGATAAGCCCCATAGGCGTTTATCGTGGAGATCGCTCAGCTCCCTCATAGCCGTTGACCCTCGTGGCCACGCCCTCGCCGGTCCATGCGTCAGAGGCCTCGGAGGCAGAACGTTGTGACTCAAGGTGGTTGATGAAGAATCGGCATTTGGGAAAGCCATCATCGTCAAATGTAAATCGCCTCCTGCTTGTGATGAAGATTTTTCTATAAATGGTGTCTTAGAACTTACGTTTACCAGAAAAACGAATTCTATTTCCTCTCCCTTTCGAAGACGTACTGAAGAGGGAGCATGTGCCGCGGTGGCTCAGTGGTAGGTCCCTGTCTTCTTGACATGTAGGACCTTTCGAAACACGAAGTTTTGTTTGGTCATTTCCATTCATGGCGGCTGGAGCGTTTTCCTCCCCACACAACTTTCTCATTGTGCCGACGGCGACCCATATATGGACCTTCACCTCCCCCTTGAGCCACATCGGTTTGTGAGTAATTGCACAGGGTTACGTTTACTTTTACTGAGGAGAGGGCCTATTCAATTTTTTGTTAACAACAATTTGTAGCGGCAAGCCATTTTCCTTAAATTTTTAGAGCTTTTTTCAAATCGAATAAATGTATTAAAATAGATGTGATGTTTCATTTTAATCATACTGTTACAGGATTTTGTATTGGTTACAGTGTTTTCAGAAATGTGTTAATAATTGTGGAAAGCGGCGCCAACAGACTGCGCCCCTTCCACTGCTGTTGCTCGATCCCAGGCGGTTCCAAGTGGATTTTGTGGTGGTTAAAGCGGGTGAGCGGCAGGTTTCCTCGGGGTAATTCCGTTTCCCATTCTTCTGGAACGTTCAATTAATCATTCCCTACCCTATTGTGTCATTAACCATCCAAGTATCGTAGGATCACGCGGCGTCTAGGCGATCCAAGGACTAGCTGAGAACGGCCGTGGCTGCCTCAACGTTATCGACAGGTAGGGTCCCGGCCTGGTGAACTAGAGGGACAAGGGAAATGGGAAGGGTTTGTGGGATGACCTCTTCCAATTCATCTAGTTATGGAGGGTGGATGCAATGCCAGGCGGGGTGAGGATTGTACCTGACCCATGAGGCGAGAACAGTTCATTTGTTTGTTTTTTTACTAATAGTTGTCGAAATATGAATTTTCTGTTATTTCTTGTGATATCGTTACGAGTCATCAGAATGCTGTGCTACGAGCTATCTTTCGAATAAGGCATTTCTTTAAAATCCGTGCTTATTGTTAACCGCAGTCTCTCGTCGCCATCGTGTTAACAGACTAAATTTGTGGAAGGTAAAATGGAAGTCACATTTCCCAACTTAGATTTATTAAGAGAGCCGGCTTTCGATGCCTTTGCCGTCATCGTCAATCTAGAAATGTACAATATAAATACATTGTCGTTAAAAAATAAGACCATAATGCAAATTGTATTATCATATTGTTCTTTATTTCTTTATAAGATACGAATTGTGTTAACTTCTTGTTTATTATTATTTTTTTAAATTTTAAACATTATTTTGTACATTTCTAGACTAACGATGATGACAAAGCCATCTAAAGCCGGTTCTCTTAATTTAATCTAAGTTGACAAAGATGACTTCCATTATTTCATCATTGAATAATGTCAGCAACACCTCATCAGCATTCCCACATTTTAGCATTCTCCTAGACTAAATTTGGGAAGCGACGCATATAACGTGGATGCTAAATGTGGATAGGCGGGTGTAGGAGTGAAGTTGAGGTGACAGGATGGTCGCAACATTGAGTGTCAGCTTTACGAGATTTGTGTTCTACAGTGGGTGTTCCCAGTGTAAACTGTACGTTGAAGATGACTTGAGTTTGCTCTTCCGGCAGGCCGTGTCGGGGAGTAGCTTATGTAAAAGGAGATATATGAGAGGCGTATGATGATGGAATATGGTAGACAGGAGCGACGTTTCTTTACAATATCCGTTCTTCTGTTCTCTTGTGTCCGACGTAAGATGGGATTTTTATTTTTTTTTCTGTCTTTTAAGAAGATTTTTGGCTTCTGAAAAGCCGCGATTGTTGTAAATTTTCTTCTCAAGAAACAAATATCTTCCTGAATGCTATTAACGTCAGCCTTGCAAAGAAAGTTCCCTCTACGTCTATGCATTGTGCTTAACGTGACCCAGATTTCTGTTTTATCAATATTTACATAATAGACTCTGTGACATTAATGAGGTAGTAAATTTGTAATTATGTGTGGCTTCAACTTATTTATATAATTGTATTTGAAATTGGAAATTATCATTATTTGAATTACGTATTGCATTAATACGTTAAGCGAAATTGGGTGATAATGTTCAAGTATTGTGGGTTGATCAAATATTTGATTTTGATTTGTAGTAATTAAAATCTCATCTTTGCATTTTATTTTAAATTTTTGCAACATTTAATGATGCGCGTGAATTACTGTGTTTTTTAAATATTTTTTTAACTATCTTAAGTGAATGTATGCGAGAGATCTATTTTACATGCATACTAAGCACACACATAGGTTTATAGTGAGGCTCGTTCTTATAATTAAACATTGTCGTAATTTGTTTTTAGAAATGAGACATCCCTTTCAGTGTACATTCAGTGAACACATTTATTAACAATATGTATCTGTTCAGTGCGATTTTTATCAAATCTTTTCATTACATAAATCGTAGTTGAAGAAAAATCCAAAATACGAGGATTACACGTCTCTTCCTCGCATTTAACGTTCAGCTGCTAACGAGAATACGAAACGTACGTGCTACATTGAGTGTCAAAGAAGCGCGAATCTTCGGTCGCAACCGCAGACGATAGCTCGCCGGTCGCCAGCAGAGAAGGGGACGGGTGGCGGAGGACGGCCGGAGGGCGGACGCGGCGAATTTATGACAATGCGGCTAATGGAATTATGCGACCGTGGGGTCGCTGTAAAACTGTCGGAGGGCGGGGCGCGGTCTGGGACGAATCTCCCGCTGCGGAGGGTCACGTCCGCCTCCGCCCCCCGCCCCCACCGCCAACGCACGCACGCCGCATCCCGAGAGGCCTCCCCGGCCGCCGCGCCGTGACATCGTGGCCTTCGCCGCAGGATGGACACTCGCCCCTTGGCCTCTGTACTTCTCTGACGTCTTTCAATAGTGATGCCATATCGGTAACAAAGACCGAGAGAGATGGCTCAGTGCATCAACTGATGTCACTGCTGTACCTCTGACCGGAAGATCCTAGGACCGGAAGGTCCGTGTAAACTACGTGTTCAGTCGCTGTCTGAAGAAGAATTCTAGCTGCCGGCTGCTCTGATCGGTAGTTTTCCGTGGTTTCTTCGATCAACACCAGGCGAATGCCGGAGCAGTACCCTACCAAAAGGGCCACGGACCGCGCGCGATTTTTCCTACATCTTCCTTCTCCTATTCTCACTTCTTACACACACACACACACACACATTTCGGGGGCTTAGAGCTTGTCCCGGCTGGGGCGGTGCCCCGTTGGTGGAAGAAACCTGATTGAGGAAAACCCTGCTAGCCGACGGTAGGTCGGCGCCGAATCTCGTCCTCCAGCGAAGGAAAGATCACCGCCACCTCCCGGGCAAAAACATGCATTGCACTTACGTGACGAATGATCCTGGTAGTTGACGTGCCCGGCATCACTAAAACTATCTATGAATTCAGCCAATCAATCGATGATAAAGCATCGATGATCAAAATTAAAACGTTGATGTTAATAACACATGGGCGAAAAACCATTCATGTGTTTGAACATCGATGTCGCGAACTGGTTTAGTAACATCTCATGTTAAATTCTCATACAAAATTTACGTTGACGGGATCAGTGTTTGTTAATTCACCGATTAAGAGTACGAGAAGAAGGGCAGCCCCTCTGTCCATAGCGAATTACTTGACCGCCTCTCACTGTGCGACATGAATATGAAGAAAGAGGAAATACAAGGGCAAGGCGGACATCTCGGGTGAGAGACAGTTTGGTCAATGAAGGTAGTTCAAACAGCGCTGCTATGGTTCCAGCACAAGAACTAGCAGGGTACCATGAGTTATTATTTCGTATTTTAATTTTTTCAGTATTGTGATCAAGGAAATGTTTCATTTGGAACAAAATATCGGTTAATGTTTAAAACATGGATGTTTTGAAAACGTCGACATAGATGTCGCATCACTACTTCTAATGCAAGTCGAGAATCCATCAAAGGAGACTTTCGCGCCGTTCTGTTGTACAGTTTTTCCTGTTTAGATGATTATATTTGTGATTTGTAATAATGCTTGAAGACTTACGACTTGCTCCAATTTATGGATCGTTAATGTAGTAGTAAATGGAGATGGAAACACTTTTTTGCGCATCATTTCAATTTCTATAATACCTCATTGAAAGTTTTTAAGCATTTATGTCTATTAATTGTGAGGAAATAAAATTATGTATAAATGTTGCAGATTAATGACAATAATTGTTATAATGTAATACATTCTATAATTTCCGACTGGTGTAAAAAGTCGTATTTTGGTTAGCCTTATTTAAATCGATCGGAAAATATCAGAATTTGTTGAGAACGTGTTGCTTGTGAAAAAGTGATCATATGGAATCATTTATTTTATATGAGACATAAAAACTTTGTGATTCTCTCAACTAAAACAAAACAAAAAAAAGCAACAACAGTAATATTAGCGTTTGAATTGAAGCAAGCAAATAATTATTTGTTTTGATGTTGATTCAGAGCAGAAAACGACGAGGTTCACTGGAAGCGAGCGAGCGGTTCGTTGTTTGTTCGGATGTTTTTATGGAAGCTCATTTAGAGCGTTTAATGCACAGTTTGGTTGCGCTGATCGATTTTTTCCTCGACGGTGCTCCTGTTGCGCGCGCGGGGGCTCCGTAATTAGTGACGCAACGCCCACGGGCCGCGGAGAGGGGCAGCGCGCCGCTCACTCGGAACCCCGCTCCGCTCAGGCGCGCTCCGCCGTCCCCGCCCCCCGTCCCCGCTCCTCCCAAGTCGCGATCCGCTCCGCTTCACCCGCCGTGCCCCGCTTCGCTCCGCCGCGCTGAGCGCGCCCGGGCCCCTGGTTTACTCGAGCCACTCGCCGGGACCAGGCCCCTCAGGCGCGGCGCTGGATAAAGTTGAATGACTCGCTGCGAATGGATAATATCCTTTATTATCCACCCATCTTGAAAACAGAGGCCAATCCATGATTTTTCTGGTGTGGTGTGCGTGCGCGTGCGCGTTGGCGTGGGCGTGTGTGTGTGAATGGGGGGCTATAGGTATGGGTGTTCAGCCGATTACATGTTACCTTTTAAATAAATTTCTATTTATGCTGAATATAAAATGTTTGTTTCTTAACTTATAGTTAATTTTTTAACGTAAACAATCGATATATTGAATGAGTTTCGTTAGCATAGAAAATTAGTGAAACCTTTTTTTAAATTATATATCATCGGCTTGAGGGAGAGCTGACGCTCCATTAGCCCCCGCCCCATCTTGAATTTTGTTGAGGATGAGCAAAACAATAGGACATACCAGTGGAGGAATCAGGGAGAGGGCACCGAAGCTATGTATGCCTCGACTGGTTTAATTTTTTAATGTAATATTACACAGTTTATTCGAAACAATTCAGACATACCGATCGCATTACATTCCCCATAAGCCCGAGTGAATGACATTCCAAGACGAAATTTATTTTCTGAAATGTGATATATCTATTGGACAAATTTAGGAAGAGGGTGGAAATGAAGTTGGTCTCTTCCACAAATACTTTCAGAATTCGCCCGTTTCAGAACTTTTTTCTCACTAGAACGATGTACAACCATACTCATATTGGAGTAGATCGACAATTACTGTTCAAAATGTGTGGGATTTATGTAAAAAACGTGAATAATAGACATAAATAGTCTGTAGAATACTAATGTAAAAATAAAAATAATATAATAAGCAATTCGTAAGTAACAATTACTTTCTCCGTTTATTAACTTGACAATTAAACTCACGATACTAATGTGACGTCACGCTGCCAAAGTGACTAGAAATCGTGTCCGTGCTGGCAGGTATTATCATACCTACCTGAGCAGAACGTGCAGGCTACGATTAGGGAATCGGCGTGCTATGTCTCTACGCTGGAATGAAATTCGCTTTCAATATCTGGATCACCGGGCAGCGTGGAGTAGATTTATGAAATTGCTTGTAAGCTAGGAGATGACTGGACGTCCAGAGGTGGCGTATGAGTTGCATCGTTCTAGCCAAATTGCGTTATTGATCTAATTACTCCAGCATGTGTGGGCCCTTTCATCTGAAGTGAACGTAAATACGCCAGTATTAATTTCCTACAATGTGTTGCCGCCAAATGTTAAGGACGGGACATAAATTAGTTAAATGACTTGAATGACGACATTGGGGAGTGGCCCATCTCATTATTTCGACTGATAGAAATCAATGAAAGATGAAACTGTGATGGAGAAAGTCAACTTTCAGTTCCTGAAAAACCTGAGAGAGTAAATTTCATATAATTTGATCTGGATGTGAACCATGGTCTCAGTTTGAAGTCAGAAGTTCTGACAGCCACTTGACATGAAAGAATCATAGGACGTTTTCTAGCTGATATCGTAAGGTGGCAATCGAAATTCGATTAGGAGCTCAAGACATTCATTCTACAATATTTCCAAACTCTAACCTTCCAGGAAGATAAATGAAGAGTATCTTGGCCTTATTAATAAAACTACTTAATTCTTCTCGCTGCATTCATAGTCACTCTGAGTAATCATACGTGCGCATACTTGTATATTCCATTGAAATATTAATCGTCGTTACTATAAAAGCAAAGAATACTAATAACTCTTGCTTGCTGGCCTTACACCAAGAGGTACTAATTTAGGATATGGACAAACTCAGAGAGCTGTCGCACCTGCAGGACCCGTGGGAGGCAAGTCTCGCTGGTTTGAGAGTTCCGTGTTTGTAGAGAGTCGCCACACACACACACGTGGTGCGGCCCTGGCTGTCTGCGCCGTCACGCACGTCCACGCACAGAGTACGCCCTTCTTCTCAGCCTACGCTCTGTCGCTGTGTCGAATTCGCGCGTATGAATGTGAGTGAGAGCTAACCACATATCAGGATGTTTTATCCTCTCAAGTAAATAGAACAAACGCAGTAAACTGTTTACTTTGTTAAAATGTGGTGACCAAGTGTACTGGAGTAAGGGGCCGTAGGATGTAGAAATATGTCGGGAGAGTGCGCGTATCTTGTTCGGTTTGAAAATGTGTTTCTTTCAACAGCTTGATGACAACAGTGTTTCTCAGTTTAGACATCTTGTTTGCCTCATTCAATAATTGGCTTAATGCGATGAAGTAGGATACAATAATACGATTTCTCTGGATAGAATGGAAAGTGACCGTTACGTAGGTGCCGCACGTTATATTTCTGCTGAGAGAAATATCTTACGTGTAAAACATTGTATTAAGCGTATCCGATATTATTGAGGCAGATCAAAATGATATTGAAATAATTAGCTGAGTTAGTTGGCCAAATTGTAATAACAGAGGACTACGCAGTTACACTCGAAATGTGGATTGACAACTCTTTCTATACATCCTTCTTCAAATTCTGATTCTGAAACAAAAAGAAAAGTATGCAGTTCTTTGAGGTTTAACGAAGCGGGTATGAGTACATTCATTCTTCTTTGCTTGTTGCTTGACACCCTTGTGAACATAAAGAAGTGTTCAGTTTTGATTATAATACTTCCATTGTGTACGTTCTTTTTGTCAACGATTGAACACAGTTGTACGGCTCCTTTCTTTGAAGTTTGCCTTAGACTTCCAAACCTAATACTCCAGATCGATGAAAGGAGAAAGGCCTATAGATTAAGACGTGGTCATCCTATCTCTGTTGTACCTGAAAATGAGATGACGTGGTTTAGGAAATAATGAGATCGTGAAAAGGGCGATGTAGTGAAAAACTAACTTTCAGTGTACTCTGAATGACGTTACATGACTTCATAGACCTGCTGATGCAGTCTTTCGTGACGTGTATTATGATGATAAACTGTTAATATTTGTGGTTTCTCTTTTGCTTGTATTATTCGACAGGTGCGCTATTCTATACTTTCAATCGTCCGCAGTTGGTGTCCATATAGTTGGGTATTGTCAGGTCTTATTTAGTTGCGCTCTAGCTGTGCTGTTCGTAGTCCTTACGAGAGTTAAATATGCCCATGGCTAGTTTACCAATTATTCAAACAGACTTGGTGAAATGAAACTCAGAGAGTAAAACACAATCAGTTTGTTGGAGACGTGAACAAAGTATACAGATTTCAAATGTGAAATCTAAACTGATAGTAAACGCCTCTCAATACTGTCTTATAAACTATACACTCTTACCCCCACTTCTGTTGCCAGGTAACGGGTGGAGAGAGGGAGGCATTTGCGACGCCCGTGAGTCGATCGCGAGTTGGGTAACCAATTTTTAGGATATGCGATCGCGCCGATCGAGAGAGCTTCGATATCAAAAAGAATCGATGTCTGAAGAATCGCTACAAACCTCAGAATTGCGAGAAAATAAATGATATCAGGATAGATCAAATGGGTACGCGTCAATTATTGAAATACGCTGGACACTATCTGACTGAGAAGAGAGATCGGAGTTCCGAGTTAGAGCTTATCGTGGTTATGAAGGGTGCCATTTCCTCAGCTCTAATTAAATATGTACGTCCTCTCTCGCTCTGCAGTACGTTCTGTATCAGGTGCTGTCGGTACGCTGGAAAATAACTCGAGAGTGAAAAATAGGGCTTTTAAATGCCAGTGTCGTTGACATCTTCATTGGCGTTTCGGGATCGCTCTCTCTTGTACAGGAAGACGTCTTTCCAAGTGACCGTATGTCTGAGGGATTCCTCGCCACCCGAGAGCAGGTTATTGGGTGTGCGGCGAGGGCGGCGGAAGCGGAAGTCGTGTCAGCGCTGTGACGTGTCCGCCGCCGCGCGCGCGGATTCTGGGGCGACCGCGGGCGCGTCTGGCCCTTCCGGCCGCCTCCCTGGGAACTTGGTCAGCCAACCGGCCTGCGAAGCGCGCTCCTGGCTTCGACGCCAGAGGCGGGCGAGGAGGCGGACGGTCTTTTTCAAGAAGTGACGGCGTTGCGGGGGACCAGGGGCGGGGCGGAACTGCGTTGCAGGGACTACGTAATATGTTACATCTTAGTGTTGAGAATGGAAATAAACGTCCACAGTAAAGTATAATAATTTTTATTAATTGTTACATATCCAGAATTCCAGAGTTCTTTTCTCCCATTATGGATTGCCACAAGGTATCTGCTACCATGACGGAATTTATTTTACATCTAAGTACATTTTCTTAGACATTTAGCTTCGAGTCAAAACATACTTATGTTTTCACTTTTGCTTATAAGTACATTTCACAGTTCACTATCTTGCGACCATTTCTAATTCGTCGAATGACCAGAGAGGGGTATAACTGGGTCTATCTTTGGTTGTTTTTACTCTACTTAAGTCAGTGCTTAAAAACTCAAATATTGTGACTTCCGTCTCAACAATAATACATTAAATAATAAACATACCTACGTAATAACACATAATACTATAAACAATTGCTACTATGAACAAGTCTCAGATTATGTCGAATTCTACAAGTCTTTAATTATTGTTTGCCCGAATCTACAAACACTGATATGTGTTTTTCGTAAATCATGACGGTCATTTCTGACTGTCGTAAATATATAATTTGGAACAATATTTATAATGAATTTCATGTTTAAAAAATTACCAGCCCAGAGGTACAGTTTAAGTTAAAAATTAAAAAGCCGATGCGTGAAAAAGGGATTAAAACGAACTGTAATCATGACGAATTGCTCTTCAGTATTCTTTTGCCACGGAAGAGATAGAAATACATTTACTACAGAGCGAATATAAGGGCTACGAAACATACATTAAACCTCGTCCGTCTGGAAAAAATGTCTTATATGAAGTATTAAAAGCTTAGTCTTTGCAAGACACTTTTTTTTCACAAATTTATGTACGTCGTCTACCTTTTGTCGTTATATTTTGGTATTCCATTCCTAATAACACTTCTAAAGTTTCCTTAATTTCTTTTTGCGGATTGATCTCGAAATTGTGATATCACATGGATAAATTTCCTTTAGCATACAAACCATAACATGGCATTTCAATCAGAAAATGAACGCAAAGACTTCGTCGGCTTATGAAATCAAATTTATCATAAAAGCGTTTTTTTTTTTTTAATTTCCAGCGTCTCGTCCAACTTCTGGGGTGCGAGTTTCTGTGTAACTTAATTTTCTCTCGGTTTTGGAAATAGAACCTTAAGTTCCAACGATAACTTTTGTCCCGGTGTGAATTGAGAGCAAAGCGAAGGAATTTTCGGGTCTACTTTTTTCATTATTTAGTAATCTGGTGCGTAATTGAAACTTCCCCTTTGTGCTGTACTTCGAAATTTGATTTCTGGGATGTGCTGGCGAAAAAAAATTAATGAATTGAGAAGAGGGAACTAGTGGTTCAGAGTCGGCGATCTCCTCGCGTTTGATCCGCAGCAGAGTTTTAATTTTCTTTTCTCTGGTGTATGTAAGCTGCGATATGTGAACTTCTCATTAGAAGATGGTTCCTAATACAAGAGATGAAAATTTAGCTTGATAACCCCAAATCTGATATACTACAACCACGCATACTACTATAAAGGTGTTCACGAGGTTAATTCGTGCTTTCATTTTCTTCTCAGAGACATTTATTTATCTTCATATTTTTTGGAATGCTTCTCTTGATGAATATGAAAGTGGTGTATTCAGGTTGACGCTTTAGGTTTTTCTGTGACACAATAAGATTAAGACAATTTCAAGCCAGTTTGTAGTGTTAAGGGACGTATTATTTTACGTAGATGGCGAAATACATTCATATCAGAGTCTACTAAAAGAACAAGGACACCCTCCTCATCATATTCCTGTAAGATGATCTTGTGCATTTGTTGAGTGGAGTTATCTTTATGCCTTAATTAATTAAGTACAAAAGTCGCTACCTTTCCTTAAAGAGAATATTGCTAAATCAAAAAATGAAGGCGTTCTGAAAGATTTTCTTATATTATAAAAATGAAAAAATAATTCAATTTTTTAATGTTTAAAACAATCGCAGTAAAAAACGATTACACTTAAATCAACCAATTACGGTTGGTCGATATACAATGTACTACTTACTTAATGTTAGTATTCGGCTGTAATTTGTTTTGCTTAAAAAATTGTTGAAGAATTTCTGAAGCTTTGAGTGTTTTCATTTGTTTGAGAAATAGGAAAAATAAAATATTATTTAAATAAATTGATAGAAATTAAAATTTCACGCGAATTGGTGAGCTTCCTTTTTGGTATTAGTAATAGTTATAAATTATAATTTGAATTTTTCCAAATCGTCTTGTAGTTGTTCTCAACATATGCTATTATCCTTACTTTGGAGATGTACATATGTATGCTGTATATACGGTTTGATTCTTAAGATATTTTCCTTAATTTAAACGTCATGAACAGAATAACAAAAAACTGTGTGTAACGTGCTACGAAAGATGTTTATTTTGTGGACGTTTTCTTAAATTATGGGAGCTCTACCCTTCGGATTCGATTCCCGGTCAGTCAAGATAATAGTGTGCGTTTTCCTTGCAATGTCCCAGTATATGTTGCTGTGTGACGATGACAAAATTCACTTCTCAGGTTGAGATGACCGGAATACGGCGTGGGGATGTCTACGTGCTGACCACACGTACCCCCTTAAACCATGGCCGCGAGGCAGGGACGTCGTCGGTAGGCCTGAGCCCGTTCACTGGCCGCCAAATACATACATTCAGTTATATATTTATAATATAATTTAATAATTAGCAATCGTATGTTCTCAATAACAATGAGTAACGATCTGTAGCACTGTTACAAATCTGTAGATCTGTTAGCACGATCTGTATGGGAGTGAAAGCATTTAATTTTGAGTTAACCAAAGTTGGTCGAACTAAAAATCGAAGTTTCCAAGTGTTTGCCGTCTTCTTCCCCCCCCCCCCCCGGGGGAAAATTTTGTTCCCGAGGAACCGGAACGGCGTTCCGCCAGAAATGAAGCACTGCCGATAGTGCAGTTACATGAGCGCGCGTTGCGTGCCGTGGCTCTTCCTTCCGGTGGCCGGCGCGAGGGCGATCGCGCGGGCGGGCGCTCGCTTTCCTTTCCCGCGCCGCCTCCTCCTCCGCCGCCCCCGCATCGCGCCTTGGGCGCCCGCGGCGGCCCTTCGCGTGTCGCGCCCCGCCGCCGCCGCCGCCGCCGCCGCCGCCGCCGCCGCCGCCGCCGCCGCCGCCCCGTCAGAGGCGTCAGGTCCCACGCGTCGCTACGGTTTTTCTGGCCGGCGTTAATAGAGCCCCGGCCTGTTGTTTGTTTGTGTTTCTTTTACCAGGAAAATCTTACGTTCCTCTTTCGGTGAAAAAAGGGTGTATGGAGAAGTGAAGCCGGTTCACATAAGACATGACTCATCACCGACGGCTCGTCCAAAGAACACGGGATTGCAGTCTTGTTTGGAAGTGCTATCTCGGACATCAATCTTGTTCATTTTATTTTTAATGCGTCAAATATCTCAACGTTACTTAAATGAAGCAGCAATTACGCCTGTCCTTTCTATTTGGCTGTTCTCTTTCAGTTGGTCTATTTGTGAACGTTCCGTTTATTATATGTTTTCACTTTCTGATGTAATCTTGATAATCGCAGACAGATTTTCGGGAAAGATAATTTAATAATTCATTACTAAGGCCCCATTTAATTTTATTTAAGTCCCTAAACAATCAATATGAAAATAAAGCGATAATTAGGATTAGTTCTGAGAACTAAAGAGTCATATTCAGAATGAAAGTCAAACGAAATAACTGTTTATTGCAGAACTCGGAATTATGTCAGAAGAAGAAGGCATTGAACCACGTAGGGATGATTAAGTATCTGCGCGATTCCATTATATTTTTTTATCGTGTGTATACGGGGTTATATTTCTATATTTATGTCTTTGTAGATAAATGAAACAACAACTCTCCCAAAGGCGACTGCTAGCCAGAAATCTTTACGTTTACTTCCTTTACCCCTACCTCGTATTTTATCTTCGCTGAGACGATGTTGCGCGCGGGGCCTGGGGCAAACGTTCATGTTAGAGCGGGCAGTGAAAGCGCGGTCCAGTATTCTGTCAGCAGAATATTGTGAGAATGGATTACATCTATTATAGTTCCTTGAGTCATGCTTTCTAATCGGCGATACTCTACTCCACTGGGTATTTCTGGGAGGAAAATCGTTCAAGATTCTTTCTAAAAATCAAAATAGAAGTTTGGCCACAAATTATGTCCATGAAGTAGTGCAGTTTTGTTCTTGCAATTTCTCAAATATCATTGTTTAACCAGATTTATAACAAAGCCAGCTGACATGAAATCAAAAATATACTACTTAACTGGTTGTTAAGTATAGGATAACTAACTGCTAATAATATTTATTTTTTCTCATATTTTCTATTTAAAAAAACAAACGGCAACTCACAGATCTTGAAGAAAATACAGCCAATGCATTGAATTGAAAGTAGAGAGGAGAACTCAAAATACTCGTATATCGAGGAACATATGTATACAATAAACGTGTTAGTTTTTGATTTTGGCCTTGAATTAAACGCTCCTTTACGCCAGCTAAACATGTTCCCACAATACAAATCCATTCTCGAGTACGCATTTCGGCACGGTATTTAACGCCTAATAATTTTTAAACTAGCAAGCAGAACACAATTTATTGCTAACGTATTATGCAAATGGTTATGAACTGTTTGTTGATATAGCCGTTGAAATAAGTGCTGTCAACTTTAGCTAGAAATGTTCCCAAAATGCATACCCGCGCGCTCGAGTTCGCACTGCGGCACGGCAAACAATGCTTAAAAATTGTTAAACTAGCGCGTGTTTTTAAACTGATAGTTCGAAATAAACTGTTCTGCTCTCAAGTTTAAACATGCTATGCTTGGATTGTCGTGTCGCAGTGCGAAATCGAGCGGGTGGGTTTTTGTAATACGGGAACATTTTCAGCTTAAGTTGACGAGGGCTTAATAAACAAATAGTGTGGTACATTATTATACACATGTATTGTTATACATAATTATGTTGTTTTCTGCTATCTAGTTTAAAATTAATGATTATCTTTCATTGTGTTCTGTTGTAGTGTGACAGCCAGCTTTATGGGAATTCTCAAATTATTTCATGTCGCGTGCAACATCTTTGAAAGAACCGTTATTATCACGTGTCTTTATCTTGTGTTGTCAGTATTATAACTCACTTTCGGCGGCGATGGTGTGACAGTTAGCGTACCGGACTGTTATACCCAAGCTCGCGGGTTCAAACCCGATCGAAGCCGTGGATTTTTAGGGCGACAAAATCCTTCGTACGCCTTCCTTCGGAGAGGAAGTAAAGCCGGCTGTCCCATGTTAGTAGATTTACTTGCATGTAAAAGATCCTCAAGCCTGAATGACGCCTCTGAGCTAAATTCAAAAATCGCCTGTTTCTCGCCCAAGAAATACCTCCTTTCTCTACTAGATAAAAGGAGCGTAGCGAAATTGGCGTGGTCAGACGGAAGAGCGGGCCTGATGGCCCGAGTCTCGCCACGTAAAATAAGGCAAATTCAATTCAATTCAATTCAATTCACTTTCATCCATCGTTTCATGCTTACTGTCCTAGTTGGCAGTACTCTTGTACGCGCATACACATTAAAAACGTGTAATGGTAAAAGTGGTATTTTCGTGCATTGTGAATGGTCGTGCGTTTTTATTGAGGACCGTGCATGTACCGCCGTTGTGTGTTCAGAATTCCATGCACCACATTTTACGTTGGTGACATTGACTCTCGTGTCCGGCTCCTCAACGTCCTGTCAGTTCTTTTTTTTTTTCTTGTGGGGGGCTCAGGGGTCATTAGACTGTGATTATGCGTGTGCGGCGGAGGCCGGCCGCCGCAGAGCAGCTCAGCGCGGCACGTGCCCCCACGCCGCCGCCGCATAATTACCCTATCGGAGAGGCGTATTAATCTTAATGCAATCGGGAGCGCATTAACGGTTTACGGGCCGCGCGCAAAGAACACTCCATTAAGCCGAAGGTGCACGCAGGCGCCCGCCAGCCAGCGCGGCCGCGCCGCCGCCGCCGCCGAACCCACGGCCGCCCCGCGCGGGTCGCGATGCCACGCCCTAAGTAATGGGGTGGCTCTCCCCCTCCCCTACTTGCTCCGACCCGCCCTGACCCGCGCGGCCTCTCCCGGCCCGGTCGCCCGCTCGCCCTCCCTCCCGCTCGCCTCCTATTCTGAGGTTTATAACCAAAGTTTGCACCCAGGCCGCCTCCGCTGCTGCTGCCGCCACCGCCGCATGCAGCCGCCCGCTACGGCCAGCCATTACGAGGTTAATACAACTTGCAAAGCTCGCCCGCTCGATCGCTGCTCATAAATGATAATCAGTTAGTTGGCGAGCAAGAAAATCCCCTTACGGATTTGCTCTTCGAAGCGGCTGAAGTTTTACGTGAGAGGACCTAAGAGGAGAGCGACTCGGTGCTGGCGGCGGCCGCGCCTCTCGGAACTCTGCATGTAATTTACTGCGTGTCTCGAACAAGGAGAGGGTGGAAGGAGTCGCCTGTGCGCGGTAGAAGCAGCAGCAGCAGCAGCAGAAGCAAAAGCGGCGGTGCCGGCGAAGAGGCGCGGGAGGGGTAAAAGACGACCAACCGAGGAGGATGTTAGTAAATCATGAAACACAACACGCTCGCCTCGTTTCTCTCCCTCTCTCTCTCTCTCTCCCTCCTTCCCTCCCCCTGTTTCTCTCTCTTGGCCGCGAGCTGGTGCGCGGAGGCGTCGGGGCGGGACAACGGAGCGGAACGGAGCGGGGCGGAGGAGGGTGAGGAGGGTGAGGAGTATAGGCGCGACGGCGCGGGGGGCGTGGTCGATCCGGGCGGCTGGATATTAAAATCTGGCGCCGAGAGGGCGGGAAGTGCCGCCTCGGCCGCCCTCGTTCGCGCCGCCGCTTCGCGGGTTTTAAGTTTTTCCGCCCCGTCTGCGCGCCCGCTGCGTTTTATTTTATTGCGGCTTCTGCGCTGCCCCCCCCTCCCCCCCCCCCCCCGCTCCCGGCTCGCAGCTCGTCGCTCGTCGCTGGTGCCTTCCGCGAGCGATACGGCCCCGGGCATAGTTAATGCTCCACTCGAAGCGCCGAGCTCTCGTTACTGGGCGCCTCCCGCTTGCTGCCCACTCCGCCCGTGCTCTCTGCCCGCGATCGCCCCGCCGCCAGCAGCTTGCCCATTCGCGCGCCGGCCGGGGCCTCGTTCCCCCGGTCCGCGCGCCCCTTCTTCAGCTGCCTCCCCTACCTCTTTGCTTCCGCCAGAACCCTCACCTGTTCGCCTGGTCATTCGCTCATACGCCAACCCTTCCGCCCGCTTTCCCTTGCACTTGATGATTTTCGTAGTTTCTGCCATTGTGTGTAACGTTTTGTCAAATTTTCTCCTGTGTACTACGAAACAAAATTAATTGTTCTCGATAATTTATTTATTTCGGTTTGCAAGTTATATTGAAAAAATGAATTTTTAATTGAATGTTCTTGCGAAGAAAATTTGTATATAAAACTTAAAATTACTTCTTTGATTTCTGGAATCAATGGAACTATTATTTCCAATTATTGGCCTTTTTCAAACTTCGATATTATTTCCCGGAACCGTCCTTATTCTGGGTTTACATTCGCTAACCATCTCCGCCTCTCTCTAATCGCTTGTGCGTGGCCGTCATTCCAGGTATTGTCCAACCTGTAATTTGTTCCCTGTTCCGCGCGGAGTATTTCGCGCACTCACACTTTCCATCCACCCCCACCCTCCACCCCGCTCGCTGTGGTGCTGCTGCCCTTTCGCCCGCCGCCGCGCCGTCTCCCGGCCTCCTTCCGCGGCGCGCACCCGCCCGCCCCGCCCCGCCCCGCCTCGCCCCGTCCCCTCCGCCCCGCCCGGCCCACCCCCTTCCCCAGCTTCGCTTCGCCCGTTCACCGGCGGCCTTTCCCGCGCTTCCCGCTGCCGTCCCTGAGAGACGCTTCCTACGAGACGATCACACGCTGGAGGGGTGAGATCTCTCTCCTATTAAGCCTGTGACATGTTTCTCTGTGTACGAGTATCAACAAGTTACAAACATCGACTCAAAGACAGAACCCGCGTGAGTGGCGGAGACACATTGGTGTCTTCCGCCGCCCACACTGCATACCTAACCATTGGCTCTCGGCTGGCGAGGAATTCCCTGGAACCTATTCGCATCTTTGATTTGTTGATGTTTCCGGGCACGTCAGCTGCTGCTGAGTGGTTCCGTAAGTGTAGTTTGTACTTATCACGAAAGGAAACGGTTATTCCATTCCCGCTGGATGGTGAGATCCGGTGCCGACCTACACTTGGACATACGAGGTATTCCTCCACCAGGTATCTCCCACCAGCGAGGCACCTCCCCAATCGGAACAAGCTCTGAACTCCCGACATGTGTGGTGCGTACGTGCTCGCGTGTGTGTTTGTGTGGGTGTGTGGATAAGGCATGCGGAGAGGACAAGGATGAGGGAGCAAAGGTCCTTGACCAATTTTTAAGGTATTACTTGTAAGACATTCGCCGGGTATTGATGGGAAAGTCGATAGAAAACTACCTACCTGAGCAGCTGACCGCTAGAATCCTTCTCCACTCAGCGTCTAAATGCGACCTAGCTGCACAGCTAGAATCGAAAATCCGCACCGTCGGAACACGCTCCCTCGGACTGTTCCTGCTCCAGTGACAGCGGCAATGCTGGCTGTTCGGACTTACGTTCACTTAGAGTGACATCTTTCTTTACGAAGGAAATCGAACACATCTTGAAAAGGTGAGACGTTCGGAATGTGTTTCACTGTCAATGTGTGTCAACAAGTAAGAGGAACTGAAAGGCAGAATTCACTCGTTACATGTCAGCTAACAGCCATGAATGTTTTATAATACATAAGCGAAATACACGTGGTTATTAATTTAAGTGACGATAATAAATTAATTTACACATTCCAGTTTTTTGTAACAGGGAAGTTTCTGTCAATTTTAATATGTTTATTTTATGTATGCTGTTTGTGAAAACTATTTAATAAATCATTAGCATTGTTTATTTGTATTAATACGGATAGTATTCCATTTTATGAGCATGGTTTCATAAACTGACTTGTTTATTTAAATTATAATTGGCAATGATAATTTTGTACCACACCATTTTAATCGCCATGGAATGCATTTTACCGTGATGGAAGAAGAGTTCATGTAAACTTCCTTTGGTTCGTCCTTAGTAGGTATATGACGACAACTTGGGAAAGGTAGTATTTGGTAGTGTTTTTAACGTGCTCTGGATATCAATCTTCACACATGTTACGTTATTGTAGAGGAAATAGTGTGCTTAAAAAGTATTTTAAAAAATCAAAAAATTGAGAAGTGATAGAATACCCTGCCTATATGAAATAATCAGTTTGTGAGGAAATACCAAGAGCTTCGAAATTGGAATGGAAACAGAAGAAATGGAATTAAGACTGGTTTATGTTGTGAATTATTGTACGTACATCTGTGTCAAATTTTCCAATAGTTTTTGCAAGCATACTGCAAAATGTGACTCCTTGAGTGAAAATGGGCTCTTCGAGCCTTACACGTATTATGCATTGTTAAACTTTCATGCACCAATTATTCGAACGATCGCAGTTTTCCTTTTGCCTTGTACATCGAAATACGGCGGTTTTATTGTACAAGATTTGTTCAATAAAATGTATATTTAAATTCTTATTTCTGTGAACTTAGCAGGCTGTTACCCTGATTACATTTGTCGTATTAGGTTACCAGTGCCAACATGAAAATCACATTGCAATGCTTGGTATCTACTCTAATCAAATAAAGAAAACCACCTGGAAAACAGCTGAAATGTTGTCTTCGTAAGGCCTTCTTCATTATTTCCCGACGACTCCTCTAAATCTACATCAGGGCTGACGATATTTCTCTCTTGAAATTTTCCCATTATTCCAAAATACCTGCCAGAGTAAATTTTTTCTCCTCTTTAACGAGAATCTATTTGTTCCGATTCCTTTCATTTCTATCCTCACACGCTCTTCCCAGGAAGAGTTTGCATTACTTGGGACGGAGGGTATTGCGGTGCTCGGGTTGGGAATTGTGTCTGTCGGCGTTTGCAATAACCGTGCCGGCACTTCCCCAGCAGTGCCGCCCCTCGCCATTTTCTTGGCGTCATTCTTCACGAACTGCTTTCCGCGCCCCGCCCCCGCGACCTGCCGCTCACTGCACCCCGCTTCACACGCTGCACTCTCCGTATGCAACGACACCTATCGCCGAGTAACTGCCTTTGCCTGAGATTGCAGCAGGTGTTTCCAGACGGTGGTAAGCGAACCACTCAAAGCAATGAAGGAGGTACGTGAGCTAGTCCGAGGAAAACTCTATTGCAGTGATACCTTCCTAAACGGCCACCTCAATAGGCGGTCACTTCAATTCGCGGCTAATTTTTCGTGGTACTAATTTCCCACGACACACGTGTAAATTATTCTCTTAAGCTGTCACGTGACCTCGCGGTAAGCAGCCGGGCGCATTTCGTAGATTAATCTGTCTCGACGTCATTACAACTTCGCTGCTTTGAGACAGCACAGACGTGAGTGATGAATATTGCTGTTCCAGTATCTTCGCGCCTAGGTCAGAAATATTGTGTGAGTCGCTATGTTGCGTGAGGATTGTTTTAGATTAGACTATTTTCATTATTTCTTTGAAGCTTCTTCGTTGTCTGAATGGCGAGTCTAAATTGAGAATTAAGTCTGCGAATAGGAAAAAAACAAGGAGTAGCATGGAAAAGGAAAAAAAAATCGAAAGCGCCGGGTGGTATGATTTTGAACATAAATTGTTAAAGTGAGCACGTGCAAAAAAGTATCCCGTCTTTTGTAGTTTAAATAAAAATAATAACTTTTTGAAAACAGTATATCTTTAAAGTAAACACAACTTCATTAGATATAGCATTATTAGACTTACGTCTCCTTTCCATATCATAATCATCATTAAGGTAATAGCTAGGCAGTCATTTTTCTCAGGAAACAATTGTGACCTCTTAAGGTAGGTTTCATTCTGTATTGAAACGGATAGCCGGTAAATATAGTGGGTGCTGAAAACTAGTGGTAATGAACGAATACCACTCTGATTGTGGAGGTTTGAACTTTTACACTTTGCATACATGTAATTATAGAAGAAATTCCACTGATTCCAACTGCGCCAGTTCAAGAACGATACTAATTATTGTTCAACAAAACAGGAAGGCCTTGCAAACACTTGTATAGTCCTGAAATTGTCTATGTCAGATTTTCAGAGACTTAAGACTATTTTTGTATTTTATTTGAAAATAAAATGTCTGGGTTACTGATATTTCGAAATCCTCGTACATTTTAAGTGGTATTCCGTGACATAAAAACTCCTGGCTTGGTGGTAAGCTGGGGTGGAAATGGCATTACTGGGTTGTTGGAACACATTCATTACATGACTTGCAGTTTGATTTCTTTGCTGTTTGGAACATACTAAGACACTGAAGTGAAATACTGGGTTTTTATTCTTATATCTGTAAACTCGTGCGCGTTGCGGTAGTGTATTACCAGACATTTTTGTGTTCTTCAATAAGCGCCTACTTCTTTGTTGTCTCAGTTTGCTCAGCACATATCATAAAGCTTTATCATTGACGCATAACTAATTTCTTGGTAATACGATTTTGAAAGTAGATATGCTAAAGTTTTTTGTTTTATTATAATTTTATATACGAATATAATCGAGTTGAAGAAAAGAAATCTCAAACGAGGGAAAGAAATGGAGAACTGAGATAAATTTTACTACCATAATTCACCATTTACGAAAATTCTAATTCTGCTGATAATGCTGTTCTTTTCTTTTTTTGCATTCGGCCGTAGTCGTTAGCGATGAACTGTAAATTGAAACACAGTGCATTTTCTTCTTCAAATTATTGTTCTCTGTGTACCTCTGGTGTAACTCCTTCCGCATCAAGGACTTTGGACTGTTGGCTGAGCAACTACTGGCATTGCCTCCCTCCTTAGATACGACTGGTAATTCACAACGATAGATGTGTAATCGTTTACTGTGAATCGGCAAAAGCACGGGAAATGATGAATACATTCTTCCATCTTGACACTGCTCGTATATCAATAATGTAGTTGTTATGAGAGACCAAAAAAGTTCAAACAAGGACTTCGTGTAAAGTATCTCCAAAATTCAAAGAATATTTTTCAAATTCGCACTGCGTTGATATGACCCAGATCGATTGAGGAATATTCATTTTGGAAAAAAATGTTATGAATGGGAAAGGCGCAATTGTTGTTGACGTACGGACAGACACATGTTAAAAGAAATGTTTAAAAAATAGATTTTCCGCAATATAACATAACTTTTCTATTCTTCTGTATGAGAAAGTAAAATTTGTAAAAGTTACGTATACCATCAATGCCGGGTTGACCGATTTATTGATTGAGAAATTGTACTTGTGAGTTTCTAGATGGGCATGTCCTTGTTGAGTAGTGTGGTTATCTAGTTGAAAAATGCATGGGTTTTATTCGAAGCAGGTAAGGCGAGGCTTCTTTGGCGGCGTGTGGTAGAAGAAAATCTCTAAAGGAACAGGGAGCAACAGTGTCAAAATTCTCCTGGGCATCTGGTCTTCTCGAGACCTTGGAGTGTTGTAACACAGTATCACATTCCACCACCACGTTCCTGCGCCATTCAATTCGCTTTAGTCACAAATGTTTCACACCGTCGTCGCGACACGTGCATCCATCAGATGCTGACAGTGTACACTGTTTGCAGGCTTGTTCCAGCTGTTTCATCTAGTCCCAGTCATTAGGCCACCTTGTTTCGACCGTACGTTTTCTTCACAGTGTCACAACCTACACTGCCACGATGGTATCTCTACTTGATAATTATGTCCCCCTTCCTCCCCTGCGATGCGCAGTTCTGCCGGAACGCCAGCACGTCGCTTCAGCGTTGAATGCCACCCCGGCATTCGGGCCATTATGCTTGGCGTCGCTGTTTGTTTTTGGAGCGCGTCCTGGGGCGAGCGTTCATTTGTAGCGATTTTCCATTTGAGCGCCCTCTTCGAACGTCGATGGGGGGGGGGCGTGCACCTCTGCTTTCGAACGGAACGGCCCATTGCCGCCTCTCCCTTTTCTTTGTGTACTACGTGCTCTCCCTGTTACTGCCATGTGGCGCTGGCCAGTTGTCACAGCGTTACACCTTTAGATCCTCTTTGACTCCGTTCTTCGTTCCATTTCTGTTAGCTATCCATCCTCCATCTTCAGCTTAAAAAAAACGCTACCACAACTCCTGTTACTACCATTGCCATCACCCCTGTCACCACCGTTATCGCTGCCACTGCTCGCTTCACCTTCACGGTCGTCATCGGTCGTTGTCCCCAGCACGTACACCATAACCACCGCCAGCCCCAGCCGATTGGAATTACTCTCTATTAGCGCTGTCGCCTCCGCCAGAACTGCAGGTGCTGTGGTCTCCGCCGGAACCGCATCCTGGTGCGAGTGTTTTTCAGCTTAAATGAACCCACCAGAGCGGGACGCGTGGAGTGTTCAGTCGGTGGAGTCACTAGACGAGAGTCAATGGGGTCCGAGCGGTCGGAACGGGGCGGAGTGGAATGGCGCGGATTGGAGTGGAGGGGAGTGGAGTGGAGAGGCTACTGCTTTCCCCTTGCGCCTTCGGCGAAGGCCGCTCTCGACGCCCTCTCTCCCCGCCGGCGTCGGATTGTGAGAAACTTTCGTGGCGCGCGCGCGAGAGAGAATCGGAGCTTCTCGGTTAATGGGATGTAAGATTTTATCGGTGGCATCATGACAGAGTTTCCAGCTATAGGGCCACCGCGTGATGGAGGTTTAAAGGCCATTACCGCTGTTTGCGCTCGTAGGCGCGAATGTTCGTGCTGTTGGAGTAGTTCGTGCGGCTGACTTGCACGGTCTTTCTACGTGCTGGCCATTTGTTAGAAATCTTTCGAAATCTACTGATTGATGGTTGAGAGTGGTTTTCAATACCTCCCTTTGCAGGTTCGCTCGCTTTGTAAACGTGATTATTAAAGCATTTTGAGACCATAATTTAATTTTTTCTTTCATTCATTTTCTCTTTCATGAAAGCACTCTCTAAATTTTAAGCGGCTAAAAATATTTAAAGTATTGAATTGAGGTGCAAATATTTTGCTTCAGACCTAATCGATTATAACATCTCGATTCGATTTCTATTTCCAATTATTTATTATTTCTGAAATAATTGAAAACAAAATATCTCTAAGTTCATTACAGTTATCACTTCTGCGTGTAATTAAAGGAATTGATTTTTTGGATGAACGTGTGATTGGATTAACTTGTGTAATTGATTTATTCTTGTGTGGCGTGTGAAAGGCCGGTCGGTGCATTGGCAAGCGTGGGCTGGTCGGCGACCGCAGTCGTCGTCGCCGCCGCCTCCGCCAGCCCCGGTGGCCAGTGCGGCGCGGCCTGCATGCGGAGGCGGGCCTCTGGGGGCCCCTGACAGGCGGACAAATTGTCTCAAGGCTTCTGGGCCCCTCGTGATGTGGACACGTGGACAGCCATTTGTCTTGGCGGCTGCGAAGGCGGCGCAGCGAGGCGAGGCGAGTGCAGCGGGGCGGGAGCGGAGGCGGAGGTGGCCACAAGGAGGGCAAAGGCCACAGAGGGTGGGAGGGTGCAGGGAGAGGTAGGACGGCGGTGGGAAAAGAAGGAATAAGGGCAGTAAGGGTCGGAAGGAAGGTGAGCCTCGGTTGGGGTGGGTGTAGTAGCAGGTGCGGTGACTCGGAGGACGGCCAGGCGAGGCGGAGGGCTCCCTGTACGATGGGGCTGGGAAGTGTGAGTAGTCGGGCGGGGAGTTGATGCGGCAAGAGGGCCGGTCAGGGGCGGCCTGAGTCCGAGCGGACGGGAGAGGCTCTGGGGAGGGTTGGGGAGGCGGGGGCGGGGCGAAAGAACAGTCGAGACGTACGCGAGGGCGTGGGCGACCCTTGGAGACCCTCACTCCCGTCTATCGACGCGACGCGACCGCCTGTCAGCTGCGACTACGTCAAAACGGCGCTTGTTTTGTGTCGTGGGCGTCCGGCGTCGGGAGCGGCGGGTCGCTCGGCCTCTTGGTCCGCGGTCGCCGTCTCCGCTTTCGCGCTGGACGTCGATGCCGCACGATGGATAACATGTGCGGCATGGCGTGCATCTATTGCATGCACCTGGCGGGGACGTCGGGCTCACATAACAATGTGGCGAGCTCTCATTAGCGCGACGTATTGTCTATTTCGTCAATGATTTCGAGTGGCTTGATCTGAAATACGGCAACGCTTGAGATTCAATTTTTAAAGAAGGAAATAGTGCAGAGTTTGCCAACCGCAGTAAGAATAGACAAAATGTTAATTTGTTTGTTACGAATTACAATATACGATTTTTAAACCCTCGTATTAAATCCTTTGAAATTCGTCATTTATAAGTTCAAAGAAAACGTAATTGAAGATAATTATGAGCGAATCGTTAATGATAGTTGAATTATGTTAACGATATTAAGCAAATATTCAATTGAATTGAATTGAATTTGCCTCATTTTACGTGGCGAGACTCGGGCCATCAGGCCCGCTCTTCTGTCTGACCACGCAAATTTCCCTACGGTCCTTTCATCAACTAGCAGAGAATGGAGATATTTCTTGGGCGAGAAACAGAAATATTTCATGTAATGCCGAAATTTAACCACTGAAAAAAATGTTATGTTATTTGATTCCTACATATAAAGAATAAACTCACTGAACGGTACTTTTTTGCGAAGTGCTTCGTACGAAGCTTTACGAAGTGTGTTTTCGCGAAGTGCTTTCTACAAGGTCATGAAAGTTGCCACTGTCGCTGAGTGGGAGGTTATTTGGTTTGAGTCCTGAAGGTGGAGAATTATTGACACTAGCTACATAGCTAGATCGAATTCAGGCGCTGCTAGGAGAACTCAAGCGGGTGATTGCTCTATTAATAAATATTCGAGTTTCCTCCGACTAGACAAATGCTGGAATTGTGTCTCCTAACGAAAGGTTACGAATTCACTGGGCGTTGATATGACCCAGATCGATTGAGAAATATTCATTTCGGAAAAAATCTTATGAATGTGAAAGGCGCTATTGTTGTTGACGTACGGACAGACACATGTTAAAAGATTTTTTTTAAAAAAATCGATTCCGCAATATAACATAACTTTTCTATACTTCTATATGAGAAAATTAAATTTGTAAAAGTTACGTCTACCATCAATGCCGGGTTGACCGATTAATTGATTGAGAAATTGTATTTGTGAGTTTCTAGATGCGCATGCGAATTAGACTAGAAAAACCAAATTATTTCGGCCGAAGCGATCACACCCACAAAATTCGAGCAAGGAAACAAAATTCAGATCTTGGGAAGTTTTCCTTTTGTAACAGAACAATTAGAGATTGGAACAGTTTACCTGCAGCAGTTTTCAAAGCTTTTCCTCTCAGTGTCCGAAGTTTTAGAAATAAGTTAGAACAAGATAACAGTAACTGATATTAAACGAGTAAGTGTTGTGTAGTGCGGTGTAGTGCTGTGAAGTGATGGTCAGTGTAATTCAAAGCAAAAAAGTGTAGTGTAGTGAAGTGTAGTGAAGTGAAGTGCGGTGAACGCGATCAATGCTCTTTTCAATGCTGCTTTTCGTCTTGTACTGTATTGTACGGTATTATTATTATTATTATTATTATTATTATTATTATTATTATTATATTATTATATTATTATTATTATTATTATTATTATTATTAATGTAAGTGTTGTAATTTTTGCAATTATTGTCACTTAACTGCCACCGGGACTTACCCATTTGCAGTTCTAATAAATCTATGTCCTTGTTGAGTAGTGTTGTTATCTAGTTGAAAAATGCATGGGGTTTTATTCGAAGCAGGTTAGTTGAGGCTCTTTGCGGCGTGTAGTGGAAAAAATGTTTGTCTTCTAACAAAAGGTTACGAATCCTGCGCGATCTTTTTACATGCACTTCACTGCCACACATATTGTGAAACCGGTCGGGAGCTTACACCAGGCTGGAGCGGTTACCCGATGGCGGAGATACCAGGAATAGAACCCCCCCCCCCCCAAACCGACATATGGGTCGGTCCTGGATCTCTCGTTCTATCGTGAGATGAGCACCGACACTTGCGGGAATAGTGGCCATTTCTGTTGACACGCCCCGAAACAACAACAAAAAAAATCAATCAATCGATCATCGAACGTACTCAAAGGAGTGGATTGGTGCAATCCATTGATGTCGCTGATGCGGCGTCTACAGTTTTGCCGCGTCCTAATGGCGCAGTAAAAGCATTTTGCTGTCGCGGCGCGGGGCTGCGGCGCCGGGAGCGGTAGATCCTCGTGTGTGTAATTAGCACCCGGATTAACCCGGCGCGCGTCGACACGGCTATCAGAAATAGGCGAGTGCGGTGACGAGCGGGCGGGCGCGGGCCGCCCGTGAGGGATTCGACCCACACCGCGCGTTCGCCAAGTACACGCTATATCATGGCGCCGCCGCATCAATACGCCGTAATTATCCTGCCATTAATGTTACAATTCTCAAGAGATGGCGGGTCCGAATTAGCGCTAGGGCCAAGGGAGTTGTACGCATCAATTCTCCGGTTGGCGGGCGCGGGCGCCGGCGCGGGAGCGGGCGCGGGCGCGGGCGCGGGGCTGTCCTTCGGGCGGTCCCTGGGGCGAGAGGTCGCCTCCACCCCCCTCCCCCACCCCCGACGCTCTCTCCACGCCGTCGCCCTCGCTGCATTGTCCTTCGTCACCGTCACTCTGTTGTTACCGCTTTTCCTCCCTTACCATACCACCGTCGCTGCTCGTGCTTCTGAAGAGTGGTTAGCATACGTAATACTACGACATTTTCCGGGTTGACCTGTGAAATTATCTGTAAAACAACATAATGTGGAGTGGTGCTATTGAATATTATTTCACCGATAAAGTGAATTATTCTTTTTTATCAGTTCAACTGTAAAATAATTGTGGGGCAGCCGGGCTGCGATATACGTATGCTGGAAGAACTCTTCAGTCATAGTGATTTTTTACTAAAAAAAATAATTCATTAATTTTTATTACACAAATTACATAAGTAATGACTTAATTTTCCCAACATTTAAGAATTATATATTAATAATCGAGGCGCTAAGGATTAGATAAACCTAAGCAAATTCCAATGACTTTTACGGATGAGCCGATTGAAAATTCAAAGGATTCTGTGATTCAGGTGAACAGGAGCGTAAAACACATCTTCATTGCTTTTAATGATATTGCGTACGTTATTGTATTGTATAACAGTACTTCACCAGTAGCTTGCCAACCTCTATCAGAAACGAAGAAGGTAAATATCTCAGTTTCGCTGCTGAGTGGCTTAACAATATTGCCCAACTACTAATGTCTTCATTGTCAAGCGCCTTATATGGGCCTCAGAGGTTCATGCTACGACTCGGATGGTGAAAAGGATTTGTAAATCGGAGGGTTAAACGAATTTTCGTCAATTTTTTGTTTTTTGATTACAGCCTTTTCAAAATAATAAATAGCATAATGCACGTGATAGAGTAGTATATTTTAAGACATATGTTATACCCTATTTTGCTTAGTTTTTCAAACTATATTTACGCAAATCGACCTACCTCCCTAGATTACAGCAGCAATTAGCTTTTACGATACGAATTCTCGTACATAATTGATGAAAATCAATTGAGTAAATTAGCGTAATGATTAGCGAATAACAATTCGTGTTACTATATCGTTTATTTTTATTTACTTATTTCGTTCACCTCGCTTTTTTGTATCCTTTTGACATGAATGTTTTCATATATAGACTTGTTGGTATATTCTGTGGTGTTTTTACGTTGTCTTCGTACTCTTGATTATATCTTCATCCAAATCTTTCGATTTTAATGTACGTCAAATCTGTTTTTTGTCCCATGTAAAAATGTTGATCTTATTGATCATCAATTTTAAAACTTGTGTTTCTGATAGTGTCTCAGATTGTAAATCTCTCCCGTTTCTTCAGAACTAATTTATTATTGTTCAGTTCTCGTACTCGGATTTTGCCTTCAACTTCATGGGTTCTCAAAATCTTACTTAAGAAATGATAATTTATTTTTAGGTTTTTGATGTAATATGTAATACGTTCAAATGCATATGGAACCCTGGTTGATTCCGTTACAATTGATTGGAATGTTAGGTTAAATAAGTAAATGTCAACAAATGTTCAACAGGAGTGATCTAACTTCACCAGTTGATTACAAACGAACAATAGTTTTCCTTTCGTCAAACAGATATAGATCTACGGAAATATCTGAAATTATTTTGAGCTTTTTGTCCAGTTTTGTCCAATCGTAGAATATTAGTAATTTAAATAGTTGGTTCGTATCATAGTTATTTATCAACTGTGTATGATGTACTATGAATAACCGATAAACAAGTTGAAATCTGAATACAGATGGAAATACGTTTTTCCCAAGAATTGATATTATTCGCCACGCGAACGGACATAATTTTAGTATTGTTAGTATTTTATTATTATAGTAGTAGTATATTTTAGTATTATAGTAGCCCTAGCAATAGTGTGTTTGTTCGCTTCTTGGTTGAATTGGACGTCTTCAATTGATAGCTAAGATGTTAGAAGCGCAGGAAATCCAATGTGTCAATATTGCGTAGCTGTGTCCAATAAGGCGAGAAAGTATATGCTGTTGCACCCCCACTAGTTTTCGACATGTACTGTTGTAACCGAACACTCTGGTCTCGGCTTGGGTCCGGTCCTGCGTCGCCGGTCTGCTTTTTGCCGTAGCCTTTCTCGGCGTCCGCGCCCCCGCCTGCCGCGGTGCCAAGTGGTGGGCGGAGTGGGGGTGGGGTGGGGAGGGGCGTGACGTCAGGGCGCGCGCGGGCGGGGCTCGTTAGGGCGCCGGGTTTGTCTTTTGTCGCATCCGGCGCGCAACGGAGCACGCCCTCCCTCGGGCTCCCGCCGCCGCGCAAAGGTCACGCAAGGTGCCGCGATCTTTGGGATGCATGGAAAATGTCCTGGTTTGAATGCCTGCTAAACCCAAGTTCGATGGAAGCTAACGAAATGGAAGAACAATGTCTTCTACCATCCACCGGTAGTGAATGGTAAGAATGCAGATTTAAGATGTCGCGTTAAGAAGATCGTGGTTTAAAAAAGCAAATAAACTAAAATGGTAAATCCCCAAAAAGGAAGTTGTTTCAAACATTCGTTGTGATGTTGCACCAGGGGTTAACAACGGAGTCTGTATAGATCCCCTGGGGTCGATGAACTTTTGAAGGGGTTTAAAGATGATGAAGGGTTGGTTGGGGGTGGTTGGCAATAGACGAATATTAATCGACACCTTATCGATATAATCAAAATTCCATTGGCTACAAAAATATTAATTATTTGATAATTGAAAAATGGAGATATTTACGAGAATATTGAGGTACGAGAAATTATTTTCTTTAAGACATTTGTGTGCAATTCTTTGTCTCATGACTATGAATGCTGAAGATTATAGAGAAAACGTCAGGGCGTCGATGAAGCAAACAATTCACAGAAAGGTCAATGAAATAAAAAGGTTGGGAATCTCTGTGTTTAATCAATGACAAAAAAGCTAGGAAGAACACTCTAGTAATGACAGTTCTAAAAGATTAAAAAATGGCACAATTCTTTACTTCACGAAGAATCGACGAGGCGCACTAGTCTCCTTAGCAACGATTCATAGCTTCGACATGATCTCTTGAACTTGAGTAACGAAAACGTATTCTGTTAATAATGGCACAAGAATTGTACATAAGACTCTATTTAATAAAGAGCCGATACACGAAGCCCTTGCATGTAACACACCCTAGATTGTTAGATAATAAAAGTCTGTGATAAAGTTTAGAGTGGTACCTGAAAGAATGTTTAAAGTTGTAAAATACATTAAAGAATGCACCTAAGAGAAATTTTATGATACCTTTTGTAATAACGGAATAGTTGTCCCCAGAGTTTGTGTACTTCTTTAGTGCAGTGAAAACACCTCGCGCGTGACAAAGCTTGAGCGGCTGCAGCAGCACAGAGCCGCCAGCGCTTGTGCACCTTCTCTTGGCTTTGTGCCTCCGCACCTGGCCCTTGTTAGGCCGCCGTGCCCCGCCCCCCCTCACCCCTGCGGGCTCAGCTCGGCCTCTGATGGCTTTCCCAGACTTTTACTACTGCGTCACTTTCGTTGGCGCCCAACACGCCTCGCCGTCTCGGTTTTGTCCCGTCTTTCCCTCCGCTGCCCCGTCACGCCCCGACGCGCCCTTGCGCCCTCCCACGCTTGTTGCGTATTAACCCCCCAAGGGGAAGTTTCCAAATCGTCAGAGGCGGATTACAGAAAGTAAACTCATTTTTGCGGTGTGAGACTTCTTAGTTACTGCTAGTTTTCTTTGGTCAATTTTTCAATAATTTCTGGATATGCAGCTGAATACTTACTTCCCAATTTTTTCTATGTGAATTTCATACTTTTGCAGCATCATTAAGCGTCCCACTAAGGTTAAGAAATTAAAACGATAGAATATAACTGTAAGTTTTTATCGGTTAGGAATATGGCTTGTTAGAGAATTTCACATAACAAACGTGACAAAATTGCCCTTTTTTTATGCTTAGAGAATAATGGTTGTTTACGATTTAAATATTCGACAACATGGTTGTAATGGCCGTATGTAAATTGTAGACCCTTGATCTTTTATCGCGAAACTTTCTTTCTAATTCTACAAGTAAATTGCGGACCAACCCAACCTAGGTAAGGAAAAGGACTAATTGAGCAGGTAAGCTCGTTAGGGATGCCGCCGCCACTGCTGCCGGCGCGCTGCTATCCAACGTTTCCTTGTGGCGTATTGAATATCTTCAAGACTCGCTTCGATACCAAAATGAAAAGAAAATAAAGCACTAGAAGAGTGTCGTAATTTCAAGTTCTGCATTATACAATGTTAGCTGAGAAAATGGAAGAATATAAAATGGAAAGAAGAAACAGAACTCATTCAATCAACAAATGATTCAATTGAATGAAACTAACTTTAACAAAACCATATTTCGAACGAAATATACCAGTCTTGGGTCTGGACAATTGGGGAGGGAGTTATGGCAAATGGCTATGAAAATAATCTTCGAAAATAAAGTATCACCTTCCACTTTTATCTGGAAGGGAAGAGGTAGTCGGTCCGCAATTTACATACACCGGTTGTGATGTACCAGAAGACATAGTAGTGATAGTAATAGCAAATAGTGTCGCATTCGTCTGGATTTGATATGAATCGGTTTTCGGATTCGGAATTTTATTACAGTAATTTATAGACGTCATTTGTTTATATTATTTTCTGTTTATTCGTAGACATTTTCGAACTGTTCGTTTCATTATAAAGACATCAGATGTTTCAGGGAGTCAACTAGAATAAATACGCCCGAACAGAACATGAGTTTCGTGAGAATACAAACATTGATAGTTGAATGTCGTAGAGCCTGGATTTTTGCCAAATTTGATAGTTGTTACTTGAAATGTGGTCCTCGAAATTTCCTAATTAGGAACTGAAATTTAATTAATTGCGAATAGCGATTACTACGAATTTGATTATAAGAAATGAAAAAGGCTTACATCATGGAAGCCTTTTGTCGGAGAAAGCTTTTACTTCCACTAGTGATGACGCATACCGTTAGTACGAGTAGGACTATTGAGATTAAGTTCGTTTCGCCCATTCACTTTGAGCTACACTTCCTCGTACTCAGTTTCTTGCGCATTGCAGGACTCTTTCAAGAATTCGTGAAGTGTTTTCTTATTTTTTGCTTCACCGGCTGGTGACGTAAAGCCATTGAGATACACTTCCGGTTGTTGAAAGCACACATTTTATAGAGCTCAAAGACTTCTTGAGAACGAGTACATGCAGCACATTTCAGTACCATCCTCGTATTTGGCGTGTACATAATTTAGCATATTATATTATGGTTTTTACGTGCGATGTCTCCTGGAGAATATACTACAATGAGCTAGGTATGGTGTTTATCTGTATCATCATGTTTTACAAGTTTGTTGAATTTTGTATACATTTTGTTGTTGTTGTTGTTTGTTTTTTTCATTCATCTTTCTGCTTTATTCAAGCGTTTGTAGTGCACTTCTCTCCTCCTCGAATTCAATCACTTTCTTTTCCTTCATCGTGGATAATTATGTCCTCATGAAAACTTTCTATCGCTTATTGTCAAACGGAATCGCTTCGGTGTAGGTACGCCAGATGGCTTCTCCTGGCAGCTTGCCATCTTCCCGGTCTTCTACGCGCTGACTTCTCGAGCTGTTCGCCTAAACTTGTGCAATCAACTTCCTCATTTGTTATCCAGACCGGCAAAGTGGTCAGGTGTCGCGTGGCTAGTTGACGCGTTAATCTCTGACATGGCCGCACATTTGAACAGTCTGTACGAGCGCTTTCACGCTGTAATAAGATGTTCTATGCGTCCACAGAAAATGCAATGAAATGCAAATGTTCGCGGAAATGCTTCTTGCAGACAGCTAACATTGAAATCTGCAACATTGGTTGTTACTTCCATTACTTACAATTGACGTCCTTCTTGGAGATAAGCTTTAATGAATTACTAATAATATTATTCGCGTCGTTTAAACTAACAGACGGATGTGAACAGCGTGGAAGGAAAGGTTTTCCTTTTTATGTATTTGATTTTTCTATCCTAATCGTTACACTCCTTAATATTTTTTACAGGATGCGGCAACTTTTTAAAAACTCCTTCAATCTCCTTGCAACATGATAAAACATGAGCTTATTTTACTGTATTCACTGCGGATGTTTTCTGTCGCAATGTAAGAAGTTGAAAATAAAGCATAGTATAAACTGGTCTGCAACATCGATGCAATTTATTTTTTTTATTGCCACTAAATCAAATCTTCATCTTTCCACATCCTTTGGGTTCACAATATATATTTGAATATTCGAATTATTAAAGTCGTGTGGCAATCTTCAACGGAAGTTTTGAATTTTCCATTACAAACTCTGAATAACTGACTTGGGAACTCAAACATAAACTTTATATATTTACAATATATTATACATAATGTAATTGTAATGTAATACTACAATAGTGTGTGGTTTTGATAGATGTTAGAGGTGGATTTTGGGAAGTAATAACGTCCAGGGTGTCGGGGAGTGGACGAGCACGTGGAAGCAAGTTGCCACGTAACGACGAGCGACTCCACTATCTCCGCTCTCGGGGGAGCAACGCCCTTCCCCCTTCCCCTCCCGTTGCCCCGCCCCGCCCCGCCCCGCCCCGCCCCGCCGCCGCCCAGCGCGTCCCAGGCCTAGCGCAGCGTTCGGTCTTAATTCACGGGGCGCTATGTAAATGCGGGGGCGGATCGGCGCAGCGGCGGCGGCGGCGGCGGACGCGTCGCTCACGCACACCGCGCGCGCACAATGCGCTGCTCGTCGACTGCCATTGTGCGGCCCCCGCCCCGCCCCCCAACTCCCCTCACCGCCCCGCCCCGCCCCGCGCTGCACCACGCCGCCCGCTCGCCGACGCGCCAGCCAGCCAGCCAGCCAGCCAGCCACCCGGTCGGTCTTCACGGCCGGCGCTGCGAGAATGCGCGAAATCGTCCGTGTGATATGTTAAACACACAGAGGGGCCGCAGTGGTGCTGGCGGCGGAGGCGGGGTGGGGGCGGGGGCGGGGGCGGCAGAGCGGGATGCGGGACGGGGCCGCGCCGCTCGCGCCTGACAGCTCGTCGCCTCGACGCCCCAACACCTCGATGCCTCCCCGCCACGCCCCGCCACGCCACGCCGCCGCAGCGCCCCCCGCGCGTAACTACAGTTGCGCCGGAGTTGCGCGCCGGCGCCTGGTGCAATCGTCCCTGCTCTTTAGTTCGCGAGAGGAGCGCATTCTCCGGAGGGGGCTTTCGCTGTGGTCATAGTTCCACTAAAAGCACTGCAAAGGACTGCGTTAATGCACTCTATCTTGAACAGGAAAAAAAAGAGGTACCAACTACTGCGTCATGACTTCGGAACGGAATTTACGTGCTCAAGTGAATAGTAATACCGTGTTGCCAGTGGTTGATCCCGGATGGGGTGGGTGGGTAAAGGGAATATACCCCCTCCCCAACAGCAACATCGCAAAAAGATAATGGCGTGTTAAAATATGTGTTAAGTTACGCATGGGGTCTAAGAAACATGAGCAACCAGGTCGTTGAAATATACTTCTGCTTCATATACATCTGCTTATCATCGATCCCGAATTCGCGATTCTCAATAAGCAGGACAGAAGTGTGTTTTAGACTTGATGAAGAAGGTCTGATTGTCGTAGAATCGCATTGCATTGATTTGCAAAAAAGATGTAGCTAACATATGAAATATTTCATTTCGACGTATAAATACATTAAAGTGTAAGGAAGTATATAGTAATACGTAAAATACGTAAAGATATATGAAATAAAATAGTTCTAATTCATTGAAAAGTCTTAACCCTAAAACGTGAGGAATTCAGTTATCTTGTTCCTGTAAAAATACGTATTTACTTTAATATACTTTCACTAGTCATGACCTGAAGAGACGTGTTGATGTTTGGGGCTAAAAATATCCGGAATCGGCAGTTGAAAAGGCACTCAAAATTTTGTTTTCATAATTTCTCAATAAATATTGACTTTACACTTCAATACCGCTCAACTAACGACGCTAGGCATGTATATATGAACAAGGTTTTCCAGGAATATTCTACGAAAACTGTTTTAGAAATTCTGTTCGTTAATGCTGAGAATTTTCATTAATAGTTGGCGTTACTAAGAATCGTTGGCAAATCGTAAGTACATTTTATTTTCACGTTCACAGTTTTGTTTAATTAAAGAGGAATGTTCGAGGGCAAATTATCACCTACAATAATTAAGAAAGTTAATCTTTTCTCTTACTTTTCACACGTCAATGATTGAAATTACCATGTTTAAAATTCAAAATATATTTTCATATCTCCAAATTGAGCATTTTCTGATCTCTTCACAACGATTGCTCTTTCCGTCATTCCTGCCTTTGATAATGGGAGCCCCTCCTTTTCTCCAGTGTGCTACTAACAAAGGCGCTGTTCCGGGAGGCGGTTCTTAGTAAACTGCGACGAAAATATGAATGAAAATTCTCCACCATTCTGCGAGTTTCTCGAAAACAGCGGCTCCCCCTTCTATGCAGAACCCTCCGCACCGGGGCTCCGTGACGCCGGCGCTGCGAAACATCTGGTCCTTGTTGTCTCTGCGTCAGATCGCGCTGGCATTTGTCTCTCCCGGGATCAAATTAAAACGGTTATTCATTAGCACGTAGTTCGTTACCCAATATTCTTGACGCACGTTTAATTCCACCCTCGTCTCTCTCTCTCTCTCTCTACCTCTCTCTCCCTCTCTCTCCCTCTCTCTCCCTCTCTCTCTCCCTCTCCCTCTCTCTCTCCTCGTTTTTTCTTCTTTATAATTTTTTTTGTACTTTTCGTCGCTTCTCTCCCTCGCCTTCACTTCGACCCTTCCCTTCTTCGCGCCTGCAGCAGCGATATTACCCCTTCAGGCACCCAATTAATCTTCTGCCGAAATAAAAATGTGGCGAGGCCGATGGGGGGTGGGGAGGGGAGGGGGGCGAGGAGAGGCACCCGGCGCGGGCGCGGGCTGGTGGCGCAGGGCGCGGCGCTGGGTGGCGCGTCGAGAAGAAACAAAGCGAGACGGAGGGCGGCGCAGGAAAAAGCGAGCGCGCGCCGCGGCGGGCGCCGAGGACGCGCACCCGCGCCGCCTGCGACCAGCAGATGAAGCGCGAGAAGCCTTCCTGGTCGGCGGAAACTTATTCTTCTTCGCGGGGTTCCCGCCGGCGCATGTCTGCATGGCGGGCGGCGGCGGGGAGATTCACGGGCGGGCAGTTGATGTGTGCTTGCATTTAGCTGTCGGCGACGAACGAATGATGTGGGTTCTTGTAAAAGTCGAGAAGATGCGCGTAAAGTAACATTGAGTAGCAAAGTTATGCTCCTGGTTTGGTTCGTTAGCTGACGACGATTTTTTGTGTGCAGTTTCCCAGCTTTCTCAACCCTATACGCACAGGTAAGCTCGGACGTTTGGGAATGATTAATTTCATATTCCATGACAGCGGAATGGAATGCCGTTATATTCAAGCTGAAGGGCTACATTACAAGAAACTATCTGTAAGAATGTCTTTTTTCCGTGCTGTTGAAGCTTCTAAAAAGCTTCTGTTCAAAATAAATAACCCCTCAATTTCTTTCCATGTCAGTGGAAATTATTTTAAATCTGTCATAGGTACTTTTTTGTGCAACTTTTGAATACATATTTGATTGAGATGTTTGTTAGAATATTTTCTTTATCTTTTCTAATCATCATATCAATTATATGAGATGCGTATCTTCTTGTAATTTAATAAATTAATAGTAATAAAATTTAATACACATTAAATGGTGATGAGATGAGTGGGTTCGATTTTGGAACTGTTTCAACATATTTTCTTCGCACACATTTGTATCTATAAATCAATTCTCTTGTGTGTTAAACTTTCTTTGGTCTCGGTTACGGATATTTAAATATTATTTCGATTGTTAATGACGATCAATAATCACTAAGTCAAGTGATGCTGCAGGCGTGTGTACACACTGTTTTCAAATTAGGACTTGGCATTCATTTCTTTATACATAATGAATTCGCCGTAATTGAGACATTCCGTAAATCTTGGGTTTCCTGTCCCCTCCTTCGCCACCACCTCATCCCAGAGACGCTGCCCTCCCCTTCTCACGCCAATCCTATGTCTCCCGTGCGCGCTTTTCTTTACCCCAAGCACCTTTCAACGCAACCGTTCCCCGACATTAATTGTTCATTACGCTCTCTGCTTAGCTCTTTGCGCTCTCCTCGCCCCCACCTCCCACCCCCTTTGCGGGCACCATCGGGGCATCCCGCCAGGCTGCAATTACACGAGAAATAGTTTTCCTTTGCCCGCGATGCTCCTTCGAGAAATGACTAAAAAAAAAAAATTAAAAATCGTTCGCGTCTATTGCCAGTGAAGTATATAAAAAGGTTCTTCTTTGCTCACTCGAGCACCCTTTTGCGGCGTGCCGGCGCCTCTCCCCCCTGCCCCCGTTCGCCTAGCAGCACCGTGCGCCCCCTGGCGGCTTGTTATCGCGTGGCGCTCGCCGCCGCCGCCGCAGAGGAAGCGCAGCGCTTGCACAGCCGCAAAAAGCGGGCGCGGCCGGATGCGCGATGGATTAACGAAGAGCGAACCCTTTGCGGCCGCTGGGGCAAGGAGCGTGCGGGCCGCGCAGCGCCGCGCAGCGCTGCTCGGCGCAGCTCGAGCGATCCCCCGCGTCTGTGCCGCTGCGCCTGTGAAGGGGAAGCGGAGAGCGATGGCTGTGATTGGGCGAAGGCTTGCGGGAGAAGTTTGAACAACCGCTTTGCGTTGGAGCCTCGTGTTGCAGATGTTTTCTGCTCCAAGGCGGGTTTTGCGTCTTTGTTAAAGGTCCTTCGCTCACATGTTCTTAGGCGTTTATGCCTTTGGTTTACAGTGACTGTTCAGTGAACTTTTTTTACATGTCGCCATTTAATTACTGGTATGCGCGTCGACGATTTTGTTTCGTAACGCTATATTTACGATGGACCAGTTTCACTCCTCTTCTAGTCTGTTGGGATTAGTAGTCCACCATTTTTGATTGATTATTTAGTGTTTCCAGTTGCGACAGCCGCTAAGATCGTAACGTAGTGCATCCTGGAAGGCAGCAGGGTTTCGCCCTTGCGGGAACGTCAGATGCTGCGCTGACCTAAACGTCGACTTGGAATATTTCTCCTTCTCTAGGTATCTCCCCCCAGTAGGTCACCATCCCAGTCCGGGCGAGCTTCAGTAAGCTCTCGTCGGGAGGTAGTGTAGTATGTGTGTGTATCGATGTGTGGGTGTGTGTAAGATGAGAGGACGGGGCATGCTTAAAAAAGGAAAACCGCGCGTGTACTGTGGCCAGTTTGCTAGGATTTTGCTCTTCCAATTGCCTGATATTGTTCAGAAAAAACACGGAAAACTATCGATCACAGCAGCTGACCGCTAGGGTTCTCCTCTAGACAGTGGTTGAATTCCATTCAGCTATGTAGTTAGTGTCGATATTCCGCTAACGTTGAGACTCGAAGTCGAGAACTTTTCGGTCAGCGATGTTGCAGAGACAACGGCACTGCAGCCACTGAGCCATCACAGCCAGTAGTAGCCCGCCAAATTATGTAATAGCCTTCCAGAGTTGATTAGTGTTTTGCTTGTAGGATTTTCCACACTTCTTCGCTCGATTTGTTCGCTCGTGAATGAATTGCTTTGCGTTAAGAATCATGAATTGCGTGTCTTTAAACAGTATGTTCAAAAGAAGACTTTTGCATTTGCTCACTGGCTGGTGTTCTTGATCCAATCTAGAAAGTAATAAAATATGGAAGATTGAAGCCATTATTTGACAGTGAATAATGTGCACTGTCGTGATCCTTCAATCATAGTTTTACGCTGAAGCTTTTATGAGTTACAAATGAGAAATAAGATAATATTGTTTCACGGGGGGGGGGGGGACAAAAACAATGTGTAAGTATTTTTTTGAATTTACTCTGTTACTGTAAGAGTCTCATCTTTTGAATTAATATCCATGACGTGTACATGTTGAGATACAGCTGATTTTCGTGACTCTTTTCGTTATCACAGTTTAGCATTGAACCATTCCTGTGATGCGAAGAGCTAGGAGATGCTCAGTCACTGTCATTCTATTTACTATTGGTATTTATTCACTGAGTTAGTGCAATTGAAGCGAACAATTCTGCTGTATGTGTAATACATTTGTACTTCTAACACATGAGCATATGTGTGTTCTTCCCTAAGAGAGAATTAAAAGTACATCTTTGTATTAGCAATGCTTGTTAGCGCCTTCTCCCAACGAAACAAAGAATTCTCTCTGCCAGAAACATTTGTTCTCCAGGCTGCCTTTTAATTCGGCCAGTTTACCTTTATAATGACATTGGCTATCTATGCACGTATTGTAGTTTTTTTTAGGTACGGAAGACATGAGTTACATGGACATTAGAGTATTTGCAAAACTGCCAAGTGATCTTGTCATTTGGTAGTGTATAAATGTCTCATTACATGTATGCGACATCACTGATGGATTTTTGGTCAATTTATCAGAAAACTTGTAACTGCAATCGTGTTAGCGGGTTTATAAAGGAAATATTAATTCTCGTCGAAAAGTTAAATTCTCAAAACTTTTGTGCCATTCAAATTTTTAGTTGCATGAAAATAAATACTAAAGGGTTTTGATCATAACCATGGCAATCTTAACTCACTACCGTAATCATTTTTCAATTTAATGAACAATCTTACAAGAATTACACTTTTGGAGCAAAGGACTTATAACGCAATTGGAATCGAATCGTCACTTACAATTTTGTCTTTATCACTGTGAAAATTGAATGTTAAAATACCTGGAATCTTGTAAATTATCTGGAATAAATTTTGTGTGTAAATGTGATCCATAAGTAATATCTTATCATTTTATCATTTTATATATATATATATATATATATATATATATATATATATATATATATATATATATATATATATATATATACACTACGGTTTAAAGTGTACAATTTGTGGCCTTCGAATTTGGAAAGGAATTATTTTTAAAACATTCAGTTTCATATTGTTGAAAACATCGTTGTCATCCCTTTTTGTAAATTGAATATGAATGAGATAAATTTATTATGAAAGCAAAAGCCGCGGAGAATTAGGATAAACAAAGAAAAACCTTTACAGCCTTCTGAAAAAATGAGATGGCATTTTTACGGACAGTAATAATAAACGAATTTGCATGGGAAAAAATGAAGTCTTTGAGGCAAAGAAACGTGTGTATTGAGATGTTTTTTCTTTTTTCCACCTATCAAAACTGGAATAAATTTACTAATATAAATTTATTACTATTTAATAATATGGAGGAAAATAAAAATATCCATTTAATTCAGGATCAATGATTCTATGATATACACCACAGATTTGAAAAGGTACTGAACATATTAAATTAAACCCTTTCAAATTCAAAATGCAAAATAGAATTTATTCATAATCAAACATCCCCACAATATTGCTTTTAAAAGGAAATAAGAATGAAACATTTAGTTAACTTCACAATTGTAAATAACGATACTTATGTATGTTTTCTTCACTTTTCAAATAAAGTAAGTCCTTCCTTTAGGTTCAATTCCTTACATAAAATTCAATGTAGCAACTCTCCCAAATATTTTACTCCATTTAATTTTTCATAGTACACTGTACTCAGCCAGTACTTCGCCAATACGACGTATCATCTGTTACATCAACTACTCCACTTAATTACACGACTCTGATTAGACCGTTCTATTAAAATTTACGTCATCACTCAAGAATGTGTATTTCCTTCTGCTTGTTGATTTTCGGCCGTCTTCTCAGATGAGGCAGTCACTACGATATCAAACGTTGCCGACCTGTGATTTTCTCTTCCAGTAGACCGTGTCTTTAATTGTATTGTCTTGACGGCTAATATGGACGAAATATGAATAATATCTGATTACGACACATTACAGGTAAATCTGACGAAATTTTATCATTTTTATTTCTTCCTAGAAAGGGAGCCGGACCAAATAATAAAATGCAAAAAAGATAAATACACTAGTGCATGTACATCTGTGCTCAATACACTGTTTTATACGAATTATTCAAATCCTTCGAATTTTTATTTCAGAAAATTATTCAGCATTGATGGCATGTCTACTTTTCTCCGGGATTTTTGATATTTCAATTTTTGCAGATCTCTGTTTTTTGTTATATATTCCGTTTAAACTAGAGGCCATTGCTTCGTACGATTAGTTACAAAATGTACATAAAGATTCATTTTAAAGATGACATTCATTACTTAATTAAAATGCTTCATTGAAAATATTCTGACCTCTTTGTCTCGGTCTCCGCCCTGTGTGCTGAGGGCAATAGGAATGTATAACATTGAAATGGAAGTAACATTTCAGGTAATAGATGTATAGTGAAGATTGTTGTACATTACAACGAAGAACAATATTCATGCAATATTGTCATGGTAGCTATTACACTTTGTAATTGGTGTACATCTCCTCGCTTTACGACGTTTAGAAGTTAAATAGCATGAATGTCCTGGTGATAGGTCCACATATCATCTGAAAGGACGTTACAGGCAATATTTAGGGGAGCTCTAATATTAAAGGGTTAAGAAACACATTGCGATCTTGAAGTTACTGGAGTGCTTCAATGCGTAGTAATTTTGATCCGCGCCAGTCCTCTTTTGCATTCCTATTCCCCTACAAATTCACTTTGAGATCGTATCTCGGTGAGCAACGATTGCGCCAGGAAGATGAATTTCCCTGCTCTGGTCAAAGGGATTGCCTCTCTCATAAAGCAGCGAAAGAGAACGAGTGGTGTCATTTGAAAGGGGCGACACGGCGGGAATTCATTATAAGATCCATGATCTTGTCTTACCTTCACAGAGAGTGCGCAGCTGTCGCGAGCCATTAGGTTGTGGACAATGCGCAAGAACAGTCTATTTCGTGTGTTTTGCCTCCGCAAGCCCCTTCAGGTTGATATTATGTTTCCAAGAAAATAATATGACAGAATTCAAATAATAGTGCAGTGATATCAACGAAGTACCCTTCTAATGAAATGGGTACTTGTGTAATTCCTACATTTATGTAAAACTCTAGAAGGATACACGTTAAATAACCATCGAGTTTTTGATCGATTGTTTGTTAGATGTTTGTGAACACCTCAACTGCTTGGTCATTGATCCCGGCAGTGAAGTGAATGTTTTCTATCGGAAGGGGGCGATGCTTCCTTCCACGCTAAATGGTGTGATCCGTCACGGACCTTATCGTCGGCTTGCGGGTGGTTTCCCCCCTCTAGTTACCCAGCGGAGCACCGCCCCATCCGGAACAAGCTCTAAGCTTGCGGCTGGTCTCCCGGTGTGTGTGTGTGTGTGTGTGTGTGTGTGTGTGTGTGTGTCAGTGTAGTGGGTGTGACTGTGTGTCAGTGTAGTGGGTGCGACTGTGTGTGTTTAAGAGGAAAATATGTGATTCTGTTTGCTTAAAATAGGTTACGAACCATGAACTAAGCAGACATACACGAGCACACCAGGAAATGAAAATAAAAGTCTTGCTTATTTACAGAATAAAATCATTCTGGATGTCAACACATGTAGTGATTAGAATTGTTTGAAGGCATCGTTCGATGCCTTTATCTGGAGTGAAGTTTTAATTACAACTGAAACAGCTAAAATCATACTGACTTAAAATCAACATTGAATTCGCCCGAGAACATTTAAATAGAATGTACATTTAATTGTAGAAGAAATCTGTTTTTACCGTCCTTTTGAGTTGTGAGTAGGTATACTCGTGTTGCCACTTAACTAATATATAGCAGCTAAATTATGCTACGCATTTAGCACGACGGGTCTGTCGATTTCCATCATCGGCACTGGAATCGCCTCTTCGCTGGTGGAGGGCGCGTGCGACGCCCTGCTGCGCAGCGGGGGGTGGGGGTGGGGGGGCGACGCCACCGGCTCCGTCCTCGCGGAGCACCCCAAAGCCGACGGGATTATCCCGGGCTTTCTCTGCCGCCCCGCAGCTCCCCGCCTCTCCCCGCTCCCGCTGCGCCGCGCCGCTCGCTGGCGGAAGAACAACGCGGAAATGCAGGCGAACTCGTTTACTGCGCAGGCGCGAGGCGGAGGGGGGAAGGGGGGGCGTTGAAATGGAACGCCACCGACAGGCGTGGTCTGGGATGCGCGCTTTGGAGATCGTACGCGTCGGGCGAATTCGGGGTTCATGATCTTGCTCATTTCTGCACGTAATACCCTGGGCTCGGGTTAGGATGGCGCAATTTTCAGTGTCCCTTGGAACGGACGTTTTTTTCATTAATTCCTGACCGCGATAAATCGGTGCAACTGCATTCCATGTTCAGACGAGACTAGATACTCGCACTTGGTGAAACAGGTTCTCTCCGAGAGTTTGACTCAGGATACATGCTGAAAGGGGCATTGACATTGATGTCAATATATACGAGGGGCGATTACTAAATTTTTTGGTCAGTGTTCAATGTAAATGATGTGGGTATTTTATGTTATTTAAAATGAATTCAAAATGTTTACAATGTCCAAGGCAAGGCATGCGTGGCTCACTGCTTTCACTTCGAGTACTTCCTCGCCCATTGCCCGCGACCTGTTTTGCTGAAATCCAATTACTACATTAATCGTCGATCGACGGTCATGGACGCCTTTCAGCTGAGTACGTCTTATTAGAACAACGTTGACTTGAGTCCTGTCACATGTAATAGAATATTATGAGCAATATTATGAAAAAGCTAGTATCGAATTAACATGTATAGATTTTCAATATCGGATAATTATGTAGACTACACTCTTTTTCTCTGTTTTCCTCTCTAATTAAATTATGTACGGTCTCTGAAATTCTATATGTTTTCAGAAGCTTCAGCAAACAAATATAATTCGACTAATTAGATGTGATGGTAGGATAAATGGAAATTAGTCACATAAACAAAAGCGTATGGTAGGTGGCTGATGTGGAACTGTTGCAATGCTTAATATTCTCGTTTTACTTGAGGGGCATACTAAAAGCAAAGAATGTAAAAATGAAAGTTATCTTGTGCGATTATCATTATGGATAGGGTCGGTGTTTATGTTTGTGTCTGTCCGTGGTTTTTATTATTATTATTATTATTATTATTATTATTATTATTATTAATATTATTATTATTAATATTATTATTATTCCAAATACTACAAATTAATGAAGCTTTATTATTTCCACCATTCATTAATGTGAGAAACTAAAAACCGCTCACACTTTCGAAATTATTCGAATATTCATAAGGAGAAATTTGTAATTTATATTCGAACAATTTGTATAAAAGCGAAATGTACTTACCCTTAAACCAATCATTGAGGGAATGTATTTTCGATTGTTACCCGAACCACGTCTTTGTAAATGTTTTTGTCGATTTACAATTTGTTAGTTGAGTACATCTATGCGTTTCGTTATTTAGAAAAATATGTACATTGTATTTAATAATCGAACTAAAAGTAAAAAAAATAAACTTAATTATTTTTTATGAATATACGTGACAGAAGGTACTCAAAGCAAGTGTTATCAACAGCTCATGTATTTATGAAGCAGGAACTAGGGATTTATGAAACTAGGGATGTACTTGTTAACTGAACAGTTAATCGCACAATCGTTTTTTCTCCACTCTTTTCTTGTATTACGTTTTAGCAATGGAGACTTCTTGATATTCAACTATCTCCCGAGGCGAAATTATGACGCGTTTCTCAGAAAGCGAAAGCGGAGATGTTACCGTTCAAGTGTCATGTCCCGGAGGCTCCCGACGAGTTCGAACTCCTCACTCCGCGTTCGCTTCCTGATGTATCTGCAGTCAGTGTGTGTACTGACCCTTTCTCTTCCCTCCAGCGAGTCAGCGTTTTAATTCAGAAAAAAAAACGTTTAATCCACACGTAATTATTTCTTCCTTATTTCCAAACAGGATGTGGTTCTAATTACGGAAGTAAATATTTTATTTATACAGCTTCCATGGTCTTACTAACGTGTTAAGATATTTTTTGTATGACATGGAAAGCTTTTTAAGGTCGCATTATGCGATTGCATGACGCGTAAATGTGCAGTCGTAGGAAATATCGTTTTAATTCTTCAGTTGAATGGGACGATGCACGAAACGAACGCATCCCGTATTTGTAAAATAAATAATTAGTGTGGCATTTAACATTTATTTTCTGGTCGTTTCCTTGTTCACAGCATACCTTGCTAGTTTTTCATTGCTTGTAAATATTGTGATGGATCAAATAACCTTGCTGAAGACTAATAAAAAATGTTGATAATAAAGTATGATATGTACCGCGAAGTGAGTTATGCCGTGTCATGTGTTTTCAACAAAATTAAATAAAAATGACGTTTTCATCAACTCTTCTTCTCGCAGTGTTCATCCGCAGTGAAATTGCCGTGTGTCCTTTCGTCTACGTGTACGTTTTTCTTCTCTCTGTCTGTCATCACTAATTTCTGGCCTTCCTTCATCTATATATTTCTCTCTTTGTCTCTTCTCTTACACACGTTCAATTTTAAATTCCATTTATTTAATTACCTTATAGATGTAGATAATAATTATCGCATTAATTAAATTATGTATATCATTCAAATGCATTGTCCGATTTTCATTTACATCTTCTGAGCAGCGACTTAAAAGGTAAGCGACAGATGCATCCAACCCCAAAATGTAGTTTTGTCGCTTCAGCAACCATGTGGATTCCTTCAGAGAAGTTGAGCAGAAGTCGCTCGTCTGCACGTACTTGCACCGAACGAGCCGCCGGACGGGATGCAGGGCGAGGCGATGACGTCACCGCCGCGCCGTTCCGGTCCGGCCGCGAGGCGGCGTCCGAGGAGGGGGCGTTCCGCGTTCTGGGTTCGCGCTCGGCCGGCGCGCTGGGGTCCGCCCGCCGCGACCCGTCCGCCGGCCACTTTCTCTCTCTCCTTCACCTCGACCGGCGCGGGGCGGCGCGCCGGCCGGGGCACGGAAGGGCACTGGGCAAGGCGGTGCGAGTGGGCCGCGGAACACTTTGTCCGCGTCGCCCGTCGAGGTCACGCGGATGGCACTCGACCTCGCGCGCCTGCAGCGCCCCGCGGTGGGAGAAGGAACTATCCCAGTGCTAAACGAAAAAGAAGTATTTGACGTACTATGTAACTCACTTCCAATGTTTGAAATGACTTACTTAGGATTAGAAGCAGCATGGTCGCTCTTTTCCCTAATGAACACTCCCAATTCAGTTTTCGAAAGTTGTGGTGTTTTGTTTGAACGTGGATAATGTGCCCGTTCTTAAATGCAACTACGCCAATTTTTTCGCATTACTGTGTTACTAGTTTGTTTTGTGTTAATTCGTGAAATTTTGTAATATTTCAATTTCATATAAAAGTATGAATTTCTATGGAATATTTCCCACATTTCTTAGTACTGTTCACTATTATTTTTCTCTTTATTTTGATTTTTCTTGTAAATTTGAAAAAAAAAATATTCGATTTCGCACTTTGGATAAGAAATAAATTATTACGACGAAAAATTAAAATTAGAATTCGGGCAATGAGTACAAAATAAAGCAAATGAAAATACTCCTAATTCACGTAAACTGAAATCGAACCTATTGAGAAAGTAGGTAAAATATACAACTAAAGTGTGGTTTCGGAACATAATGAGAAGGTTCTTAATACACAATGTGGCAATGAGGGGTTTTGGTAACGTGTCCCTTCACTTTCTTGATTTTTCTCTTTTTCTTTGACGTTTTCGTGTTACTTTATTTTCCTTCGACATTCTTCTTTTCTCTTTCTCTGTTATTTCCCCCCTGTTAATTTGCCTCTGAGGTGGCGGGGCGCTCTCGGGCGCTTTGAAGTAGGGATGAGATATCGGTGTTGATGATGCGAAACATCGATGTATTAACATAGATTTTTTAACATTGTTTTTTTGTAATCAATTTTTACCCCAATGTTATGTTTCTGAACTCAAAATTCCCATTATCATAATAATGTAATAGTTAAAATGTGAAATAATAACTGATGGTAACTGTTCATGTGTTGGAACCAAAGGGACGCTGTTTGCGCTACCTTCGACCAAACTCTCTCGCCAGAGATGACCGCCATGCCTTCGTATTTCCTCTTTATTATATATTAATTTCGCACACTGAGATATGGTCAACAAATACACTGTGGGCGTAGGGTATGCCCTTTCATTTCGACGAATTGATTAACACGAACCCTGTCAAATTAAATTTTAATGCACACGAGTTTAATGTCAGAGGTTACTAACCCAGCCTAAAAACATTGTTCTTGAAAAACATCGATGGTTTCTACTCGATATTTTTAGTTTGGTTTAGATGGTTTAACATCAATATTTTAATTTTGAACATCGATGTTGTATTATCGATGTCGCATTCCGTCTGTAAAGAGCGAGGCCGCGTGGCGGGGCGTCGATCGGGAGCTCCTGCAGGAGGTCGGCGCCGCGGGATTTCTCGCGGGCGATGGCGCGCCTCACTGCGCTTCGCGCGGGCGGCCGCCTGCCTGCCCGCCCGCCCGCCCCCGCTCGCGCGCATTCCCGGCACGTCGCCCGGACTGTCGCGCTGAGCCTGGCAGAAACGCGCGCCGCGCCGCACCGCGCCGCGGCGCCGGTATTGACTTGATAGGTCGGCCCCGCCCGCGTCTCGCGCCGCGTCTCGTGCCGCCCGGCGTGCCTCGAATGGGCCGTGCGTGATTGCGAGGGGCACGTGGCCCCGTGGTCACTTTCCTGGTAATCGTTTCATTTTATGAAGGGTTAGGTGCTCATTTTATGTCATTTACTGACTTTTGGGGCCCGCTGTACAAGTGCTTCACGAGCGAGAAATACGAATTGGCAGGATATATTAATGATTTAAGTGAATACGAAGCACTCACTTTCTCTTCTTCTTCTTCGTCTTCTTCTTCTTCGTCTTCTTCTTCTTCTTCTTTTTCTTCTTCTTCTTCTTCTTCTTCTTCTTCTTCTTCTTTTTCTTCTTCTTCTTCTTCTTCTTCTTTTTCTTCTTCTTCTTCTTCTTCTTCTTTTTCTTCTTCTTCTTCTTCTTCTTCTTCTTTTTCTTCTTCTTCTTTTTCTTCTTCTTCTTTTTCTTTTTCTTCTTCTTCTTCTTCTTCTTCTTCTTCTTCTTCTTCTTCTTCTTCTTCTGCATCTCCTATTCCTGCTGCTTCTTGTCTTTCTTCTTCCTAGCGTCTTTAACCTTCCCGTCTCCTTGCTGTCGTGGATATATAAACAATTATACTGTTGTTCACGTACGGCGGAATTTGAAGGGGTAACTGCTACACGAGCGTGTAACACATTAACGTCGTGCGGGTTGCCTAATTGACGAATGATGAACGACAGCGATTTACTTTGATGCTAGTAAGAGGAGTATATTTTGTTGCTTAAGAGACAATTCTGTAATTTCAAACCTGCTGAAGATCAAAATCGTCTTTTTCTGCTTGAGTGTCGGTCATGTCTGCAATGTAGTAACACTATCTTTGTGTTAATAAAAACGTATTCCATTTTACTGTCTCGCATACCACTTCTTACGTACAATAGCGAAAGTTATGTAATATTGCAGCAAAAAGCGACGATTTTTTGGAGAAATAATCGTATTGCAGACCTCTGGAAGGTGATAATTCTTGTTCCTCTATGAAGTAAAATGCGTCCTCTAACACAAGCATGTCAAACCTCGCCCGCACGAGCTACATGCCCCCCCCCCACACACACACACACACCGGGAAACATGGAGCTCCTAAAAGTATCGACAACTTTCCCTGATTCCGCTCTTATTCCTCCTCCAAATCCAGAAAGATGGGCACACGCCCAAATTGCGGAGCAGGGATAGTTCATCTTTATGTCAGCAGGTTTATCCTGAAGTATAAGAGTTTTTTTTTTCAAAATCTACAGAATATAAAATCGAATTTCGTTTATTCTCAAAATACATGTAACATATGATCTTAACGGCGCTGAAAACCTCTGTCGGTAATTCTATGATTCAGAATTTTACAATTGAAGCATACACTTCAATGCATATTTTATATTTATGCAAATCGCAGTCGTCTATTCATCGAGGACCTGCGCACGTGGCCAGAGTTTCCCACACTTCACCAGCTTTGAAACGAAGATCTGCTAGACAAATAGGACGAGAGCGGCAAGACTTTCAAACATCTCGCATTACGCAAAGGAGGTAAATGAAGATGCATCGGGGTTTTAGAAATCGCGAATACGGCCTTGCATACGTATGGCACTCGGAGCGCGTGGAGCCAGGTCTGACGCGGCGCTTTTCACTCCAGCGGCGATGGCGGCGGCTGTGGCGGCGGTGGTGGTGGCGGCGGCGAGCGTCCTGTCGATGGCTGTCACTGGGACGGCGCGGCGGTGTCCTCCGAGTCGTTTCCCGCGCGCGACACTTCCTGCGTTGGGAAGGAAGCTCGCGCGAGCGTCTCACGGGCCGCTGCCGCCGTCCCCGGTGCCGCCGTCCCCGGTGCCGTCGGCGGGCCCCACAAAGGATGCGGCGGCGCCTAATAGGGAGGCATGCTGCGATGGTGGAGGTGGTGGTGGTGATGGCGGCGGCGGTCGGGGTGGGGGTGGCGGCGGCGACGGTGACGACGGTGACGACGACGACGACGACGACGACGACTTCCGCGCCCGTCACACGCCGTCCTAGATCACTTAAGGGTTCCCTACACGAACAAGCCGCGCTGCGAGTCTGGCTGCTTGTATATCTGCCGCCGCTTCGATCTGCTGTATAGTTCGCCCCATGGGAAACAATGCGGCCGCGACTGATTGATAACTGCTTCAAGCCGAGTTCGTCATGCGAGGTTTTTGATCGTGGATAGTGGATACCTAACTTTACTGCAAAGAAAGTCACGGTGCCCGATAGGGAAACATGCAGCGGCGACTTCCGCGCCCGACACTCGCCGCGATTGACCACCCACTTAAGGGCACTCTACACGAACAAGCCGCGCTCGCCAACCTGGCTTTTACTGGTTGTAAATCTGCCGTCACTTCGGCTTGCTTCATTGTTTACCCAAGGAAAAGCAATGCTGCGGTGACCCATTGACCACAGGAATAATCCAGGTTCATTATGCGAGGTTTGCTCGGAGATACTTCGCTGCACTGCGAAGGAAGTTGCGGCGTCTGATAGTAATAAACGCGAGACCATTTTTTATCTTCAGAAAAGATAATTTCGAAGTGTGCAAATTTTACCAGACTTAATTTTAATGTAAATTAGTGTAATATAGGATACAGACCCACAAGTCATCCCTAATATATGTGTGATTGCGGAACGGAATAAAATTACCAAGATTTAACTGAGAATTACTCTAAAACTACTAATATGTAGAAAAACCCGTAATTGATGTGATTTGAAGATCTAAAATATATTTCATTAAGAAAAATATATCTAACATCGATATTAAAGATCTATGTAAGACAGTTTCGAAACACAAAAAGTAATACAAAACGTTGAATGTAGCCATTTTCAAAATTTCAAGATTTTAATGAAAACCAAATTTGTGTATAATTGTAAATAGGCAATTACTAGGCAAAAAATAGGCAACTTAGCAATACAATTTTTAAAAAAGCGGTTTTTAAGAAAATCTTATTAACGTACGTATTTTGGAATATTCTCACGATTGGACACATACTTCAAAACAATTTATAGTTTTCAGTTTTATTTTCTTAAATTATTGTCGATGAATTCTCTTGTTATGCGTGAAAGTGCAATAGTGGTTATTTTTTGGGGTATTGAAATGAACAAATTGCCCACATTCTCCAAATTTATTACTCCCGTTTCACCACATGGAGTTAGTACGCGACAAATTACTCCAAACTGCCGTCACCATTATCTCTACTGTCTCAATTCTCTATCGCTGGCGCTTTGATAGTTGGTGTTGCCGTCGCTACAGCGCATCGCCACTCCCCGCCACTATAGCCACTAGGACTGCAGCCGCGCCGGCCAGGATATTAATGAAGCGCTGTCAGCGCCAATGAATTATTAAAGTGGAATCCGCGCGGGTCTCCGCGAGGCGGGAAAGTTCGCCTTCGGCAATGCGGGCGGGGCGGGACGGGGCGGGGCGGGGCTGGGCGGGGAGAAGTTTACAAATCCGCCACCGTTGCGCGGAGTTCAGCTCAAGCCTTGCCGGCTCACCTGCAGAGTACTTTTTAAAGAGTTTGAAATGTCGCTTACAATCCCCCAAATTGTTCTTAAATTTACATACCATATATAAATTCAATTGACAAAGATTTTGTTCAATTTGGTCTTTATTGAATGTTCAAAAACACGTTCAATTCTGGATTTTGAAGGGATGTCTCTGCAACCTGAAAGTTTTTTTAATACGAAAAAAAAAATTAGTGGCAGTTGTATTAAAATTGGGTTATTTCGAAATTTTAAAATCTGAAACGCATTTTACTCGGAAAATTAATCTCACGTTCTCAAAAATATTTCAAGTGAGTAAAATGTTTACTAATATGATTCAATTGCAAATATTGGTTTTAGACACAACTAGTAAAAACTGTTACTTTGGGGGGCATGCATAGCGTGTTAAAAATTCAATTTTAGCACTGCTACTAAAAGTAAGACGATGCTCAAATGTTCAGATAAAACTGTAAATGCTACAAAGAAAATAAAATACTTTTTTTCTGGTCAGTTACAACTGATCTTAATGTAGCATGATACTCAATTGAAATATTTGTATACTTTAAAATGAAAGGAAAGTCATTAAGGCTCCCGTAAAAAATAGTCTATGGCACACGTGGTAAAAGTAATTTTATTTTGCTCCTAGGATTGCGCCTCGTAGGACGTAGCGGCCTCGTCTCGCAACATTTCCAACCCGCAAAATTTGTCGGCTTTACCTCTCATTGTATAAATAACTATTACGCGAGATCGTACGTTAACGACAGGGACCATTTGTGCCTCCACTTATTCTTGAATTTCGTACGCATAATATTAATGACAAGGTGTCCATAGTGTCTGAGTCAGCTTGGGTCCTCAAAGCGGGATATATTTTCTCCCGCACACGGTCGAAGATGTGCCTCCAGCTCGTATCGTTATAGTCCCCTCGTTATGCCGCCTCCGTCGTAGTACTGCAGATGTCAATCACATAACATACTATCATCTTGATGCAGCGGTAGCCCGCCTCAGATGCATTGATTACTGCATGTATATCATCTCGCATGTGTGGCTATTTTCCCTGTGCTTTCCACCTATGGTTAGAATAAACGAAATTTGTAATTATCAATATAGCAATGGTTTTGAAGCGTGTTCAGTCAGTAACTGGTGTGAAGGCTTCGTTTGAGCTGAAATTTTTAATTAGATTCATGGAAGCGATTGTTTCATATTTGTTGAAAATTTCTGGAAGATGCCCATTGAAGAGATGGTTCTGTAAGTCATTTCTAAATGTAGTAAAGTTATTTAGTGTATGTTTCAAGCATTAATGTAACCAAGCTTGAAATACCACACAATTGGGTCAGTTGAACCGTAATGCTATGTGATGTAATTTTATGGATACTATTTAATATGAAATTGCCTTGCTTTAACTTAATTTTTGCGAATGAAGAGGCGTCATAGATTATTCAGTAAATAATATGTAGACAAGAAATTTTGTTTAATACATGATATATTTTGATTGTTCCTAACGAATAAAAAGATAACTCGGAAAGATTTGTGCCCCCTTTATTGTTTCCGTAGCATTATGGTTTAGATTTACTGTTGGAGTGTTCGGCGACCTTGTGGCGTGCACCCACCTGTGTAAGTGACGTTTCGTGAGGATAGCGTGTTCCGAGGGTTCAGGAAGGACACGGGTTTCATGGACTGTTAAGCGTTAACGGGCGTAGCGTGTGTCACTATCTGTGATCCGCGAGGGGGAGGAACACTTTCTTCCAACCGGCGCTATAATCTTTTCCGAGCGCCTTTTCAATTTGGCTCTGTGACATCTGTTTCACGCATGGCGTGTTTCCCGGCGGTCTGTCCCTGGAATTTCTTGTATTTCTCGTACCGAATTGCCGTAATAAATATATATTTCTAAAATGGAGAATTAAAGTAGTTTTTGTATTCTTGGAAATGACTTAATATCTGTTGCTTCGTTTTTCTCCTAGAAAATTTAATTCTCTATATCTGAATGTTGTCTTGTTTTAATTCAACTTTGGTTGAAAGGTTGTAACATGTATGTTCCCGTAGAGTTTCATCAGTAGGTGAAGTACGTTCTCCACAATTCTTGTACTTTTTTTTGCGTATAGTTTTTTAATTTTTTTTTACATTTTCTCAGAAAAATAATAATTTGAATAGTACATACAGATAGGCAGCTAATTGGAAGTATTTGATAGAATTCAAAAGTTGTTAAAAACTAATTGAAATTTGTAAATATTCCTTTTTTCAGCAACGCGAAGATCATCCAAGTGAATTATAATTTTTTTATACAAAGTTGCATGTCATATTATCAACATTAGGTTCGACTGTAAGTTCGCTAAACCGTTCACGAGATCACAAAACACTGATTGTATGTAAGATTAGATAGTTAAGTAGAAAAATTGTAAGATATGTTTCCATTTCTCCAGCAGGGTGTTGGACAAAGCAAATACATCCCAGTAATAGAATAAAGGCGATTTTCTCCTTTGCCTCGGAGGAAGACGCTGAGAACGTGCAGCCATTACAAGAGGATTGCATCATGGTAGTAAGCTACACAAGGAATATTCGGGACAGAATTAGAAGCAGCATGCTGCTACTCCCGTGCCGCCGCCGCCTCCGCCGCCGCGTGTGGCAATAATTTCTACTTTTCTTCGCGTTCCTTCTTAATCTCCGAGGGGAAGTTGGCCCTCGCACTTTCAGTTAGAAGCGAGCAAGCAACACAGTCGCAACAGCGAGCAAACTTGGGCAGCGGGGGAGGCGGCGTCGTGCGGAAAGTGTGGGACAACTGGAACTGTTTGCGTATTCCCTGGGCTCGGAGCGCGTGGGCGTGGCGGGGAGGGTGACGGGGGGCGGGGACGGGGAGCACGAGGCGCAAGCGCGTAAGTGATGTAGAGCCCAGCCTGGGGAATAAGGCGTGGAGGGGCGAAAGCGTCGCCGAATTCGAAACTGATTTAGCAAGTGGAGACTTTCGCTGAACTCAGGGTTATTGTTGAACGCTTGGGGAATTACCGCACCGGGCGCAGGGTCGTGGGGCGTGAGGGGGGCGGGGCGGGGCGGGGCGGGGCGGAGGGTTGAAGGGCTGCGTCGGGTCGGGCCACATTGGGCGATGTCGGCCGAACGCGGTGGTGGGGCCGGAGGTGGTGTAGCTAGGGGCCACGCGCGTGTCTACGCGGGGCCCTGGGGGCCTCCTCTGGTATATTTATCTCCGAAAATTAGCTGTAATTCAAGGCGGGCGGATCGCGCGGGAGAGGAACATCGGTGGCTCCAGCGAATCGTCCGTCTGCGTGTGCGGAATATTACAGAAGCGCCAAGCGCTTGTAGTGCTGCAAATGTATGATGCGGTCTTATGAATATTGTTCATTATTTTCGAGAATTCAGTTACTATAGCGATTGTTTATAGGTATCAACTTCCCCGTACAATAGAATATTGTATTACTTTCCAAACAGGGGTTTGGAACTAAAGACGTTTCGAACTTGATGTAAGCAAACTTGTAGAGATAAAACGGATTAATTTAAAATTCTGATATTCAATCATGCATTTAGTGAAAATATGTAGATGTTTTGACGTCAGTGTTTTACAACATTTATCTTTGTAGAGTTGAAACAAAAATTGACACTCGTTTTTATGATTTAGCCCTTCTTGTTTGGGGATGTTAATATGCTGGATTAAATTAAAATTCCAATTAAAAATTTAGAGTGGAAGTTCCGGAATGGAAACACGGAGAATTGCTCTGAACACTCCTAAGCACATCATGTACTTCAGACACATAGAATTCGGGCGCCCAACAATACCCTCCTTTTCGTGTCCTGGATCACTGCGTTTGCGACTGTTGCGAGTGGAAGAGCACCTAGGTGGATTGGTAGTTGTAGTCTCGTTGCATGACAGGACCCCGGATTAAAACAATCTCGATTTTTACTTGAAAGCATACGTAAAAAAACTGGCGTGTTGTTCTTATTCGTTATTTCATTGAATACATCCGCACATATGGGAGCTATGAACAGAAAAGATATCTCTACTGTAGTACCTGTGTTGCGGGTCAAATATGCCGATCGTATCTGTGAATCTCCTCGACTCTTCAAGGGTTTAGTTGGACTTAAAATTAACATCATGTATGTAAACCAATTATTGTTATGTCATGTAACACAGTTATTTTTTCTACTGTAAGTTGTGTGTGTTATAACTGTGTATGTGTTATAATGGAAATGAATTAAAGAATTAGAAGAGAAGACGTAATATTTATCAATATCTTACAGTTAACAGCATCGCCACATTACAATGCTTACAATAATCTGCTCTTTTTTGTACATAAATATTTATTGCATTTTGATTTGCATAAATATTTAAGTGGTCCGTTAAATTATGTTTTTCAAGTTTGCCATGTGTAAATTTGTTACAGAGAGTTTTTTCATCTGTGTTTTACTGTGTTCATCATCCTGTGTTTTACACAACTTCAGGTATTGAGTTGAGGTTCTAATATTTTTTCTTTTGTTACAGGTAAGATCTTCTACGGAGTAATTATATAATTCCAGAAATGTGCCACTGTCGCCAAGGTAAATATTTTTGTCATTTGGTGACCGATATTTGAATCCCTCTTTTTGGTACGCTGCGACAAATAGGAAGAAAAGGATGTTTGTGACGTGTCAGGTGAAATTTCTTATTCTTTCTTGGAAGCGGAAAGTGCTGGTTTCTCGGGGAAAAGACGCTTAATTCTCAGAAATGTTCCTCCTCTTTTGAGTAAACGCTCTTCGACTCGACGTGTAAGATACAGTCTTTCTACGAGATTGTTTCAAAATATTATTCCCAGAAAAGTGTGTGAAAAGGTCCGTAGAAAAAAAAAACTCGCCGACACTGTATACGGCCGTCACTTTGCACCACATTCAATGAAGTGATTTAATGGATGTTTGTTCATCGAGTTCAGTAAACGTATCGTAAAGTATTCATGGATAGTGAGAACGCGAAATCATACGAAGTTTTTCAGAGGCCGCCAATATTGCGTGAGATAATTGCCTCATTTACTTGTGCGAAATACCTAACAAAACTGATCCGTAAACTATCTTACTCTGCATTATTTGCGAATGAGACATTCTGACATAACGATATAGTGTATGGGATAGTTTGAAATACTTATTTTATTTTTAATTTAGCCTTTCATATTATTGATCACTTCTAAATGAATACCCTTTAATTTCGGTTTATTATTTAGATGTATCAGTGGAAAAAAAATTGAGATAACTTTTTGGGTAATTACTGGCAGTACTGCTCTCATATTATCTTCTACATATCGGGGCGAATTTATGTACTTGTATTGCAAACTTTTCTTCTACGTGTTGTGAAAAGGTGAATGTGTTTATCCACAAGTGCTACTTATCTGCTTCTTTTGTTTTATGCATCATACATGAATATCAACCGCGAATGAGAGTAACCGCCATTTTCTAGTATTTCTGTAATCTAGAATTTCAATATTTGCTGTAAGCCGTGTAAGTCTCCTTGAAATCCATAATATTCCAAAAGAATAACGAGGGTTTATTGAATTCTTTGTGTGGGTGAGCATTTCGTATTCCTGGCAAACTAAGAAATTTACACAAAAATTAATACGATTTTTTCCCCTGATATAACTACTCTGTTGCCAACTAGAAGCTACATTTTTTAATAATCATATTACTTCATCGTTTTTAGGTTTAGATCGCCCTATCGATCCGTGCGAGCTGTCGTGGCCGTCGTGCCCCCAGCCTCCGCGAGGGTCGCGCCTCGGCCGCTGCTCCCGCCTGATGCCTTTTTAATTTCATTCTAATCGGGGGCCGCCGCCCGTATTGTTTTTCGCTCCATCGCCGGGTGCGCTGGCCTCTTGGCCTTTATTGCGTCGGTGTCGCCAACATTTGCGCGCCTAAGGCCTTGCTTGTCTCTGCCCCGGGCAGCGTCGGTCCCGTTTCACTTAGGGCCAGCGTCGCGCGGCACGGCCCGGCACGGCGCCGCGCCGTGTAATTAATGGAAATCGAAGCAACATCCATGCTGTATTAAGCCATTTGGTGTCATTTTTATTCTCATTACGCTCTTGAATAATGGAATAACTACGGCGGGGCATCGGCGACAGAAGGGGCTCGTGTAGAGGGCTATGTTACCCTCCGATTTGGACGCAATTTGGTGGACGAATAAGGGAAAGATGTGAATGAAATTGTGGTGAGTTGTTTGCAGTTAAGAGTAACGTGTATAGTAATTTGTACTTTTAAACGTTACGAATTTTAGAACCGTAATGACTTCATTTTCTACACGCATTTATATTACTTCCTTGTTAGATTCTAATAAAAAATTGCAATTATAGTTATAATATGAGTTTTGCTGTTATCTTGAGGTTTCTGTCTGAAGATCTGAAGATGTAATATATAAAACTAAAATGACTCGTATTAGCGAGCTTGGTTGTAATAAATAAACTCTTTCATTTTAGAGAGAGAGAGAATAGATAAAAATTATTTTGAAAAAAAATAATTACCTAATGTAGTTCCTCAGTTACATTTCAGAGTATTTCTGTTTATTTGTGGAAAAGTGTGTAACTTGTTAAAGTATTTTGTAGGAACAAGACTACTTAGTATTAATACTCTGCTTTGATATTCGGGTTTGATTCAGTTTTCCTGTAGTTTTAGCAGGAGGTGTTTAGCTAACAAGAGGATAATTTAATCGTACGTGTGCTTATTGGAACCGAATTACGAGTAGTGGTGCTACAAAATGGCGTAGACTTTCTTGAACTAGTTACCTTTCCTTTAGTCTCTGAAATAGCTTCTCGGTTTTGTGTGGCCTGGGTGATTGAGCGCATACTCTCAATTGGGTCGCTTGCACTTGCTCTGCCCGCTAGCAGGCCTGTGCTGGACGGGAGAATTTTTAGACAAGCAGCTTATGGATTAATAGAACATGGGTGGCATAGCGCTCTACAGAGGTCGCTGAATTGGCGGTGATTATAAACATTACTTCTGAGAGGCGCGACCACAATATTTCTAGGGAGTGGGGATTATATACTCGTAATTTATGTATCCAGCCAACTTGATGTTTTCTTACAAGTACTTTTTCGTTGATACCGAATTTAAATTCCGTTTGTTTCTTTATTTAAAGTTAATAATATGGTACATATTAAACTAAAATACTGGGTGTCGTTCGATTTTATAGAGAGACTCCACTGATCATAATGAAAAACGAAAGGTAGAAGAAAAAAAAGAAATTTTAAAGGTCCAGTTTAAATAGCTTCTGCTCACATATTGAAGTCAACGTAAAGTTTACTGCCCTCGGTCTCTACTGTAATAATAATAATAATAATAATAATAATAATAATAATAATAATAATAATAATAATGCCCAATAAAAAATAAAATTGACCTTTGTTAATGGCGAGGCTCGGGCCATTAGATCCTTTTCCGCCAAACGAAATTACAGTTACAATAACGTATATAAGTTAAATACTTACGTAATTTCAAGAACAAACAAGGATGACAATTTTATTTTTCCATATCAATTTCAACTAGATTAATATCATTACATGGAATGTGATGTAGAACAATAAAGTGAGTTTCAATTCGTTCGTTGTGAGAAAAAAAAGAGATACAATTTGTATGATAATAAGTAATAGAGAAATTGACACATCCGTATGTCTATTTAACACCAACTTTCTAATGCACTTATCGTCAAAATACAAAAAAGGCTTAACTCCCTTCGATCGCGTAATTATTACAGAATTGTTTCTTCTTAATTCAATAAACCCATTTTACAATTGTTTCATTTGGCCACATGCGTTTAATATTAGTGAAAAAAAAAATACATAGCGTGCGAATGCGGCTCGGCGTAGTGGTCGCGCACTTGGCGCTCCTCGCGGCGATCCTCAAGAAGCGGCGGCGTTGCCTTGCTCTGCCATCTCGCGGGAGCTCTGCGCACGACTACGACGCCGCTAAGCGCCGCGCCGCGGTCGCCGGCGCCTGCCCCAGCGGCCGCCCGCGCGACACCGCAGCCCCTCGCTCTGGGAGACGACGCTGCTCCGGGCCGCGCCGCGGGGCTTATCTCGCGGAACTTTGGAAACAATATGATAGTGAGATGAGACTCAGCGGTCAGTTTACCGTGTAAAGAACGTAGGGTGAGGCACGAGAGAGAAAATTACGCCGTTATTGTACGGGCAAAGTCTGGGTTAATGCTAAGAAGGATTTATCGGCATTCATATTGTTAATAGACATTACACGACATCATTATTGTTATTTGAATATTGTATTTTTTGTTTACTGTATAAAATTTTAATGTTATCAGTACTAGTTGTCTACAAGTTTACAGAATATATTTGTGTTAGTGGCATCAAATTGTTTACCGAAAATATTAATTGAAGTCAAGTGGATGGAAAAGCACGAAGAGGAAGAAAATTGACGATCGGAATGGTTGATTTGAGAAAGGGAAGAACATGTAAGCAGATGAATGAAGAAACACTGGATTGAGCAAGAAGGAGAATAACTAGTGACATGAAAAAAGTATCAGGAAGCTGCAAACCTCTCTAGTGGTATGAATACCGTGGTGTAAAAGTAGTCATTGTTGTTTCTTTACTGTTTTGCTTTTCGTTTCCTAAAATTTGTATACGTCTCATGGTGTAATGTATCTTGTCATTAGACCAACTATCTTTTGTTTTCAATTATTATTCTTCACAAAATATTAACTCGGAACATACCTTTAAAATACATTAGTAACAAAAAGATATAATCGTGAGATTTTTATGAAGTAAACGTCGATTGATGTTCACCTTCTGTTGTGTTGAGCATTAACCTTGATTAATAGATTAAGATCTTGATATAAAACAGTAAATGCCATTTAATTTAAATATTCATAACTAATGTTTTTTCTCTGCCGATTAAATGTATATGGACTGTTAATTAAAAACGATATTAATTTGCCTTTTGTTTAATAATCGGCGCAAAAACCACCTGTCTTCCACTCACAAAAACACTTCGTAAAATCGACTGCATAAGAATTTATGTTCCGCGTGAGCTCAATTGCCTGGAAGAATAAGCCTGTGTACGTTTCTTTTCCTAGAATTTTCTTTTGCGGAATTCCTGGACTTGGACTCTCGGGGATCGTTCTGTCTACCTGAAAGAATCACTTACCTCGGCTGCATTCTGAGGAGCGAGCCTGCCCTGCCCCCCCCCCCCCCCCCGAATTTGCATAATTCGCCCCCGCGCTCCGGCGACCGCGGTCACGGAAGCTGCATCGCGAAACACACCTCTCGCGCGCCGGAATTAAAATGCGCCGTTTGCCCCCTCACGAGGGGCGGCCTCCCGTGTTGGTTGAGCGTTAAGGGGGAAGCGGGAGCGGGTGGGGTACGAGGGCCCTCGCGCTGGGAGCGACAACAGGAGGGGGAACGCGGGGCTGGGCCCGGCCGGCTCTTCTCCTCCGCCGGTCTCCTTCGCCGTGAGCCAATCGCTGGCAGAATACATTCCTTATTCCATTACAGACAATGGTTGTAATCTCGGCGGGTAATGACATGGGCGAGACAAGGCGCGGCTCCGCCGCCGGCGGGACGGGGAGGAGGCACGGAGGAAGGGCGCGCGCCCGCCCCGGGGCGTCGTCGGCACCGACGTCGGCGTCGCGGCGCCTGCGACGGTGGCCCGGCCGCAGCATCCCGACGCACCAGCTGGCGGCGTTCCCTCGCTCCCCCCACCCCCGCCCCTCCCCCACCCTTCGCCGTTGTGCCGTTTCGGCCACGCCGCGCCTCGCGCTTCCTCCGGCTTATGGTCCTGAATTTTAAACAATTTTAATTAAGAATAAACCCGTTTATTCGTAGCGAGTTGGTTGGCCGATCTCTCGCGCCCGCCGAGCCCGCCCTCCCGGTGCCTCGGCCGCCTGATACACATCGATCTAGGCCTCCCACGCGCGCTATCCCGGGGCCGGAGGGCTTATGCGCTCGCGGCGTGCGCGTTTGGCGCGAGGACGCGGAATTTTAATGCGCGCCGCCCGAGCGGTGGAGGAGGAGGACGGGCGGGCTGCAGGGCGCGGATGAGAATTGTAATGGCGCGAATTGTTTTGAGGAGTTGGTGGTTATTGGGATTCTTGGGATCTGGGAATTGCGTGTTCGTACGGTACAATTAACGCGCATGTATGGAATATTACAGAATTATTGATTTTATATTTTACTGACATTTTTATGTAAAGGGAAGACAAATTGAAGCTAAGTTTTTTATGCATTCGATAATTGATCTATTTCAAAATATTATAAAGAGAGAAAAGTGATGAACTCAGAAAAATTAAATGACAGTTCACATTTTACGTGATTGTTCATATCCTTTCTAATAAAGACTGTTCACTGGGCCAAAATATTTTTACTTCCAAACATCGCTCCTTTTATGTGACACTTAGATGCATTAAATTTTACTCAGATTCCTAGATATTGTTATTTTAAACCAGTTTTATTTTGTATTTTACAGTTTACTTTTGTAATTCATTATAAACGAAAAGGTTATAGCTGTTGTATTCAATTACAGTTTTGAATCTGAAAACGTTAAGATGGACAACCGTAGCAGTTGCCGGAAGACAACTATTTTATTATTAAATATTATATTATTTGGAGTTCAGTGAATTGAGAAATTCAGTTACGGCTTAGCAGAACAACGACAAGAAAAGACAGAACTCAACATGGCACTGGGTTTTTAGTAGTATGTGTTCGGGGTAGTCGCGAAACCGCAAAATTCCTTAACTTCCTCGCTGCCCGTGTAACGCGCTCCACTCTTTCGCCCAGGGGTAGCCAGGCAGGCCTTGGCCGGAGCGAGGTGGCGGCGGCGGGGGCGGTAGGCGCAGATGCCTGTGGCCGGTGGGGCGGTGGCGGGGTGGGGTGGGCGTCGGCGGGGCATCTCGTCTGCTAATGTGGCGGGGCGGCGGGCGGCGGCCGCCTCAATAACCTCACCATTAGCATGCGGCTCGCGCTGGAGGCGAGCGCGGGGGCGGGCGGAGAGGCGTACGGGTGCGCGCCGCCACCGCCGCCGCCGCCGCCGCCTCCGCTCGTTGTGTACGCGACCGCATGCTCCCCCATCCCCCAAGCCCTCTCCGCCGTCGCCTCCACCGCTCCGCCCGAGCTGTCTGTCCCCGTCTCTCCCTGTCTCTCCCCGCCCCGCCCCGCCCCGCCGTGCGCGCTCTTGTCAGCCCTCGCCGCGACGCGGCCCCACAGGCGGCTATAATTACTCTGGCGATAAAACATGGTGGTGGGAGCCGCTGTCGGCGGTGCAGCTTGTTTTTTCGGGCGGTAATTTTTGGCTTCTCTCTTTCACCTATGATTTCCGTAATTGAAAGTTCATTATTTTGGAGCTGATTCGAAAAAGCGAGCCCAGTGCAGAGCGGGCGCGCCGGAGTTAACGCGATGTGATTCCCCTCTCCGCTGGCTTCGCGTTTTCGGGCGTCATATTGTGACGGCCGTGGAAACGCGACGGGATTTGTAAGTTATCTTTGGTTCAAGTGACGCTTGAGGTGCTTCTTAATTCTGGGAAATGTAGAATTGAATAAAATTGTTACCGGAAACAAATTCGAACGATTAACGAAAACAAAGAAACAATGGCGGTGATTTTCGTTTGTTTCATTTGATTTTTTGTGTCCGTTGCCACGACCAACGCTGATACTGATGGAACGTGTAGTAGTTCATTTACTAAATTTGACATATTTTACCGCAGTAGAAGCAAATAAGTGTTACACATTATTGAGACTCAGATAATAAAATGAACTGCTCCATACAAGAAAAAATAACATGGAAGAAACAAGGCAATGAAAAAAGTCAACGTATTTGTCATAATTACCAGCACATATCATGTAGGCGCCAATGTATGAATAACAAATGCGGGGATGTAATCTGTATTATGATCTATATACTGCCTTACTTTGCCACCGTTTAATGTAACATTACTTTGAAAGTATTTTATAATTCTTCTTATATTCACCGTATCGATCTGCTTTAACTGATTTAATGTATGATTTAATAATGTTCCAACAGCTCTTGGTGAGCTCGAACTACAATAGTTTGATTTCTTTTTATTTCGTCGCATCTTCCATATTTTTGTTCTGATAGAAAAATATTGCATTCTTTGAACTACCTAGCTACTGGTGCTTCTGAATGGCACACATTAGTTTGTTTCCTATTTCCTTGAGTCTGGGTTTGTTTTTCGTTTTCCTCCCCATTTCTTCCCAGCTGCCACCTACAGGCACCTAAATGAAAAATTCGGGGAATATTCATGTGAAAAAAAAAATCCTGTGAATAGTGTACGCGCTGATAATGTTCACAGTCAGCCAATCAGACGAATGGATGGATGGGTGGACGGACGGACGAATGAACGAACGGACGTATGGACAGACGGGCAGTCGGTCAGGCGGACGGACTTTTTTTAAAGCACTTTTTTGTTATTAGGGTATCCCAAAAGTGCGTACGTACGTATACGAGAAAGTAAAATTCATAATAATAACAGCATTCTTTGACCCACAGTTATTGAAAATGGGCAGTGTGTCATTCAATTTGGGGCGTCTTGTAACACCAAAACATGTGAAGCAATTTTATTTTTCACAATGTGAAGTGAATAACTGAACAAAGAAGGAATCGCATAACCTATAACAATTGTCTGAAATCAAGTATTTTATCTTTATTTTCATTTAAACTTAGCGAATTAGGTTCTGACCATCACTCGTGCATCTTTTAAAGCACAGCTTCAGTGCGAGCTGCAACTTGTAACAAAAGAACCGTAAATATCGCTCTCACCACAATCATCACATGAGATTAAAAAGTGGTCCCATTCACCAGTTTCTCATCGATATGTGTGCTACCAACGTCAATGCAGTTTTTAATAGGAGGCCCTGACTCGGCCCAGTGCGGAAAGACTTTCGTGGCGAACTATAGGGTGATGCATCGTTCCTAGGCGTTTTGGAGCCCGAGGCGCTGGCAAATTGTTCGCGGACTGGCGCTTCCGCCACCTGCCTTCGGACATGAGCTGCAGCGCCCACTCGACATCGTCGTATTCGTGGGCGCCATGCGCTCGCACGGCCTCCGCGTCGCTGTCGACCGAGCACTCGACGCGCGCGACAGCCGCCTCGGAGGATGACGTGCTCCCGCCCCGCGCCGCCCCGCGCCGCCCCGCGCCGCCCCGCGCCGCCCCGCGCCGCCCCGCGCCGCCCCGCGCCGCTCCGCGCCGCCCCGCGTCCTTGCAGCACGAAGCGCCGCGCATCCGCCGCCTCTGCCCGCGGCGGGCGCGCGGGAGTCCCGTGCGGGGGAAGGGGAGCGTGTTACAAAATCATATAGCATGCGCGCGCGCGCGGTGACAAATCTGGTGCGTAAGCCTCCGTGAAAAGCGGCGTGATGGATGTTTCGGGGATCGCTGCGATAAATCCGCGGGGAATCGATGGCGCGCGCTGCCCGCCTTGGCACGCACACGTCGCGCCCGGTCTGCCTGCCGCCCCGCGGCTTCTCTGCTGGTTGCACGTAGTGCTCCAGCTGCTCCTTCTACCCTGGAGGTTGCTTACTCCGTCGTCTCTGTGGCGTTGTTGATTCAGACATCGTAGACGGTGGCGACATAAACTCTGTAGCAGGGCTTAATTCATTCAGTCTGGAGGAAAATTCTGGCGACCGGCTGCTCTGTATTTTTCGTGTTTTTTTTCTTTCTTTTTTTCGACCAATTCCAGGCAATTGTCGGTGCAGTACCGTAACTTACGTGCCACGGACAGTGCACGATCTTTCCCTTCTCATCCTTGTCTCCTCCTCTCTATCACACAGACACACACACTTGCACTTAACGTGCATTACACCACCACACAAGTGTGGGAGAAGTATCCGGGATGGGACGTTGCCCCGCTGGGAGAGTAACCTTGAGAAGGGAAACCCCCACAATGGACGTGTTGGTCGGCGCCGAATCTCATTTTTCAACGAGGAAAGAGTATCGCCATCGCTCACGGTATTACACGAATTACTCTTACAGGACTATTAACGTACGTAATTGACGAAATCAGAAACAATAAATACGCATTCGGTTGTTTCCCTTGCCTGACGGCATTGCGGGCGATTTTAGGTGACTTACTATGGCTTAAGTACTGAGAAAAGTGTATATGTAAGACGAGAAAAATTTACATACGTGGCGGTGATGTGACAGAAACGCGAAATACAACCGCAGACAAAGAAGCATTTCGCTCACGGGCGTAATGTGGTTGGTTCACTTCTTCATTGAATAACCACCCTCCGCCTCACACGCGTTCCTTCTCCATCTCATCTTTCTGATATTTTGAACTTCGAATGTGCATAACTTTTTCCTTGACACTTTCCTTTTTCCTTTAGTCCTTTTCATGGACTAAATAACCTTCTGATATCCAAGCCGCACGTATATGAGAGTGGACACTGATCTGGGGTTATGTTTGACATTCAATTCACCTTTGAAGGTATTTATACCTTTTAGAGATTCCTCGCGTTTAGAGAAGAAGGTTCGGAATAATTCCTTATTTCCAAGTCTTTCAATAACGCCTAAGTAGAGAATTAAGAAGAGATCAGTGACTCAATATAATCAAAATATGCAATATTTTCTTCTAAACATGATATGACTATACTTTTTTAAAATTAAGAGGAAAATCTCTGACATTTTCGAAATTATTCTGAATGAACAAATTGACGACTTCCTATGAAGTTGTTAGTGACTAGGTATTACTTTGTGGAACAAAAAAGAAAAAAAGATCGTGGAGACGAACTGTCCGATCTAAATCGAAATAGTTTAGTCAAGTTAATAGCTCCCTAAATTTGTAATAAAATTACTTCTTTTGGTCTTATTCTTGAATACGTTTTGCCTTTACGTTTTTAGTGCAAGTTGTTGGATTTCGTGCACGTAGACTCCCTTTGTTTCGTGCACCAGTATTAACCCAAAATCATTTCAGACTATTGATCCAAGGCATTTTTTGTTACATTTGAATGTAAATATGAATTGAATAGAAAATTGCACTTTCCAGAGCTATTTTATATGCAAAAATCTATTACGGGCGCACGAAAACACATTCCGGATACCCGTTACGTGTCACCGCGTGTTTTTATGGTGGGGGGGGGGCATTAGCGCATCGGGCCGCATTTTAGCGGGGGCGAAACTATTTGGGCTAAGTGCGCATTCCGAAATTGCGGATCGGCGGGTAAAAGAGAGGCGCGCCGCCGCGCCGTCGGGTGAATGCGGGCGGGCGGGCGCGCGCGGCGCGGCCGCGGGGGCGGGGCCTTTGTACGGAGCCCTGAATGGGGCGCGCGCTTTTCCGACCAGCGCTCTTCCTTTGGGGCCGCCCCGCCCCCCTGCGACCCGCCCGCTCCGCCTAACCGCGCGCCTCCTCTCATTCCGATTCCTCCCGCTTATTTTATGCCGTCCTGCCCGCTCGCCGTTGTTCTCTCTTGCGTTGCTCGCCAGGCGTCCCGTGTCTTCGTCTTTCGACGATGTGTGCCGTGTTTGCTACCACGTCGTGTGCACATCCCATATTTTATGTTATCTGTTAATTTCCCGTGCCAGTTGTCGTAACGCGTTTCTTCGGCAGCCCCATCATCTGTTCATATTCTTTTTGTTCCTTTCCTTTCTAATAATTTCCATTTCCACCGTTCCTTTTTCCTTGCACCGTATTTATCGGGTGAGTTATTCGAATCTCTTCAGTGCTTGAACCTTTCTTCCCGCCTCGTAATTTTTCTTTCTAATCTGTTTCTTCATTTTTCCTACCTTCTTTTCTGCATCTATCATGTCAAACATCCCTGCGGAGCTGTGTCCTTTTTTGTTTTCTCTTTTTTCCCCTTCTCATTTACCAACGGTTCTCATCCTCGGCCAACAGTTCTCTCCTTGTTTCCCGCCCACTACTCACCCCGCTCCGCCCCGCCTCGCTCCGCCCAGCCCCGGCGCAGCGCGGCAGTGTGTTGTTGGAAGCCCTCGGTTCGAGAAGCAGGGCCACAGGCCGCGCCTTCTGCCTCGTTGGCTTTTGATTGAGAGTGGAATGAAGGCTCCTCTATTCGTGCCAACGCGACAGCCGCTGCGGTCTTTTTCTGTGGGACTTTGTGAGAGGAGAGTGTGTCGGCGGCATTTTGCGATGGTGACTACCGCGCTTCCGGCTGAGTGCTGCAGGAGGGGAGAGCGATAGAAAATGAAAGGTTAGATGCGAGCGTCACAAATTGCGCTTTTCGGTGCGTTGTTATTGTTTATTCATTACGTTGAATGGCCGCTGCCCACTGCGTGCTGAATGCGAGTGTGGAAAAGCATTTGCTGTATCACGGGATCGAAATCGACTTGGGTCACATTAAACGTGTGATTAGCATTAAGTCACCCACATCTAAACCATAATTTTCCGTCGCTTAGTATGAATTGTTTCTGTATTTTATCTATATATTAGAGCCATGAGAGGCGATTGCGAAACTGTAAATGGCGAGTTAATGACATTTAAGTGATATAGATATTATTTCGTTCCTTCCATGACTATTCAGAGATATCTCTCACGAATTCATATACTATATCTTAATACCATCGACACAATATTCTCTGTTGAAATGGATTAGAAATAAGAATTGATGAAAATAATGTCGGGTTTTCACAAATAAGTCTGCTATTACTCTATTAATTGATCCAAACAAATTTAATCCGGTGTAGATCGGAAAGACATTTCTAGTAATAATTTCTCCGAAAAGATTTAGTCTAGGTCGACGTCCCGCGTTGCGTGAACCGCAGTCTAGGAATGCGGCAAAAACGGACGGAGGAGGAAGTTCAGGTGACTGCGGTGGCTGTAACTCGAATCCGAGCTCTGCGTGGAGATTGGGGTTCCATCCCCTTTTCTATCGAAAGCCGCTTTGCATATTGGAGCGTGGCCGCGTCTCATTCGGGAAGTTTTGTAGCCGCGCGCCCTCGTAGCCCAGGCGTACGGTTTACGGCCTGCTGGGTCCGCCCCCGAGGCCCTGCAGTGCCCCCCCCCTTTTCCCCGTCGACGCCCCCCCCCCCCCCGATCGTCCTCCTCCCGCCACACCCTGCGGCGACAACTTGCCGGCCCATGCGGCTAGCTCGCGACCGCCCATTTTCCCCACAACTTGCTCTTCCAATCGCGCTTTCGTTCTTCTATCGCCGTGCCGTTTGTCCCAGTTAGCTGTGTTGACACTCTTCTGTCCCCAGATTCGCGTTTCTATCGTAATTGATTCGCATTATTTGTAAACGAACATTTTTAGCCATGAATCCATCCGTAATGTTATTAAACATGTAATACCGTTCTAAACGAAAGTGTTTATTTCAAATAATCAAGGCTCTTTCGTTGCCCTTCTTGCAACTTCTGGATGAGTTTCCTTTTAATAATTTAAAAATTCCTAAGTAATTCATTGATTAGTATTTGATTGATTGGTTTATCTTTACCTTCATTTGTAATCGATATCATTATTGGATCATTTTCTTTATGAAACCCTGAAGCTGTTGTTAGGTGTTTTTATGAAACTTTCATGGAACTAGCTTCTGAATGTTAAGCAAATCGACATACAATAACGAATTCAGTTTTACAAGCCCTCTTCCATGATCATGAGGAACGGAGTATGGCTATTTATTCTTAATGGTTAATAAATGAACCATTTAGTAAGAATTGCCGCATTTTATCACTTGTTGATTTTACTGCCTATCACATTCGTACGTCTCTACAGTTACGGAAGTTGGACATTTCTTTTTGTGTAGATGTTTGCTACAGTCATCTCTGTAATCATAAATACATCAATACACAAATCAATACATTTATAATCATGTTATTTAAAAATCATTATTAGATTCTAAAATGTATAGTTATTATCACTTACATACAAGATTTACTGTGTGCCCAGTATTTAAAAGCTATCGTTTTTAACGAATTTGGCTCAGTTGTTAGTGGCAATTTGTTCGTAACATTTAATTTGCCATTCAAGTGCGATGAAAAGGAGTCTCAACTTTGTTAAATACAAGACTAATGCACAACGCTATATTATATCTATTATTTTATTATACAATTCATTCTTTGGAAGAAAATTCATTTAAAACATCCTGACATTCTTTCATTCTTATAAATATAACTGAATATCGACGGTAGTTTTAAATTGTATTTCTAAAGAATGCAATTCAGACTAGGTTTGTGATAAAAAGCTCATATTTGGAACGCTTGACATTTATTTTGTTGCTATATACATATATATATATATATATATATATATATATATATATATATATATATATATATATATATATATATATATATATATATACTTTGCAGTTAATAATCTATTATTTTCCATCCAGAACTCTATACTGTTCCCAAACATGTAAGGAATTCGTCAAATGGACATATTTTTTATTTCCATTTTACTTTCTCTAATTTGAAACTACTCTTCTTAATGTCGTTCTTGTTTCGTAAAGTATTCGTACGAAGGTAATAAATTATTGAATCTCTATTATTTTTAGAGATTAAATTTGTACATGTAAATTCTCATTTTAGAAATTAGTTGAATCGCTATCCCTCCCTCAGAACAATTCCCTTCGCTCAAGGCAGTCACGGGTCGTCAGTTTCAGGCGCCAAGTCCGCAGCCCACTCCTCAGTGCCTTTCGCCCTGCCGCCCGTAATTGGAGCTGCTCGCACCCTATATTCCTTACGCGAGAACTCCTGTGGTCCGCCGCTAGCTGTGCGTGGCTCGCTACCCCCCAGTTTAATTTAGTAAGAAGGTTCTCGAGCTTCATTTCAGCGGAGGCGCTGCTGATTCAGCCTAAGAGTGCCAATATTCAGCGGAACGGGTCCCCCTCGAAAGATAACAAATGTGGAGAAAAATAATTTGAAGCGATGAGGCATGAGCGGGTTCCTGCACGCTTTGGGTTGGTTGATGTGTCAACGGAGTCTGATGATCTCATTCCGGTTAACTTTCTGGAGTCCGAAGTTTTGTTAGTACGCCCAGGGCATACTAGGAAAGTGAATTCGGAAATATAAATACATTTTGTGTTTCATGTCTTAGTTTAAAATGTCGATTTTAAGACTTTGCTATGTTCGTATGTGATCTGAGGAGTTAACGAATGTCTGAGATTCATTTAAAACCATAAAGACCGACCAATCTTTTCCTTTTTACTCAATATTTTATACGTAAATGCAGATATGATTGCAAACACCCCATTTCAAAATCCGTAAATCAGATATGAATTCAAGGTCTCTCATTGATGAACACCCGCCAATTCACCTCGCTGTAATTTTTTTTTTTTTCACTTCCTATGTTAATGCTTTCCAAGAAAGTTTGAGGATTCAGGACTCTTTACGTACTAAGTCGTTAAGATTGTGTAGTTTTTCTTCACATTCACAGCTTGGACCGTCAATTAACCAGACTTAGGTCTGGCATTTCGGGATGTGCCGTTGCCCTGGCGAAGGACGTGCCGTGTGCCTATGGCCTGCGACGCTTCGGCGCGCCTTAGCGCAGGGCTGGCCACCCCTCGTCGAGCGCCGTGGGTTGCCGTATCTCGCGGGAAGAGACTTTCATTTCCCGGCCCGGTTTCTTATGGACACATTCTGCGCGTCCGTTGCCACCCTCGGCGGCGCTAATACGCGCGGGGTGGTCGCAGTCCCCGCCGCCCGCCCTTCCGCGCAGCAGCCCTGAACTCTTGCTCGCCCACCCGCCCTCCCACTCGTCTCACTTGCCCACCCGCTCGCCCGCCCACTTGCCCACCCGCTCGCCCGCCAACTTGCCCACCCGCCCTCTTGTCCACCCGTTCGCCCGTCCACTTCCTCACCCGCTCTCCCGCCAACTCGCCCACCCGCTCGCCCGCCAACTTGCCCACCCGCTCGCCCGCCCACTTGCCCACCCGCCCTCTTGCCCACCCGCCCTCTTGCCCACCCGCCCTCTTGCCCACCCGTTCGCCCGCCCACCCGTTCGCCCGCCCACTTGCCCACCCATTCGCCCGCCCACTTGCCCACCCGCCCTCTTGCCCACCCGTTCGCCCGCCCACTTCCTCACCCACTCTCCCGCCAACTCGCTCACCCGCTCGCCCGCCAACTTGCCCACCCGCCCACTTGCCCGCCCACCCGCCCTCCCACTCATCTCACTTGCCCACCCGCTCGCTCGCCCACTTGCCCACCCGTTCGCCCGCCCACTCGCCCACCCGCTCGCCCGCCACCTTGCCCACCCGTTCGTCTGCCCACTTGCCCAACTGCTTGCCCTCCCAATTGCACATCCGCTAACCAGCTAACTTGCCCACCTGCTCGCCTGCTAACTTGCTCATCCGCTCGCCCGCCCATATGCTCACCCTTTCATCCGCCCACTTGGCAGCTGCTTGCCCTCCCACTTTCTCACTCACCCGCCCGCCCACTTGCCCACCCGCTCGCTCTCCCACTTGCCCACCCGCTAGGCCGCCCACTTGCCCACCCGCTCGCCCGCTACCGTGCTCTCCCGCTCCCCGACGCACAAACCCTGCCGCCTACTTACTCATCCGCCCACTCGCTCTCCCGCGTACCTGCCCTCCCGCACACCCGCCATCTCGCCCTCCCGCCCACGTGCCCACGCGTTCACTTGCCTGCCCGCCCTCCCAAGCGCTCTTTACACTGTCTCGCCCCACCACGCCGGTCACGCCCACCGACCGGCGATTACAGTTAAATGAAATGACACAGAACTCGGCGACGGACCGCTCCTGCCGGGCTCAACGCTGCGCTGAGATTGAAACTTGTACATCGCTGAAGTAGCCTCACCGTTCTTTGCGAATCGCCCACTTCCTCGCTACCCAACTGCAGACGCTCTCGTCTCTTCCCGTTTCGCTCACCGCACGCACACGTTTCGCTCATTTAGTACGCTCCTCCGTGTGTACGTCATCGAAGTAGTGTTTTCGTTTCTTTGTGCTTTCTTTTTTTTTTACTTGGTTTTCGTTTTCTTCGAACGTTTACGTTAGGAGTCTTACACCATCATCCTCCACCGTTCTCTTAGTGTCTGTAATCTCTTGCTTTGCGTCCCTGACAACATCAATATTTCTTTCTTTTCGATTTGTTGATAGTTCTCGAATTTGGCGTACAGAACTTTCATTGAATGTATCTTAATCTTTAACGTCCTGTTGTCTACCTTACCACTATTCATTACTGCGCATATTCATTTTTTCACAAGACTCGATTTCTCTGTCATTGTCTCTCCTTCTTCACTTTCCCGTTGTTCACGACATTTCTCTGATACTCATTATCGTGCCATTGAGGATCCAGCGTTCTTTTACCTTCTTCCAATTTCTTGTCTTCCAATGTTGCCAATTTCGTTTCTTCCGTGTATCAAACTTTAACGTCCTGTGTTATCCCCATTATTTCTGAATGCTTCCTCCCTTTCGTACCTTGTAGCACTAGAACGTTCGTTTGGTTTCGGTCGTCACTTTCCAACCCTTCTGCCTTCTACTGCCTTCTCTTCCTTTCTTCGTCGCAGACACCCCTGCGCGTGTTTCCGCACCCTAGCGCTTTTCTACCCCCGTTTTTCGAGGACCCGGAGAAAAACCACCAGCCGACCCATTTCCTTGGCAACAACTACTTTGCAAATATCTGGAAGAATTGAAATGGAACTCATTTGCATGTCTTAATGAGCGTCACATCTCGCCTTCCATGATGAAACCTCCTTCCTCGCGCTCATCGCCACCATCAACAGAGGGGCGCGGCGACGGAAGGGGCGGGCGGCGACGCGGCGCTGTCACCGCAATTCCTTTACGTTTGAATTCTATCTCTCGCGACCATTTTGGTTCCCGAGCGCCCCTCCGCCCCCCCTCCTCACCGCGGTGTGCGAATTATAATTTAAAATGAGAGATAACGCTGTATTCATTATGCGGAAGATGGCGTCAAGATCGGACACGCTTTGCACACATTTCTCGCACTTCGGTCGCCGTCGTCGTCGTCGTCGTGGTCGTGTCGTCGACTCGCTATCTGGATGTCGGGGCGCACCTCGCACGCACGTCCCTTGACCTTTCTCCTCTCTTTCTTCTGCCTTCCCCTCTTTCCCTAATGTCGAGTCATTTGCATTTTCGGCGGTCGCCTTAGATACCGGATCTAAATGCGTTTCTCGCTGTAGTTTAGTGTCATAGAAATGTCATCGTTTTCTAATTACTCCGCCGCGGGCGCCGGTGTGCCGAATCGGTTTGCCGGCTGTTCCCGCGCGTTCGACCCGCCTTCTAATTCGGCCATACGTCTACTTATCGGGATCGCACAGCCCCTTAATTTCTCTCATTAGGAGGCCGCGTGTCTTAATTCTTTGCAGACTGCTTTTATCGACACGCCCATAACGAGCTGCGGATCGTTAGTAAAGAGCGCGAGTAAATGAGAAGTGAAACGTGCGCCCCCTTTTATGGAGACTCGCGAGGATTTTCGTTCGTCAGGATTATTTTGAATTCGATATGGTTTCCTTTTCTGTAATTCGGCAGACGATTCACTATCTCAATGTGGTCGTCGACTTCTGTGTTAATGTTTTTGTGATGCATTTTATTGAATCGTTAGGGAGAGGTAGATTATTTATGCACGCCAGTAATGAGTTTGCCTTTGATGTGATTATACTAATAATTTCTTTAGATTTCATCTTGACACGTACTTATTTTCATTCACCCCTCTTGATACACACACACACACACACACACAGCCGCTCTAAATCTTAACTTAAGACACCAGCATTTGGTCTCTCTAGTTGGGAAGATACGCATAGTTCAATGCAAATTTTTATTTTCCTGATGTCCCTAAGTTGCGTTTTCACCACTTAATTTCCTCCTCTCCACGCAATTTCAACATATTTTCGTGTTTTCAAAATGCTTATCCTTTGTTTTAGATTTAAGATTAAACGTAGAAAATTGTACAATCACAATTGATAGTACCAGGAAAATGAGGATTCCTCTAAATTAGCGTTCCAGGAATGTCGCGCGGGCTAGAGCGAAGATAGAATTAATCAATAAATAATGCCTTCACCGGACAATTCAGCCTCACAATTTGCTTCAAAGCCTTGTGACCCATTTTGTCAACTGCAAATCTGAAAAAGGAAAAGATAATATGCAAGAATCTTATGATTGCACGGATCCCAACGTGTAACCCTGCTTGTTTTAGGAAACGATAAATCCTATGTGTGCTTTTGGAGTTTCACTCGGCCGCCTACGCTCTGTTTGTCTTGTGAAACGAATTCCAAATCCGCAAGAGCGTAGGAAAACAAAACTCACTGCCTAACCTGTGTACATGCACGGAATTAAATGCGACTCCCCAAATTTTCTAACCGCGATGGCATCTAAGAAAATGTTGTTCCTCGCCTTTTGACTGCGAGGAGATTAATGCCTTATTATCCAGTATTTATGACCCGAGAAGGCGAGTAGTTTTTCATTTTTAAGCGAAATACATCCGTAGACACTTTTTTTTGCGCTCGAGACCCGAGGGAGTAAATATTTGTGCATATATTAGGGCAGCGTGTTTTCTTGTGGCCAACCTAATGCGGTTCTTCCGGTGCCATTAAGACGCTTAGAGCGGGTGCTTCCTGTTTGCAGGGCCGAGAGTTATTTTGTATGTCGGGTGCCCGCGTGTGACGGATGAGCGCAGTTTTTGCCCTCCCCTCCCTCCCTCCCTCCCTTTCCCTACCACTCCTCGCACCCCACAGCTCTGTCTCGCTTCGCGGAGTCTCTTGTCTCGAGCGGCGGTGATGGCGACGGCAGCGGCGGTGGCGACGGACGTTTGTAAAACTACGGGGTTGTAGCCACTGGTCACGCGTCATGTTGGACTACGTAGAAGAGGATATGAAGCCAGGAGCAGCTGATGAGATGGAATGCGGGTGGGAAAGATTGTTTTGGCGGTGGGGCTGTTAAGATAATGAATGGGTCAATAGGGAAATGATGGCGGTGAAGATTGAGTACCGGGAGATACAGGATGTAAATGACGATAAGTGATGGTTGAAATGGTTGTGGCGACTGGACTGTTTAGTTCTTTTATTTTCTACTGTTCATTTTTCTGCTTTCTTAACATTGCTTTCGTGAAGAAACAGTTTTTTAAATTTATTTGTTGCCCCATGTAAAAGTGTTTCTCTAAGTAGTTGTAAATGACGGATTGCTTTTAGAAAAGGGTGGTGCTGTTGAACTAATTGTTACTAGACTGTTTAATGGACGTTTTACTGCTCATGTAGGAGTACGGAATGCGTTTCCTTTCTGCCGCTCTGATTTTATTGATTCATGCTCTCTCATCCCTCGTCGCGAACTTCAAGAGATTATAGTTTCTGTGAGAAGAGCACACTAGAAATGTAAAACATTCACTTCTGGTTCCCTACAACTATAAGGGTATTTCGGACGGTTGATATCTGGGATCGTTAGCATTGTTTCTATTTGAAAGTAAATTTTCAAGTACTTGATTTCTTTCATCTATCTTTCTAAAATTTTCTGTTGGAATTAATCAATGCTTCACCATAATTTGTATTTTTAATTTTTTCGTTGATACAAGATGTAATTAACGTTTATCATATCTGCTTCGTTCAATGGTTTCTGGTGTAAAAAACCTTGTCATTTTCAATGTTATTTGGGCTATACACATTGAATTAGGTGACCTTCGTATAAAGTAACTTTCTTATAATAAGTCTGATGCATATATTTTTACGTTTTTACTCACGTAGGTCACGATTTGGATACTTGCTCAAACAAAAGGGTTAGTGATTAAAATTCTTCCATAGCTTGACACCTAATGATTGCAAGAACAAATGATTAATTAGATCGCTGGTGAGGTAGATACCTTCTATTATTATGATAAATAAAGATGTTGTCTGGTATCAATAACTTTTTTATTAAGCTTATGATCGTTTCGATCGCATAGCAATCATCCTCAGAGCATACAGTTTCCGGGCCTAAAACAAGTTCTGCGCTGAGGATGATCGCTATGCGATCGAAACGATCATAAGCTTAATAAAAACGTTTTTGATACCAGACAACATCTTTATTTACCATAAGAACAAATGAGTTTTAATTTAGATTATGCTTGGAGAGCAAAGAAGATGACACTTTCTTAAGAATGTCAATATAACCACAGAAAACCCGTAACATGTCATCTACCCTTACGCATGTATGAGCGGCGGCGAGGCGTTACAATACTTCTTCCAGATTTCAGTCCAGATTTCCAGATTTCCTTTCCAGATTTCCTGTCTTAAAATAGACCGAACATCTGCGACACTCCCCACCTGGGCGTCGCCTTGACCGAGTGAGTAGAAAATTGTTTTCAAACGGCGCCGAGTTGGTGCTCCAGTTCCGGAAGCTATTTTTGCGCGCGCGATTGTGGGCGGTGGCCGGAAGGCGGAGTCGCCGGTGGCCGACTTGACAAACTTTCCCCCTCTGCAAGCAGCACGGCGCGGCGTGGAGCGGCGTGGCGCGGCGCCCACCTCGAGGGGGAAGCGGCGGTGGCGCCAGTGGGAAAGTGTGGCGGGACGAAAATGATACGGCTTGTGAACGAGTCTGAGGCGAAAACGGAAAAGTCGAAACTAGTATGTGTGGTAAGGGTGGACGCAAAGAGCCCTTTATGGCACCACTTCTTCCAGGTACTGGTTTCATGTTTCATTAGTAATTCTGGGCGCGTCCGCGGCTAAGGTCGTTAGTTCTTTAAGTGTAGTGCATGTGTTTGTCGCGGGAGTTGGCGGTGATCTCTCCCTCTGGATGGTGAGATCCGGCGCCGACCTACCCGTCGGGTGGGGGGTTTTCTTCATCCAGTATCTCTCACTGGCCAGGCCCTAGTCGGGACAAGTTCTGTGAAGCCGACCAGCCTCCCGGAATGTGGTAGTGTCATGCTTGTAAGTGTAAGTGTGTGTACGAGTAAGGCATGAGGATAGGACAATGAAGAGCAAGGGAGGATTGCGTGCGATCTGTTACCAAATTGTTGGGGTACTATCTATGGCATTCGCCTGGTGTTGATTGGAGAAACCACGGAAAACTTCCGATCAGAGCAGCCGGCCGCTAGACTTCTCCTTCATACAGCGTCTGAACTCCACACTAGCTATGTAGTTAGTGTCGAAACTCCTCCCATGAAGGGGACTCGAACCTTAGCACCTCCCGGTCCGGGGCACTGTTATTACGTCTTGAGACAAATGAAAAAAAGTGTATTAGAGTCGAGACTGCCAATGAAAATGAGTTGTTGCCCTGAATATAGTGTATTCAAAGCGAGTTTGTAAATAGAGAATTACAAATTGAAAGATAAGTTACTCTCAGATTTCGAACTCGAGTTGCAATCTCATTATGTAATTTAATTCTCTAATGGCATTTTTGTGTTTATTTTAAAGAAAAATAAATGTCGGGGTTTGCGTTTAATAATTTTTGTGTGATTGTAGTACTATTTTTTATGTTTGAGCATGAGAGAAGAAATGTGGAAATATTAAGTGATATTTTCAGAGAGTTTTTCTTTAATATATCTCTTTCATTTAAGACTATAGTATACTCCTTATCGCAAGAAGAGAATGCTTCGTAAACATTTTGTATTCACTCTTTTTTAACTTTAATTTTGAAAATATTGCAGTGAAATAATTTCTAAATAGTTTCACAGCAATGTTCCCAAAGCACTCTTGCTCATCCCACTACCAGTATATTTCATATTGCCTGAAACTGTAATTCCATTTTCGCCTTCATTAAATCCATTGAAACTTTACCTCCTGAGTAGAAACGAGCCTGCGTCCCCATATCGATTTTGACCACCCAGAAGCGACAGTCAGCCCAGCGCCGGTGGCTGCGGACGCGGCATCTCCTCCCGCGATCCTTCTCGTGGCAGCGGGCCGACCTCGGAGCGCGCGGGGCCGCCTATTGAGGCCGTACAATGGCCCCTCTCGACCTCCCGGACTTCAATCACGGCCATTGAGGGGGCGAAGGGCGCGACACCGTGCGGGGGCGGCGGCGGCGGCGGCGACGACGGCCGCGTGCGGGCCAATAATGAACTCGTAGCAAGTGCCCGCCAACTTGGGCGGGTGGGCAAGGCGACGGATGCGAGCAGTTGGGCGCGACGCGAAGCGACGCGGAGGGCGGCGCGGGGGCGGCGCGGGGGCGGCGCGGGGGCGGCGCGGGGGCGGCGGCAAGGCGGGGCCCGCGCGCGCGCGTGTTGCCGCTTAGATTCCGTGTAACGGCCGCGTGAACTGCGCCGGCTAACTAAGTTATCACTCGTCCCGACGCTGGGCCCTCGCCTCCCGCGGTGGAGGCGCCGCGGTGGCTCCAAGGCAGTTCGTTCGACTGTTCAATTGCCGATGGCTCCTGGGGCGCTAACGTGTGACGTCGAACGTGCACCTCGAGGTGGGGGCATGGAAAGTCGATAGTGTTGCAATTTTCGGCTTCTGTGCCCATGAACGAACATACTATAGTATATACTTTGTGTAAACGTTATGTATATATTCGTGAATAATGTATTGTTACGTAATTGTCAATCAACAATCAATTAAAATCAACAATAGTGAAACGTGTACTTGAAGCAAGTGTCTCAAAATTGTATCTTCTACTGTTAGTATATTCAGTTATAGAGAGATTCTTTGAATTTTAATTCGTTGCCGTTATTTAAAAAGGTTTAATTTAAGTGTGTGTAGTATCGGTTGAATGTGAATATGTAATTTTGAAGTTCCCATTCTATAATTTAGAAGAAAGCTTGATCATAATAAAGGTTCAATTCGTTAATTTATTTTGATTTGATTTATTTTGACAATGAACAGTAAAATCTGTATATGACGTATGTGAAGAAAGTACAATCTGCGCACGTTTTCTTGAGTTCTAGAATCCCTTCCCAACCTTTTAACCCCTAAACAGTTGAATGATGAATAAAAGTACCAACAAAACAATATTAGTTCCATTTCAAAATATAATTTTTCGCTCTTGGGTTAAAAATAATTATTTAAAATTAGATCATTTTAATGACCTAGCGTAAGCAAATTATGTTGTGGAGAAGTATGATTGGACTACTCCATAATCTGTCTTCACTTCATATGTTATGAACGAAAACAATCAATATTTCTCTTGTGATGATCAAATATGACTAAAGCCACGTGTATATTGTGCGGAACAGGCGCCTATTTAATCTCATCTCTTTTACGATGATGGCACTTGTGTTATAATATCTATGAGATTCAAGTTCAAAGAATGACATTTCTTAATTGACTTCATTGTGAGTTTTTCAATTCACGTAAATGTACATAATTCATAGTCTCCAAAATTGAAATAAATAAATTCAGATACACCAAATATATTGTGTATCTCCTATTCGCAAACATATGGACAAACGATATTGAATGACAATTTTTCAGTGCGGTGGAAGTTGGAGTTGGCAGCAATACGTCATTGTTACGTGTGGCAGGTTATTACCTCCGCTCTCCCACATGCGGCGCGGAGGAGAGGCGCCTTGTATCCAGAGCGCTGTATCTCCGAGTATTGATTAACACCCACAGACGCCCCAGGCCGCCCTAAACTCCCAAAAATCCCTCCCGAGCCGCCGCCGCCGCCGCCACCGCCGCCGCCGCCGCCGCCGCCATCCGCCCCCGCAGCGCCGCCACCGCGCGTCTGGCAGGCACCCTCCTCGGCCCCCCGGGGACGTCGTGCAGGGGCGGGGGAGGCCGTCGCCGTATCGATTGTGCGGCCGCTGTTGTGTGCTGCTGCTGCTGCTGCTGCTGCCTGTTCTGGCGCCGCCGCCTCCGCCTCCTCCGGCCGCTCACGCTGTCACCGCGTACCGGGAGTGGTGGCCCAGATCATCAACTGATGTCACTGCAGTGCATTTGACTGGGAGGTCTTAGCGTCGGATCCTCTCGGTGGCAGGATTTTCGACACTAGCTAGTCAGCTACGTCGAATTCCCGCCCGCCGATTCGCAAGAAGCCGGCGGAAGAGATACTCCGAAGCCTTTTGCGATCGGAGCGGTTAATAGAAAATAAGATTCAGCGGTACTGTCTGGAGGAGAATGCTAGTGGCCGGTGGTAGCGTCAGGTACTTTTGCGTGGTTTCTTGTATCATCAAGCAAATACCAGAGCAAGACCCTAACAAACGGCCGCGGATCGCGCGCGAGCTTTCTTTCCTCTTCTTGGCTTATGTTCACTCCTGACTTTCATACACTTAGACGTACCTGCGCTACACAACCACATACTCGTATGCCGGGAGTTCGGCCGAGAGTTTAAGAGCTTGTCCATGCTGGGGCGGTGACCCACTGATGGGAGATACCTGGGTGTGGAAACACCAGCTAGCTGACGAGCAGGTCGGCGCCGGATCTCACCATTATGCGGGAGATCACCGCCACTCCTTAAGGGGAGAAATCTGCACTGCACTTACGGGATTAATGACCTTTGTAATAGACGCATCCGGAATTACTGATCAAACTCCGTCACCGGTGCATTTAAGAGCCACCCTTCTTCGCCTCGGTTCTGTTTCCGCAACCTCCATTCACGTTCGTTTCACCTGCGTTGATTGAGCCACACCGACGCTGTTGGCACTCAAAATTCTCTTTCATTCGGCCTGAAAAATATTTTGTATCGTATCCTTATTAAGGTGTTCTGTACGTCAACTATTTTTCTGAGCGGCCTTCTTTAGGCTGACAGATCAGATGGAATTTCGTTCCGGGATCGATTTTCTCGACTTGAGTTCGTCCTTGATTCCAGAATATCAGGATACAATAAATATGAATTCCGATGTCGCCAGTGTTGCCAACTCTACAATGGCACCATCCTGATCTCTGGCTTCTTTGTTTCGTCTTTTGATCTATCATCAGATGTCTGTTGCCTGCCTTGCCAAACCCACAGAAGCTGTCACGGCCATTCCAACGTTCACCGCGAGCGACCTCCTCACCACCTCCTTTGCCTCTGCTTCTTGTTTGAGGGCGTAGAGGAGGACGGGGGTTCTTGGAATCTACGGCTCTCGTGGACCCAAGAGGGCCCACGCGCCCTAGGGATGCAATGGCGGCGGCGGCGGCGGTGGGGGCGGAACCGGCGAAGTAGGAGGGGGCTGCGACCAGCGCCAAGCAAAACGTCTCAGCTCGACAAATTGATGGCACTTTCCCTCGGTTTGTCCTTCCGCGACGTCGCTACCAGCTATTTGTCTTGAAACAGTCAACCTACCCTTCAGGCCCTAACAACCGGCAACTATTAATCTGCTCTCGTATCTTTAAGACTGACACCTCTTTCCTCCCTCCTCTTGTATTCCATCACCTCCCTTTTGTCTCTTCCTTTTGTCGCCTTCTCCTCCCGATTCCCCGCCCCGGCGTCTCAAGGAAACGGTGTCGCGGCGAGGGCGGAACCGGCGGGGCCGGGGGCCGCGGAGACAAAGCCCTCGCCGATGAGAAGTTACCGCACTCGTTTAGATTCGGCGCTCGGCGCGGTGTCCCACCGGCGCGCTCGCGAGATGACTTTCATCGCGCTCTCCGTTTATTCAATTTAACAAATACTCGCTGCCTCCTCCAGGGAGGCCCCGGATATTCCTTTGGTTCCCTCGGCGTTCCGTGCCGCTGAATCTTATTTTCTGTTAACCGCTCCGTTCGCAAACTGCTCGGGCGCATCTCTTCCGCCGGCTTCTTGCGAATCGGCGGGCGGGAGGGAGGACGCGGGAGGGCTGAGTGGGTGGGCGTGGCGGCCAAATGCGAGCACTCGCTGAAGCTGCGTTCGATACGAAAGGCCGGGGGTGAGTTTGACGTGAAGACGACTACACTACCTGGCGACTGTTCAGTGTTTTGAGGTATTAATTTTCAAAATGTGAAGGTTATTTCTGATATTATTTGCTGATTATTAATTCATAGTTTTTTTACTGAGATGCTCTTATCATGTTTGTGATAATTTAGGTAAAAATTAATTGATAGGTTCAAATCTTTGCACGGAGATGTGGAAATGGAATACATTTATTGATTTATTGAGATTAAATTTTCATTGCCAAAACGAGAGATATTTATGAATGGTAGTGTAACATATTGATTTATACATATTTCTCTTTTCTCCAAAAATAGAAATCTTCCTCGAATAGATATTGCATATGGGTAAGAAACTGAAACAGACGTTGCAAAAGCAATGAATTGTATCTTCTTTACGATTTCACTAGAACATCTTCCTTTAAAAAATCCTTAAGAAACTGATTTGCAATCAACACATTAAATGTTGATACGTCTTACAGATTTGATTATACTAACATTTCATTTTAATTCTGAGCAGAATTCGAAATCATTAATAAATTCCTCTCTTGCTTATAAATTGATTACTCTCTTGCTATGCATTTCTTTAATTAACATATCTCGCTTACAGTTCGATTTCAAAGATTGTTCAGAAACGATGATAAGCAACGTGGGTTTACAAAAAATGACTTTTTTAATAATGAATCTTCTCGCCCCCATGCTCCCTTCCCAAATACAACTCCTTTTCATTCCTGTCTCTTTGATATTCGATTCAGAAACGCCGCCTCAATGATTTCGATTACCCAAGGAACTCTTCTCTCTCGCATCGTAGTACATTGCACAACCGGCTCGCTGCATTTATTATTCTCTGACAAAGCGGTCTTATGTGTACCTCTTATATTACAAGAGAGGCACCCCGCCTTCCTTTTTTTGAAAAATTGCGCCTGAAAGTAGAGGCGCGTTTAATATCGTCTTTATTTTAAAAAAGGTCTTCGCTCCCGCTCCCTCGCTGCCGCCCTTGACTCAAGCGGATTAGTGCCGATGACAAAGGCGCATCGGCGTGGCGACGCCCACGACGCGTCGGGAGAGAGAGGTGGAGGGAGAGAAGGCTGAAAGGGGTGACGAGCTACCCGCCCTCGACAACGACCCCACCTACTCTGTAGCTCAACCCTGCCTTCGAATCACCAACTACCGGCCCACTGCTATGTCTGAAAGAGTGACCCCATTATTTGAAATTTGAAGAGTTGCGTCGGTTTCGCATGAGTGAACTCTAAGAACACAGAGTGAATTCTCGGAAACCAGAAAATATCCGCAGCTAGTGGTCCCGTGGTATTTTTAAAAGAAATCAGAAAATGGAGCTCCGCAGGCACTTTATCACCTTCAGATGCCAATCATTGGATTCTCCATTGCCTAAATTCTTTACATTTATAATCAGTTGAAAAAGTTATTGATTACAACTTACCTAGGCTTATTGCCATGAAAGTGTCTGCATTTGAGAGAAATTCATTCTTGATTGAGTGATTGAATTTCTTCTATTGGAAAACTTTACATCTTCGGAATGATGTGTGGCATATCGCGAAATGTTACAGAAACATTTTGATCAAGTGTACTAGCTGTTATTTCAGAGTACACTTCATACAAGCCATATTCATGAGATTGAAGGTTAAAATCTACATTGAATTAAATAGTCCTCAATATTAACAAGGCCTCCCGTACATTTCTTGTTTTCATTTGAAATTTTGTATAATAGTGTATCTCAATATGTGTACTAACCTTGCCGAAATATTGTTTGGAATACGTTATTGAAATATTATTTGGCCACTAGCTGCGTAAGGAGAGTCTTTCACTTATCAATGCACTGTGTTAAATTTTAGATTGTTATGAAAAGGGCAGACATATTTTTTTGTAAATGCTAGGACGTCTGTAATATAAGAGAATGTTTGATTACCGTTATTTTCCATGTTGATTTGAGAGACTACATTCTTGCATGTCTTCTTCAGTGGCGCATTCTTTTCAATCTGTTATTCGTCAGACCATCATGACTAAGGTACCTTAAGTTTCGAAATACTTTAAGGGAAGGAAGGTCAAAACTTTAATAGGAACGAAATTTGCCTTCAAGAATATTGTTTAGTTTGAAACAGCTTCTGAGATTAAAATTAAATACAAATACTATCACTGTCATAAATGAGTTAATTGTATGTTTTTCTGTTGGAACCAAATGTATTTACTGATCTGATATTTTTCTTTTATCACTCCCCCCCTTTTTTCAAACCTACTTTTGTCAATAGTTTAAAATTTAATTAATGTGTTCCGAGGAAGTCATTCACAATAATAAAATTAACCATCAGAATAAAATAATAATGGAATATGAATAGATTATCACGTAAGTGACTTTACGTTCTTAAGAAACATTTCTTGTGTCGATTTTTCAAAATCATGTCGTAAAGGAGGGGAGTATGCTTGGGTGATATGTGCTGTAGATCATGTAGTGGAATCGAACGACCATCCCTGCCTTGTCCCGCCCGGCACCGCATCGGCAGAGTGATTCGACCTCGAGAGCCTCCGCCGTCCCCGCGCTGTGTCTTGGCCCTCGCCGCCGGTATTGCTCCGTCGCGTCGAAGTTGGCAGCCGCCCCCTCGTGGCCACTTGGGTCGCGCGTCCCGCGATTGCAAGCATCCTCGCCAGGCTTCGCGTCGCGTCGCGTCCCACCGCCCACCGCACCGCTCGGGGCCCGTTCGCCCGGAATATTCCGAATTGTTGGCAAGATTGAAAATATCGCGTTCCAGTTGTGATGTGGCGCGGGCGGCCGTTGCCCGGTCGAAAGCAGGCCCATCGCGAGCTTTCGGTGAGCCACGCATCGCCCCCCCCCCCCCCTGCGGGGCCGCATGCCCCGGCTGGATTTCGCAGGGCGCGCGGCAGCGCTGGGCTTTCTTTGTTTCGTTTCTGGAATCTCAGTAATCCAATTCCAGGCGTTGGGTCGCGCCTGCCGCCCCCCCCACCCCGCCCCCGCCACCTGGGCGGAGGCCCAACCGCTCGGCCCATGCGACGCACCGCCACGATGCCATTGCCTGCGTGCTGTTCGCTATCACCTGCCTTCCCACCTACTGTACTCATCGCGTGTCCTTTGCATTCGCTCTTTTCACCTGCCCTTTCCACCCACGTGCTCTATCTGATGCGGCTCCCTCACCGGTCGCGGAGTGCGCCGACCCCAACGAGTGGCGACCACAGTCCATATTGTTCCCTCGATTTTCTCTCCAATTTCCTTGTTATTCCCTCTCTCACGCCCTGTTCCACATTCCCACCTCACCTCCAAATCACTTGTGAATCCGTAACTTCCATTGTCGAGTTTTATTCCACGGCTCGTCCCTCTCCTTCCTTTTCATGCTCCACATTCTGTCTCCACGTTCACCCACCTTTTTCTTCTCTTGCCCATTCTCTCACTGACCCTGTCGTACCTTATACCTGTCTCTCCTACGTCCCACCGACTTCGCCACCGTTCACAACCGCACCGATAACGGGCCGTGCCCGTCTTCCACTGTCCACCGTCCGCCGCTCTCGGCCCGCCGCCCCAGGCCCACGGCCACCGCAGGACGCACGAGGTATTTAGCGGCGAGCGATGGCCAACATTAATTCCAAGTTAAACCGAACGGCCTCCGCGTAACTTGAGGGGCGAGTGGAAGTTGTCGGCCGTCCGAGCGGGTTGGTGCCGCCGTCGGGGGGAAAGGCGGAAGGCGTCAGCTGTGGCTACTGCGGCCACATCATCATCGGCACAGAAACACACGCCGGTGGGTTGTCAATTTACGCGTCGCCCAATAGTAGATTTACTCTAATTCAACTAGTTACGGGCGCCTTCCCTTCTCGGACGTGTCCTGAATGGCGACGCGACCGTGCACCTCTGGTCACCGCTGCGGCCGCACCGCCGGATCCTCCTCGCTGCTCTCCTCCACCCTCATCCTACCGCTCTGCCCCATCCACTCCCGCTCCGCCCCGGCCCCCGGCATCTCCGCTTCCGCCTACACCACCACCACCACTACCACTACCACCACCGCCGCCGCCCGCAGCCGCCTCCTCCGCCTCGGCTAGTGTGTACAGCATACAATATGAATTTCCAATCGAACTGATCAATGTATTTTGTATTAACACTGATTGCGCGCCGCGGCGCGCGGCGCAAACACGGTTATTGCGCCGCGGCGATCGCGCTTCCCGTTCGCCGCCTACGCCGCGCGGCCCTGCGCTGCGTCGCGTCGCGTTTCCTTGCTCGCGTTGCCCGCCCCCTCCCCCCTTCACCCCCGCTTCCCCTCACTCCCGCTTTCCGACCTCGTTCGCCGCGTCGCGTCGCGTCGCGCGCGCGTCTGCCTACGCGGCGGCGGCGGCGGCAGCGGGTCTTAATCTTTTTACGCCGCGGCAATCCGCTCGAAATTGGCTTCACGCGCGGTATTGCCGTCTGAAAATTGCATTGTAATATTCTCTCGTGGAGAGGGCGGATGATAATGCCGCGGACCAGTATATCACCGTTTGTTATTAGGATGGTGGGGGGGGGGGGGGGTCTGCCTGCGCCCAAATCCCGCTGCTCTGCCCGGACGCGGACGTCGGCGCTGGATGACGCGTTTCGGTATGCGTTCGGCGTGCGTATTGACGGGCTGGATTACATACTATTTCAAACTCTTTGCCAATAAATTCGCGAGGCTTGCTTTAATTATCTGATAGTGTGTTCTGTGGCAATGAACTGAAAACTATATTTTCAATTATTTATTTATGCGTTGCCAATCCGTGTAGCAGAGATCGTTAAGGCTGTAGTGCCGGGGCGTTCTCGGATCGAAGGATCGCGGGTTCCTATCGCACCTCGGTTATGAATGTATTTGCGAGCGTTCTTTCACCACTCATCATCACTTCATTAAAGAAGTATTAATAATTCCCTGCTCAAGCAGGAAGCCCTTGCCCTTAATGGGATATGCAATTGGTTAATAAAAAAAATACACATTATTTTACACTCTATATATTTATTTACACATATGTCATCATTTCTGCAGCTTGCTTTTATAAACTTTGGGCGCAGTCACAAGATCACTATACGTGAAAAATATTGAAGATCCTATACTCATTGCGAAAACTGCTGATACTGTGTTCGTCTGGCTTAGAAAGTACTACGAAGTAGAATAGTTCTGATCCAGAATCCGTTTCTTTAAGTTTATTTTTCATTTGAAATTATCAATTCTCTCTTGTTCTTAATGTGCAAATATTCTTTTTAATTATTTATTAATATTTCGATTGTAATTGCTATCACGCAAACGATAAACAAAAATAACGGGTGCACCGGAAAGAACATTATTTAAAATGAGTACATTTGCTTGTCGAGTTCATTGTGGTACATCGCATGTGGACGTACGCTGTTCACTTCGCGAAGAACCCTGACTGCCGGAGGTGAAATGGCTTGTCTTCAATGAACGTTAGATCTAAGTGCACTTAATGGGCGATTAGCTTGAACATTCGCACCTCGCTGCTCAGGAGGTTGCGCGTTGTATAATTACAGCGGAGTGGCGGCGATTGACGCTAGGCGAAGCTGCCGGGCCGGGCCGGGCCTCGTCTGTTCGGGCCGGGCCGGTGCAATCACAAGTGCTGAAACGCATCAGGGCGCTGCGTGCGAGTGCCTGCAGGAGCCACTCCGCCGCCCGAGAAGCGAACCTCCTGCGGGGGTGCACCGTGATTGCCTTAATGGATTGCGAAGCGTACCGCCCACCACCGCCAGCAAGCACGTAAATAGAATCCGGCCGCGAGGAGTAGGGCGGCGTGGGGCGGAGCGTAGGCGGCGTTGCGGCCACGGGCGCCCGCTGGTCGCCCGGGGGGCCACGATTTGTCTTGCCTTCACGACAGCTTCGGGGATAAGCGATTTGCGTCCTCCTGCTCAGAGGTTGACAAATGGAGACAAACAGCCGACGTGGAGTCCCTCTCCTAAGACGATTCACTCTCTTTGTCGCTCGGCTCCGCGTGCGTCGTCGGCGACGCGGGACCCCCCGCCTCCCCTCTCCATCCCTCCCCGCCCCAATCCCCGCCGCCAGACCGAGGTTTCCCTCCTCCCTTTGCATAACGCCGCCCGGAAAAGTGAAGGCCCTCGCGCTTGAAGAAGTTGACGTGGAGGACATGAAAGATTTAGTCACGGCTGTCTATAGCCCGCCGCAGCCGCAGCCGTCGCCACCGCCGGGGCCCGTTCGGTGCGCCTCGTTGAAGCAGAAGAAGCCGACTGTGGCTCCGGAGGAGCGGGTCGCCACACTGCGGAAAAACTCGGCCCGGAAAGACTGGTCGCGTTTAATCGTGCGGGAATTGTTGTTGGTAGGGATGTTTTCTCAGACGCGGGTCCAGTTCGGTCTGATTTGTTTGGTTTGGTGACCCTTCAAGATTTCTGCTTCGTTCTGAAGGTCTAGGTCGATCGGAAATGTATGTCGTAAGTGAGCCATTGCTTATGTGTCGTGTTCCGAGAAATTAAGTACATTATTTTCCTTTCAGTTTCTTCGAAACTAGAAATTATTTTTAGGGATCTGTATGGTCAATACTTATCGCCCTTCGTATGTGTTTTGTAAGGTTTGTGTCCTTCATGTTTCTCTCTTGGCTTCCAAAAGACTTGGGCATACTAATATTGGTTATGTTCTTGTGTTATGCTATAAAGCAAACGATGACTGACATTCATATATATTGAACGCCAGGAAAACATCTCTTATTCTGAGGAAACATTGATAACTATCGTTGAGGAATCTGTTATTTGAATACACGACATTCACCCGTGAGATACAAGGTTTTTGCTATTACTCTATGGATTTACTCGCGTTTGATGGAAGGTTTGTTGAAGATTGCTGCATGAAATAAAGAACTCGAGCTTACTCGTGTTGTATCCCGAACTAGCTAGATAGTTGATATCCCCATTGTAAAGGTCCTTCCATGAAATCATATCGCTGTCTCTAAGTAGTGGATCCGTACGTACCCATACATATTCTGACGGCCAGAATCCCTCCACCGCCGAACTCTGCATGAGCAGTTCTCTGTACGCCTCTGGTGTGGTGCTCTGATTAGGTCCTATAGATAGAATCCATCAGTTTTGCGGCGAGGCTCAAAGACCGCTGAGGAAGGAACTCGCATATGCGACCTCCTCCTCCTGTGTCGCCGCGGTGACGCATGCGGCGTGCGTGCGATAAGCCGCCTCCCACGCTGGTCGCGGGGCCGCCTGCTAATGCCCGTGACAATGAACATGATTAATGAACGAACGCCCATTGTCCGCGGGGATGAATGAGACGAATCTTCAAACACGCGCGCCGCGCTTTTTGCACCCTGCCCCGCACTCGCATGCACGCTCGCACTCGCACTCGTTCTCGCTCGCCTGCTCTCGCACTCGTTCTCCCACTCCTGCTCTCGCACTCGTTCTCCCACTCGTGCTCTTGAACACCCGTCCTCGCACTCCTGCTCTCGCACTCGTTCTGCCACTCCTGCTCTTGCACTCCTATTTTCGCATTGGTTTTCGCACTCGTTCTCCCACTGCTACTCTTGCACACCCATTCTCTCACTCCTGCTTTCGCACTTGTTCTCCCACTCCTCCCATTGCACACCCGTTCTCGCACTCCTGCTCTCGCACTCGTTCTCCCACTCCTGCTCTTGCACACCTGATCTCGCACTCGTTCTCCCACTCCTTCCATTGCACACCCGTTCTCGCACTCCTACTCTCGCACTCGTTCTCCCACTCCTGCTCTTGCACACCCATTCTCTCACTCCTGCTTTCGCACTCGTTCTCCCACTCGTCCCATTGCACACCCGTCCTCGCACTCCTGCTCTCGCACTCGTTGTACCACTCCTGCTCTTACACTCCTATTTTCGTATTGGTTTTCACAATCGTTCTCCCACTCCTACTCTGGTATTCTCGCTCTCACTTTCCTACTCTCGCCGCACTGGTTTTCACATTCGTTCTCTTGCTTTCGCACTCGTTTTTGAATTCGCTCTCGCACTCCCGCTTTCGGTCTCTCGGCGTACGCAACTGCGAGAATTTGGAGGCACTGGAGAATATGTTTCGGGTCTAGTCTATAATAAATTTTAATTATCCAAGAGGTACTCCTGGTCTGCTTAAGAAGTGTATCATTCATCCCACTACTTCAGTGGTAAATTCACATTCCGGTGGTGTTCTTTTAAGTATAAAGTGGCACAATGAACTAATGCAACAACATGTCAGACACAGCTGTCATGCCGCGTAGTTGTCTAGCTTTGAAAAATGTATGATTATAGTCAAGTATTGATTTATTCAAAATTGGTGTTTGATATATTTTTTAAAAGAGTGCGTTTTCTAGTACAAAGAAGTAAGCATTTTTCGTAAAGTTTATTTCCTTGAGCAAAAACTTGGTTATTGCAGTAATATTCTGTCGTAATGGTACTTTAGGTATTGAAATGTGTGACGAATTAGATTTTGTTCCGTCGTCTATCTTGTTTTGTGCATGAAGGTGTGTTATGAATAAACAGAGAGTTGATCCTTAAGAACCGTTTCCTTAAGAGTCGATTTGTTAAATCAGATGCAACCAGTAGTGAAACTTTGAGTTGAATCTAAAAGCTGACGTTTTTACTGAAGTTTGGTCATAGCGATCTATAATGTGTGTAATTTTCAGATTTTTATCTGGTCACCAAACGGAGATATTACAGTTGAAATTTTGGAAATAGTCCAAAATTCCAATTTTTATGAGGATGTAATTTTAAAATGGTACGTTATTTGCCAATGATATTTTACAAAACGTAACTATACCGTAACGTTACGTTACGAGTAAAAACAAAAAAAAATTGAGGCTGTGATTCTATTTCTGTGAGAAATTACTATTTGAAAATCGAATTTCGTTCATTTGAGTTCCATAGATTTGGTTGAAATTTTTTTCCAAATAAAAGACATGGAAGGTACATAAATAATATTTCGATTTATAGGCCCGAGTATACCGAATCCAATGCTTTTTATTCTAGAATGCTAGAACAACTCAGAGCTGAGTAATTTTGAAAATGTAAATGATTACAAACGCGAAAAATGGAGCACGGCGTAAACAAAAATGGCGGCCATTTGAAAACCAGGTTCAATACAAAATGTAAAGATGTTTTGAATAGCCAAAACATAAGGACATATGTACAAAATATAATGTTTTTCGAGATGGTCTAGCCACAATTTATTAAATTATGGACCACTTAAAATGGATTGACCCACGTCTGATGTTGGATTCTAACTCACAACCGTTCGTTCATCGCAGAACGTCGCTACCGTCTGCGTTCCGCAGGTAGTCACATTTTCAATAATGAAATTTAATAATAGGCTATGAGATGCACGTAACGGGGCGACCACCTTAGGTCGTGCCATGGCGGCACGGACCGGTGACTCACGGCTGGATAGAACTGTCTAGTGCGCCATGTTTCCTGGGGAAGTCAGGCGGCAAGGCCGCCTACTCGAAGCGGATATATTCCTAATGAGCGTCCCCTAGGATGCATTACAAATGGGGGGTGCAGAGAGCAAACCCAGGCAAATGCCAGCACGCCTGTTGAAGACCTTACAAGGCCGCCAAAGGATCAGTGTCCCGAACAACGCCCAGAACACAACACTTCACTCCTTACAGAAAAATCCGCAAGGGTACGGAGAAATACTGGATATTCGTAGATTCTTCTAGACGCTATTTTTCTGTGAGTTGACTATGCTTCATTTTATAATTTGTATGTAACGGTTATTGTGTGCAATACTTTCCCTAATCTTGATATCGTAGCTAGTGCCGTTGTTTTAGTGTTATCCATGTTCCTTTATATATCCCAATTTTATATGCGATGCATCATTTGGGCACAGAGGTAAATGAACTGAGCCCCACCTTTAGATTAATACGTAGCAAATACTATATTTTCCCGTATACTTTTCATTTATTAAGATAGTAAATATTTAAGTAGATTAATGTGAATTTGAAATTAACAAAAGTCTCGAAAACGTACGTTAACTCAAAAAGGTAAATCAGAAGTGTATGGTGGCCACTCTTCCTATAATTTAGTGATTCAATTGAAATGATTCATTTGAATCAAAGACCTATTGTTCATGCTATAAATCTAATTTTATAGACAACACATTTGTCAACGTGATGAATCGAGCCCCACCTTAATTATAAATTTGCCTGCAATGTTATTCTTATTAATTACAAAAACGTCTGAATCTATATTCTTACAAAATTTAATGGTACAATTTCGTGACGATATGATAAACTTTTATGCAAATAATATTTTTCTTGCTAATTATATGAAATAAGCATGAGCTATTTCTGTAATTAATTTTAAATTTACTCTTTGTTTCAATATAATGTGTTATCAACGTCAGTGAGCTACACGGCAAAAATGAAAATGCGGTACCACTTTCGAATTTTTCAAATATATTTCATTTCTCATAAATCATACACAATAATTCGAATGATTAAGACGCTTGTACTGTATTTTGTTTGTTTTAATTTATATATTAGTTCTTGTGCAGGTGAGTATTTTTTAGATAAGAAATGGTAGTGCCCCTACGTCTCTTCTCTGTGTGCTAGTGTCACATATAAACTCTAAATTTGTAGCTGCTCTGAAAACTGTACACGAAATTTGTTTAAGTGTTTCAAATACCTGAGTATTTTTAGGCCTCCGAAATGAAAAGTTTCCTGAAAGTTCAAGATATGTTTTGAAGGACTATTCTATGATACGGTTTGAAAAATGTTCTGGGTAATATGTTGCATTTATCTATTAATGCTCTGTTTAAAGGGTAGTAAATCTTCGATTTATTTATGCTGTACATTCTTATAATAATTTCGTCTTACTTCGGTGTCAAATTTTTTGCTATCATTTAATAATGCATATTAAAGATTTTCTTTTCATTCACGCACCCCAAAAACATTTCTGACGTTTCAGATTGCTGGCAACAGACACGTAAGTTCGTATGCTGGTGATTCGATTAGCCGCTCGCTCTTTTTATTCCTTGACGTGAGTGTTGAGTCATGGAAGAAAAGGAAAGGGGCTGCTGAACTGCTCAATGGAATTGGAGTCTCCCCGCCGGAGGGCTATTTTTCGCTGTCATCTCTCATAGGTCTCTCGTGCTCTGCAGCGTTTTCAGTTCAATGATGTGAAGAGACTTGGAAAATGTCTTGATTTTTCTTCTGTGAGGAAGAGTTGCCTGCCTGGCCGAACGGACGTATTGTATAATCTCGCTCAGTGTTCAGGATTCAGGTTACGTTTTTAGCTAAGTCGTGCTCTTTAGGTGGGAAAATTGATTTTGATAGTAAGTACATGGCTTTGATTTTATTAATAGCTAACGATTTAATAACTGTCATAGAAAAATAGCGAATTATAAATCGATGCTTCTGATTACAGAAATTACGTATTTGTACTGCACTGTCATGTTTGTGAACATAAAAGATCCCCGATGAGAAACATATTACGCATACTACCTATTGGTAGTTATTGTCGCTCAAAACGAATTTGTTCTTTCCAAGTTCATAATAAAAATAAATTTTAAACATGTTTCTGTCGCATAGCTCGTCAATTTTCACGCATAGAAAGTTATACGAAAAAAATTGATTACAATTTTTGTTTAATTTTATTTTTATTATAAAATTAGGTTTTATTTTCGTAATCAGATAAATTAAGTCGTAACTATACATGTAAAGGCACAAAGGGTATAATTATTCACAGTTGTTTCATCAATATACTCGTGGTTGTATTGAAACATGATATTATGAGTAAATAGTAAATATATTACTTACCTTGTTGGTGATGTATTAATTACTTACTTCATAATGATAACATCTAATTGCATTTACTGAAATCATGTAATTTTACTCTCCTTACTAACATAAATAATTTTCTTCATATTTCATTGAACCCTTTTCTGACAACATATTCTCTAATAATATGCGGCTGACAAAAAAAATTCACACTACTAACTCAACAAAAACATGTGCTTTTGTAGTATTGTTCCAGAATATCCTTGAGGGAATCAGCTTAGCATTTGCCAATCGATTTGTCCTACCGAGAGGAATCATACAAGCTATCGATCACCTCTATAGGTGCCGTAAGTCACAATAAATCCAAAAGTTATAATATAGACTTCATATAAAAAATGAACATTTGGTTTTGATTCTTCCTACCCTGGATCACGTTGGTCTGAAGAATATTCAATTCATGAATATCTGAAATTCATTACAAACTTATGACGGTAGTTTTGCACTAACAAATTATTTATCAACTACACATTAACATCGAGCCCAAAACATTGAGTTAAATAACATTGGCTTCAAAAGATCGTTGTTAAATCCATCGATGTTTTTGTAAGAAAATCGATGGTTACAAAACATCGATATTGATCCATTCCTTGTCCCAGACATTCATTGAGTGAACACGAATCGTATACGCATTATACATTAGCGCAGCTCCGTGTTAAATGATCTATGACGCCCTGATTGTCTTCCAATCTACTGTTTCGCGCTGCGATAGAGGAACACTATGCCACCTTGCCGTTCGTAATACAGCATCGTACTGCTAAATCGGACCAAAAATGATGTTTTTAAAAAATATTTTAATGTTAGTGTGCGTATAACTAAAACAACATGTGAAATAGGTTTGAACAATTTTTAGGAAAGAAATGATTTAATTCTAATAAATGTTGTCCATTGAAAGTTAATAGTGGAATCATGATGAGCAACAAAGATTCCTTCACTTTTCATGAAAATATCTACAAATGTAATCTAAGTAGTAAAAAAGGGTATCTGGGAGGTAATAACATTTCTGTTGTGCTTTTGAACGGCTTTTCGCCTTTTCTTTCTAGGTCATAATTCACGGTTCTTTCCTTTATTATTGCTAATTGCAGAATAGTGAGCCCCTCTTGACACAAGCATTGTTATTAACGTGTAAACTGAATGTGTATAAGCATTCACTTAATATGTAACAAATATGTTCGTATACATGTCAAAAGTAAAGTTAAAATGTTGCTCCTGGGTAATTTTACGTGCTATTTAATGACTTCCTCTTTAAATCCTAGGAATACAAAACAACGAGGTCAAAAAACAACAAGAATATTTTTTTAATTTTTTAACCAGCTCTTGATAAATGCAATTTCACAACACATCCGTATACTTCAGTAGCAGCTATCTGTGGTGTTAGTTTGTCTGTACCAGAATCCCTAGCTGTATGCGAGCGCATCCCTAACTAGCCAAAAACTGGGTAGAGCTGCGCTACTCTGCAATGCGTACACTGCGTTTCCCATGTAGCGGTCCCCGCTTACACATTATTACACTTGCTGAGTACGGCGCGGCGTCTCGTAAGCAAGTTCGCTTCGTAGAAGACCGTATGCCGAAAAGCGGCCCTGACAGCGTCTGCTCGGGAATTTAGTTCTGCCTTGCCTCGTCATAAATTCTGGTCAGTAAATATCGTTTTTTATTTATTTATCTGCCGCGCCGCGTATGTGGCACTATATTATTGGCGTGGACACTTGGCGATGAATTATAGATCCTAAAGCGGAACGTGGCGCAAGGTCTGGATCGCATTCCTCAACAACAGGCCGACTTGACTAGTTCGAGAGTGTTGGAGGAGTAGGAGATGAGAAAGATTCAAGCGAATGACGGGAAAGGAGATGGCGGAGATGAGTGAGGTCGGGTTAAAGACCTGCAATACTCTTATCTAGCCAGAAAACTTGATTGATTTCACATTTCCAAATCCGCAGAAAGACGAAAAGTCGGTGAATTACAAAAGTAGGCCTTTGGAGACCGGTGATTGCTGATGTTTCGTTCAAAATTTGATGGATTCTCTTTGTTCTTTCGTTCGGATTTGTCAAATCTCTGTCAATTAAGTTGCGTTTGAGAGATATATTGTTCTTGTTCCTCTTTAAAATGGTTTATGAAATAAATTTTCTGCTTGTTTGTCTTGTATCTAGTGTTTCATTGGAGTTAACGTGGTTGGTATAAGTTAGCTACATATGTTACTGAATGATTATGTGTGAAGAATAAATCAAACCAGCAGTGATATTTTTTCTGCTATTTGACGTTTTTTTATCTTCTTAAAACATTCAAGATTCTTCTTTCTGACCTCATGTTTAAAGAGAATGCATATTTTGAAACGTGTCTTGCCTCTTCCCCAAACGTTCAAATCGTTTTTTTAACAATTATGATATTAAGTGTTGTTACCAAGATATTCTGGGTGCTGTAAATAATATTTTACGAAATTTGTAATTAGTGTACCATTTCCAGTTGCCCCTTAGCCTACCTCCGAGACATTTTTTTCTTTATCTTACGCGGGAAGCGAAATGCTTATTTTACATAACTTATTGTAATGTTATTTTGTTGCTTATTTTGTAGTGGAATGATTTCATATTCTTAGAAGATAAATAATTCATAATTTGCACCAATGCAGTGAAATAATAATAATAATAATAATAATAATAATAATAATAATAATAATAATAACACCAACTTTCAGTTTAAATATGGGTGCACAATTGATGTCATTTTTTCTAAAGCTGGGAAATCAAACTTACATAATTATTTTTTGCAGTTAACAATACCGTACACAATTGCGTTTTATGTAACCGTTTCAGACATGTTTTCGTAAGATTTATTTTCGGTTAGTTATCTCAGTATTTCTGTACCTGTCCTAAGCCGAAGAACGCGAAGACCATTCGCGTGTTAGAACGCATGAGCCTTTTTCCTCCCCCCTTTCTCCAGTTTCCTTTCGCCTCTCTCCTCCTCGCGGCCCTCGACGAGACGGTCAGGATGGGCAAAAAACATTAGCTTATTTATCGCAGGACGGAGACGTAGCAGATAAAAGAGGAAGGAGGCGGCCTCCTTACTCTCCGGGTCGCATCGTCCCCGCGATATTTATGCAACGAGATTGTATTTTTTGGTAGAAACGAAAAGAATAAAAAAACGAACTAAAAAACGTGACGATTCCTGACGGAGGCGGAGAGGAAAACGCGGCGGAGCAGATCGCGATTTCGCCTCTTCCTTCGCTATCGCCTTCGTCGAGCGGTTTGCGCGTATTATTTATACACATTCTTGGGTTGTGCCGATCTGTAATGCATAAAGAACGATGGCGAGGCCGGGGGAGAAGGTGACGGTTACGTTCCGCTGTCTGCTTTTCCATTTAACCTCCCTGTTGTGCTATTTATATTCTTTTTCTCCCTTTGCCTGCCCTTACACTTCGGTTCTTGCCGTTCCGCCCTAGTCTCTAGCTGGCAGGCTGCGTTTATGATCCACGTGGCTGCTCCATTGGTGCAGTATGCTCGAACGGCTGAGGTGGCTCAGGGCATCTAGAGATGTTACTGCAGTGGATATGACCGGCAGATCCTAGGGTTCGAGTCCCGTTGATGGCACTGTTTTCGACAATTGCTAGATAAGTAGGTCTAATTCAGCCGCCGTTTGGATAAGAATTCTAGCGCCCATGTTCTGATCGATAATTTTTCGTCGTTTTACCATTGAAAACCAGGCGAATGAGGGAGCATTACCCTAACAAACCGGCCATGCTTCGCGGGTCAAAGACCGCACGCGATCTTTCCCTTCTCTTCCTTCTCGTATTACTCGTCATCTTACTTACACACACAAACGGCACCACAGTACCATATTAGTCGGAAGACCAGTCGGGAGCTTAGAGCTTGTCCCGACTGGGGCTGTGGTGGGAGATACCTGATTGGGGAAAACTGCCGGCCGACGTGAATGTCGGCGCCGGAACTCATCGTCCAGCGGGGGAAGGCTACTGTCACCTCCCGAGGCACGCACACCACTTACGGGAATAATGACAACTGTTGACGCGCCCGAAAAAAATCAGTCATTATATGCACGACGTGACTCATGCTACTCTTTCATATTCTATTTTCTGTTTACCTGTAAGCTCTTTTTTCATTTCTCTTTTAATCACTCAGAACCCAAGATTTATTTTCGTTTGTCTCATCCCTGTCGTCTACCTACTCACTTTTCTCCTGTCGCGTCGCCTTTCTCGATCCGTCGCCCCCCTTTGCTGCATCTCCCCATCCCGTTTACTCCCTTCTGCCTCCTCTCACAACTTTGACGCCGCCCGCCTCCCCCGTGGCTGCTGCGCGTTGCATCCCCTTTGGCGTACGGTTGCGTGAAAAATGAACTGCAAGATCGGTTTTTGGGGCGCGACGCGAAAGGGAAGGTGGCGAGGGCGTCGTCGGGGGCGGCGGCGCCTCCGAAGGCGACGGCGACGACGTTGACGACGACGACGGCGGCGGCGGCGGCGGCGACGGCGGCGGCGACGGCGGCGGCGGCGACGGCGGCGGCGGCGAAGGCGGCGGCGGCGGGGCGAGGCGCGCGAGCCCAGGAGGCGGGAGCAAGAAATTGCTGAAATGTGAACCTTATAAACATGCTATCGTCTTTTCAATTTAGAAGCAGTAGATGAAACTTACGAGCCGGGCGTTACAGGTAGGAGAGAAAGGCGCCTTCGGAAGCGAGGCAGCCGGTGCTGCGCTGGCGGCACCGGGGGGGGGGGGGGGGGCGCCCTCGTTATTAGGCCGCGACGCGACGAGACGGGTCGGTTCAGGTGAGAGGCGACGGCTGAGATAGGCCCGGAGGGCGTGGCGCGCGCTATGTGCGTGTGTGTTTCATTCATCTCGCTGTTTATTTGGGTGCCATCATGGGCCTCCACATGCAAATCCCTATGATAGAATGCTAAGAGATACGTTAGGTTCAAAATGTATCGGAAGTATTCCAGTTGCTACATGAATTGCGTAAAATGTTTTTGACAGGCGTTGGCCATATTCAATTTTTATTATTGTAAAATCTTGCAAGTTCTCGTATTTCGAAAGGAGCAACTTCACTTCTTCATCGCGTAAGTCTTTTGTGAGACGAAATAGTTCGTACATTCTTACACATTACAAGAGTTAATAATGTGTGTGATGATCCTCTTTAACGTACACAAATTAAGCCTGGGATGGAAACTACAGTCATGTGAGGTAAGACGCGCAGCAAAATCAGCGTTTTTACACGAGTCGCGCTGCAAGGGCGTGGGCGCATTTGATGGGTTGCACCGAGCACGGCGGCGCCGGGCGACCGGTGGGCGAGCGGGCGCCACAAAGGGCGCGCAGGGCAGCGCTGGACTGCCGCTGTCCTCTCATGCCGGGGGAGGGGAGGAGGAAGGGGGTGGCAAAGCGGAGCCGCACGAGCGAAATAGCTCGGAGCTGAGCGGGGAGACAGCGGGGCGGCGACAGGTTCCTCACCGCCCCACTCCGCTCCTCTCTGGCCCGTCCCGCCACGTCCCGTCCTCCCCGCCCCGCCCCGCCCCGTCCCGTCCTCCCCGCCCCGCCCCGTCCCGTCCTCCCCGCCCCGCCCCGCCCCGTCCCGTCCTCCCCGCCCCGCCCCGCCCCGTCCCGCCCCGTCCCACCCTGCCGCGACCGCCCCGCCTCACTCCACCCAGCCTCCTTCCCCGTCCCCTGCCCGCCCCCGCACTGCAACATCCCGCCTCGCCCTGCTCCGGCCGTCCTCGCCCTGCCCCGCTCCGCCCCGCTCCATCCCGCCTAGCCCGCTTACCCCACACCCTGCCCACCCCGGTCCACCGCGCCCCGCCCCTCCCCACCCAGGACGCGTCGCACCGCTTCTCGCTCGCCCCCCGGCACTCCACGAAAGGGGCGCGGCGGCGGCGGCGGCGGCGGTGGTCGCAGAGTCCCCCCTAACCACCGCCGCGGCACAATGCATAGTAATGTGCGAAGAATGGCCTTTAGGTGCGGCGGCGCAAGCGGGGACGCGGCGTGGCGGGGACGGCTAGGCGGGGCTCGCGCTCGTCTGATCGATCCCTCTCTCTGGCCGCCCGCGCCGCCTCCCCCTTCCCGGCCGCCCGCCCGCCCGCGCGAGATCAAAGCACCCGCTGTCACTTTGGTGGCGCGTCCGCCGCCGCAGCGGTTCTGCCTGCGTACCCGCGTAATGGAACGTTACGCGGCGACCGGCGAGCACGATAATCCAGCTTCGATCTGCCCGCCTGCAGCCGACGCGGGCGGCGCGCGGGCGGAGGCTGCGCTCGGCGACGGGCGGGGCCCTCGTCGGCACCGCCGAGGACTTCGCGCGGGGTTCGCTTCGCTGTCAAGGAGGCCGCTGTGCTCCAATCATTTCTTATAGTTGCTTCTTATGTGGACGTTCGTACGTAAAACGAATTTGTGCAATTTACTGATTGCTTTTCTCATCACTTTGATTCTTCCGACTAAAAGTTTGTGGATTGTCATGATTTAGAAGGTTTTCTTCTCGTTTATCTTACAGAATTTGCTGAGTGAAATATCGGTTTATGAAATGTTTTAATATAAGTAAAAGATGTTTGCTGAATATGTTATTGACAAGTGGAAAGTGTACCTCTGTTGTGTGACTACGTATAACTTCTGACATTTGTGTTTATTTCCTACGAAATTGATGTCAACGTCAGTTACTAATAATATTGCAGTAGTCAATTCTGTATGTCACCAACAATTACCCGCTAATGAACAATTTGCAGAATATTTTGTAGTTGTGGATTTTCCTCTATTTTTACAATCTCGAACCCGCGCGGTAGGTATTGCATTATCTACGGGAGGCTAGACGTATTGTTAGTGCACCATCGGTTGAACTGAATCGGATTCAGGCGCATCCGCATTGTGAAACATTCCAAGTAGAGATGTCAGCATTCATATATTCGCAAGAGGTGTATCACATATTGTGCGAGAGGAGAGTGTGTGTGGAATTCTCTTTTATTCGAAGTAGGTAATGCGGTTCGTTGCATGCAGTTCCCTTTCGCATTGAGTTATTGTTTTGAATTTTGTTGCGGAAACAAATACGGCGTTCCCTCGAAGCGTGTTTGTTACTTACTGTTATTATTCGTGACGTATTCAGAGCAGTAAGTTGCTCTTTTTCCCTCGTTACTCGGAATTCCCATAAAGACTTATTAAAGCTAAGCGCTTTATTAGAGGACGCTGCCTGCGCACTGCGACTCCTTGCTACGAGATGGATGTTATTTTTGTCGACAAAAAATGTCGCGCACAAAATGGCACAGATGTTTAATAATCTCTTGGCTGCCGCTCTATAGTTTCCTCGGCTGTTGTTATTATTATTCCAAAGTAAATTCTAAGCCCCATCTCGCGTTGAATATGGAATCTCTCATTTTACCACATCCTGAAGCGGCGAGAGGCCGCCACCGTTCATCATGCATGTATGAATATAGAAACACTTTATTTAAAATGGAATCTTTGTGTTCAGTGACGGTAGTAGCGTGAACAATAAATCCATTTAAAGTTTGAAACAGTGTAATATGTATTCATGCCGTGAACTTGCATGATCCAGTCGTTTTCGTACGCCGCGGGCCGTTCCGCCATCCGTCCCTTCCTTCTTTGGTGGATCCCTCCCTCGCAGCCCTCCTCACGCCCTGCGCGGTCGGCCACGCCCCCTCCGCCCTCGTCCTCGTCCTCACCACCGCTCTCGCTCTCTCCCTCGTGCACGTCGCCCAGACCACTCCACTAGTCGCATTTCCTGGGCGTCTCAATTTATACTGTTCCGGCGCGCTGTGCGTGGGTGCACAAGGGAATGTGGAAGATTTGAAGCACCCTCGACTTCGTTTCCGTTAATCGCCATTTTCCTCCTTTAGTTGTTTCGCAGTTTCTCTTTCGCCGTTCCTTACGTTGGGAGTACATGTTCATAATTTTTTTAAAGCTGTCATGTGTTCGATTATTGAATAATTTGATTAGGTGGAATAAATTAAACTTTTGGAAACGTAGTGCCAATGAATATGTAAAATTTAATATCAGTAATCGTAATTTTCTCAGTAAACATCATTGTTGGAATTTACTTCTTTTATCGATGTTTTTACAAATTAATGTTTCCACTACCTATTAATTTTCCTATATTTTCGGTAATCATTTATTCAGCTCTGTTTGGTAATAAATTGTAGCACTTTGCATTGCAGTGCTGCAAATACTTTTGCTTTTGGACCACATTTTTAGTGACATTACGACTGTAACTGTATGTCTGTAGGTCTGTACTGTTATAGATCATTTTCATTCATTTAGTAATCATTAAGAGACGTCACTCATTACAGAATGCCTCATTCACATTTGTGTAAAAGCAGGTTAAAACGTAGATATTTTTTATTCCAAATTATTGACTGTTTTATGCATTTTTTTCGTAGTGCATATTTCATCCATTTTCAGTTAGTCTATCGTCAATTTATGCACTGTAAAATTGTTTGCCTCAAATACCTGTAAAGAAATTCACTCATACGTAATTGTGAATCATTAAATGTTTACAAAGTTACGCTTTTATGGGTATAAAATTCATTAACATAATAGTACAATGCTTAAAAATAATTCTTTCAGTAAGTACGGATGTCACGTCTTTAAAAAAATGAAAGTAATTTCCATTCCGGTTCCAATGATGTAGTGAATATAGTTTCGCACGTAAAATAATATTCAGAACAACCGTAGAGATGGCGACCGCTTAAATCTTAAAGATTTCAGGAAGCTGTACAGCGGCTTTCATCCTCCTGCTGTGGGACCCGTTCCGTCGGTTTCTGATAGAAAATCGTTTAAAGAACCGGGAACTTGCTTTAATGTCAGTACTCCATGTCTCAGACGCGATTGCTTTCTATCGCGTAATCCACCTTACTTGATTAATATTTGGTTGTTTGTATTTTCCAATAAAACCGGGGGCGTGGCGCCCTGTGCCCGTCGCACGTTAACGTTAACTGCGCTCGAGGCCTGTGAACGGAGGCGGCGGAGGCTGATAAGGCGACGCGACGCGAGGCGACGCGACGGCGGGCTGCGAATATCCGATACCGATATCCGATGTGGGCATTGTGCGACGCATCGCACCGCACCGCCGCCCCCGCACCACTTTCTTTCTCCTCCTTCGCCCGCCCCTCCGCCGACGACTCCGCACTTGATTGACTTGACTTGACTTGACTTGACTTGGACTTGGACTTGGACTTGGACTTGGACTTGGACTTGGACTTGGACTTGGACTTGGACTTGGACTTGCGAAAGCTACCACTCTGTGTTGTTCTTTGGTCGTTTTTTTTTAAATTTTTCTGTTCTCTTCGTCTGCTTTCCACAGGTAGTAGAGGTGAAATGGTTTATGGTTGTCGTAAAGATAATTTCTCAAAAAAATCTGGAAATGTCTAGCAAGAGATCCACTGAGGATGGGAAAATTCATTCCCGAAAGTTAACTATGGAAAATTGTTAATAAAACTATTAAAAACTTTTGTGGAGATTATTTCCTTTACAATAAAATCGATAATTATTTGTTTTTCGTCAACTTCCTCCTTTCAAGTTCTTAGGGAGTACTTTACAAATATTTCTGTTTTGGTTCACATACAAGTTGCTACTTTTGTAAGGTTCAGTAAGATATTTCGCGGTATCACAATGGTTGAGTTACGAAATTCTTTCAAATGGGAGAATGGAAGTAGGTCCGAAGTCACTACTACGTAACATTTGTTTATTATGAACCCGTTTAATTAAGCATTTATTTTTCTTCAGGGCTTGTTACTATCGATGATGTATTTGGACGTGGTAGCAGCAGTTCTGATTTCATCGGGGAAGGAAGGGCCGCTGATTGAGCGAGTTCCTGCTAGTGCTCCCTGGGGCCATATTCTGCATTCAGAACTCCCCAATGCATCGTCCGTGGTTTGTGTGCAGACGCCAAATATAGGTGGTCGACGCGGTGCCCCGGGGATTTTACACTGAATGCAATCGGGGGGGGGGGGCGCACGCAGCCTACGGGGCACTTGGCGGCTGGTGGGCACCTTTATTGCGTATGCCATAGGAAGGACACATGATGTAATGATAGTGGGATTTGTGATGTTTAATTAAAATATAGAATTGCCTTAGGAGAGAAGCTTAACGATTCAAACTAGAATCAGAATGATTTCAAAATTACATTTTCATAATGTTCATGAGAAAATTGCCATAACTAAAGTACTGGCTACTTAAGAGACATGCACATTTCCGTACACATTTATATACTTATTGACTTATTCAATAATTTGAAATGCATTGCAGTATTCAAGCACTGTAATGTTTGTGTACGTTGCAGAACTCGTCTCTCACTGAAGTATTTTTAACTGCCGCCCATTAAAGATGAAGTAATAAGTAATGTTAAAGGAATTAGTGTGCATTGGGCATGTTGGCAGATAATCTGAAACTAATTGTTGAAAGACACGGGTTCCAAGGGAACTAACAAAGGGACTAGCGGGTTAGTCGGAAAAGGGGGAGAGAGCACGAATTATGAATGCCAATATTAATCCCTTGTGAAGAAATTCCACCCAGTAAGCAGCCCATTGTGTCACTTTTAATTCCATTATGCAACGGACCGAACCGAACCGAACGTTAGGTCGCGATAATCACCTCCAGCGCCCGATGTGGGTCGGCTGCCATTCAGCGCCGAAGGAGATCCCGCTCAGGCGGCGAGAGATCGCGGATTTGAGGTCGACGCGGGGGGGGGGGGGCGGCGACTGCCTTTGGCAACGTCCGCCCCCATGCGCGACCCATCAGCGTGCGGATTCAGAGCTGCGCTGGCGGTGGCGGCGGCGGCGGCGGCGGCGGCGGCGACAGGGTCGCCTATGCTCGCCCCCCCCCCCCCCCAGCCATTTCCTCTCGCTCCCTAATGATGGCTCAGGGGAACCCGCGGCCGCAGCAGGTAGCACATGTGTCAACAGAGATTTGGGGTTTAACTCGCGCGCCGAGCTTTCGCAAGAGGGCGGTACGTCTCCCTCCTTCCCGTCCCTTCCCCTCCCCTCCCCTTCCGCATCCACGCCCCCCCTCCCAACCTCCCTCCCTCGCTCTCCGCGTTAGCCATAACCAGCAGCCTTAATTGCCGAGTGCCATCGCAAATTCATTGACTTTCAAATGAAGCTGTAACAGCGGCAGCTCTTTAAGTTAGCAATAGCTGCTAGCTACCACCTGTGTAATTAAGGCTGGATTTCTGTTCGATAAACAACTTTAATACCAGTATTACACACATATTAGAGGCGGCCAATGCCATGGTGCACTGGCGGGGGTGCCCGCGACTCTCGGCGAGTGCGTGGAGTCGCTCGGTGGCGAGATTGCAACGCAAACACTGGAAGGGCGGGGACGCACCAACGCCTTCTCTTTCCACCGCCGGAGCGTTTAAATATCTATCGGTCTTCGTTCGTTCTCGCGCGTATCGACTCCGGCTCTCGAGATTTAATGATTCCGGAGCGGCCGCGATTAGCCCGCGGTTTCCTTCACGATAAGCCTGGAATTAGAGACGCGGCGCGGCGCTGGGGCTCCGGATTCATTAGGGCGAAGGCCGCAGATCCAGTGCGCGGGGCTACCGTGCGTTTCGGGGAAGAAGCCATCCAGTTTTGTTGTATATGGAGGCTCGTTGAGGCATCATATTGTCTAGAACTGTCCCATGAACCACTCGTTTAGTTAGCTGGAATTGTGTTTAATAAATAACGTGTCATTTGGGAAAGATAGTGAACACTGTAAAGACGTTCCGTTGGAATCTCATTAAGTGTTTAATGTATGCAGAACGCTATTACGTGGGTTTGCATTCTTATTTTCTCGTTTAGTTCTTTATGATTTTAAAAATAGTTGTTAACATGCTTCTGTTCATGCAAATATGCTACCAACGTTGCTTCAGTATTTTATAATTTATTAGAAGAAAACGACATTGTATTTTAACTCAGTATGAATTTATTGAAATTACTGTGACACCACTGGTTTCTAACTCTTGCACAAAAAATATTTTTGGCTTTCACTGTTAAGATAAATAACAATATAGATGGAAAGATGTACATTTTAATTGTGTTTTCATTGAAGAGTAATATCACTTTCGTCCAAATGTCATTGTGCTCTCGTAAATAATTATTTCGTTGAGTTTTCGAAATAGAATTATTTACGAAAATTTCGCAATCGTAATACAATTTTGGTGCGGAACCCTCTCTTGTGGCCAGCGTGGCAGTAAATCCGTATTCGCCTTTTATCCGAAACGTCGGTTGTAAAAATTCTTGTTGGTAGGGTATTTTCTGTTAACGCGGATTGTGCACCTGTCAGATGTGTCTCTTTTTGTGCGCGACGTCCAATCAAGCGGACGCCGGACGCAATCTGACATTGCGGCGGCCTCGGCCGCTGCCGCCAGCTAGACGGACTCCACGGTTGTTTTTCCGGGGATCGTCTGCCCCCACCACCATCACACTCACTGTCCCCGCCGCCTACGCCGCACTCTCCGCTGCCGCTTTCACCGCTGCCGCTTTCACCGCTGCCTTCGCCGCTGCCGTCGCCGCCCCGCCGTTCCCGCCGCCCTCGCCGCCCCCACCTTCACCGCCGCCGCCCCCGCCACAGTCACCTCCCCACCGCCCCCGCCGCCCCCATCTTCACCACACCCGCCCCCGCCACAGTCTCCGCCCCACCGCCCCTGCCGCCCTTTCTGCCCGTCCGTTCCCTGCCGCCCTCACCGCCGCCGCCCTCGCCTCCAGCCACCCTAGCCGCCGCCGCCTTCACAGCTCCCACAAGTTCCGTCACCGCCCTCGCCGCTGCTCCCCCCCGCCCTCACTGCCCGTCCGCCCCTGCCGCTGCCAGTTTCACCACCGCCCCCTCCCTCGTCCCCGCCGTCCTCGCCGCCCCGCCACCCACGCCTCTCTCTCCCGCCACCACCGCCCTCGCCGCCCTCTCACCCCTCGTCAACCCCGCCACCACGTGTGCCATTGTCTTTGCCATTACCTCCACCTGCATCGCTGGGCTTCCATCGCTGTCGCTCCCGCCGCAGCCGCTGTGACTGTCCCCGAGGCTCCGGCGGTGGCGGCGGCGGCGGGCAACGCTGCGCCGCGCGGCGGCGGCGGCCTGTATCGAGGCGGCGCGTTTTTCCGCGTCTAATTGAAGTTCGCACCGCGCGCGCGGTAAAGGCTGCTCTGGGTCTATTGGCGCCGCGGGCCCGGAAAGTTAGATTAAAATTCGCGCGGCGCCGCCAGCCGCTCCGGTAACAACGGGATGGGATTGGGCGGCGGCCGGCGATAAGCAGTGGGGCGACGGACGGTGTGATGGGCGGGGTCGCTGCTGGAGCCGAATGGCTCTGCGGAGATGGTGTTGTCAACTGGTGATGCGGCGTTGCTCCGACACTCAAAATGCTATGGGTGCCTGATGAAGGGAAAGTATTCGTGGATGTGAGGTTGGGACGGGGGATATTGGCAGCATCTTAGGATTTTTAAGGCAGCGAATGTTGTTATATTATTATTATTATTATTATTATTATTATTATTATTATTATTATTATTATTATTAGCCTAATCATCTCTAGCACAGTAAAGGTCTTCTTCAGAACGCAGGGATGTTCCTCAGGCCACCTAGATTAAAATTCCAGGTGACAGTGGTAGTTGATAGTCTGACTTGTACAATTTGACATTATTAATCACTGATTTTCTAAATTTCACTAGTCTACATTACACAATCAAAATTAATCCAATGGTTAAAATTACACAAGCCATAGTCACTGATTTGTCTATATTATACTAGACTGAATGCGCTTCCACTCTTCTCTGCCTTTTGCCACTCAGGATCACAATGCCCCCGCTGTATTTCCGAAGCAATCTTCCCATCTTGTTTCTTGTCGGCCGTGGTGTCTCCAGTCTACCCGACGTTCCCACACCGTCAGAGTTTGCGCCCAACGTTGTTGCTCCATTCTCATGAGATGTCCTCCTCATTTCCATTTGGTGCCCGTTGCTCGCATCTCTACGTCCTGGATGCCGGTTCGTTTTCGGATTTCTGAGTTTCGGATCGTGTCCTTCAGGATTATGCATAAAATTTTTCTTTTCATTTTTCTTTGGTTTATTCTCAACATATACTTCTGCTTCTCAGTCAGTGGAAGTACTATACATGAAAAGTGGTAGTCGTTGAGGCGTAGAATTGGAATGTTAAACAAGTGTATATTTGCAGAAAAAGAGCGCAGTCGATAAGGGTATATTTTTGCAAACGTGCACTGCAAGTGACAAAATGTGTGTGAAGCACAGAATTGTCTAAGATTTACTAATTAGTAAAGAAAATTAATTTAGACTATGTATATGTAATAAAAAGAGGGGTAGAGGAATAATAACTGCAGATCCGGGACTGTTCACTTTTAGGGATTCAAGCAAGGCGGACGATAGGAGAAAAATCAAATGTAGGCTGGTGGGCCCGGAATGCCCTGTACGTGTCACGTGGTTCTAGTGGAGACGTTACCGCCGCAGGGAGCATCAGCCCCCCAGCCCCTGCCCCTCCCCGGCTTCGCCCGCGCCCGCGCCCGCCCCTGGCGCTTGTCAATAGCGCATTGCACATGGAGGTCTCGTGCGGCGGCGCGGCCGTGGATGCGAGGCCGTTATATCAAAGTTGTACCTCGTGCGCCCGACATTTCAGGCAATTATAAGGCTCGGCGGCACCCGCGGTGCCGCGCCGCCTCTTGCCGGCCATCTAGCGCCCGCGGCACGTCCGGAGGTGCGCCGCCCCCGCGCCCTCCCCGCCGACCCGCCCGTGTGCATACAGGGTGCCGCCGTTTGCGTGCCGCGAGATGCGATTTTTTTTCAAATGGAGAAGATTGTTATATTTATGTTATATATTACGATAGATCACTTTTTGCGTGCGTATATTGTATTTGTGGATTCGTATTTCGGCTCAGTATTTCGGCTGTGTCAGGATTGCCGCGTCTCTGCGACCTCTATCGGGTGGTCCTAAAGTTCAATCCCCAACAGAAGCGGGTTTTCGACTGTGGCTAAATTGCTTGGTAATTTCGCTGTATGGAGGAGAATTCTGGCGGACAGCTACTCTGGTAGGTATTTTTTTGTGGTTTCGTCTCTAGGCGAATGTCGGAGCAGTACCCTAACAAAAGGGTCACGGAGCGTGCGCGATCTTTCCTTCATCTTCCTTGTCCTAACCTCTTCCCTTGTCTATTCTTACACCTACGAGCAGAACACTACCACACGTGCCTGGAAACCAGTCTGGAGCTTCTAGCTTGCCCCGGTTAAAGCGGATGGGGAAAACTCCTCCTCTAGGCATAAGAACATTCAATACATTAACTGGACGTATGCACTACACTAGCGGGACATATCAGTTGACGTTCCAGGAAACGTCAATGAATCGTATTTCCTACCTTGACAAATGAAGAACGAGGAGACATGTAGAAGAATAAACCTTTCTTGTGATAGTGTCACAGAAACAATATGTATTCCTTAATCCAATAATTGATATTTTCATGTAATTTTATCACCCTCCACGCTCTTATTTGGTTACTTCAGAATAGTGGCAAATGAAGCTTGCGTCGAAGAGTAATGAAGAGGAACCGTGAACGTGGAATGAGCCGAAGCTGCCCTGCAATGGAGTCATCCGAGCCATTGCTATTCCCCGGGTGCCATAGGGAACCCGAATTTCGGCGGGAGCCGCTTTCGGGCAGCGGCGAGCACAGCAGAAATACTACCGCAATAGCACCTGTTTTGCAGCAAACATGAATTGCCTCGAAAACCAGGGAGCGGCGCCGGCGGCGGCGGCAGCAGCGGGGGCAGAGGCAGGGGCGGCTGGGAAGGGGGTGGCAGGGCGGGCGGCGAGTGGTGCACGAGCTGTTGGCGGCTGAGGGATCCGCGAGAGGGCGAGTGGCGCGTGCTTGGCAGGCGGAGGGGCGGGTTGCACCAGCCCCACCGCCGCCCCCGCCTCCGCCACCGGCGCGCGGGAAAGGGGGGTAATACAAAGTAGTAAAAGAGACGCATTGGTGAAATGTGCTTCGTTTATAAAGTGCTTTAATTTTGGCTGAAATATCTGCAGAGCTTGCAACCCCAATTTTGTCTGTGCCTCGGCGCGAGCTTAACAGCGGTAACAAATAAAGCCGTACTGTTCCAGCGACAACTAATTGGATAAAAAGTACCTGTGCAAAAACTCCCGATGATAGGATTTATTTCCCGTGGCCCGCCGCGCGGGTTCTAGCCGTTATGATGAGTTTGCAGCGGTGGTTGCCAGTGGAAGTGGAAGAGGAGGCGGGCGCGGAGGTGGGAAAAGAACATTCCGAAAGCGGAAGCGGAGAAAGCAGATGGCGCGAAGAGGGAAGAGGCTGGGTGGTTGAAGTAACGAAGAGCAGAAGCGCGTTCGGGCAGCACAATTGGAATTCAGGCAGTAGTAATCGAGGAGACAGGCTCACTAAAAGGTGCATATTTTCTATAGTTGAAGGAAATGTAGAATTGTTTAACGGAAATAGGTTCTTTATTTCAAAACATGAAGAGACGATGACACAGACATTACATGAAGTGAGAAGGACGTAGTGGAGACGAAGGATCAAGGTCGCAGTTCGTCCGTTGATGGGATTGAAATTAAAAAAAAGGTGAGATTCTGCTCCTAGTAAAGTAAAGGTCGTTGCTTTCAGAAGATCACGAAGGATTGTTATTGATTGAAATGCCTTCTCTGAACAGATATCGATTGCATGCCTTTATGATGTGGGTGACTCGAGTCGTAATACGAGCACGTGGACTTGGTAGGTGCGAACGGCGAGGAGGCGACGGCCATTCCGCGGGCGAAGGTGTTGGACGCTCTAGTGTGGGTTACAGCGGTGGAAGTCGACGCGGCGAGGACGCGGCGGTCGGGAGCACCGCCGGTTGTGCAGCTATTTAGCGCGGAATTTTTGCAGCGGAGCGGCGCGGGCCAGCCATGCGCACCAATTAGCCGTTTGTCGAAACCGAAGACAAAAGCGCCCCGTTGCCTGCGCCCCCTCTCCACCTCCGCCCCGCCCCCAGACCCACGCGCGCCAAATACCAGAAGGCGGGGCCGCTGCATCGACGCAGTATGCAGTTTGCGTGTTTTTCCTTCCGTGCGGAGGAAGTTGTTCGAAATTTCTCTCTCGGAAGAGAAAATTTGTGTTTGTTAGTCTACGCATTTCGTTTGGCTAAATCCTTTTTTGTGTTTTTTTGGACATTGTCTACATGTTTCTTGGTTCTTGTGGCACAATGAGCTTGGTTGTCAGAAAGAAAATATCGGCGTATATTGAGATGAAAGTTTTTCTCGTTGTTCTCTCCATAGTTGTGGGGAAACTTTAGTTTTTATTATTGTTTGTTTGAATCTTCTGTAATAATGTGTGTTTGCATCATTTCATTGGTGCTTCAGGAAAGGAATTGAGAGAAAATATAAAAATAAGAACTGAGTTCACATTTTACTAATTGTAATGTTGAATTCAGCTGCAACCGGTAATTATAAATACTGATAATTGAATAATTATCGAATTCGATGAAAAGCTGGCTTTCAGTGTTCGCTCAAGTCAAAGATTTTTCTATTAAAGACTTTTAGCCGGGATGAAACTGAATGAAGAATAACGAGGATGGGTCTTCGCTCAATAATTACTCCGTGGTCCGTTGTGAAGTTTCCAACGAATCGATTTTCGCTTTTAGAGAACGATGAATATCACCGGCGTGGAGGCAGGCCATTCGAGGGCAAAGTGGCTTTGGTCTTCCCGCAATCTCCTTCGCTGTCCCCCTTCCGCCGGCGCGGCGCGGCGCGGCGCGGTGGGGCGGGGAGGGGAGGGGAACCTCAAGGGAGCGCGTGTGATGTTTGTCGTGTGAGCCGCTCATTCTTCTTCCCGCCCTTTAATTCCGGCGCCCCGGCGACGAGGGCGGCGCGCCTGTAATAGCTTTCGGGTTTCTGAATTTTCCCCTCTTTTTCCCGGGATCGACCCCGCCTCCAGGGTATCTCTCCTCTTTTATCTTATACTTCATTAGTATGCATAAACAAGTCATATTTCTGTGGTGGCGCCGAGATGGGGTTTAATTCGGGAAGGGGGCGGCCGCGGCGGCTGCGGCGGCGGAGTCAGAGAAAAGGGACGATAGGGCGGTGCGCGGGTGATAGTGCGTGCCTGCTGCCTGGGGACGCTCCGCCTGGAGCACGCACACTCGCCAGCGTCGGGGGGGGGGGGGGGGGGGCGGAGCAGCGGAGTTTTGCCACAGAAAACTGAGCTGGCGTAGGAGGTGAGGATTTGGCGCCGACCTCAGAGTGGGAGGTGATGACGTTGGCGGTAGTATTGATGGTGATGGTTGTGGTGGTGATATTTGGGTTGGTGATAATTAATATGATACATTTCTACGGGAAGAATTATGCTGTTAGAGAGAACGGAGAATATATTGAGTGACATTAAGCTCATTGTGTCTTTAAATTTCAGAAGTCGTTGAATTGAATTGTGATTATTCGCTCATACAGAGATATGTGATGCAGGAAGACGGTGCCAACGTATGTGTTATTTCGGCAGCACCACAAACACTGAATTTTCTATCAATAAGTAACTAACGAGAGCGTGCGTATGATATCTTTAATATTTGTCAACTTAGCCCAACCAGTGTGCTAATGGCTGTGAAATAATTCAAGAAGAAACACATACACACAGGTTCAAGTCTGTTTCGCGAATTTCTATTATTTTACGGTTTGTTAATGGAAAGAAGGAGTTAGATGCAAAAATAAAGTAAATGAGTGCTCGTAAGATGGCGAGGAAAGAGGGGGAAATTAGATTGATTTCCTGTGAGGCGATAAAAGGGGAAAACAAATCAGGTCGCAGTGATGTGGATATTGGTACGTGTAATGGTAGGCACCGGCGCCTTCGCCCCCTACCATCTACGCCGTCACTTTCGCCTCCCTTCCGCCACAGCTTCCACCTCTGCCTGCACCATCATCTCTGCCGCCACCACCACCACCACCACCAACGCCGCCGCCGCCGCCGCCGCCGCCGTCGTCGTGGCCGTGGCCGTCGCCGCCACCAAATCTCCCGCCACAAACCGCCACAGGGCTGCCTGCCTTCTCGGCGGCAAGTGCCCGCACATACTGATGAGGGCGTCCGCGCCGGGGCCTCCGGGCCGGGGCGCGGCGTGGCGCAGCGCGGTGCCGTGCGTCGCGTCCGCCAGACATTAGGCGCAGCCGGGCGCGTTAACGGCCCTCGCCGTATTGCCGAGGTGTTTTCCTATTTCTCTCGCGCCGCCCCCGGCCGCGTTCGCGCCCTCTGCAACAGCCTTTCCGTGGGATGGGGAGCGGCGCTCCTGCGTGCTGAGGCGGTCCAGGCCGTCGCGTGTTGTGTTTACTCTTAAGGATTTCTTCCTCACCGTTCTCGCTGATGGGTTTTCGGTTTATTTGAATGGTAATGCGTAATTTGTTTGAAACGGTGACGATGTGAATATGAAAAGCGACTTAGTTTTTGTTAGAATATTAATTGAGACGTGGATACTTTGCATATATCCAGCGTGATTGTATTCAGATGTTAAGTAATTCAGCTCAAATGTAAATTTCAGGGAATCATCGTGATGATGTTATCCTTTTGTATGGATATACTTACCATTTGGATATACTTATACGTGACTTAAATAACGTAGTCAAAACATAAATCTTGCTATTATTCTAGAATAACTAAAGTGACTTAAGAAAGATAGGAACGAGATGAATACCGCATTGTTTTGTTTATGTTCAAATAGTATGTTTCAAATTCTGTTATTTGAATACTTTTGTCGATCAAAGCGTTTAGAATTTGTCGTTTTCATTTACTTAAAATTACAAAACGATTTTGTACATGGATGTGTGAAAATATTAATACGTTTTTATTCGCATTTCCAACAGCAATATCTTAGTTAGATTGTAATGACGGTGACAGAATTATGATGACTCTTTCGTCTGAAAATATTCATCACCTCAGATTGAAAAGGTTAAAAAATTAGAAACTAGCCTTTATCTTTTACTTGTTTTTATAACATTCTCGATTTGTCTGTTAGTAAACTAAAAAAAATCTGCTGTGCCGTACACTGAAACTTGGTTTTTCTGCAGATTTTCGTGGTTACGAGTAGAATTCAGAAATGCCAGACTCCAAATACCAAATTCAGATTCAGAAATACCAGACGTTTTTAGGTCAGGACATCACGTGAGTCTTTGATGTTTGCTAATGCACATAGTTTAATTATCCAATACGTCCATTATTAAAAATAGGAGCGCTTTGCGTGGGTTTGCCTCATTAGACCATGGGAGCGCGGTCCTTTCTCCGTGGGAGTGGCCGTTTGTGCGTCTAAACGGCGCTTTGCACTTGACAGGAGAGCGCTGACGTTGCACGGAAACATCGCTGCAACGCGGTAACGCCGCTCTCTTGTCGAGGGTGCGATCGACGCCGGGCTCATTATCAAGGTATCTCTGGCCGTTGAAGTGGGCGCCGAACAAAGCGCATTGATCATTCTATGACGAAACAAAGCGCGCCCGTATGGGATCGCCCGCTCCGACGGGAAACGGTTTTTCCCCCCCGCTTTTTGCTTTGCACTTGACGTTGCACATTTTCCATGCGTTCATGCATCCGTGCATTTTTCCTCTTTGAGTTTTTTTCCCCCTTGGCCAATTTTCTGCGCGATGGTTGTTGTGTGTGCGTCACGGAAATGAGCTGGCTTTGGGGGCCATTGGGATTGTTTCGATTATTTGTCAGCGGTATCTGAACAGGATTATCTGATAGAGATAATCGAACTAGATAATCGGTGTTCAATAAATGAGAGTTCGTGTATCTTGCTGACGATTAGGAGCCCGGATAAGTGATTTGTACGAGTGCATTACGGATGATTTTCTGGCACAGATTTCCGGGAATTGTGGTCTCATTGTAAAAGAACCGTAATAATGGTTTGTAAATGCGCTTTTTTATAATCTATTTATTTATTATTAACGCATTTATCATGCGTTACTTATTAACATCTCAGGTAATGTGACTGGTGAAGGCGTGAGCAGTTGAAGTTCTTGAAGGTGCCTTTTGCTAGGACAAAACGAGTTGCATTTAAATACATTTTTGCGTCGTCAAAATTCTTCCTTGTATATTATGTGAAATATAAAACAAATCACCAATTATCTTTAATTCGAAGTAATATAACATCTTATTTCTCAGGTTGATATTGCTTCGTTAAAAATATATTCTACAATGCAACAAGTGTATTCGTTTAGGTGTTTCTTAAACTACATTTTGATAGATCTTTTACAACTTATTGTTTGAAGTTTTCATAAATTATTTTCATATGTTGAGGAATTTTACTCGCCACAATAAATATTTCATCGTCTCCTTTCTGACGAAGGAGTCGTTTATTATGACTACTTCAGTAACATAAAAATAAAAACTATTCTTACATTTTTGAATCCTTCAAAAAAAGGTTAGCTTTTGTGATGCACGAGTCGTTTTAGGATGAGGTGACAGATTTTTTTATAAACAAGAAAGTGTATTTTATTAAATCGTTAACGAAGAAGGAAAAATATTGACGAAGGAAAAATATTGATAAAACGAAGAAGGAAACTATGTTTAATTTTTGTCTGAAAATATCTAACATTGTTGTAAAAATGTCATTGAACTGGATCAAAAAACAAGGGTGCTTTGCGGAATATCGTTGCTTTTAAAATAACTACGCGTAATTTCTTTTTTAAGTGCTCGGTCTATCAGGTAGCACCCATGCAAACTGCAGATCTTCCTCTCCTCCCCTCTTCGTAGCGTCACCACTTTTCAGAAGCTCTCCTCTTCGCAAGCACCTCCCGTTTTCTCTTTGTCCGCCGCCACGTGCCTGCCGCCTTCCATCTTGCGCCCGTTTCGTCGTTTCCCTCCCTCAGCCTGTGCCATTGTGCGCCTACAATCATCACTGCCCTTCTGCCGGCTCCAGCGCCTTCGCCGACGATCCTGCAGTCCGCGTCGCTCTGCTCGTGTCGCCGTCTCGCACCGCCCCCCACGCTCCGCCCCTCCGCTCCCTCCGCGCTGGCGCTTCTCTCCCTCGGTAATTGGTTTAGTTTAGAAGGGCAGAAAACCGCAGTAGCTATGAATTTAAATTTGTCTAATTAGGAGGTGGATGGCGTTCGCTGGCTTCCTTGTCTGAGGTGCGCGGCTGGGCGAGGGCCGGGCAGGGTAGGGAGGGACAAAGCGGAGAGGGACGTACCGGAGCGGAGCGAGGTGGAGATGGGCGGGGCGGAGCGGAGCGGAGTGACGGAGCATGACGAAGTGGAGCGGGGCGGGGCTGGGCAGAGAGGGCCGGAGCGGGGCGGAGAGGGACGGAGTGAGGCGGAGAGGGACGGAGTGAGGCGGAGAGGAACGGAGCGGGGCGGAGAGGGACGGAGCAGTGCGGAGAGGGACGGAGCGGTGCAGAGAGGGACGGAGCGGGGCAGAGAGGGACGGAGCGGGGCAGAGAGGGACGGAGCGGGGCAGAGAGGGACGGAGCGGGGCAGAGAGGGACGGAGCGGGGCAGAGAGGGACGGAGCTGGTCGGAGAGGGACGGAGCTGGTCGGAGAGGGACGGAGCTGGTCAGAGAGGGACGGAGTGTGGCGGAGAGGGACGGAGCGGGGCGGTGAGGTCCGGAGTGGATCGGTGCGGAGCGGAGCGGAGCGCAGAGCGGTTGCGTCAGACAGGACGAGCGGGAGAGGCGCGGCAGGCGGAAGCAGTAGCAGAGACGGCGCCACCACCACCCGTGCGTTCTCCCGCGCCGCAGTCACAATCCCGCCTCATTCCGCCCCCGCGGATCCTCAGGGTTTCGCTCCCTCCGCACGGGAATCCCGTTACGCCCGTAACGGGCCGCTGGGTGGAGGGCGACATGGGGACGACGATGGAGGGCGCTGCCGTGAAAACTGACGAATGCGGGAACAAACGCGATGGTATTGGATAGGCAAGCTGCGAGAAAAAGTACGTTTGTATAATTTATTCCACAGTTATACGCATGAGTTAGCCTACTAGGCTCTACAATTTATTCAGAACTAAAAATCAAGCATTTGATTATATTAAATATATTTCTTCTATGATGGCTATTTGTTCATATATAATAGAAAAACCTTATTTTACTCTTATTCTAGGTAGTGCTCTTAAAAGGATGGTACACTCATGAACATTTTCATAGTTATAAATGGCCGAGAGTAAGAAAAAAGTCCTTTAACATTTTTCACAAATGTAATATTATAATTTTTCCGATGTCTTATTTTTCAATTCGGATTTTGAAAATAATGAAACAACATAAACTACAATAAGGTTGCGAATGATGTACAGAACATAAAGTGTTGGTTGTGTATGTGAGAATAATGCCGCGATTACAGATGCGTACATCCTTCTTTAACTCTTAATTCAAGACTCCAGAATTCAGTACGATTGCGATAACAATTTTATTCTCAGGTTGAACGTTCATTCAATTAAAATCTATTGCTTCGCCACCTTGTTCTCGTACTTGTCATTCACCGCTCGGTGAAGGGCGGGCGTCTGCGCCGGACGAAAGGAATATCGTTACCGTTAAGATCCCCCTTCTTGAACGTTTTCTCCGCTCCAGCGACCGGGAGAGATGAGTTTGGTCGGCAGAGCGGAAGTCCAGCTGCTTGCGGGCGAGGACGAGGCGAGGGTGAGGGCGAGGGCGCGGGTGGGAGGTCGCACGGGGGACGCGAGCGCCGCTAATACACAGCTGACGACGGCGGCGCCTCCGCCCGCCCCGCCGGCCCCGCCTGGCCCCGCTCCTCCGCGGCCGCCCTCGGTCTTCTCCTTTTGATGTCGCCGAAATTGGCTGCGCTTCTACGCCACGAATCAATTGGAGATTCCGTTTGTCCTGGCCCATGCGCTCGTCGGCGCCGTGAACAAATATTGGCTGCCGGACCGCAGCCTCCGGCCGACTGGCCGCCCCTCGCCACTGCCTCGCCGCGCGCGGAGTGCTTTCCGCCCCCCGCCGCCGCTCCCGCCCCCGCCCCGCCCCGCCCCGCCCACCCTCCCGGTGCGTGCGAGGGGCAAGGGACGCCTCACGCACTCAGCCTCCTCGCTGATGATATCGGCCCCTGCGTAAAGTGATGGGCGTCTGGTGCCTGCTGCAAGCCACTTTACATTACTGCCTGAGTAATATCCATTCATTCTTTTTTGGGGGGGGGAGGGGGGTAAAATGGGAAAATTGTTATTTGCAATTACCCAGAATATTTTTTTCTTTTCTCTTGTTTTTAAAGGCTGAGGCTTCAACTTGACTCCTTTTGTCGACGGTTAAGTAGGGCCGTATACAAGTTCTTTTTTAAACTTCAAAAAAATTAAACTTTAGAGTCCTGTTCGTGCCAGTTTTTTATTGTAATAAAATATTACGAGTTTATTATCTGAAAATTGGGAAACAATTCTTCAAAAATAATTACTGACATATTAAAAACATCAATACGAACGGCGGTTTCTGCATAGTATTTGTAATTATCCCTGCTGTTTATACCAGTTCTGGATGTAAAATGTTCATCAAGGCATAGTGAAATTGCCGTCATATGCACTATTCGCATCTTTTCATTTATTGAGCTCTTGAGTGTTTACTCGATGTTCACTTTCGAATATTAATTCTGCATCGCAAACAATTTAAATGCAATAGAACGAGATAATACTTCTACAAAATGTAATTTAATTGTACCAAGATAATTCTGAGTTTCTCATAATTTTCCCCCCGACAGCATTCTGTTGTTGTAATGTGATTTCTACATGAATTTCCGAGTAAGCAGTTCAAACATGTCCGGACACATTGCGCTAAAAGAAGCAAAGTTCTCAACTCCGGGAAGACATAAAAACGCCCTCTCTTTGCAGTCGCTGCGTGGAGCGAAACGTTTTCACCGGAACGGTCCATTGCAAGCCTGGAAATTACTCGTCCTTAGCGGTTCCCCCTCCCTTCACCTTGCACCGCCCTTTGATGTAGGCTTCGGCCCGCGCTTTAACAATTATCCTGCATTCTCAAACTCATTTGTAACGTGTGTTCCGCTGCGCTAACATTTGCTGCAGCGTCCGCGCGCTCCTTTGAGCCATTTGTAACCGAAGGGGGGAAAAAATCTCCGGATAATCCGGCCGGCGGCGGCGCTCTGCGTATCTGCCGCGCCTCTGCCCCCTCCGCACGGCAGCCCTGGCGCGGGCGGCGGCAGGAGTCCGCGGCGCGGCGCGGTGGAGTTAATATGGTTTCCATCGGAACACGCAATTACACGCTCAGACACCGGCCGCCGCCGCCGCCGACGACGACGACGACGACGACGAGGGCGAGGGAAAGAGTCCGGCAGGGGGAGGAGACGAGGGCGAATCGAGCGCTCGCTCACCAAAAATGGCAAGGGAATCGATGGAGGAGGCGGCGTCCGCGAGGGCCGTGGTCGGAGGCGGCGGCCTGCTGGGCAGTGTGGTCCGGTCTGAGACAATAGGGGACGCCTGGAAACAATGGATTCTTCCCAACGAGGGATTCGGAACTTGGTCACTTATCAAGATCATCTTAATCTTTATGGATAATTATCTTCATCCCGTTCCTCCTACCAAGCTATTATTGCCATCATTCCGGAGACCAGTATTCAGCGAGGGTTGGTTATCCTCATTCTTCCATTTCATTTCATGCTGCAGTATTCTCCTATTCTTTCGAGAAATAATCTTCTATTCCATTTTCTTATCATGTATTAATGTATGTTATTGTTATTAACTAGATAGTATTACATTGTCATTTCCATCACAATCTTTGTATCTGGTCACCCTATCTCTCAAGGGCGTCCCCCTGGAGTACGGCGTGCGAACACGGACGTGAAATGAGCTTGTGCGCGGAGGCCCGTGAAGTGAGGCAGCGGCGATTCGAGGGGGATGGCCGGAGGGGGCGGGGCGCGGTAAGGCGAGGGCGGGGCGCTGTCCGCGCGAGAGTGACCGCTACATCTGGCACCGGGTGGGCGTGACGCCTCCGCCGTCCCCTCCTTTCCCCGCCCCCCTCCCCCAACCCCTCCCGACCTCTCGCGCCGCCGCCGTAACATACTGGCTCTATAAAGGGCGAGAGGGAGAGCGCGCGACGGCGCGGCATGAGAAATCGGACCTACTTCATTCTTTTAGTGTCGGCCGCCACAGGGTGCCCTCGCCGCGTCGGGCCCCGACCGCGCTCACCCCTTTTCCCCGGCCCCGCCCCTCCCCGCCACCACCCCGCCCCACGCCGTCGGCGATGGGTTTGCAGGCGACGTTATCGTTCTTCTGTCACGACGCTCACTTTTTTTTCGCCCGAGTACGTTTCCGGAAGGGGCTACACCCTTCATGGATGTTCCTGCGTGAATTGTATCAGTGTTCCTGACTGCGGAAATATTTGTTCGGGTAAGCGTGTGAGGTGAGTGTTGCTAGGTCGTATCCTTCCTGAGGCATAGATACGAGCCCTACTCGTGACGTGTTACAAAAACATGTGACCCACCAGTTATCAGCCAAATCATTCTACCAGGACTACACATTTATTCGTGTTTAAGTTAACGAGATCCAACAAAACGTAGATTCTGGGTACACCACGTTTTAGAGGATTGTTTTCTACATTTAGCAACGGGATTTATCCATTTTCTTTTCCAGAACCTGGAAATAAGGTTTATTCTGGCGAAATTTCGGCGTTTTCCGGCGAACGCTTACATAACTTTCTCTTTTTACGAAGAACTTCGCAAAGCAAGAAAGTAAAAATGTAGTCTATGTAGATATTTACCCTAGGACTTCGGAGCTTTTTTTGTAACTTCTATTTCGAAGGAGGGGTGTCTCTGAACTTAATACAATAAAACTATTCTTATTATGAAAAATGATAATTTTAATAATTACTTATCAATTACAATTGAAGCTAGTAATTTTAATAATATCATTAATGAAAATGAAAAAAACCAAAAAAAAAACAAGTGCTTACGAACATTTAATGTAATCAATATTTTGAATATTTTGATAAAAAATTATTCAGAGTGATCAGCTTCAGTGCACGGGACACACTTTGCTGTTCTTTCGTAATGGCTATTACGAGCATGCAGAAAACACTGCAGACACTACAGCTTCGGTTTGCTCAGGTGGTTGCAGTGGGAGGGGGGGCTTGAAAGTGCAAACATAGCACCCGCCTTTGGAAGAAGGAGAGGCAAATCTTTGACTCGTATTCTTGATGTTCCTGTCTCGTATACCACCCACAGAATGAACAGTTTCCTGTGATAGGTCAATAACGTACCTGCCACAGCACTTCAAAATAAATGTTTGGTACCGTGGTCTCCGCGTAACATAAGACTTCATAATAAGTATTTGCTACCGTGGACTCCGAAGGAGGGGGTGAACCGAAAGTAATAATTTCGTTTTTATGTTGCAATGGAATATCTTACAATTAACAGTGAAAACTTCAAAATTTCATACTTGTACTATTGAAATGAATTTTCAATTTCGTTCTCTATTGTATATACACGTTTTTAGATACCACAACTAGATATTACAAAAGGAATAGTTCTGGATTGAAGCAGTATTACTTCTTATATTGGATTCTAAAATTTTTCGTTGTACGTTACACCAGATATAGGGGCTCTCCTATGAAACGCAGGCCGCATCCTGCATTTCGCCGGTGCAGCCATTTCACTTAGAAAGGCTAAAAGTACATCCTGGCCGTTGATTTCTGCATAGTTATTTCCGCGCCGTGCCACATTCGGCGCGATATTACGACGCGCCCGCACGCGTTATAGTGGGCTCTATCGCGGCACACGGGGTCCGCGCGTTGTAAACCCGCGTTATAGTTGATACTTAATTGCAGCGCGCGAAGGCAGCGGGGCCGGGGGGGACGGAGGGGGGACGCTCCAGCTTGGCCGGTAGAAATGAATGCCGCGCGCTCCCAGCGCTAATGCCCAAGAGTAGTATGGAAACCATTTGGCGTCTCCGCGCGCGCGGCTGTCGATCGCCGTTACGAGCGCCCGCCCCCGCGCCCGCCCCCGCGCCCGCCCCCGCGCCCGCCCCCGCGCCCGCCCCCGCCACCGCCGGGTTACGAGCCCGCCACACAGTGTGCGCCGCGCCGCGCCACACGAAGACCGGCAGCCGTGCGGCGTCGTAGTCGCTAAACGACGTAGACACGAGCTCTAGGTACCACCAGTTAATTTACAATATGTAACGAAGGTCAGTCAAAAAGTAATGCCTCCTGTTTGTTGCTACTTAAATAAAATGAGTTCTGTGAACATTTTGAATTCGGCACTATTCCTCAGACCTACAATCCACCGCAGTAGTAATTTTCTGCGTCAACATGTGGCAGCACAGCTGTCGTTTGAAAAATGATGGACATCTATGGTTCTAAGGAACACCGTTGTGTGATTGAATTGTTGAATACGAAGGTAAGATGTAACAGATGAATTGGATTGCAGTATCTCTCTCACTTTATCTGCATTCTCCCATCGGTCACCACGAATGTCATCGACGTGCGCAGTGTTGCGTGAAGTGGCTGCTAACAATGCTGACGTTCACTGTTGCAACACCGTACCACTGTTGCATCACCGTACACGTTTTTCAGACTTTCCTGACGAGGAATAGTGCAAATTCAGTTTCTTCGCTTAACTAATTTTATATAAGTAAAAAAAAAAATTGGGAGGCATTACTTTCTGACTGACCTACGTTCAAGTAGGTACAGCTGTGGGGTTATTTTCGCATTCCTACCTCCCCTTACACCTACGCTCACCGCTCTCCGCACCCTGGCTAGCGTGCGGGCCTTCAACCTCGAGGCTTTACCGCGCCGCCGCTACCCGGGCACCCAGTACGACGCACTCGCAGTGTCTCGTGCACTCCACGTCCGCCTCCTGGGCTGCGCAGTTTGCGAAGTGACCAGAAGGCGAGGTAACGACCGTATGGGCACGTGCTGCTCGCGTATGTTTGGCGGCCCACAGCCTCCCTGCGAGGGCCGCCGCCCGGCCCTCAAATGCACACCCTTGCGTCTTGAAGGGGCACTGAAAGAGCTCCTCCTCAGTTGGCCGTTTTTTGCGCATCTCTTGGATCTCCTGGTGGTCGCCTGCATTCTGATGACCGATTCGCCTTCGGTGGCTGCCAGCTGATGACGTTACAAATGTGACTTTTTGCACCACGGTGGGCAACAGCGAATAAGGGTTCCTGCAAACGTGAAGGGGAGTTTTTCTCTGCGAGAGTGTGGGTCAGGGGAGACTTAAAAATACTATTCAATTAGAAATGGACAGCACGTGATAGTGAAATATTAAAATAGCACGTACTAGTGAAATTCATTAATGATTAATTAAATGTACAAATAGTCAATAGCATACAAATCTATACATGCCTAGAGAAATGATGTAAACACTCTCACCTTTATTTTTGTCTTCAAAATTTTGTTTCACACTACCTATCTACAATTCAAAAGGTATCAATACTTGAATATGTGTCGTTCCATACTAGATTGTACTGATGGATAATATAAAGCAAGAATATTTATTTTCAATTCATATGTTTTCATCACGGGTTATTCTGATATCAAACCGCAAATAAAAGTAGATTCATATGATATCAAAACCGTAGTTAAAGTTTCGTAAAAACGTGCTTTTATTTGGCAGGCTTCTCAGAACTCTTAATAACATATAATTGGCGCTCTCCCAGATTCTTGAGTACTCCATAAAGCAAATTAATCTCTATAGGCGTTGTGTTATAAAATCACCACAATATCTATTAGCAATTCAATGCTTCGTGCGGAAAGTTTCTTACGGGTTCAAAGTACCGTGCACGTAAGGTCCTTATAAGTTTTAGTATTTTTTTAATGTATTGCGCTTTGCTTGAAATTATTTAGACTGCTTTTGTTTAATCGTTTACGCAACGTTATTGGGGATATTTGTTAAACAAGTAAAAAATTATCGTTCAGCCCTTGAAACCGATTAAAAAAAAATACTAATTTGTTTCTTGTTTTATAATTTCATACCGTTATACTTGACTTCTGATATTCGTTTTGTTTCTGTCATTTGTTTCAGTACTTTTCTCATTCCCATTTTAATCTACCTCCCTCACAATCACCACTCCTCTTATCCTTAAGTGTTCATTCATTACTTTGAAGTTTTGACAACTAATTGTATTCTATTTATTATTTCGCTGTATCAGATTTCTTTTATGACCTTCCTCATTCACACTCATTGTCTTCACCTTTTTTTTAATATTGTCAATTACCATTTCAAACGTCTTTTCTTCACTAGTACATTCTCTTTCTTCCTCTTGTTGTGAACGTGTTAGCGTGTTTTTTTTTCTTTTTGCGTTCACCTATGCACATGCCTCCTCTAGGCCGTCATCGCCCTTGGGCTCGTAGGCCCAGCTGGCAGAGCGAACTTTCTCACTGCGAAAATCAATTTTTGCGCCGCCCCTTCGCCTCATCCGCGACTCCAATGCTGCTTTATATATATACGCAGCGGCGCCGCGCCGTCTCCCTCGCCCGCCCTCCCTCCACCCCCCACTCTCCCCCTCCCGGACCCTGCTCGCCCTCCGCACCAACCCTTTCTGCTTTCTCGGCGGCCTCTCTGCCCTTCTGCGCTCCGCGCACTCGCCTATTCTACACGGAACCAAATTAAAACAGTTTTCAAAGCGTCGTTTTTCATCGCTCTAATTAAAGTGTCACACGCACATATTTTACACTTCACCAGCTATACTTCTCCAGTTTAAAAATACAGTACTACAACAGAAGTATACTCGAATGGAGGGAGAGGGCGAACAACGATTTTTGCGAAGCGCTCGCAGCTCCCGGAGGAGGAAGAGTGCGAGGAGAAGGAGGAGGAGGAGGAGGGCGAGACAGTGGCAGGGAGAAGCGAACGGCCGTAAGCGAGTCGCGTCGGGTCCTCGGGGACGGAAAATCAGGCTGCAGTTAATTTCATTTCCGCGCGTACGGTATGGATGAAATGGTCGAAACCCCGTGTTCCGCAAGCTTGTTTTACCCTGCGTCATTTCTAATGTCCGTGCTTCCGAATGGTGCTGAGGAAAAAATTGAAGGGAAATCAATATGTGTAACGAAGAAAAAAACGATGCGCATGAACTGAAATTGTGTGACAAATATCGGGTTGGCTAGCGTTTCGAATAATCTCCATTTTTTACATTTACATGCAATTTATACCTTAATTTCACATGTATTGGTTCAGATTTTTCTTCAGTGCAAACTTTATTCAAATGCTCTTGTAAAGAATATTGTAAGAGAGCTAATGTTAGTGATTTAATTTATCTCGTGTGTGAGATTTATATTTAATTATTTTGTTGTGATATAAATTATTTTAACAGAAGCATTTGTATATTATTTTATTAACTTTTAAATATTTTTATAAATCACTTATGAATAACTTGTCTGCACTTATTTATGTATATTTATTTGAATAGAGAAAACGAGATTCTGGGCATAATTAATTTCATCAACCAGTCTTTTAAAAATCTGTTTAAAGTATGTAATGTTTTAGAGGTAACTATTTTATTTTTTAACAATAATCTTTTCTCTATCTGCTGTAACTAACATGTCCAATGAGGACATTTCTATGGTGTATGTCCTCCATAAACTTTGCGATGATGACATGCCCGATGCATTTCTTAATTTGTTTGTTGATGTGTCTTCCTCTTCTTCTGCTTCCGCTGCGTCTATACTCAAATCTTTCAATTTTGATTGAAGAAAATAGTTAATAGTCCCGAATTTAAATGTAGATGCCATTTGAATTTAAGTTACGTAGCAAATCTTTCGCTGACTGATCTTCTTTGTCGAACGTTCTTATTATATTACATTTATACTATGTTTAGAATTGTAAAAGCTTTTGTACGTACAGAAAAGTATCAAGCGGAAGTGTATGCTTTTTCTTTGTGTATCTTTGCCTGATAATTTTTGATGCATTAATTGCAGCAAAATGTATCAGTTTTGTATTTCAATAGTCGTCGATGAAACTTCACATGTCAATGTAGCACAAACACGTGAAACAGTACATTTCGAAACGTGTTTTAACAGAATAACAAAACGGATGAAGTCTTCTAAGATAAACATTTTCATTCTGCTTTCGTTTGTCCCGTTCCTGGTGTTAGAATTCATCTCGTTATTCAATCTTCAAGTGACGAAAAGAAAAGTATTTTCAACTAACATGAGAAATGTTGAGAGAAATTCCACCCCTTTCACCTGTTCTACAACACGATGCTGTTGCCGAACATTCACGAGTCAAATATCGTTTGTTACCGTAGGCTTATTCCATCACAGGGTTAAAGAGAAACCCATTACATCTATTACGGGTTCTAAGTTGTGTCTACGAAATTAATTTTCTGTTCAAGAACGCCGAGTAATCGAGTTAAGGTATTGGAGCGCCGAACAGCGAGTAAATAAGGGATAAACTTCATAAGCAGGCGGCTCTATAAATAAGGCCGAAACCGCGGCAGGTCGCACGGCGCCGCGGGAGCTGTGGTGGAGCGACCGCGTTGAGAAGGCCGCCGTAGAGAGGAAGGCGGCGTAGAGCGATGGTTGAAATAGAGTACCAGGCCGGCGGCGCCAATATATAGCCAGGCCAATATATACAAACAATTTACGTACAATATATAAATAGAATTACAAAAATGATTTGTTGTAAGTTAGTAATGCCAAAGTGCAATTAAGATAACTTTAAGTCTAGATTGTAAGTTAGTTGTAAGAAAAAGCCCCGCCTGTAGCTACTTAAGCCGCAAGGCAGCAGCGTAATGTAAAAATATTTATAGATAATAAATTCCCCTCCTTCACAGGGTTACTGTGGAGGGGACAAAAAGAGCCGGCGACGCAGGGAATGTGCACCGTAGACCTGGAGGGCGGGCAGTGTGAGATGTTCGGGGAGAAGCGTTGGGTGAAGTGGTGTCGCTGCGAACCGAGTACGGCGTTGTGGGTGTGGGCGTGTAGGGAGGTTGCAACGCCAGTCGCAACCGTGCGCTTGGGCGGGGACAGTTAGGGGTGCGTGGGAATGTAGCCGGGGCGGGGGAGTCGACCTTTCGTGGGAGGGCGCGAGGGCGTCTGGGCGGCACGGGACAAAGAGCTGTTGACCTCGCCACCGCCGCGCCGCGCCGCCCACACCCGGTGCGGCCGTCCGCAGGGCTCCCGCTGGCCTCGACCGCGGCCCCGCCCACCTCTGCGGTCGCTCGCCGCCCCCGGCCACCCCCGCCGCCTCCCCCCCGCAGAGATGCGGCCGCTGTAAAACGCGTTCTCTCTAGGCGAAGGGCTACTCCCCAGCCAAGAGAGGCCCTTGGGGAAGGGAGTTGGGAGGACCAAGAGTCTTGCAGTGTTCCAAGCGCACAAGTAATTTGTGTATTGAAAAACAAAACAGTTATTTGAGAACTGATTGGTTACCAGGAAACGTATTCTCGAGAGCTTTAACGCGAAGAGCTTGTTTGTCCAGAATACGAGTTTGAGAATGAGAGAGTGAAATGCGCAACATTAAGATAAATCACTTGTAACACAAGTTTCAGTATTTACGTAATTGCTTGAGTAGAGTTCACTGTAATTCACTCCACTGTAGTACAGTCCTGTTTCTCTGTCATTTCTTTACCCTTGCAAATGGTTGCAATATGTTTCCCATGTTAGCCTTTCTTTATACATTACATGATTACGAATTTTGTTATTCTGCAGTTTTAAGAAAAATTACTCTTCTCCATAACCGCAACGCAAAAATATCTAGTAATATCGTAGTAACGCTAAGAGTGTTTTCAAGAAGCTCATGCTGTATTGCAATTTCAAAAGCCCATTTTAGTATATTTTCAAGGCCTATCAAAGTACTGATACTCTTTTGACGCGTGCCAAAAATTAAATATTACATATCTATTAACTTACGGAAATTAAAATCGCTAACGTCTGTTAAACTCAGGTATAAGCGGTGAACTGACCTCATATTGATGTCATTCTACGTCGCTGATTTTCATTCTGTAGAAGTCATTGAGCGATATTTCTCGTGGGTTAAAAGTGTGAATATAAATGTATGAAACAACAGATACTTAGTTTCAACGTGGTAAATAAACACTTTGATATCTGTGTTATTTTTGCACATGGCGTGTGTTCTCAAGTTCCGCGAACTTTTATTTCTTTCCCCTTAGATAAAGGAACTAATTTGGGACACTATATTCTATGATTGTTCAGTGGTTGTTATTTTACTAAGAATTGATCAAACATTATTGCTAATAGTATTCATTTTGATATATTGTGTTTGGTGGGGTACTTCTGTTTATAAATAAAGTATGTGAAATGCAGTTTATTGGGAGAAATTCTTCAATACGTGACATAGTTACTGTCAATTGTATAGTAGAATTTTGGACGAAATTCGAAATTATTTTTTATTTGTCGTGAAGATTTTCGAGTACTTCAGTAGTGTTATGAAGCTGTTTTACAAGTCTCAAGATTAATTTTATATCAAACATGAGTTTAAAATTAAATGACACATTTTGAAGACCAGTTAATTATTGTATTAATTAAAAACATCTAAATATTATTTGTTTGTTTTTTTGAATTTTCTGTACATTCTTGAGTTATAGGTACTAGATTGACATTGGTATTGATGTGTCCCGTATTGTATAGTAACGTGAATAAGGAATAGCCCAGTCCGCTCTTAGATACAAAGATCTTGCACCCGAGTGTAAATGACTCGGAATGTGACCTTAAAACCAATACTTTTTCCGTTTAAACTCCCGCGCGACTTTTTTTTAACTCGATCAAACGATTCTGTATCGACGCGCCTTCTATTGATAGGGAATTTGGCGCGGAGGCAGGGGCAGCGTTGGCGGTGAAGTACGCGGTGCCGCCCCTCTTCGTCTCTCGCCCTCGCCCCCGCCCCCGCCCCGCCGCCGCCGATCCTCGCCGGCGCTTTGTGGCGCTGGGGCTGGTGGCTGTCGCTCAGCCCGTTCGGGCGGCTCGAGTCGCTTAGTTAGCGATGACGCTCGCTTTGTGTAGTCATTACTTATGTAATCGCGTTTGCGGGGCCGGTGGGGTGTGCGCGCCCGCGCCGCGCCGCGCGCACCGTGCCCACCAGTCGTCACGGCGACTGGGCAGCCTGTCGCTCGTTCTTCCCCGGCGCTCGCCCCCGGCGCCGCCGCCCGCCCACGCACCGCCCCGGCGCGAGCGCGCGCGACCGCGTTCGTTACCTGCCTGCCCCCGCCCTCCTTCCCCCTTGCCTTTCGCCGCGGGCGCGCGGGGGCCGGCCGAGGTGTGCTGGCTTGCACGGGTCGAGTTGCTGGTCGCCCCCCTCACAAAGGTTGCCACTCGGGCCGGGAGGGCGTAGGGTTGGACGCCCGACGATGCCGGATTTTCGACAACAGCTACATAGCTAGGTCGATTTCAGCTGCTGCTTCAAGCACACTTCAGGTGACAAGACTGCTGTGATCGGTAGTTTTCCGTGGTTTCTTCGATGGATGCCGGGCGAATGCCAGGACCCCTTACAAAAAGCCCAAGATCAGCGCGCGATGTTTCCTTCCTCATCCTTGCCCCATCTCCTCTTACACACACACATACTCTTACAAGCACTACAATACGACATGTATCGTGAGATGAGAACTTGTTCATGGGGCCGGTGACCCTTGAGCTGAGATACCTAGACGTTAGAAACCTCGCAAGTAAACGTTTAGTTCAGCGCCGGATCTCACGTTCCAGCAGTGAAGGAACAACGACACCTTCTGTGCATCATGCGGTCCATATACGGAGGTAATGATCATAGCAGTTGACTCGCCCGGATGCAAAATAATTAATGAAGGTTGACAGACCCAGTATGGACGGCGATTCTGTCTGCATTTGTGCTTCAACGCACGGCGCTAGCACGTATTCAAGGCTTGATGTATGCTACAGGATTTAAGTGACACTAATTATAGTCTTGTTCGAACGATTAGTCATGTCAGGTACTTATCACAAAGATTCTGTTATAATTTTTTTCCCCCTGAGTTTTATGTCAATAATTGTCTTCATTGTTTATGCGTTTTAGGTCTGAAAATGTTTTAATTTGCAATAGGTTTTCATTCACAGTTTTTATTGCTAAAGACTCTTTTGCACTTGTATATAATTCCGTGCCTTGAGATCTTGCTTCGATACACTGTAATTATATTATTTCTTCAGTTTCATAAATTGATGGGAACGGTAATAATACATTCATATCTTATTAATTTTCTCGTTTACCTATTCTACTTTGTTGAAAGTACTCAAGTGTACTTACTCTAAATTGAAGTTTTCATTTAAAGAGATGTGAAGTCAATACAATAAAATGCGTTGTGTATTGAAATACGAGGCCCACCAATGTATTAATTATCTGTATAAAATGTGGGTTTGAAACTCATTAAAAATCTATTCTAAAGTAATGTGTCCATCAACCTCAAAATATAAGTTTAGAGAGCCAATCGTTATTACCAACGTGTCATTGGAGAACTGTTCTTCCGTGCTTATTTCATCGTGAATTGGATGTGTTCCTCGCATAAAATAGATTGGGAAAGTGGTCGTTCTTACTAACACGAATTTGGTTGATTATTTCACGAAGTTCTTGTTTGATGTGTATAACTATGAGGATTCATTCACATTATTCTTATAATTGTATTTCTTCATGACACTAAGGGAGAGTCATGAAAAAGAGCTGGAACATACAAGTGTTACAATCATGAACGTTGAACGTGGAAATAGCAAAGTCGTCGAACAAGATTACAATTATAAGCACATGCCATATAAGTGGGAAAAAATGTCGTCTTAATGAGAAATCTGGCGAAGTACTATCGCAGAAGCTCGAAATTCGTAATCACAGAAAAGTGCTATATCAATCCCTTGAGAGTATTTGTCCGGAGGGCTCATGGGCGGAGAGGGCATATCGAGGGATGTCGAGACATCGGCTGCTACCGACTCCCTGCACGTTCCTACTCCCGTTGCTGGTGAAGTACACGTGATAAAGATGACGCTCAGGCCGGGGACTAACTACAAGATGTGTCAATAAATTTGGAGAATACGATTTAAATTCTCAAACTAGTTTTTCAGTATTGGAGAAAAGAATGTTGCTCTATGTAATCAATGTATCTATCTTTAAAAATAATAATTATGTAGTGTTAGTACGGAAGTCATATTTTTATTTTTTATTTCTTTGTTCATATTTTGTATTGCGTGGATTACTCTGCATTATTTCCTTTGATAAATGTTGACATTTCCAAAATCAAACTTTGATTGTGTTATTAATTTTTTCTCTATTCAGAAAATTCTACTTTAACAAAAATAACGAAAGAAGTACGTTTTATCAACATTATTCACGGTGTCCCTAAACGTTACTGCACGTAGAAATAAAAAAAATCTTGCTATTAGCCAATCCAGGAATATATTTCTTGTACAGTAAAATAAATTGATTTTTTTTAATGCTCTGTTCTGTTGTACCTAAATTGCTTTAGTTGTGTATCAGTTTAACCTATCGTTGTGAGATAACGTTATGAGCACTTGTTGCGGAAATTTTAGTCAAAATAAAATGCTCAAATGGTAATGTGTGTATAATGGGCGTAACAAAATTAATTGCATTGCATTCGCTATGAGAACTCAACGGAATTTAATGGCGCGTAAGTGCTGCGACGTGGCGATTACGAAGTTAATTTAAAAATGTGTATTGAGTGATTAAATTAATAGAACATTCAAATTTCCATTAACTATGAAACCGACTCTCCAATGGTCCACATTCTCGCGAAGGGCAACCTCGGAGGCCCGCTTGTGTGTCGAACATAATGCACGGTGCTGTATAATTAGTGTTTTGTTTAAAAAGTAAAGATTGTAGGGAATGAAATGAAATTAGACTATTCGTCAGATCTTTTAATTGAAAATATTTTCTCGTACCTCGAATTGCATTGAAACACCAATGAGGCAAAAGGGAGATCGGATTTTCACATGCGGAAATTGTCACTTTGGTACACTAGTGTAATTCTGTTCCTATGGTAACTTCTTAAAGTACTTTGGTCCTTCTGTGTAGGTGATTATTCCAATAATTTTTTTAAAAATATGTTGGCAGGGTGACTTTCTTTTAGAGGATTCAGTTTCTGAAAAAATGAAGAACACATTTGAACTATATTTTGTTCATTACCAGGTTTCTGTTGACTTTGGTACCGAAATAATTTTTTGAATACTCTATTGTTTGTACAACAATATTATTCTTCTTTGGCAATTTGGAGATAAGATTTTGTGGCGTACATTACAAATTTGCCGTAGGATTCGCGGACTCCTCTCTTTTTCTTTTTCATTGAGCTCAATCATATTTAATTTATTAATGATCCGTTCTTCAGCCCGATAGTTTTGTCCAGTGGCCATGACCACGCAACATAATCGTATCCAACGAATTAAGTGAAAAAAGGAACGTAGAAAAAACGAAGAGAAGATTACTTTAATGTATTGTTAGGTTGGTTTCTGAATGGCTCTGTACCCTACTCTTTCTGATTGTCAGTATAGTGTCCGAACTGGATGCAGGTTAGAGAAATTCTTATTTGAATACGTTTCGCTGATTGTAACATTTTTCTTTTATGGCAGTGTTAAAATTCTAAGAAGTCGCACCGGTTTTGATTCCGCAATTCTCTATCACTTAATGGAAAATATTTTTAAAATAGATGGAATTTTTAGGTAAAGAATGGAAACATCCGAAATTGAATGGCACCCTAACGTTTCGACGTACTTGGATCTTCAGCATTCCAAAATCACTCAAACGTGGAAATGCAGTGCTTGCGCACGTGATGCAGCACCGCGAGATCTAATAGACGCATTGCTGGGACCCGAACCTTTTCCAGGAAGTTGGAGGATCCTGTGCAGCAGTCGCGCAAGGCGTCGAAGTGTCTTGGAAGCGATGGCGTGAGGAGACGTAATACTCGCGAATGGAGCCGGCCGCCGCGCAGCGCCGCACCGCAGTATCAGATCTCCTCAGCGGCGGTTGTGGTTCGCCGACGCGCGTTTGCCTAATGCATGCGGGGACAGCGCTCTTTACATTCATTTTCTGCGATTTTTATCGTAATTGATGCTCGGCGTTAACGCGGAACCGCGGGTAACAACAGAGACGGAACTGCGGACCGGATCCATCTATGTAAATTATTTTTATCCTTTCGCCTCACTACTCCCCGCGGAACGTGTTTTGCAGGCGGGAACTAAAAAAAAAGAAGAAAAAACAAGCAACAACCGAACTCCGTGCAGCTTTTTTCCCCCAATGTTCGTGGTGTGCCGTTTGATCTTCATATGAAAACATTAATGCACTCCATTCTAACACATCGCGTTTTTTGTGAGGCCGAAATATACAGCAATATGCATACATTAAAAGTAGGATGTGAGACCCAAATCGGGCACCAGATATATGAAATTGGAATTCTAAAAAAAAAGGAGCTCGCGCTTTCTGTAAATGACGGTGCCTGTTATTACTTTGAAGGGCGTTCCGGGATAAGTCCCCCCGTTTGTGCTGTGTATCACGATCAAATGTGACATGCTTACCGGCAGTTTAAGTATTTGTTTTCGCTGGTTGCTCGTGCTTAGATTGATAAGGTCTGGTTGAAAGATACTATTTCAATGAGAAGGGGACCGGTTAGAATGATAGTGTGCGTCAAATGACGCCGAAGAGACGCGGTCTGAGACTATGTGATTAGCGTCTAAGATTGAATGCGGTATTGGACAACGGCGCTCTTTACAGACTACAACCCGTACTACTTTCGCAGCTGAAACTAGCCGGGCATCAAAATGTCAGAAGAGTTATCAACAGAGAACATCCATAAAAAGGTTCACGATGTGGTTATAGTTTTGTAATGTTACATAAAATGAATGAAAGCACTCTTTTGACAAATATAAGTATTTGATGAAGTTTCGTCGCAAATTGCTATAAAAATCTCTCTTTGATTTTGAAACTGGTATTACAGTTCCTGTAATCGTGTAGTGAGATTAATATTTCGCGTACTATACGCCCGTAGTTCTGAACAGTAATGTCCTTTTTTATATGAATGACTACAACATTTGTGACAAAAATAAAGTAAAGGCTCTGTAATGGGAATCAAATATTGATTCGAGCAATAGAAAGATCCATAAATCTAAATGAGGAAATTATAAGATAGACATGAAGCGTGAATGTAAATGATGATATATAATTTATTTTTGAAAAATATTTTGCGAAGTGTACACAAAAAATGCGTATCATTTTTTATTTGAACATCACAAGGATATATGTCGATATATGAACTACTAATATTTGAAGTTCGATCTTATTGGCTTATCTGTACATCGTTCTGTTGTTAATATCGATTGCAAATATAGAATCGTCTCGGAATCACATTACCTCTCGTGGGGACACAATGACCTTTCGTAGTAGATATTACTGGCTAGTTTGAAAGAAAGTCAAAATTCCATAAGTTTCATAATCGAGATTCGCTTTCTATATTTAAATGAACCATATCTTGCACATCTGCGTTCCTCTTCATCAAGCATCAGTCTCGATCTGATATCTTAGCGGTCCGCTCTCTTTCTGAAGAATAGATTTCTCGATTGCTAGAAAGCTAGTCACGCGAAGCAATGGCAGAACAGCCTTCCGGCAGAGGAGCCTCCTCCGTGACATTGCGCAGGATGAAACGAGAGGAGAGAAATCGGTCATCTGTCAGATGTAACAACCGTGACCTTGGCGAGTGACCCGGCGAGGAGAGACGTCGCCTTGCCTAGTAAATATACCGGCAGTCTCCTAATCTCCTCCCTCTTGTCCAAGTCCAGCATCCCTAGTCCACCCCCTCTGTCCAGCGGATTTCTTTCCATAGTTAATACTCTCCTGCGGCCATGTCTTGTGTTTCGTTCCTTTATGGCTGTTTGAAAGAAGAAGATGCCGGGTGAAGTGTGTGTCCTCCGCCGGCAGAAGCCCGATTCCGGACCGCGACCCCGCCGGCCTTGGGCCCCGCCCCCCTCCCCCGGCCGCTCCTTGCCGCCCCCGCCGCCCAACGGACGAACACTGGTTATGAATTTTTGGCGCGCGTGCGCCGCCTCCCGAAGAGCCCTCCCGGCGACCAGTGCTTCGGACGCCTCTCCGGCTCTCCGCCCACGCCGAACACTCCCGGTCGGGGGGGCCCGGTCGCCGCGCGCGCTCGCGTTCCGGGAAGCCCTCTGGATTCCGAAGCGTTCCGCGTTTCTCGTAAAAAAATATTTCAATTAGAAGCCTTTGGTTGTGTAACTTATATTCGGAGTTCTACTACTTGCGTGGTTGAACGATCATCACCTGATATTGCGATGAACAGAATGATGCACACAGAGCGGAAATAAATGTTGTCGTATACTGTAGAGAATACCTAGGTATACTGCATGAATAAAAGTCGATTTCTTCTTTTCCTTCTCGCCTTTCATGTCATATGTTAGGAATTTATACTCTACACTAGTGATTTTTCGGAGAAAATTTGTTCTGGTGCCCACCAATCTAAATGAAAATCTTTAATTAATATCTGAATGCTTGTTACAGTGAAGAACCATTTTTGCTGTTTTATTGCTTATACATTTTACTGTAGTTCTATTAGAATTTTATCTCTAAATTGTCTTTTTAATTCCGATGACTTAAGATATCCACTCCTGTTGTAAATAAATACAATTACATTGTTCGGGGTTGAAATACTCATTCTATCTCATTTGTTCGATTACCCATCTCGTCTTTACCTCAGTCTTTTAACGCTACAGTTTTCAATTTCATGTATTGTATTTGTGATTGTAGACTGCTTCGAAAACAATCATTCTGCGTTAAAGTTAAAAATGTGTTTATTTTCATACTTTGATGTACTGTAAATGAACGTAATAATTTTCAGAGGAAATTTCACTCGCTCGTTTTTTAGCAATAGAGTTTGAATAAGCTTCAACTTAAGAAATTATTTAAGAACTGGAAGTCTTCCATTCATCTCATAATAAAAACATTTATTTCTAAGAACTAGAAATGAAGTTATAAAATGATCAAAAGTACTATATATGGGCTACGCCTATTATAAGTACTATGAACTGTTTCACCAGAATTTCATTTTCTTCAGATTTGTAGTTTGACGCAATTTTCTAATTTATTTCAATTGAAATGTAATTCCCCTTGTTTACGCTCGATATTTAAATAGATCGTACATATTGTGTCTGTTTACATAATTTTACTGAATGCGCTCTCTCTGAAACCTCTATAAAACGGAATACAATGCACGAACGAAGACGAATATAAATGTTGACATACCCTGCAGAAAATAACTTCCTTGGTTTTCCTCTTCAACCCAGTGAAAGCGTAGGTCGTAAACATTACCGAACAATAAAAAATAAAACAGGGTTTTCAGCATTAGAGATTACACAATACAATAAGAAATAGGAGAATAAAGGCGAAGAATTGTGCTCGCAAGTAAATCGTTTTAAATAAGGAGCCGCAGGATCTTAAAACTTGATGATACCATTTCAATGCGACGATGGTTCGGGTCGAAGTCACTTCCCCTGTCTTTTTCATTGCCGGTCGGATTTGTGGGTTTCCCGCGGCGTGGGGCTGCTGCTACGCCCCCGCCCCGCCCCCGCCACAACCCCGACCCCCTCTTCGGCCTCCGCGAGCGTATTTATCCGGGTTAAATGGGCTCCATGCGGCCTATATTAAGAAATAAGAAAGTGGAGGCGGTGGACGTGACCGGGCTGCGGAGCGCTGCTCTCGCCCGCGGCCGGCAGCGCCGCGTCGCCTTCTTTGGTCCTGCCTCCACCCCCACCTCCACCCCCTCTCCCTCGTAACACTCGCTCTGCTCCGCGCGGACGTCGGTGCGTCAGCACCAGCGACGGGGCATGCTGGCAATTTCCTGGATGGTCTGCGTGTTGAACGGTTGCTTAGAAAGGCGAAAGGAATTCCGCGCTTGTCTAATTTAGAAATAGACTGGCTAAAAAACGAAGTTGACATGTTCGTAGAAGGCTGAAAGTTGTGATAGTGGTATTAGTAGATTATGTTAACAACCAATTTCCTTTTGAGAATATAATTGCAATATTTATTACATTTAATAAAATACATTATGTTCAACAGAATGTAAAGCAACACAATACACGATGTCCATCACGATCTAAACACAGAAAAATACACGTAGTATGATAAAAATAATATAAATATGTGTAATATATTTTTCTGTGATTAGATTGTGGTGGATATTGTGTAATAATAAAAATAATATAACTATTTATATATATATATATATATATATATATATATATAAAATACAATAAGACAATAACAATACAATTTAATCCCTTTTCTATTCCAACCATCTTATCTTTCTTTCTTTATCAGAATATTCTTAATCCCCCAATATTTCCCTTCCTTCACTTATCAATTTCTCTCCTAAATCTCTGTATTATTATCGCCCCTCCCTCTGACACTTCCAATACATTTTCCATTTTATCTTGTATAATTACATTAGCACTATAGTGTTACCCACCTACCTCCAAACATTTCTCATAAGTATGATTTAATATTTGTTTCTCTACCCCACATTTCCTGCATAACTTATCCTTCTCTTTTTGCTCTCCTCTCGTCCCCAAGTCTGTGTTCTTGCAGAATGCCTCCTTGCTCTGTTATTGCATTTCTTCTTTAAATGCTCTGAGACCCCTTTTACCTCATTTTATTAATATCTATAGTTACATAACCTCTACCATTATAAAACTTCTCTCATTGCTTTTCCCAGTCTGACTTCTTTCCTGACTTCCCTTTCTTTATTTATATCTACGCCTGTCTCACTATTTGATTGCCTCCTCGTTTCTCAATATTCCCTTCATACCTATCTCATTGCTTTTTCACCTGCCACTAGACTTATCTTCATTCTGTTTATCTATTTCTCACTCCTCTGAGTTCCGCAAAAAACAATATTCACAAAATTCAAATTTTCAAAAATCAGTACCTAAGGATAATTATTAACACCTCTTGCTTTGTCACCAACAACCAACTCCACTGAGAACTATCCATCAAACCCATAGCCAACAATATTAATTACTCTCCTCCAACTTCTATTTTACCTTAGCACGAATCCCCATAGTAAATGTACTCAACCTAGTCCGAAATTCTACACAACCAACTTGAATTCATAACAAGTACCCGACCAACGCATTCCTGAAAAAAATCGCTGAAATACTACATTAATAGAGGTGCCAAATTGGCTTCCTCGCCGATGTATTAGATTAAGCTTAGTACGTAAGTTAGTAGAAAGCACCTTTAATATATTTATAATAAAACGTTTTACTTATCTACGTAATAATCAACAAGAAAATAAATTTAAAATCTTTCTTAACCAAATTTCCTGGCGTACAATTGTCAAGAGCTCATCTCTATTTATTAAATTTATCTCGGAATATCTCCACACTTATTCTTTGCTTTCAACTCCATACCTTCTCTCTCCACAACACAATTGATGCAAGTAAGCTGTCAAAGATTCTCAGTCCTCACTAAACTTGCTCTATATTTCGCCTCTATCTTTCTCACCATCTTTCAGAACATTCTTTCATCTATCTTTTCCTAGAATTATCTTCCCCCTCTCTCCTTTTAACTATTTCCCCCTCTCTCGTATCTCTTTCTCCTTAGAATCTCCCTGGGGCTGTGTTTTCTGATGTTGCTTCTTTCCGTTCCTTAAAATATCTTTCCTTCTTTTTCACTCTACCTAATTCTTAAGTAAAAAAGTGCCTCTTCTTCTCCTTCGTTCCGCGAGGTTTTAGACGCGCTGGAAACTTCGAACTTCATCGAATGTATTCAATTATAATACACTCATTTTATATTTGACATTTTTTAAGGTCCATTTCAATCCTACGTATGAAAAGTACATCGATATGAAGTATTAAAGTTCAAAAGTAACCAATTTGAAACTCATACCATTCGTTTGTTACTCCTCAAGTTAGAAAGAACCACCTTGGCAACTCCAGTTCTTTGGTAACGGGATCACTCTCGTCGCATTGGCTGTCTTTCGATTTCTGCACCACTCGTCGCCAGAATCGTTGGCAATTGTGGAGCGCCGGCTTCTGACTGGCGGTGGCATCTGGAGCGCGGTGGGACGAAGGCCTCGGCCTGGGCCTGGGCGCTGCCACAGCGCCTTCTTTCTGACGTCGCTCCGCTCGGGGGCACATCTCGCGTCCTGCGGCCAATTTACGAGTAATTGATTGTTTAGTCTTCCCAGCCACGTCAACTTCTTTTGTTATTAGTCCCATAAGATTAATGCATGTTATATTCCTTCCGTATGTGGAATGTTAGATCCAGCGCCGAAGTCGTTTTGCGGGTTTTCCCCCCACTAGGTATCTCCCAAGAAGCGCTTAACCTCAGCCAGAGGAAGGTCTAATCTCCCGTGTGGTCCCTCCACATGTGTGTTGGTATAGTGCATGTAAGTGGGTATGTGGTGGCAAAGTTAAGGAAGGTAAAATCGCCGGCATTGTTGGGCTCGTTTATTACCGTACTGCTCCTGAGTTTGCCTGGTGCTCGAAATAGAGATTCGATCGATTGGTCGGAAAAGTACCGATCAGAGCAGAGCGGTCGACCGCAATATTTCGCATGCGTGCCTGAATCTGAACCAGCTCTGCAGACGAAAATCCGCCACCGGCAGGACTCCAATTCAAGGCCCTCCCAGTCAACGACGTCACAGAAGTAACTCCAATGCTGCAACTGAGCCATCGCGGCCAATTAGCGTCGAGCGGCTGCGCGGAGGCGCCGCGTGGGCGGCGTGCGGCGATGCCTCGAGATGCGACTCGCGAAAGCCTCCTCCTCTTGACCCCTTTCTGGAGATGCCGATCTCGAGAACTTCCGCGACGGCGGTGGCGGCGGCGGTGGATCACGACTGGGAAATAAAAGATAAATCACCGCGAAAGTTGACAATTGCGAAGCGCATCGGGGCGAAGAGAGCGCAAGCGGATTGCCGGCTTGTCTCCACTCGCCATCTACCTTAGTTTGGGCTGCCTCTTTGGAGCGACGCAGATTTATTTAAGCGGTTCGTGGCAGTCGTTTTATTAGTGTCCTCGCGCGATGGTCCGGAAGAACGAACGTCCACTGAAAGGTACAGGAGGGTCGAGGTTTCCTCACTTTTGAAAAAATTAATGGAGCGTTCGCGTGTTACGCTTGCGTTTTGAGCAGTCGAGAAAGTGGAGTGTGGCCCTAATTTTCCAAAAAACTCTTTTCGAATGCGCCGACGCAGGAGACAGTAAATCACGTTTTCTTTTCCCTTTGAGGTCGAGGTAATAATTAAAGAGGAAAAGAATTACTTTATTTTTAAATTTATTTGACATTACCGGTCGTGCTATATTCGTTTGCATGGAATTCTTCTTTATCTAGCTTAATTTGGTTTCTAAATATCCCTTCTTTTTGAAGGAAGTACAACCGGCCTAGAGGTTTCTTCGGCGTAATTTCCCATTTTATTTAAATTGGCGGAGGGAAAAATAGCTGGGAACTCGTGCATCGCTGCCCATTATTCTCAGACAGGAACCGTGTTGACAGACGGCTAAAGCTTTTTGGGGTGGCGTGGCGTCTCATTTTCAGCGAAGGATGCCGCCCCTGTCTGGCTGCGGCAGGAAACCCCTCCGCTAAATTAGCTACACGACCTTTTTCTTTGCCCGTCCCGAGCTATAATTAGCGGCAGCGGCGTGCGGTGGTGGAGGTGCTTCTGCGTCTTCGCCGTCTCCAGCGGGCGGAAAGTTTGGCGGAGGAACGCGCCCTGGCGGCGCTGCGGCAAAGCGAGCCTCCTCCTGGGGCAGAGCTCCTGATACTGCTGCTGCTGCTGGCAGATTTTGATGAAGGCTGCTCCCTGCACGCGCTGGCGTCAACTCAAATCCGCATTTCCCCTTCGGCCTTTTCGAGGAGGTCTAGGATGGCATACGAATCATCGTCTTCAGGTACTAAAGAGAGACGTGGATACTGCTTGTAGGCGTACGAAATTGGTACGTGCAAGATGATTCGTTTTTTGAAGAACATCGTAAGCAACGTTGGTTTTAGAGTAGAATATTTTTCTTGAGATAAGAATCATGTCAAGACGTTGTGCAACGAATGTCTTGTGAAGGTTTAGACACTTTCCAGTAAATCTTGTGGAGTAATGTGAATTTGCAGAAAGTTTTTTCGTTAACTTTTTTCATTTCCATCAGTGAATTTTACTATCAAACGCATTTGGGGTAAAGAAAAATGTCAACTAAGTGTTTTGTTAATATTAATTATTGTAATTATTTCTCTTTCGTGTGTTAAATATTCTTATAGTGCTAAACATTGCACGTAATTGTATTATTTGTTTTAGACTGTGATATTCGTTGAGTATTTGAAGTATTCATTCGCGCTATTTTTCTCCATTAAAAGCAGTCTTATTTATCATTCACTAGAGGAAGCTATTGCAATGAAATTTATTGCTAACTAAAAGTATCATTTCCTATATTGTTATTGAGGATTCATTTTACAAATGGTGAACTACTTGCGCGGGAGGGCATTCTGCTGAAGTCTCGTCCCAAACTGCGCTGCGGACCACCCATCTCCCGCACGTGGATGCACGTGGGCCAGCGCTCCGAATTCCTTAGAAAGAGGCCGCCTCCGCCGCAGAACGCGGAGCCTCGGGGCGTTTCTCTCTAAATGGCTCCATCCGCGGGGTCTTACGATGTTTGCGTTGCTTGCTGCCGAGCGGGAATGTGGGGGTCGGGCGCGAGGGCGACGTCTGGGCGGGCGGGGCGGGGCGGGGCGGGGCGGGGCGGGACGAAGCGAGGCTGCTAGTGGGACGAGTCGCGTCGCGTCGCATCGCGTCGCGTCGGGTCGGGTCGCGCTCATCGCCGCCTCCCACAGTCGAGTGTCGTCCCGGAACGCAAATGTACTATGAAGACATTTATTGCGGAATAATTAAATCCCGAGGATCAGACGGCGCGTGAAGGCACGCGGTGGCGGTAGCGAGGCGGGGCGCAGGCGGGGGCGGGGCTTCGCAAAGGAGCAGTCCGGAATGGGAAGGACCGCGAGCGGTGGGGGGGGGGGGCGAGCAGTCGCAGGAATTTCAGTTAGTCTCCCGCCCGCCCTCGCTCGCTCGCGCGCAGCCAGGTGCGCGAGGGGAAGTGCATTGAGCTCCGAAGCGGAGCCGAGGTGGCGGCGTGGGCGGCGTTGTTTGAATGGGAGCGCGGCTCTTCCGCTCCGCCCTCGGGAGAGGGTGAGCTTTGTCGATTGAGAATCGTCGAATGTTCAAATTAACGAGCGCGGCTCCGCGATGTTCGTTGTGTCTGGAGGCGGCAGAACGGCTCCGAAAAGTGGATAATTAAGTTCGCACATACATGAAGTTCGTGGCTTGCTGTATTAGTTCAAGGAATGCTTTCTTTTCTTTAGAGTTTAAAAATGGTGAATATATTATGTACTCGAATAAAAGGATCCGTACGCTTGTGCCTCTCAATTTGGCAATAATAATTAGACAATTGAAAAATGTCTTATTTTTTTTATAATTGTTGACTCATCTCACCGACGGAATTTGTTTCCGTGCTATCAAGTTGTTTCCGAGCACTTCATGTTTTTTGGTGAGAATGACTTAACAGTTACTCCAAACTTGAATGAGGGTTGTTAATATGCCTAGATTTGTTCCTATGTTTGGAGTACTGACATTAGAAAATGTCTCAATGTGTGTGTAATATTATCGACCAATTTTCGTGCTGAAAGCAGTTGAATCAATTACCGTCAAATTGTTTCGTACATGTACATCATAAATACTAATTTCTAGAACAAGTTAGAAAGCGTAAACTAGCTAGAACTACCGCAAACTACTAGAAATTAATACTACTAGACTAGAAATTTTATATACCTTGCGCAAACCTTTTGCATACTTTGTTTAACAAATGAGTTATTGTCTACACGCAATTCAATCACGTGTTTTACCCTCTCACGTTTATGGCTGGGGTTGGAACATAAAGACAATGGTAGGGCCTGCTTCATTTGGGAGAGGGAAATGCATCAAACTTCAGGGCCATCGATGTCGTGGATGCTGCTCATGGAGCTACAGCTGTCGGAAAGTTTCGTTTGGTGTAGACAGCGCTTCACCACCGGTGTTGGATGATGACGAGAAGCTGAGGGAATTGTAGTGTTGAAGATACGAAGATCAATTTAGATGTGCTTGCGACGTCTATTTTTAAAGCAATATGTAATACTAAACTATACTAAAAACAACAATGCAATGTGTCGTTTGATGCTTGCGCCACAGGTTGATCGTCCGTACATTAAACGATTTGTGCTTTAATTGTCCATTAATTACTGTCCACATTTTCAGCAGAGAAATCGGCAGTTGCGTGTTTGACAGGAATTGACAGTCACAGTTTTGAAGGGATTTTTGTTCGTTTCTAATGTCAGTAGTTCAGGTATTCTTTTGTGCTACTTTTTTTTTGTTGGGGGGGGGGAAAGCATTATCCTTAAATTCAATACAATGTGAGACTACGATTGCGAGTGCATATCGTTCTCCGTCAGCAGCAAACCCCATATCGCCACGCCTCGATACTATTCTGGAGAAAAAGATCTAAAACCCCCAACGTCAGCATAGGAATGACCGTTTTCGAGGAAAACGGGAGCGGATTTTATTAGATTGAACTGATGCCTGATGAAGAGAAACGAATGTGTAGTTCTGGAATAAACATTCACGATGCTACAGCAAACTGAACACCTTTTCGGGCCGTATTTCAATAACTACCTTCTTACTAACGCAGCGTAGAGGAATGTGATGACTCCGAACAAGTACTTTTCTGAGCGTATCCGCCGCGTCGCCTGGCTGGGACGCAAAGCGAGCGGCGGAGGCAGAGCGGACGCGTCCCTCACCTGCGCGGCGCGGCGCGGGGGCGGGACGGCGCACATCCGCCCCCGTCTCCGTCCCCGCCCCGCCCCGCCCCGCCCCCGCCACCGCCGCTTGAGGCGTCGCGCGAGTTCCTCGGGGGAGTGCCAGCTTATTGTGATCGCCCGCTGGGCGGACACAGACTGCATTGTTCGCGACGCCTTTGTGCCCGCGGGTCCCCGGCGCTGGCGGAGGTGGTGACGGTGGCGACGGCGGCGGGTGTGCGCGCTCGCTCCCGCGCCTGCGTCTCTGCCCCTCCCCCCTTCCCCGCCCCCTCCACCGGTTTCCCGCGCACCTCCCCTCCTCGCGTTCCGAACACGCGTCGCGGTCTGTCTGGCGCGCGGAGTTGCCCCCTGTGGCTGTTGCTGCTGCGTCTTTCGCGCGATAGAAGACGGAATCAACGCAGGCTCTACGTTTCACTCTTCTGCTGACATATTTTTTTCACTTTTTTTTTGTTTCGCTCTTGTGGCTCCTAGTACTGCTTCGACTTGCCGTGACGGCGAGTTATGCTCACGTACGACGCGAATTCAGGTTAATTTACCCTGTGGTAACTTCTTCTCGTTTATTATTATTATTATTATTATTACTATTATTATTATTATTATTATTATTATTATTATTATTATTGTTGTTGTTGTTTCGCGAATCTGTCATCAAGGGGCCACCCGAAACGTGCATGCCACCGTGGCGGAGACTTAATTATCGGGATAGGTGCAAATTACCTTTTCTATAGGGGGAATCAGCATTTTAATGGTGATTCCGTTTTTATATCCCATAGTTGTTAACCCAAGGGATGAGATGAAATTATGATGATGAATGATGAAATAGATACACAAAAACATACTGAGACCGCTAAGCCACTACTGCCTAGCGATCTCGGCCATCGTATCGATGTATATTATTATTATTATTATTATTATTATTATTATTATTATTATTATTATTTATGACTCAAGCTGTTATGGGTCGGTTGATTATAGTCTTCTCCGGTTTGCAACCAGCTTCCTGAGAAGCAGATCTAGGGACTATCAGTGCCTGTGCAACACTTACATTCATTTTGTGGAACAACCCCAGAGCTCCGGTAGCTATCGGGAGGCTGTGCTTTTATGCCGGCTGATCTCGATTTCCAAACTCTGGTATTTATGACGTTTCACTGCCTCCTTGGTTACGGCATTTTGATCGCATGGCACAGCAAATAGACATGATTTTTTCTCCAAATCCTGGATGACAAAATCCGGTTTGTCTGCCGTTAATGTGCGGTCAGTTTGGATTTTTTTTGGTCGTACAGTATTGTACATAGTCCAACAGACGTGACCGGTTTTTGTGAATTTTCATACTACTTGGAGTATGTGTTTGGATCTTTGACGGTGGTACACATCTACCAGTGGAGGTAATTTAACACCCTGTCGTGTCTTTTTGAGTATTTACTCTTTGCCAGAATTGGAGAAACTGAGACTATTTTATCAGTAGTTTCTTCTTGTTTCTGGCATAGGCGGTATTTAAAATTTTATCATAATGTCGTGTTTTCAATGTCTCATCCTGAGCTTCTATTAGAACTGCTTTCGATTCTGGCTTCATCCTTCTCCCTTTTAAGCCATATAAATTATTAATCTTTATTGTTCGCCGTTGCCGTGAGATAGTCGCAAGGACGAGCAGGATAGGACGAGCTTGCGGTGCGGGATGTAGACGGGACGAAAGTAGAAGCTCATTCCCAATGTAAACGTAAATATAAGCATAGCCCATAGACAAACATTAACATAAGTGATAGACCGAAGTATTCACAATGCCTAACATGAACGTAAGCAAAATAAGTTTTTATTGGCTGTGAGACATTCTTTTTTACTATTGGTTGGATGTGAGAATCGAATTCGAGGTATCGACTGCGTCCATGGTCCATATGGGGTTAGTTCCTCTATCGACTTCGATTCTCGATTTTGAGTTACCGTTCTGTGATTGGTTCATTTCCTATGTCTTACTTAAGCATAAGCAAGAAAGCTTCAAGCTTTTAAGTTAACATGTTACGTGTTATGCTTATGCGAACGCATAGTGAATGAGTTCGCTTATGAACGCAGTCCTTACTTTTATGTTAACGCCATGCTTATGTTTGCATTGTGAATGGGTCTTAATGCTGAGCTAGGAGACGACAGCGAGGGGGGATTACGGCACGAGAGCACCGGGTTGTAGCTGCACTGACAGCGGCGGGGCTTAATGCTGCTACCCACTTGTACAACTCATTACCAATCGTAGAACATAACGTTGGAACACTCATTATTCTTTTAAAGATAATATGTCATCACAAATTTTACACAGCTTTAGCGTCTTCCAACAATGAGAAGGAATTCTCAGAATTTAAACTGCCGTGTCGCGGCGGGCAGGCCGTTGTCGCGGGGGGAGAGAATCGTCTTAACAGTTTACAGTTGACCTTACACAGACGGACAGGCTGACAGACAATAGATTATTTGTTATCAATGATTCACAAATCATGAATTCAGACTACCCAACGTGTTAGAGGAAGTAATTTACAAAGTGTAGAAACAAGTTTTATTCATCTTTTCGTCACAACGTCCCAGCAGTAACAGTTGTTCTGTCTAAATCTTGCCGTTTATTCTGACAGTGTTATAATACTTTCTCTATGCTACGATAGCAGTATGCGAGAAAGTAAAAAATTAAAAACATATTTGTCATGATACACGAAAATCGATGAGAACTAACCTCGTCAATCTAAATCTAGTTTCGGTGAATACTCACTGGTTTCTCAGGTTATGTATTGTCTTGTTAAAACCTTCAATTGTATGAGTGATGATTTCATACGTAGTAATGGTTTCGCTTGCATACGTGTAAGAGGCGTAGGGGGACAGAAATGTAGAAATTAAAACATTTACATTTTTTTATATTTTCACCAGGGAAGAAACAGTTGCCAATGAAAAAGGTAAACTATGTTGCAACGAAGAAACAAACGACAAAAACATCAACAATTCCCCTGCGGCAATTCCTCTCTTAGCCAAACACCCTGAGGCTTCTGAGACACCGTCAAAATCGACCTCGGCGAACACTGAGAAATTGCCAAGTTATATCGAAAAGAATCCTTTAAAGCAGAATGCTCTCTTACATCAATATGAAGGCAATACAGAAATGCCATCGAAATGTCCAATCTCTCATTTTCAGGAGTCTAATTTTAGATGTCAATTCCTTGAACTCAAAGAGCCATACATCCCGTTTGAGAGCTCTAGAAATATGCTTCCGAAATGCCCATCGTTCCACGCTCTCAACGCCTGTATGAACGATCATCATGACCTACGCATACTCCATAAAAACAATATGAATATGCATTCACAAATTGACGATTCTAAAATGGCAATCTCCCCCAGTCGACTTCGCAGTCAAGGAATCAAACCCAAGAAGCACAATAAAACTGCGATCATTTCCAATAGTTTAGCGTCCAGACCTGACAGACGTGTTAAAGGTGTCGAAAGTCAAAATCAAATGAAATCGTTGCCTAAATCTGTGTCATTCAGTAACTTTGAGAAACGTCCTTATCTGCCAGTCAAGCGAAACGCGAGTTTAAAGTTACCAACAAAATCTGTAACGTTTGATCTCAGTCACTCCGGATGTATTAGGCCAAACCCATCTAGGAGAAATTTAAAACTCCCAGTGGGGGTTGCATCTACTGGAGTTCTCCAGAGGAGAAATTCTCTTTCTAGTACCGATCAGTCTCAACCGCTGAAAAGTTGTTTGAAACTCCCAACGCAAGACAGCGCCGATACTATCCCTAAAAAACCCGTCCGATCTCATAGTGGTCCCTTGAATAAAAGCGAAGCGAAAGAATGGATAATTTACTACAAAAAGTATCTTGACGCATTAAAGTTAGTGCCAGGTATGACAGGCCCGTCTTTTGAAGGGACAGAGACTGAAGGGAATCAGAATCCGGAAAAGGCGTCTCCCGCTGAAAATTTTGTCGTTGTGGAAATGGATGAGAACGGGTACTCCATCAAGAAATCGGAGGGTGAAAAGCCTGTAGATGTGCGTCGGTTGGGGAAGAATTGGCGCGCTCTGAAAGGTGGACCAACAAACCTTATGGATATGATTCTGAAGCACAAGTCGGAATGGGACTTGAAGGCGACGAAGAGAAACACTACAAAAAAACGCGATGAACACTCTGCGAAAAGACGCGGGAAAAGTCCTCGCGACTGTCACAGGAAAAACCAAAGCGGAAGACTCCACCGTCACGGAGAAGGAAGCAGAGATCACAGTAGCAGACGCAGAGAAAGACACTCAGGCGGTCACAAACATGACAAAGATGGTCACCGAGATCGTCACAAACATGTGCATAGGGAGAGATCCAGAAGTCGCGGGGAAGGCCGAAGTATGACTCACACTGAAAGCGATAGACACGTGTCGAGAGTTCATAAAGGTCACGGGGAAGATTTAAGGGAAGGTTATAATGAAAATCACAAAGATGTTAGAAGGAAAAGCCGAGGAGAGTATTACAGAAAAATACCCAGAGACGTTAAGAGGGAAAATCACAGGAAATCTGGAAGAGAAAATTATAGGGATGACCATAGTGCAGGTCATTTAAGAAGATCAAGTGCAGATAATAGGGAAGAACATAAAGAAAAACGTCGAGATACGCATGCAGAGAGAATCAAAGATGATCCAAGGAACAATGGTCACAAACGACACAAGGAGAAAGAGCGTTTTAATCTTCATAGGAAAGAGGGCGCTGAAAGACACTTGGACGGCAAAACATCCGATCATGCTACCTATTACCGCGATAAACCTAATTTTTTCCACTTGCAAAAGTTTCATCAAGCTGAGTACATACCAAGAAACTCGAAAAAGGAAGGCGGGAAGTCTGAGAGTGATACCTCTGACTCGATTAAAACATCGGCAGATGTCAAAGATTCGAGGAGTAAATATAGGAAAAAGCACAGGAATGACAGTGTATCTCGGAAGAAAAATAGAGGAGACAATTAAAAAGTAATATGAATAAAGATTGTGGTATTTATTCAATTGTACTTCTGACTATTTGCAATGTGTTCTTGTATGGTTGTGTAATAAACGTCTCTGTGCAAAAATCTTAATATTTTATTTTTTTTCCGATATTTATTTATATTATGATAGATAATTGATTATTTCCTGTTTCCCTGCGTGTCAATTATTGTGGTCATTAATCCCGTATGTGTAGTGCATGCTTTTATCACTGGAGGTGACGACGTTCTTCCCCACCTGATGGTGAGATCCAATGCCGACCTTCACGTCCACGGGTGGGGATTTCTTCAGCCAGGAATATCCTACCAGTAGGGCAGCGACCCAGTTGGGTCAAGCTCTAAGCTCCCAACTGGTCTCTCGATGTGTGTGGTGGATTAGGGCACATAAGTGCAACCACGTGTATGATGGCAAGAAAGAAGAAATAATGATCGCGCACGGTCCGTGGCCCTTTCGGGTATTGCTGCGGCATTCGCCTGGTGTTGTTCGGTCAAACCACGAAAAAACTACCGATCAGAGCAGTCGGCCGCTAAAATGCTCTTCCAGGCAGAGGTTAAGTTCGCCCTGGCTAGCTAGTGTCGAAAATCCTTCCACTGTCGGAACTTAAACCCTAGGATCCTCCCAATGAGTGGCACTATAGTGACATCAGTTGTACCACCTCAGCCGGTAAAACATGTGTAGCCATATTTAACAAAATGAATAAGATTTCTGTCTCGGCTGATCAAGGTTATTTGAACGGATTGGTCTTAACATCACTGTTCCATTTGCATTGAATCATCATGAGAACGATTTGGTCTTTGGTCCCCAAAGTGATGTCATGTAGTGGATCGCGATTTGCTCTACCTGAGACCACGTCGATCTCCAATATTTTTATTTAGTATTTGATATTTTATATACACATAAAGAGTTTACAGTAATCGACCTGAGCGCAGAAAAAGTAAAATATTTTCGGGAATAGTCAGACAACTAACTCGTGCAATCCTGTCAAATCTCTTTGTGGCTTTACAGAAAATTCAAATCTCTTTGAAGCTATTACATTGGGAACATTCAGTGACAGTGATGATTAATTACATTGGTCTACAAAAAAACTGTTTTGTAAGAAGAATAAAACACACTGATTCTGTTAGTTAATTTGCTTTTCAATCCAGATCTAATTTCAGAATTTCTGTATCGGCCTCATTTTTAATGTGACGATTTTTATAATTGCGTGTTTTCCTATGTATTTGGCAAAAGGACATGTTCTAATAACAAAGGATTCACATGTGTATAGTAGGAAATACAACAAAATATTTGTTAATAAAAAGCAAGGGGTGGCTTGGAATGTTTCACAGAATGCTTGAAATGTTGTATATTCATGGATATCTCTTGCTTTGCCCTCTGAATATTCGTCACTGTAGTATTCATCTCCATTCACAGCCACGTTCTCAGGAATAGTGGTTCCGGCAATTCTTAACTGTGACATACGGCATTACAGCAGATGGTTAATTAGAATATAACACCATTTTCTTTCGTCCTCTTTTTGAGGTGATTCTAGCTATTCGTGTTAGACAGATATAAGTCTGTTATGTGATCTGTTGGTGTCCTCCAAATCATGGGAACAGCAAAGGGCATGTGTCGTGAACCTTTTGCCAAGCATGTCAGGAATGTAAGACACAGTATATATGCGAGGTCTATTTCTTGTCCTGGTCACCTACATTACATCCGAAATAAAGTTCATAATACTTCCTTCTCAGAGGATTAAGTTATGATTTTTGTGATTTCAGAGTTAATTCTCCGCAGATGTAACGTATTTGGGCTATTTACACAGTTATATTTTCATTTCGGCAGGCATTTTGTCTTCTGATTTAATATAAAACAGAAATCTTCACGAACTTAAACAATAAACAGTCACATCCACGCTGCTTCCCAAGCTGTCTCAATGATGGGTCGCAACTAACATGAAACAACGCGATTCGTGCATGTCTTATCAGCAATGTTTCCAAATCTTTTTCATTTCCTAAAGGTGCCTTTTCTGAATACTGTGTAATTTATAGGAATTTCGTGTACACATTTCTATTGTGCATACATGTGCAGAATTGTGAAATTAAGCAAAATAACCAATATGCAGAGTTTTCAAGAATTTCCATAAATGTGAAGTAGCTTGTAACAAGGAAACTGAGCCCTGTAAGCAAAAAGCGATTTCATATTCGAATCCAGTGCCCAAGTCTTAGATAAGAGCATCATTAAATTTCTTTGTTACAAAAATTTTGTTATTTATTATGTATGTGGATCGAAACCAGTGACTTCCGTTCGCTATAACAGAAAGTTCACTATATTCAGAGTCGTCTATACTAAATTTTGAAATGAATTATTTTCTTGATGTATTATATATATATTATTATTTTTTTTCTTAAAATTATATATTTTATCAACACGAATCCTTTTTAACGAAGCAGGCTAATTTTTTCTTACATATACTGTTATTGTATGATAGTTTAATATTGATGTATTAATCATGTAGCTTCGCAATATAATAAGTCTTATCTACTCCAGAATGGAAAGTATTTATCTTTGCAGGTAGTACGTGACTTTCGTATGTACGGATCCATTTTTGAACTAATGATGAAACCTAAAGAAATATTTAGTTAATGAATAGTCGGAATTAATGTAATTTACATCCAAGCACTGAGTATTTTATATTCATGATATTTTTAGATAGATGGACAGATGTGAAAAATTCGTAATTGTAATTTTTTGACTCCTCTTCATAGTTTAATAATTGTTTTAAATTGATAAGAGAAGACAAACAGAATTACTTGTGAACTTTCAGGAAACTCTCAGAATGATTTTTCCTTATTGATTATATTACGTACCGTAGCTACGGAGAGTAAGATGAAATTATGATAATAGGTGGTTGATTGCCCTATCTTCTAGTTTAGAAAAAAAAGGTAAATCTTGATTTCGCTTGCTGCATTTCTTCATATATCAGTTGCAAGTTAGCAAGTTAGTTAGCAAGTTAGCAAGTTAGCAAGTTGCAAGTTAGCAACTGTAGTGTTGATATCCCATATCTTCTTCTCATATTGCCACAGTCTCCGGTTCCTCTTAATTAGTTCCCAGAAATTAGATATCCTCATGCTCCTGCAATCATTAAACACTTAATCCAACCTCTAATCTAGAACTATAATAATCTACGTAATAGGGTGGAGCCCATAAGCTAATCCCTTGTAAGAAGAATTATTGACAAAATATCACTGTCCAGCGACAGCAGAGACATAAGCGGTCCGCTGCATCGTCTCACATTTCGTCAAAAAGTGGATTGCAACGCGCGAACAACGGCGGCGTCGCAGCCCTGGGCTGACGCCCGGAGACCGAGCAGCGCGTCGGCGCCCCTCCCCCGTCGCAGTGGCCTGTGCGGGAGGCGCCCCTTTCAGCATGTCAGAATTTTCGATTAGCGCTACCCGTCGTGTGTGGCTGAGATATGCGTGCGTCGGAATGCGGCGCATACCGTATACATGAATACGTTGCGGCGGCGTGAGTGGAGGCGCGGGAAGCCAAGGCGGCGGCGGCGGGCTGCTGCAGAACCCAGGCCTCCAGAAGGGGAGAGGGTGCGGCGTCTTCACTCTAGTCAAACGTCGCCGCCCCTTTGCGCTCCGCGGAAGGTTGAACCTGCGCCCGTTCTAGAAGCTCCTCTCAGCGAGCATCGCGTCTCTCCTTTTCTTGCCTCGCTCCCCCGCCGCCTTCACTCTCCTCGCCGCCGTCGACGCCGTCTCTACGGCCGCCGTTACCTTGCGCTGCGTCGAACTCCGCCGCCGGTTCCCTTGCCACCTTCAGCTGTCGGAGGAACGCGAGGAGCGGTGTCATCAGTCAGTGGTAAATGGATTGTTAAAAGCGACAGCCGCGCCTTCTGTGATAGATCTGTCAGGGTAAGAAGGTATTCCACTCTTCGGGGACTTCTACCTTTCGACTGCCAGTTAGAAAAGAGCTGCATTCGGCTACATTCTGCGCTCTCTTCGGCAATGTAATTAACTAATAATATTTCCACGTTGGGCAGATGTTAGACGAGGATAAGTTCTTTTCAATAATTTAAGCAAAAATTAAAATATAAAATGTTGACAATTTCATTTCATAGATCCCGATTTCATCAGTATTATTACGTATTTTTCTTGAATTTATGCATAAATGTAAAGTGTTATATTGTTTTATTTTCTATAGGTAAATGTTCTAATTTGACCTCTTCGAATTTTTAGGATGTAATGTGCGCGGTAATTGTAGCATGGAACTGAAGTGACACCGTTTGTAATGAAATAAACATGGACGCTGAATACCAAACTCAGCTAAAATGAGTTCCTGGAATTTCTCCTGAAACCTAAAAAAAAGAGAACATTCCTAAGAAAGTGAACCCCGCAAGTTCCCTGGGATCATCTCAATTAAAGCAACGACACTTACTGATAATCTGGAAGTGGCTTCTGTGTTCTTTCGAAATGGAGGATCACACTGTATCAAGCGCCGAGGCCGATGAGCTGATGGTGGACGAAGAGCGACATGATCACCTGCAATCGAGAGACTCACAGCCGAAGAGTTGCCGAAATATGCATCCTCCACAGTCAGCACCATCGTTTGCCAGCTACTATGGCGTATATCAAGCTCCCATGCCCTCACCTGCGTCCGACACCTACTTGGTCCCCGTTCCGTTGCATCAGCCTTCTCCATATGTAGGCCCGGGATTCGTTTTGGTGCAGTCTCCCATGTTTTCATCGGACGGGAGGCAGTACATGCCGATGGTGACAAATGCTCCAGTACAGGCAATTCCTATGAATGAAACCTACCGTACCGGATATTACAATGTAGACCCAACGAGATCGCTTCCCTCGAGGGAAAATGTTAGGGGATCTGCGACGCGTCGATCTGTACACTTTTCTTCGAATTCTCATTTCGAGCAGCCTTTGGCAACGTCGACACCAAGAAGTTCTTTTTCACAAGGACCTAACGAACCACGACGTTCTGCTCCAACCAAAAGGGCCTGGGTGCCTGTCCATGGGGCTCCTGTGCCATCAACGTTTCCCCCTGTTACCACTCTCCCTTTTCAACATGTACCATCTTCGAATTTGATGTATTCAGTATCTCCTCCAGTGAATCAACAGTCGTTTACTCCCACGTTCTCTGCTGGGGCTGCTTCCCCACCTTCTTCTCCACGTATATTGTCCCCCTCCGCTCCTTCGCGGTTTGTGGCGACATACCCATCGCCAGCACCACAGACGGAATACGTGATTTGTTCTTCTAGCCGCAATGCAGCGACGCGCCACCCACCCGCTACGCAAACGCATGGTTTCAGTAGTGACAGCGGCTTTGAAAGCGTTGACTCGGGGCTGGACGAATCTTGTAGATCTCCAACTAATTCATCAACTAGCGCAGGTAATATTAGCGACATGCAAGGTAGATATTATATATCCGCCGGGCAAATTTCCTTCGATCCCCCTCTCAATCTCTCTTCCAACGAAGTACGTTACGCAGTACCACTGCAAAGCTCACAAAATACGACAGCCTATAATGAGACCAATCTCCAGATGAGTTCCATTCAGGAGTTGTCTGACGGGCGCCCTCAACTACTTGACGGTTCAAATACTCCTGATATCACGCCTGCCGAGCAGGAACAGATAGAATCTAAACCTGCGGAAGTTCCCCGGTTTTATGACGCTTCTAGACCCCCGCAAATCCCCGGTGAATGGATTCCTCCTCCTGCTCTCTCTTCGACCGATACCTACACAGGACAGTGGCGCAGTACTCCAGTTGAGTCATCTTACCCTTCCCCTGATAAATCAAATCTCGACATAAGCTCCATTCAGGAGTCGTCTGATGCCTTTTTTCAAACATTGGATACAGATGTGACTGCAACCGAGCAGAATTGGATCGAAGCTAAACCTATTAAACTTTATCAAAGAGAAGATAGTATAGGTCCTGCGCAAACCGTGTGCGCGTGGGTCCCCTCTAGTTCGCCGGACCAAACGGTCAGGCCCGCGCGGTCGAACCAAGCTCTCTCTTCGACCGATACCTACACAGGACAGTGGCGCAGTACTCCAGTTGAGTCATCTTACCCTTCCCCTGATAAATCAAATCTCGACGTAAGCTCCATTCAGGAGTCGTCTGATGCCTTTTTTCAAACATTGGATACAGATATGACTGCAACCGAGCAGAATTGGATCGAAGCTAAACCTATTAAACTTCACCAAAGAGAAGATAGTATAGGTCCTGCGCAAACCGTATGCGCGTGGGTCCCCTCTAGTTCGCCGGACCAAACGGTCAGGCCCGCGCGGTCGAGCCAAGCGGGCGTTCAAACTCCGCGCGAGTGGGCCATGGAGGGCGTAAGCACCGCCGTGCAGACCCCTTGCGGCTGGGAGGGCGGCCCCGCGGTCACTCAGCCGGCGACGCCTCTCGCGTATTGCGCGGGGTCGTGCCCGACGAATCGCGACTTGAGCAGGCGCAAACGAAGGCGCAAGAAGATATGCTGTGACCATTGCAAAGCGGAAATGAAGGATAAGGCGCAGAAAGAAGATGGTGTTCAAGAACAAGACTCGAGAATCAGCGATGTCGAGTCATTTGACGCTGGTTCAACTTATTCAACTTCTCACGAGCGAACAGTCGTGCCCTCGAGTCAAAATTCTGAGGAGAATGAAAATAATCAAGAACCCCAGGAGACGACTCCGGAAATATGATACATTTGTAGGATAAAGAATTAAGGATTACTTTGAATGGGCGTCGTCATTCAAACAAACATTAAAGAAAGCCATGTCTGTGAGGATTAAGATTTCGACATCAAGGCGAGATATCTATTGGAAGAGACACTTTTCTCTATAGTTTGTCATGAAGCGTTGATGGTAATTATCTAGAGGCCAGATCTATCAGGCAACTCATATTGCGAATTATGTAACTAAAACTTTTTTATTGTAATGAACGGAGCGTTGTGACAATGTTCTTCCAAGTCAGTGGTGTCGGAGGTATGTCTCGAATCATCTCTATTTAGTATAAATCTTTTCCTCCAGCTTATCGGACAAGCGAGTTCCATATTAAATAATGTCAGATAAGCTTAATAAATACATTATTTATTAATACTTGTGAAATATTATTTATATGCTTGTTGCATGTCGATAAACAGGGCTAGGATTTATACGGAATAGCACATAACGCAATATTGACATACATATGGACTAAAAATGTTCAAAATATGAACTGAAAATTCAATAAAAAGAAAAATAGTAAAAATCATATTGAATGAAATATTAAATTACGCAGATAGAATAGTTAATGTAGTTGGTTTTATCACCAGTATACCACCGGTGTAACCATATTTAATCGTACCGTGTATTAAAATAAACATTTTTATGATACTGAAAGTTACGTTTCATAATTCTTTTCTAGAAGTTTATCATTTACGAAGCAGTGGATTTCAAACCACTGTTTTAAAGTTTCAGATGTGAAACTGTACCTTTTGTCACTAACATCAAGTGTATTGGGGCCCATCGTCTAATTCGTAGAAGCAAAATATTGTTGACTTAAAACTAGTTCTATACATAACGAATTAAATTTCCACTAAATGTTTAAAATAATTTCTGAAATAATTTCTTCTACGGATCATATTGCCAAGAAAATGATTAAATATGCGACGATATATGAGATTTACGTAAATTTGTAAAACTATGCAACATACCCGGGCATTATGTCTATCGTAGGTTTTTTGTATTTATTTTTTTAAGGGGAGACTGCCCTTAAGCAATTGTACCGCACCCGGATTTCGACCCAAGCTTCCTTGGAGACCTCCCTCCAACGCGGGTCAAGGAACCTTTCTCTGAGCAGGCGCACCGCGTGGGCGATCCCCTAAATGCGCCTGAGATTTGACTCTCACTTTCTCCACCAGATGTCGTTCCCCGAATCTGAACTGTCTAGTTGGGAGAAAGTGAGGTCTCGTTAGGGCGAGATGTTGTCGGAGGAATTTAATTTTGCCGGGCTTTCGCCAGGGTTCTTTTACATGTCACAAGAGTGAAATGTAAAAGGTATAGAACCCGCGCACTGGGGTTTATAGGCCAGTAAGCTAACGCCTCACCCATCGAGGCACACACCCGGTGGAATATGGATAATAATGAATAATGAAGTGTATTCCAAATCACTTCAGAAAGACTAATCCGAACACATTACAAAAGTTATTAACTAATGAAGAAACAAATATGGTATTACGTATAAATCCTAGCTCTGTTGGTACGTTTACGTTTCAGTTCTAAATGAATATTTCTTTCGCTACACTGCGTTTGAAAAAAAGCTGTATAACGTACAATTGTACAATACTGACGTGGAATACTGAGAAGTAATACATGCGTTTTTAAAGAAGTGATCAAGTTTTGATTTTGATCTTCTGAGTTTTACATTGAATTTTATAATTGAGATGATATATTATCTGCAATACATTAAATTAATACAGTGTTTCTCATTCGTAGCAAGCGGAATTGCCAGAAAATAGGTTCTTGTAAACAGGTACAAGTCAGTAAGTTTGTACTACAAAAAGATTTATTTCGTTTTAGTTTACTGAGTAATCGTTCGTAAGTACCTACAAATAACTACACTTATTAAGAATCGAAATGAAATGATTTATCTATCTGGTTTATAACTTTCAAATAGTTACATTATTGTTTTTGTAATATTTTAATGTTGCTTGACAAGACACATCAGAGGAATTGGGACGTGGTGAGGGTGGAGCTAGTATGCGATGAGTTCCTTTAAGCCTTGAAGAAATTCGAAATTTTTTAAAGAATTTCAATAAAACTAGAAACAATGGACTGTTTAGAAGCCCTCATGTAGTTCCAATTTTAGGCATTGGTCGTGTTCGCTTTCTTTCGCATGTATTCCATATCAAAGACAAACTGTTAATACGAGTAAGCAGCACGGATGTAATGTGTTACGTATGAAGTAAAATGACCCATTGGCTGCGAAAAAAGTTCTAAATGACTTGTGTAGAAGCATCAGACGAAATCTGCTCCCAGCGTACTAGCCTATTGCAGTCGCCACCATGTAACCACCGACGGCGGGGTGCGGCTATCGGGCAAACATTACTTCGCGCAAACGTTGAAACGCCAAGCACAAATATTGATAGGCGCCCAGGGCGTGGCGGAACGGGTCGGAAGAGGGGGGGGGGGGGGAAGGGAGCGGCGTGCAGGCACAAGCGCTGAGGCACGGTGGTATGAGCGATATGAATGTGGGAACAGGTTGGGAAAGCTAGTGGGGGAAGTGAACACGGCATAGTGCGACAGAGATGGAGTGTAAGGCGACAGGCTACGTAGGGGCGAAACTTCGGTACTGCTAGGCAGATGCGAGAAATACGAGGGTGGTCGAGATTGAGGAAGAACAGACCGGCTGGGTGGGATGAGAGTGTGGTTGGTCGGCGTGAGAGTCGTGGCAGAGGCAAACGCGCTGGATGAGGTGGCGGTGATCCAGGCGAAGTGGTCGGGGAATGGGGGGGGGGGGGCTTGTAGAGAACGGCGCCGCGTATCATCGGAGTGTTGTGCGCCTCGGCGCCGACGGGCCGCAGCGGTGCAGCTGGCGGCGGGGGCGCGACGCGCTGCCAGCCTCCTGAGCGTCGAGTTGATGCGACAAGATCAAAGGCGCGACGCCGACTACGCTCGTTCTCGCGGGCAAAGCGGCTTGTACAAATACCCGCGCCTGCGCTTTAAAGCGAGCTAACAACCCAGCGGCGGCGGCGGCGAGGGCAGAGGCCGAGGCGTCACTGCTCCTCTGACGGCGGGCAGTTGTGAATGGCGGACGCGGGAGTCGAAGCGTACGGGCAGACACGGCGGAAGGATGGGGCTTCGAGGAAGGTGGACGCGCCTGAGGAGATGAGGTTCCGGTGATCGTAACCCGAAACGGGACAGCCAGCGGGGTGGGCGGTGGATGTCTCTGTTCGCGACTGCGGCTCGCTGCCTGACGGCCAGTTCACGCCTCTTTCGTCGGATTATCTAATTAATTAGCGGCTTGTAGGATTCTTTGGAACTACATTTATATAGTACGATGGTGCATTTCACCACACTAGCAAAATAGACTGCGAGGTGAATATATATTTTCTTAGATGTTGTGTCTACTTGCTGCCTCCTGGCAGTTTTTACTCGCAGATTAGAATTATGTCGAATGATGTTTAATTTGCGAAGATCAAAATTTGACGAACTTTAATTCTTCATGTTTTTAATTGTTTCTGTAGCACCTCTTAATGGGTAGTTTTCGCATACATTGGAATATCTCTTTCACCTCATTAATATTCTAAAGCTTAAGAAATTTCAAGTTAAATAAAGCATTTTAATGCTATGCTTAGTCGCCAACAAAAAGTATTGGCTTAAAAATGAATGATGTACGATGAATGTTTGATTTGCCAATATTAATTTAGTATCGTAATTTCCAATAATTTAACATGTCTTCATTGAAAAGTATGGCAATACATAACGTTGACTTAATTTATTCAACATAATCTGCTTAAACAGAAACATCGAAATATGCGTTTTTTCCCTTGTAGTTCAACAAATCGGACCATTTGGTAGAATAGCCGCCGCGGAATAACTGAAGGTAAATTTGCTAGGAGTTCGTCGTCGCCGACGCGCCTAGAGTAATCCAACGCAAGAGGGGCTGCATCCTGTTCATCTGTCACCAACGCCGTCGCCGCCGTGGAAGTTGGTTTGAGCCGGCGGCGGCGTCGTCGTCGTCGTCGTCTTCAGTCGGAATCCTAATGAAGCTGCGACGCGCGGCGTGGCGCGGCTTGGCGTGGCGGGCGGCGGCGCGGGCGCTGTACCTCGATACGAGGCGTGGCATTGACTGTACTCCGCCGCCGCCGCCGCCCTTTGATGTGGCTTACCGGCGACAAGCAGCGGAAGAGTGTGCGGGGCGGGGGGCGGGGCGGGAAAAGACGGAAGAGGGGGAGGCGGTGCCGGAAGCAGACGTTGTTGCGGTCCTCGTTCCGCCTCCGTGGCTGCGACCGCCCCGGCCCCGCCGGCAGTTTTATAGTTGTGTGTGCGTTCTACTAGTTTGCTGTGACAGGAACAGCCCTACCTCCTTGAACGTTTCGCACGTCAGGAACCTGTTGTGTGGTCTCTTTGTCGACGATGTCGTTTTGGGGAGTATTCAATATTTTGGCGGAAGTTGCTGAAGTCACGGCTTATTCTGGATGTGTGAGATTTCAGATATTGTTTTATTGTTGGCTTTGTGCATAAGCCATCAGGATGATGAAATATATAAAACATGAAGTGATAAGTAGCGATGTTTTTAATTTATCGTGTTTACGTTTCCGTTAATACATATCTTATTATTCGTAATAAAATTTCATCAATAGGTTTAAGTTTCAGGTTTTCTCCTTAGTACACGCTCTCAATTTAATTATTTAAAGTTTCTGCAGCGACTCTGGCAGGGATGTCCTCAGGTTCGAACCTTGACGATGACAGATATTCTCTTCTTGCTAGATGTTTGTTTGAAGGGCCACTGTTCGAAATAGAATTCTAGCAGACGGCTGCTCTGAATGGTAGTTTTTCGTGGTTTCTCTGAACAAACACCTAACGAATGCCGGAGCAGTACCCTAGCAAATGGACCGCGGACCTCACGAGCATTCCTGCCTCCATCCTTGACCTTGTGGCGGTGTCCCGCGGGAAGATTTTGACCACGTTCCAGGATATAGTATACATTTCCGAGGCTAATGTCAACAGCAGTTGACGTGCCCCGAAACACAATCAATGAATCAGTTTAAAAAATCCTGTGTGACAATACCCAACAGTTACAAAGAATGAACGTAAGAAAATTACTTCAGGAAATAGAACGTTACAAAACGAAGTAGAAACAATATTCGCAGCTGCTGCGGCAGAAGAGAGAGGTGAGAAGAGTATTTCTTCTACTCTTGCCTCCGAGAGTATTAAGGCGCCTAGCGACGCCGGAGCTCGGTTTCCTTTTTATCCTCTCTAGGAAATGCGCCTTCGCGTATTCCACCTCGGGTTCTGCGTACACCTTACCTCCGCCGCGCTTCTGATGTCTGCTCTCTCGGTGCGTATGAAATTACACTGATTGAATTGCTGCCAGCGATTTTGCCCGCGCAACGCGAGCTCCGGCCATGCCGTGCCCCCTCCCTCCTTCCTCCTCCCTCCTTCCTCCTCCCCCCCTCCCTCCTCCCTCCTCCCTCCTCCCTCCTTTCTCCTCTCTCCTCCCAGACTAGCCCTCCCCCCGGTAAGCAAGAATTTTCGTAATACGGAATATAATCCGGCGAAGACTGAAAGGCGAACCAGGTTTTGATTACACTTCCGCAGGCAGACTGCTTTACGATAGAGGTAAGTATTTTGTTACTTTTGAATATCGATGAAAGAATAAATGATTTTTTGGCGAAAATTTGAACATGGAGCTTTTTTAAAAAAAACACATTTACCAACCATATTTAGAAAGATAATACATATTTTAAACTCATCCCGTCGAACCGATGCAAACACTCCGACCCTTTTTGTTATTGTTGCAAAAGTGTAAATAGCAGTTGCAGGATTTTAATGCAGTAACTCAACTTCTTGTGTTTCTGGTAAATCTTGCTACTAGATTAGAGTACCTTTGAAAACTCCAGTAAGGCTTCCAAATATGTAGATTTAGGGCATAAGAAGGAAAGAAAACTGGGCTTAAAAGTCTAGTGCATATTGATTCCGAGTTATTCACGAAGCTAAAGTACTGCAGCTTAAAGTTTGTTGCGGGGTAACATGTCCGCCTACAAATTTCTATTTTATAATAGGCCAAATTTTAAAATTTTTGTCTTAAAAGTGTTTCATGCACCTCTGGGGTGCAAGTTCCCATAAGATGTGTTTTCTGTAGACAGCGTCTTATAAATAGTAAAAAATCGTAATATTTCTTAAGCATAACAAGGTTATTGAAATTTTTTTCTAGCTTCTGGACATAGTAAGAATGCAAAACTGAAATATAATTGCCGTACATGTGTAGTAAAATTAGAGAACATCAGTCCGGAAAATATCAAGTGAGGTTGAAGAGTTTTATGGGGTGTAAAGAAATGAATTTTTTTCTACAGATAATGTCATTTAAACACAATCACTTATATATTTCATTGTTTTTTCTACGAAATTTGGGTTTGAGTTATCTATGTAATTATCCTCTCTATGTGTGATGTTTATGAAGTTTGATCTGAAAGTATATTTAAAATAAAATCCAAGATTCCTATGTTCCAGTTGATTTAAAAGGCGCATAAATAAACTGTATGTACTTATTTTAGGGGCGGTTCATGTACGTACCAAAAAGTTAATTGCCTTTATTCCGATTTTTGTATAGAAAATATGAGCAGGACGTAGAAAAGTAAATGAATTAGTTGCAGAATTTTTGATAAATTTATAAAAATTGTCTGGACGACATATTTTCGCAATTATTTTTCCTTTGTACGGGGAAACATCAGTCTTATTGTGCTGAAATCATGATCGAATATTCCAGGTATAGAATAGTCCGGGTATACATACAGTGAGAAGCTAGCCTATTTGTAGTTTCTACTTTTCTTTCAACGCTATGCCTTGTTAGGCGTGGGAATTAATGAAAGAAAATTACTTAATATTACACACACACACACACTATATATATATATATATATATATATATATATATATATATATATATATATATATATATATATATTGCTGACATTTATACTAGCGGAGAGGTAGCTCCCCTTTGAGGTGTGGCCGAGGGATGGCGGAGCGAAGGGGCGCTTGCCTTTCAGTATTTTCGCTGCGTTGACCACACGCCGAGAAGGCACCCACTATCACGGCTGGTCGCATGCTCTGAATAAACAGAGATCTTATCTTGTGGTATGCATTAGTAATAACAGTCTCCGTGGGATATTGAAAGGATGTGAATGAAAATTGAATCAATAGTGTGTTTCAACTAGAATGGAAAAGTTTTGTTATTTTGTCTTTTTACAGATAGTAAAGAGGTATTTTTGAAACTTCGAAAATGAAAGGTGCATCAGTAGTTTTTCTGAATTATTTATTACAAAATTGTATTGAACAAATAAAAATTGAGTTCACGGCAAAATAAAGTTCATTCTAAATAGTTTTTATATTGTGCCTTTTCAAGCGTGATTTCGGCCAAGGTCCAACGCAACGAATCATTATGCTCATCAGTAGAGAACAATTTCTATAATTCAAATGATGCAAGAGCAACCATCATGGGGAGACTGCCCCCGTTCGTCTTCTTTCCCATAAGGTGGCTATGCCACGGCCGCTCGTCTCGCGCGCGGGGAATATCTGCGGTTGAGGGGGAGGAGAGGGCAGTAGGAGGACCGAAGGTACCTCTCCTCTGCGCGGGCTAATCGCCTCCCCACCCGCCCCAGCCCCGCCTCGGTCTTCGCCCTCGAAATCTCCCGCTCAGCCCTCCTCCCCCACTGTAATTTATGATACTTGCCGTCAATCGATCCCCTTTTACAATTCTCTTAAAAGGATCAACATTATTTCACCGTGGCGACACGCGGAGGGCAATCCATCTGTTTTTTAGTCGTCGCGGGCGCGCGCGCGCCGTAAGCCTAGGTGGAGGAAACGCGAACGGGGGGGGGGGGGGGGGCTAATTCCTTTTAAATCATTGCTCGCGGCGCGCGTTGAGGGTGCGGTCGCCCGTGGGGCCGAAACGCCGTGCGCCGGAAGCGGAGGCGCTCGGGGAAGTGGCGTCCGCGGCGATGCCGGCGCCTTCCATGACGGAGCCGCCGTGATCGATCCTTTTAGTCGAACCTTAGCGCGCGCGGGTTGTGTTATTACAGGGGATTGCTTTTGTGCTTATTGGGGGCCTTTGCGTGAATGAATGAGCGTTTTTTAAATCATAAAATCGCGAAAATACAGTTTGAGTTTAGTTTTTTTTTCTTTCAATTTCAGTTTTGTCACCATTGCTTAGCCGATTGTTAATACTAATAAAATATTCAAATATTTAATATTCTTTTGCTATTTTCAGTTCGAGTACAAGTTAAAATCTTCCGTTAATTAAAGTCAATGAAGATATAAAAATGTTCGGTCTTACCGCATTTTCGAACGTAAATAATCTACAGATACAATGTATTAGTGCGTATAATTTATAAATGTTCTGTATGTGTACATTTTCTTTTATGCACGTATGATAAGGTTAACAAGAATAATATATACGTGTGACTAAGTTGGTATAATCCTCGAGTAATTGTATTTCTTCGAGATCCGTTGCGACAGTTAATTTCGAAATGGGCTTCCAATTTCACCGATTTCTTTTAGAAAATTCCCCCACGGAAGGAAATTCTCGGACAAGCAGAATCTTTCCACTCGACACTTCGCCGACTGAAGCGCGCTGGCGGCGGCGTCGGCGGCAGGGAAATTTAGAGCGCGTGAGAAGCGCGCACGGAGTCCTTGCACGAGGGCGCGCCGCGCCCTTGCAGCCGACACGCAAATCCTCGCTCTAGAAGCGCCTCCTCTTCCCCCTCCGCCCGCCCCACCCCGCGACGCTCCCACCCCACTCCTCCGCGGAGCAGGCGGGCGGAGTCGGTGGCGGCGCCGCCGCCGCCACACTCTGCTCCGCGGCGCCGTAAATCTGCCGCGCCTATCCAGACGACGACGTCCTCGCCGCCGCCACCACCCAACACCACCAGCAGCAGCACCCAGTCCTCCCAGATCACCACCACCACCACCACCACCACCAACCAGCCCTCTCAGCCCACCAACAGCACCACCACGCAGCCCTCTCAGCCCACCCAACTCACCAGCACCACCTCTACCACCATCACCATCCAGCCCTCTCAGCCTACCCAGCCCACGAGCACCCCATCCACAACCCCACCACCATCCAACCCTCTCAGCCCATCCAGTCCACCCGCACTATCACAACCACTATCACTCCTACTATCACCACTGCCACTCAGCCCACCAGCACCACCACTGTGCCCTCCACCATCCAGCCCTCTCAGGCCACACAGCCCACCAGCACTACCACAACCACTATCACCACTACCACCCAGCCCACCAGCACTACCACAACCACTATCACCACTACCACCCAGCCCACCAGCACTACCACAACCACTATCACCACTACCACCCAGCCCACCAGCACCACCACTGTGCCCACCACCACCACCACCATCCAGCCCTCTCAGGCCACACAGCCCACCAACACCACCTCCACCCAGCCCTCTCAGCCCCGTCTGTCCCCGTCCCGCCCCGTTTCCAGACGTTTTCTTAGTCATCATCCATTCAGCCGCTCAATAACTTTCGGCACAACCTTCCCTCTATAGATTCTGCGGCTGCAACACCTCAGGTTCCGACACCGCCCTTACGATCGTCACCTACTCCACCTCCGCGTTCATATCTTCCACCTTTCTCTCTGGTGTCCCTCTTGCTACTCTGCGCCTTTCCCTGTCATCGCCTGGCAACTATCTCTAACAGGACTTTTTTTCTGCCATTGCGTCATTCAGTTGTAACAATAATGTTGACCTCTTGTGTCTCAGCCATCTCCGCATCCTCCGTCCCTTTTACCTCGACCTCCTCCTCCCCCTCCCCCTCCTCCTCCCCCTCCTCTTCCTTCTTCTTCTCCTCCTCCTCCTCATCCTCCTCCATTGTTTGTGACTCGTCCGCCGCGTCCATCCCCTTCGCTATTCCACTGCCTCTGTCGCCACCGCTCCCTCCGCCTCCACCTCGGCCTCCTTCGCTCGTCTGCAAGGTCCGCCGCCTTCTCGAGCCGCTAGCGCCTCTTCCCCGCTGCAGCGTCCGTTTGCGCTCGCAAGAGGCTCGTATTAATTATCTTTTCATTCATTAAGTGCGCATCGTTACCGCCGCGGCGACATTCCCGCGGCCGCGGCGCCCCGCCTAACGAGCCGGCCGTTGCGTGGGGGCGCGCCGGCAATTAGCACGCGCTGTTTCGCGCGGCCACCGCCGCGCGGGCGAAGGTGGGCGCTGTTTGGTATTTGACGCGAAAAGGTGGCGGCGGCGGCGTAGCACTGCCGGTGGAAGGGAGTGATACCATTGGTCGTACCGGCTTAGCATGAATTGAAGTCGTCGCAGCGCCTCGGACAGAACGGCGGCAGGGGATCGGAACCAGCTACTACATAGGCTACGTAGGCCGGGTTCAGCCGCAGCTGGAGAAGAAATCTAGGGGCCAGCTGTTTTGATCGGTAATTTTCCGTGGTTTCTCCGAACAGTGGCAGGCGAATGCCGGAGCAGTATCCTAACAAATGGGCCACGGACCGCACGCGATCTTTCCTTCTTCTTCCTTGTTTCATCTTCACCCCCGAACACTTACATGCACTACACTACCACACATGATCGGAGCCCGGTCGGGAGCTTAGTGTTAGTCCCGGCTAGACTGGGGGCTGGTTGGAGATACCTTGTTAGACGACCCCCCCCCCCCACCAAGCCTGGTCGGCTCCGGATCCCGGGGGAAAACCACGGCCACCTCTTGCGATTAAAATATGCAATAAAATTACGGGACGAATGACCTTAGCAGTCTACGCGCATATAAACAAATCTATTGATCAACCACTAATCTTTCGCCGTTGCAGTGCATGTGTTCGCAGATTCAGTGAATGCACATTTGGTCTTGTCATGCGAGTTGTACTAGCCCGTACGCTGTTTTGCATGTTTTGACATTCTACGTGTGAATATGCCACATTTGACATTTTAAGTACTTTCTGGCCTTCAATAAATACGATTTAAGTAAAGCAAATTGGACGAGTACGCAGGGAACGCCTACTTTTTTGTTAGAGCTTACACATATCAGTGTTTTACGCTTTAAAACTACATTTTTGACACTGCTTTAATGACTGGGACATGTTCATTTAATTTAGATGTTATCATAAATTATCACTCTCACATATACTTTATTACTTTGTTATTAGAAGTTTTCTCGGTTGTAAGAAAGCGTTCAGCCTATTTTTTATCAGAAATCTATCTCTAATTAATGCATGCACTCACTAACTTCGTTATAAAAATGTGCTAGATTTGAGCACTCGTTGAGCAGTGGTAAGATATCCCTTTACTTCTGAGTTCTGTAATTCGTAACCAACAAACGTTCAAGAGTTTTCGTAGAACCTTCTTTTAGATTTTTCTGTTGCGGTGCCCATCCACTTACGCTGTTCACAGAAACGTGCGTGTCGTCAACTTTATAACAAAGCTTAATGTTTGCGCAAAAGTTACGGTTCACCCTAGTGACTTAGCATTTGTAAGTAACGAGACTGTCGAAGCACAGTTTTTATAAGTTCCCATTTGTACTTTTACGTAGTTAAACTGCCTTGTTACGACGTATTTTCATACTATCCTTGAAAACGACACTATAATCTTCCATTCTGTCGGTGGAGTCCATGAATGTAGATTTCTTGCACTGCGAATCTTGTGCACTTTGCGCTGTCGAGGAGATAATCCGAAATAAATTGCCAGGCTCTGCATTTCGTTCCTTTCTTTCCTTCAAATTCTTGGAATATCTTTCTTGGACCGTAGTATCGTTTATCTGAAACTTCATAACGATCCTGGAAGTTCGCGCAGTGAAGTTAGCTCTGAGTGCAAAGTTCCCCGCTCTAGGAATATGTTGATATACAGGTGCACTTGTAGAGCGCCGCAAGAGTGGATGTTGCGAGCTCAGCGGCCCTGCAGCGAGGTTTCACATGCAATTTCTGGTGTAATTAGGTAATAAACTCTGCACCGGGTACATTATGAAGTTTTTTTTTTCGTCCTTCGCCGTACCATAATTACTATACAACAAAATAGCATGCAGCATGCGTACTTTGCCGAACTATTTATTACACTGCATGCGAAGCGCCGTGCTGCATTGCCAGTTTGCGTCCACTTCCCGTAAATTTGGGGGCACAAAAACGCGAAACAAAAGGAAGAACGCAGCAGCACGCCATGCCGGCCTCCTGTGCGACCCGGAGATTTTTTCGGGAAAAAATACCGTAATGTCCAGCGCCCTGTGTATTCTGGGCGCGCGCATAAAAAGGTGCTGTGATATATCCGCTGGGCGGCCTCCGCCTCCACCTCCGCCACCGCGGACCGCACGAAGGCTCAGGTCGCCCGCTGGGCGCGGGACACGCACCACGCGGAGGCCATCACTGCTGGCATTTCCACTAGGGGACTGCTTTCCCCCCTTTTTTCTTTTCTTTTTTTCTTTCTTTTTTCTTCACTGCTTTTTTCTTTCGATCCTCTTTTCGTTCCAGCTTTTCTCAAATTTGGACTTGCTGTTTCGTTCGCGTCATTCTCTACTGTCGACTGGCAAAGTAATTCGAAATAATTGTTGTCTTCCGTGCCCCTTTTTGGAGATGGTCAGAAATAATAAAAACAAACAGAGTAATACAGATGAAATGTTCAATTATACAATCACAAAATTGTGAATGAAAGTACTTGAAGTTTTAATTTCAATTGAAGAATTTACTTTTATTTGAATTTTTCTCCTCATCGAGGTTTCATCTGCTGTTTAAAACTACTTTGTTTAAATATCACGAATAGAGCAGGTGATTTTCAAACTAGTGTCAGTGATACGTTTGCTTTGTGCCGGCTCAGGATTTGGATTTTTCATAGAACACTGGTTCATTATGGATATTGTATATCGTTTTGTATTTACTTAATAATCTGCCTTGATACTTAAAATATTTCGCTTTGTACTAAGATATCAGTCATGTAAAACACCTCAACCGTTGAGAACAAATACGTTCAGAGAAAAAGTAATAAAACACAAACAACTCTATTACCAAGAATGTTGACTGTCTAGGGAGCTTGGGTGGTTTCCCTGACGTAGAACATAGCTTGTGCTGCCGCCAATTTGAAGAGAATTCTGAAACTACGGAGCGATTTGTGTCCGAACCAGAACTTAGTGTCCACAGTCCAGTCCCGACTGCTCTTGTATGCTTGCCAAATCTCCAATTCGGCGGGGTGGGGCGGGGAGCAGCGGTGACCAGCAGAACGGCTGTTATCTATTCTGTCGTCACCGGGCGTCCCCATACTCACCCTACATTGCCCCAGTTTACATCTCCCCGCTCACTCCTCACTCCCTTGGTATCGCACCTGTTCCGGGTGCGGCCGCCCAGCCTACCACTACCTTCCCCTACTCGCCATGCCCCGCCCAGCTTCCCTTTATCTCACTTGAACCCACCGCGCCTCACACCTCCCTCACTACTCCATCTCGTCCTGCTTCGCTCCGCCTTACCCCAGCTCTATCCGCCCCATCTCTCGTTACAAAAACCCGCCTCGCCCGTTCTCTATGCGCCACCTCGTCTCGCCCCGCGCAGTCCCTCCCCTCCCCTCTCCTTCCCGCGCCACCCCTCTCCTCTCCACCCCCGCCACCCCCGTCTCGCCTCGCCCCGTCCCGCCCTGCCCTGCCCTGCCCCGCCCCGTCCCGCCCCGTCCTGCCCCGTCCCACCCTGCCGACCCGCCGTTCCCGCCCCGCCCCACCCTGCCTCGCCCCGCCTCACCCTGCCTTGCCCCGCCCCACCCTGCCTTGCCCCGCCCCACCCTGCCTTGCCCCGCTCCACCCTGCCCTGTTCTGTCCTGCCCCGTCCCGTTCTGCCTCGCCCCGCCCCGCTCTGCCCCGTCCCTCCTCGCCCCGCCCTGCCCCGTCCCTCCCCGCCCCGCCCTGCCGCGTCCCGCCTTGATCCTCTCCTTTCTGCCCTGCCTCCCACCCTGCTGTGAACACCTGAAAAGCGGTGGCGGCGGGCACCTCGTGCGTCGCAGCGCGGTGGCGCGGGCCGCGCTGGGCCGAGGCGGGTCGGGCCCAGGCCGGGGCAGGGCAGGGCCGGAGCGAGCGAGAGCGTGGCCCCGGGGGCGGAGATAGAAAATGAAAACGAACATGCAATTAATTCTAGTAATTTCCATGACAATGAGGGTAGTTGTATATAGTAGGTGCAAATCCTCGCATCCGATCGCACAAAGGCTAATTGTGAAGGGCCCGGCCTCAACATTTGAGGCGGCGACGGCGCTGGCGGCGGCGCTGGCGGCGGCCGGCGGGCTGCGAGTTCACGGTGTCTGCGCTGGAATAATGGGGGCGCTGCGAGCGGTGGCGGTCACGTGGGTGCTCCGGGGCGGGCGGCGAGGGGGAGCTATGTGGACTCGCTTGCCGCCGGCGTTACCTTGTCCTGCATCCACTGGCCAACTCCTAGTTTTTGTTCGCGCAGGTTGTGTTTAGGCTTGTGTGTGATGTTAATCATATTCGAAGTGGTATGCTCCATACGTAATCTTTGACTCTTCTCTCACAAGGGTACGTTGCTACTATACATCAAATCACATTACGGAAATTTTCCTATAAGGAATCCATCCTTTTAAATTTAGTCATTTCTCCTACCATTTTTGGAATACAGTCTCGATATTCAGTTTAGAGTGGAGAAACAATATCTGGCTCACCTAGATCATAGTTATTGTACACTTCACTGTTTTATATCATTCTTCACTGTTTATTGTTTTATATTTTATTGTGTCATTTGTGAATATAGTCAGTTAATTTCTTGACAATGTAGCGATTCTGTTGAAGTCAACTTACAGGCTTCCGTGACTCGATTCATGTATAAGCTGCCGACTTTCTTGGCGAAGCCGTGTTTTAAAAACATAATTTCTTTCTTGGCTTTCTTGAGGGCTAAAATGACGTTTTTCAGATAAATATGAGCAGGTGGAAGTAGGTAGTGGATAGAAAGAAATAGACGTCCATTTGGATGAAATGGAGTAAATATGAAAACTGACAGAAGGGTGGTTTTATGTGGTGATGTTCCACATCCGTTCTACTGTATTAGTCAGCGCTGAGCTCGATAGTCTTAATAATTGTTAATGTGATTATAAATAACCTCAATTTAAATGTCGACAGACAAATCCGAGCATACTCGGGTCTGGGATAAAAACGGGATTTAATTATTGGAAATTGCATTAAAAATTATTGGCGTTCATGCATAATTTCTAATCTTTTTTTTTTTTGTGGCTGTCAGACTCCTGGGGAGTTACAAACATCAAGTTGAAGCAAAACAGCGATTATATCTATTGTTATTTATGCAGTAATTGATAAATTGGAATGAGCCCAAGTTAAACATATACGAGGGAAAGGAGTCAAATTGAACTTATAGAAATAAAAGGTAGATTTTAAGGAAGCGAAAGTTATGAACAGTGAAAGATACATTTTGAAGGGAAACTGAAAAGGTCTGGTGAAAGCAATTGCATTATAGTATTTAATATCAGAAAACGAAGTTCTTACTGTGCTTACTGATTTATTTCTTGTGTTCGGTGAACGTAACGTTCGGCAGTGCCATCATTTCACTTCACGTCGTTCAACGTTTCTTTCGGAGGTCGAGGATTGCTCTCTCTCTCTCTCTCTCTCTCTCTCTCTCTCTCTCTCTCTCTCTCTCTCTCTCTCTCTCTCTCTCTCTCTCTCGCGATTCCCTTTCTGAGACATTGTTCTCGCAAGGCCATGCGCGCGGAGCCCCAGGCCCGTCACAACAACGTTCCCCAAACGTCACAACACGAGTGTTCATCCTCTCCGCGCTAGTTATTTGCGGCGGCTCTGAGTTATTGCTCAATTAAGAGGAGTTTGCTCCGACATTACGTCGGGGCGCGGGCCGTAAGGCGTGCGTGGCTTCCACCTGGCCGTTGCGTCGCGCGGCGGCCGCGCCGGGGATGAAGTAAAGGTCGTAAACGGATCGTAAAGCGCGAGGTAATGTGACATGTTGACTGCCCTCGGGATCCAGCCACCCTAAACAACTCTCGCATTTTGGCGGCGGCGGCGGCGCATTGTCGCGCGTCGGGGGCAGGCCGGCGCGCGGGGCGGGGAGTGGGTGAGGCGGGGGCGGGGAGCGGCTCGCCAGAGCCCCGAAGTCCGCGCTGGATATTGCTTTGTACGGAGAACAATACCGGCCGGGCGTTATTCCCTGGGCTGTGAATGGAGAGCTTCCTCGTCGATAGGCCGATGGGCGGACCCCCCGCCGGCCGGTGACTCCGATGCGCGTGCGTCGGGGCGGGGCCGCGCCGGGCGACGAGGCTGCCGTGTGAGGAGCAGTCGACGGCGCAAGCCGTGGCGGAGCCGCCTCGATGCGGAGGCGTTTCACGTTCGGCAGGCGATGTCCGTCAAGCAGTCGACTCGCAAGTACAATGGATGACTTAACTGGATCGGCGATCTGAGAAAGGTGGACTGACAGTTCTGAAGAAAATACCTGATCTTGGTTCATTGTTTACATATGCATAACAGTTGATTATGTCCAAATATATCTGATTGCCCGTGCTTTCATAGTAGTCGTACAATATGCTTTTCATAATAGTCTAGCCATGCTGTCCAGATAGCCGTCTACTCTTGTTCCGGTCGGTATATGCTGAATGCCCGGCGTTGCTGTTAGGTTGAACCGGTATCGTTCTATGAATGTTACCATCATGCAAAGGTGGTACATCAAGAGAGCTGCTTTTGTGGACTACAATGTGAGCTTTGGAGGACGATAATCTATTGTTCTCGAATATCTTATCGGTAGTGTAAGCTCTGTCTTCCAGTATTAAAGGGGTATTTTGGAAGTAAAAATAACTATGACTACGTATGCTTTTTTTTGAAAACTTGAAGGTGCAAATTCAATATTATTTCTAAGAATACACTTTAAATAACAGTTGTAAGTATCACACGTTTTATATTAAGGATAATTTTTTTGTTATGACACAACGAAATTAAGTGAATAAATTATTAACATTTTCTAAAACTTGCAGAATTTTTTAAAGTAAGTAAAATGAGCATATTGAAACTCAAAGCAGTTGAGTACTGAGAAGCCTTTCTTGGCAGTTGAGAGACAATATAATATTGTCGTGGACATGGTCAAGGTACGTGTTCGAAATTCGTAAAAGATTTGGTGAGATATATTTTTATACATTTCTATCGTGTTATCACAGAAGGCTGTTCACAGATCTTTAATGTTTAAAGAAACCCATACATTTTTTTGTCTTGGCTAGTTAAAAATTTAGTTCAATGAACAATAAATAGCAAATTATTTCATGGAAGAACGTCAGTATTGAACGTAATGCAATGATTAATACTGGAGCGTGAAATGAAACAAATGACCGTATCTTTTAGAACATTGCAATGTATGTACTTCACCGAAAACAAGACTCTTAAAAGTCTCTTCTCTGATTATCTATGAGAATCCCTTCTTGTTGGAGATTTTTTATGATAATTTCCTAAGTGAGACTTTTAACAATCAGGAATTATAATACACTCAACATTCCACTTCATTTTATTCCAATCATTCCATTCCTTAAAGCACAGGCGTTTGCCATTCTGAAAGGAGAGTGACATATTGCTCGAATAAAATGCGCGTCAAATCAGTTCACTGTGCTCTCGACCCGACGAAGACCCGATCAAAGGGACTGAAAGCATTTGTGGCGTCCTGTACTACACAGTTGGCCCCCATCAAGGGTCCGTATGAAGCGCGGTGTCCTCCGCGGCGTGGGCTGGCGTGACCGCCCTCGTCGTCGTCGCCGCCGCCGCCGCCTGCGACGTCGTCGCCGCGGCCGCCGCCATCCGTCGCCGCCGCGCGTTATATACGAGCGCTCGCCGCGGAGGCGCGCCGCGATATCTCAGACGGCGACAGAGACGGATCCGCGCCGCGCCGGTCCCCGCGCCACCTGCCGCCCCGCCCCCGCCCCCGCCCCGCCACTCCCCGCTCACTCCCGCTCCACGGCTCGCCTCGCGCCGCGGCGCTTCGTTTCTCGCCGTCCTCGCCCCCTCCCCGCGCCCCCTTCGCGCCTTCTTATTGTCCCGCTCGGCGACCGGCAGTGGACAGTCGCTAATAACACTGCTCCAGACGCTGAGCCCCCTTTTCTGGAATAGTGCGTTCTCTCGACCGTCCTTTTCTGATGCTGGGCAACATATTCTTCAAGAAGATACTGGATTTGATGTGTACGCCTTGGCGGGCAGTGTGTTGACATCGTCTCAGATTTATTCTATAACATGATTATCTTTGGGTTATATTGGTTTGTGGTGGTTCATTTATGTTTAAGACATCGCAAGTCTAGAAGCAAGAAATGTTTATTTGGCCATTCGCTTTTTAAATTCACATTTCGAAAATTTATTTGTACCGTTTTAAATTAACACATTACCTATTTCTTAATCAATTGTTTTGAGGAAGTTTTATCAATCATGAAGACATCTGAGAAAGGACACAAATAAGCATCAGAATCGTGAATTTTAAAAAACCTAGGTTTAAAAACTATTAATTTCTATTTTTTGTGATTTTCGATTGTCTTAAATATAAATGGACCATCACAATCCAATCACCGTCTCAGATGTGCTTTACTTGGGGATCGAGTCCGGCGTGGAACTGCAACGCGGGAGAGTAACGAATTAATTAACTGTGCACTTTAAAGACTAAAACTCTGGAACTAGAACTAAGTATTCACCAATGGAAAAAACTTTCCGCAGATCATTTCGAGTGGCAAGAATTTGTTAGGTATTCATACGACTTTTTCTGCACTGATTGCGGTGGTGTCATTCCGAAAATTAGTTGCGTTTGCGAATAGAAAATGGATCAATTTAATATCATAAATCTCTTCATTTAAAAATGAGGCCATATAAATTATTTTCATTGTATTTATGTTTTGTATATTACATGATGATTTTGCCGTTTATTTTATTCCATGATATTCAGATTGATATACCTACTAGTTCCCTGTCGTTAATATTTTTTTGTTCGTATTCCCGCTCTCCCTGCAATTCAGTTCAGTATTTTATCCGTTTCTAATCACCTTCCCCTCCCTGCGTGCCCCTCTTGCAGTCGTCCCTGCCCTCGCCGCCACGCCGCAGCCATCTCAAGTCACCATGCCATCGCCACCGTCACTGCCGACACCACCACCGTCAATATTAACTACCACCATCCCTATTACCGACATCCTCACCATTACATCCATCATCACCATCATATTCTCCGCCCGGGCTCTTCCGCTGCCACCGGCCCTAACTCCTCTGCCTTTCGCGTCACGCTTTTCTCATGCTATCGCCATCGTCATTGCCGACACCACCTTCGGCAATGCCAACTGCCAACGTCACTTATCACCACTTTCTCCACCACATCCACCATCACCATCATCTTCACCGCCTCTGCCTCTGCCACCGCCTCCACCGCCGCCGTCGCCGCCGCCGCCTTTCGCGTCACGCCCCGGCCGCGTGCTTGTTTAGCGCGGGCGACGATGGGGCGGGAAGGTCGGCGCGGCGATACGGGCAAATTAAATAAGCCTCGTTGGCGCGTTGCCGCGGCTCCTCCCGCCCGGCCTCCCCCGCCCCGCTCCGCCACGCTCCGCCCCCTCGCTGCAGACCTGCCACTTTCTTTCGCTCGGCGCCCTGGGCGCGCGCCGTGGGCCCCGCGCGACGCGACGCGACACGGCGATTAGTTTGAGGCACTGAGCGAATGGCCGCGGCACGAAGGCAGCGCTAACGGACGCGAGCGAATAGACTTTGGGAAAAGGAGATCCGGAAAATTAAAAAGACAGCGGGTGGCGAGACGAACAATTCGCCGTCAAGTTTATACCTAAATTTAAAATATTTGCGAATAGTAAGTAATTTTAGGAATTGTAAATTAGTTAAAAGTTTGTGGTACTGAGCAGAATTAATGAAGCGTTTCTTTAAAAATTGATAGTTATAAGAACAAGTGAGAAAATGTCAACTTGTTTGATATTAAAGTGTAAGATAAATTTTTGATTCGTTTTTATAAAGGAAATTTTAGTTTTCCACAAATGCGTACATCGCGTGTGTACAGTTGCTGCGGGTGGTGAGCGATGCGCAAGAAATCAGAAAGAAAATTACTAGAAAAAATACGAAATAATAATGTACGGAAAAACTGAAATTGGCGTTTTTCGTGGACGTGTTAAAATGATAAACTGATGACGGTGTAATTGCTCGAAGTAAATGTAGTAGATCACACACTTTTGACTTCACTTTAAATTCAGAAAGTTTTTCTCCATAAAAAATATATTACTTCGTTCCATCGACGACGGGAATAAACGTGAAATTTGCTGATCGACATATTCCCATCATTCGCCGCAAATCTATTGTTGCAGCACGTAGGAATAGGTGCATAAACCAAACTGAAACATAAACTATATTTAGTGTATCCTTAAAGTTGAAAGAATGAAATTTACTTTTAGAGGTTTCTCAATTGGAAGGAAGAATATTATTGCACATAAAACCACAAAAAATATAACTGAATTTAAAAGGAGATAAAAACAAATGCAGATTGCATTTAACAGTGTTTGTAGATATGACATTTTATTTCAGTGGTGAATTAGTCTGATGATATATTTATTTTTTTATTATTTATTTAATAGGTAATTATTACAAACAAATTAGATTACTTGTTCCTATGTGGCTAGGCCGAAGACTTTTAAGCCATTACAATACCTACATCCTTTCGCGTTCTAATCTTTCGAATTCTGGTATTCACCCCAAATGGTCTCTCCATCGCATCAAAGCCGCGGAAAAGAGACCATAAGGTACGGCTCAGGAAAAAACCCCTGAAGGGGAAAAACCTGCCGTCAGAAGCCGAGTACATTCTAATCTAACCGACGTTTATTTTAACTATTTATTTTCTGGCGCGGGCGTCCCGCCGTCTCCTTCCAGTGCTTGGCCTCCTCAGCATCTGAAATCAAACGGCGCCACAGAAGATCGTACGCACCAACGCCTCTGCCCTTACATTTTCGATCCCCCCTTCCCTTTACCCCCTAATGTGCTTATTACTATGCCAGTTTTATTTTATTTATTATATTGACATGTTATTTACCAATTGACTACGACTTATGACTTATTTCTTAACTGTTTACTAACTTAAATAGTTGCGCGAGAGTTCGATGACGGGGCGGCTGCGAGCGCGGGCGGCGTGCGGGTGGCGTTGTGGGCGGTCGGGCGGGTGGCCGCGCGGACCGCTGCGCCCCCTGATCCCCGGCGCTGAGCCGCAGTCCAACAGGCGGCTGAGCTCCACGTGTATCAGATTATGGCGGCCCACCTGAGCTAGACGGTCGGCGAGGCTGGCCGAGGACGGACGACGCGGCGCGGCGCGGGCGCCCGCCACCGCTGCAGGGACAATCCGATGCGAGGACGGACGCCAGGTCGATGAGGGCGGCGCAATGCTTCGAGTGCCTCGTGTTCCTCTGCTGAGCGACTGCCAGAGACCGTTGATAAGTTAAGGCGGCGTGAGCGTTGGACACGTGAACTTTATATGACGTTGTTCAAAGCCCCCGACATGGTCTGAAAAGTGCTTAATGATCGTGATAACTCTTCCCGGAGGGTCCTTATTGCTCTCAGAGCATTTTCTGTCTTGAACGTGTGGAGCACGTTAGGTCGTTGTTATTAACTTTTTGAAACGGGAGAGGCGCATCGCATCGTTGAAGAGTTCAAAGGGGGCAAGGGAGTTCATAATATTACGTTGAGATCATATGTGGAACTACAAAGGCTCTTTACAGAAAATTATTTTGCGAGTAGGTGACTTAAAACAAGCTGCTTTTGAACTGTAGATTGCGGATTCTGCTTGGGTTTTCTGGATCGACAAACGATATTTACTTGCCATGGAAACGACCTATCAAGCAGAATGACCTTCTTCCCTAACTTGAGAGACTTTAATCATCGCCGTAGTCCTTTCTCGAAAGAATATTACTAACTAACCATGTCTGTGTGAATTGATCCATGTATTCACTCGTAAGAGTTACCATAGACTAAAATTTAAAAAAAGTTCGTTTGAGATGCAGTATATTCACAACTGACATCAAATTTATTCACCACTGGCTCATTTTCTTTCAATGTTTGCATTTTAGATTGAATAATGCACACATACCGTAGTTTTCTCATTATTTAAGATTTTAATATCTTCATTTGTACTACATCAAGCATTTTTGGCGCCTGTATTTTCCACAAGTAATGGAAAGTTTTTCAAAAATTGAATGTTCCAAAAAATAACAATTTCATGAATGAATAGCGAAACATCGATTTCTCTTTTTGCCATTCCATGTCGTAAGAAGAAATCACATTTGAAGAGAACCGAGCACTGTTGTGAACTAAAAATTATGATCGATGAAATACTTCTCTATTAATGTTTATATACGCAATGATCGGTTAGAATGGAATATGATATGGGGAATTTCCTGTGAGGATCTACAGTGACTTCGTTTCGTTCATTTTCTGTCTCACATGGGGCGACTGGGTTTCGATCAGAACATTGCTCGAGGCGGACTGCCCCAGTCGCCCAATGCGCATCCCGATCTCTCCTCTCCCCCCCCCTCCCCCTCCCCCACGCCCGTCCCGCCACCGCCGCCACCGCGCCGTGCCGCTTCGGAACCTCTTATTATGACGTGTGTGGCGGCCGGGGTTGTTTGTAATGTAATTACGGGTGCGGTGAAGTGATGTACGGCGCTCGGCGCGGCCGCGTGCCCCAGCGGGGGCCCGCGCCGCCCCCCTCGCCGCTCCGCCCCCGCCAATGGCGCCACCGCACCCCTCGCGCGCCTGGGAATCATTACGATTGTATGTGGTAGCATGCAATCAACATAACTTACCCCAGAAATAACAGTTACTACTCTTTTTTTTTCTCTGACCCTTCCTGTTCCCGCGATGAAAAACACTGGCGCGCTCGTTCTGGGCGAGGGAGAGGAAGCCTTTTTTTTTTCTTCCCGCGATTCATTTCGTGTGATGGCTCGTCGACTGTCGAGATTTCTTGTAATTCTTTGATAAAGCCGTCTTATGCACTCGCGCACCCGCCCGCGGCGGCACTTCCCAATTTAAGGGGGAGAATATTTTCTCCGTTTGGGAAGGAGCTTTTAAAGAATATCGCGCACTATATTTGCTGGGCGTTAGGGGCGACACGCACTGCGCCGTTGCAGGTGGAGTTACGCGTGCGCCCGCCCGGGGAGATATTGTGTTTGTAATAAAGACCATCTGCTCTCTGACGAATGCCTGCTGGTTACTGGTGAGAAGTCCCCTGCCGCCTCGTAGCCCCGTGCTGTTCTTAGCATCTTTCATCTCACTTTGGGAATTTGAGAAGGGTTGGCGAAGTCATTTATCATACGTTTCGTATAGCAGTTGTGCAGTATAGTATGAGATTATTTATTTTTTCTAAAATTGCAGTTTGTGACTTGTTTCGTAACTAGTTTGAAGTTGTCATTCATTATGTCACGTTAAACTGTAAAGACATGTATTATAACGACACTTTTTAAAAGCTTGTGAATGTCTTCAATTATCGTCATTCCTATACCACGACGCATTCTGTCACTTCTGTGTCTTATTATGTCACGTTCAGCTGTTAAGGCATGTATTGTAGTGATACTTTTCTAAATAATGTGTATCTCCTCAATTCTAATCATTAGTTCACCTTGACTCGTTCTGTGACTACTTATCTATTTTGGTGACACCTAAAAAGAATTAATTAAATGAAATATTCCGCACTTCAATTATTTTATCTCTTAATGTGGTTATCTTTGTTGCACTGTAGATTATTTAACCGGCAACGCCTGTGGCTTTTCGTGCAATTGCATCCGGGAGCGCAGTATCCAAACGCTGCTACTGCTGCGCCCTCTGCCCGCCCCGCCCCGCCGCCGGCGGCGCCACCGTCGCGCGACGCTCCTTTCATTTGGGAGCCCGGAGCGGCGCACCCAAAAGGTCTTCGGCGCCTCCTTAACGTGCCCTCGCGCCCGAGTGGTTTCCGTAGCGTGGGCCTCCGATCCCGAAAGAGAACCTCTTTGGTCGCGACGATTTTTTTTCTCTCTCTCCCCCTCCTTCCGCTTCCCAGCGCGCGGCGCAGCGCGGTGCAGAGGTCCGGGGGAGGGGAAGGGGTGGGGTGGGGGGTTGAGTTCGTCGCGGGGGGAGGCGCCGTGTTTACTCCGCGCGGCGCTGCAAGAGAAGAGGAGGGCGTCGCGACGGGGAGGGCGAGCGAGGCGCTGAAGTGGGGAGGGGCGGGGCGGGGAAGGAAGAGACCTTCCTCTACACGGAGTGTGCGGTTGCGGGGCTTGAGGAGGCTGTAATCAGCTTGGAGCGTGCCCAACGACGATTGCCTGGGCGCTAATCCCTCCCCCCCAGCCCCGCCCCCGCCCCCGCGCCGCGCTCCGCCCCGCCCCGCCCGCGCCGCGCCGCCGCCCTCGTGTCGCCCCGCGCGGGCGCCTCCGCCGCAAGAGACAGCAGCTTAGACGCGGAGGCGGCGCTGCGGTGGCGACATGATTGGAACGTACCGTCGGGAACCGGAGTTGTGGGAACGCGTGCTTCGAACACAAGCCGCCCCCCCGGGGCGCGGAAACCCTGCGGAGTTGCCGCCTCCGCCCCGCCCCCTTCGCAACTCTTCTCTTTGGCCGCCCCCGCCACGCGCAGCCCCCGTTCTCCCGCCGCGTCCCGCCCCGTGTCGCTGTTGTTCTTGTTGCTTATGTATGCTTGTAAACTCGGTCCCCCGCCCCGCCTACACGCCTCGCTCGGGCGGCGCGGCGCGGCGCGAGGGGCGGAGGCCGGGGAGATTAAGGAATGCTCCTTAAAGCACTGAGCGCCTCGAATGATTTGCATTCATTAAGGCGCATTATGCAGCGGATCGATCGTCCCGCGCGTGCGGGGAGGCGCCCTGTCGCCCGCCTGCGGCCCGCAAGATCGGCCTTGCGGGCGCCACCCCGCGGAGGTCACTTCGTCCGCCAATTCTGGATTCACGCGGGACAAACGAACCTCTCATTCCATCGAATTAAGTGTGTGGCAATAAACCTTTTTCACGTTTTCCCTCTGTAACTGTTACTAATTCTTTCTTTAAAGAACTATGGATCCGTTTAATTGAATACTATGGAAAGTAAAAGACAAACATTTGATGATGAACGTACCTTTGGTTAGGCCGCATCGCATCGTTCGTGCTCGTGAAGTAAAACTTTTCAAATTCTGCCACTAGACATGCACATTTGGGAATTATGACTGTTGATTTATTTAATTTTAACTGGGAGGATTCATCAATAAAATTGCAAACCACTGGTGCCTTTCTATTTCCGAAGGATACTTAATAGTGTAAACGTAAATTCTTGGCGGTTTCTTTTCTTCAATTCAGAATAATGAAATATTAAGAGAAATTGTTTCGTTGACGTTTCAATTTTTGGTTCTCTTTTATGCTTATAAATTTACCACACTGTTCAATTCTAAAGATGTCTTGATATCGTTTTATACAATTAATTAATGTGCAATTCTTTATCCTTTGACAATCTTCGCAATTTTTTGTACATTATATAATAAATCCTAAGGTTGATCTCCCAATTTACGACGACAAAAGTTGATTTATGTTGCGCTATACATCTCGGAGGTATCAGATCCACCCGCTATCGGGTAGTCTAACCGCAGGAAGCAAATCAATCGGAAACGTCATTGGGAGAGGGGGCCGGGTTTAATTTTGCGTATGAATCATAGCGCAGCGGCCGCAGCATCTTTGAAATTAATTCCAGGAAAAAAAAAGCGCCCGCGGCGATCCCTTATTGCGCTCGGGGCGAGAGGCGTTCACTCACCCCGCCCCCGCCGCCGCCCTCCTCGCCTCGTAATATCGCCGCTCCCCTCTGCGAGGGCCCCGCGGCGCATGTGCCATCTTCTTTAACGCGTCCTCTTTTAAAAACATAATTCTATTATTGCTAGTTTAATTATAACTAACAACGTTACACAGAAGGATAATAAAAAAGTTGGCAGAAATTTGATTCTACGGCGGACCAGGAATTCTAAGCAGGGCACACCGCGGCTGTTTTTTTTTCCCTCTCTTTCTCTCTTTCGTCCGGTCGTTCCCGCCGTTCCGCTTCTCCGTCCTTGTGCCCCTCGTGGGCGGCGCGGTGGCTGCATGCCGCGTCCTTTCCCGGTCGGTGGCTGCTAGCCGCAGGGAGAAGGCGGAGGCATACGCGTGTGTGTAGGCCGGTATCCGTGTGAGGGTGGATGTGCGGAGATGAGATGCCGGCATGTAGAGGTAGGACGACGAGGAACCTTCGAGGCGGTTAAGTGAGAAATCACCGGCGAACGGGAAACACGGGTATGCAGGAATTGCGAAGGGCTGGAGGCGTTAAAGGACATCCAGGAGGAGAGGGCGGGGAGAAAGAAGAGTGGGGGACGGAGGACGTCGCGCGATGACAACCGCGCGAGGGGCAGACGTCCGAAGCCGGGTGCGTCATTTAATTAGGCCGCTCCTGCGGGACAAAGGTTCGCGCGGAAGGCCCGGGCCGGCGCGGCGTATTAGCAAGAATTTGCGGCCTCGCGAATCCTCAATCAGGTTACGCGGGCGGCGGGCGCGTTGTTCGCTGCGGGACTCTGTCCGAGCGGCCGCCGTCACCAAGGAGCGGGCAGCGCGCTGCCGCCCGCCGTGTTTGCTCGAGACGAGAGGGGAAGGCAGGTTTGTTCGCGGCGAACGCCCGCGTTGGGACTCCAAATTGCCGGTTACGGTGGTCATCCAGTAGTTTCAGTGCATTTCGTATTCGTTTCGAATGCAGTTGTATTGTAATATCATAATCCCAATTGCAAATACGTTTGTTACTTTGTGATGGTAATCAACATTGTGTTCGAAGCTGCATTAGGAAATATAAATAATTGTTTCTAGCTGTCTTGGATGAGAATACGTTTAGTGTATCTCATTAGAGCGTACTCGTTCTCTGTTGGGTGAGAGTACAATTCTCGTATCCTTTGTGTGTGACGATCTATCATCTGTAATATTATGAGAAGCCGGTACATTTACGAATAGTGAAGCGAGGAGAACTTATGTTGATTATTTAGGAGACATTACAAGTCTTAAAAGAGTAATTACAATTATAGGAAGTACAAAAAAAAAAGAAACAATACTCAAACGTGCTACTAGATTGTGTGGAACTTTCATTCAGCTTCGAATTATCACTGCCTCCTGGAATAACATACACCCAAGGAAAATATGAAAGACAATTGAAGTGCACAGTAGAACAATTGGCTATCGCACTTAGACATAGCTCTAAGAGAATGAACGTTTCACCTGAACTTCCCTCGTATAACTCAGAACTTTAAAACTGAGTTCACTTGAATATAAGTGCATGCTGGTTTTAAGTAACATATTACACTAAAAGGATAAATTTTGAAGTACTGAAACTAATTTCACAAAAAAATATGGAATATCCCCTTGTACGTCTGAGCCCTACAATTGGTGCACAAAATGATTTCATCTATAGTTCAATTTTATGGTAACTTCAAAAAACAATGATGCCAAAACTACTTACAGGAGCATTCATTAAAAACTCAATTTTTGAATTTTATGAAGTTGAATTTTTCATTTCTTGGGATTCCATGGAAGTTTTTTAAATGGAAGACGTAGAATATAGGTTAGCAACGGGATTCGTCAGTTACGAATGGGTTGATCACACGATTGTATTCATTAAAATATTTTTCCTGTGTGATTTCAGCTGAAACGTCCCACATAGTTTTCATAAAATATTCTTTCTACTCTTCATCATCAACTTTTAGCATCTAGCCATTACTATTAGTATTTTCTTTCTTCACAAAATTCTTGAAATTACTTGCATGCACTTTTTGTGCTGTTTTTTGGCACTGAATTAGTAATTGATATAATGTAAGGGTTTGAAACTGCCAAAACGACTCAATTTAATATTACATTGATGCTCACAAGCTATTATGGACGTATAATAATTGCTATCGATAACAACAAAAAGGTAATTAAAGTGATTACTGCCGGGGGAAAATGGATCATCAAATGGCGATACACATCTGCTATCGATTGAATTAGAATATATTCTTGGTTACAATTGGTTAATTACGACACGGACAGACTTGAGTAAAATAGTGCTACAAAGCTAATAAAAATGCTTGAGATTAGGAAGAACAGTCTTTCAAGATGAAACCACGTAAACTTATAAGAAAATGCATAATGAAAGCGTGTGGTGTTTTCACACAACGCTCCTCTGAGTGGGTCGTGTGTGTGTGCGCACGCGTGAGGGCATGCGGGCCCGCGTTCTTGGTTACAATTGGTTAATTACGACACGGACAGACATGAGTAAAATAGTGCTACAAAGCTAATAAAAATGCTTGAGATTAGGAAGAACAGTCTTCCAAGATGAAAACACGTAAACTTATAAGAAGATGCATAATGAAAGCGTGTGGTGTTTTCACACAACGCTCCTCTGAGTGGGTCGTGTGTGTGTGTGTGTGTGTGCATGCGGGCCCGCGTGTGATTGCGTGTGAGTGCGCGCCCGGCCCTGGCTTATCCCGGCGGCGCGGCCCCGAGCACGCCCGCGTCTCCGCCCTGGGGCGCCGTGCGGCGGAGGGTCGACGGCGCGCTAGCAACGGCGGAGGTGGAAGCGCTAGAGACGGGGAGAGAGGGGCGGCGGCGGCGGCGGCGGCTGCCTTTTCCTTCATCGACTCCTCCGGCGGCGCTGCCATGGTAACAGGCGCTACAGCAGCTCATCTCGCGAGACAGATCATCTCGAGCCCCTAGCCCAAATAACGCCGGCGCGGCGCGGCGACGGGGTCGGCGGCGCGGGGGCTTGAGCGGGCTTTCAGGGGTCGCGCGCCCCTCGCTGCCCCACGCGACGCTGCCGGCGGTGTCCCAGCCGCGCCGCGCCACGCCTGCACAGCCGCGCCTCGCCGGCTTTCTTTCGGCGTCTCCGCTTCTCAAATTATGCCGACACAGTCGCACTATTTACTGGTGTTGCCCTGCTTTTCTCTTGACGGATTGGCTGTCCCCTTCACTACATTCGTATTACTCGAATCGTCATTCTCTCCGTTACACCCCATCTTCGCATTTCAGGTGTTCAAACAACAAGAACAAAATTTTGATGTTTCTTCTTCTTCTTCTTCTTCTTCTTCTTCTTCTTCTTCTTCTTCTTCTTCTTCTTCTTCTTCTTCTTCTTCTTCTTCTTCTGCACTTCAAGGATTAGGTGGCTGCCTGTTCCGTCTTCACATATCAAACCATTTTCTGCGTGGTCTTTATACACCACTTCTTCCTGTTTGGTTGTACTGCATCTCTTGTTTAGGTAGCCTATTGTGCTCCATTTAAAAAAAAAGTTTTTCCAGTCGTGTTTGTATAGTTGTATACAATCATTTAGACCAAATATATTTAATTATTTTATTATATGTTTCTGATGTTTCAAAAATGACTTATTGTGAGTCGTCCTGGGTGGCCGAGGTAGCTAGAGTGTGTGCCGTCTTAAGAGTCTCGCTCTGAATTTGAGGGTGTTTACGTCTCGCCGTGAGTATGGTTGTTTGTCCCAGGTCTTTCATGTAAGTGTGTTGTCGCTGAAGGCCGTGTGAGTCTGCTGACCACAGACCAAGTAGCCTGCCAGTGTGCCTACTATAAAAGGTTAATGTGTTCCTGTGAGGGACATAGTAGTAGGAACCCGGTGCAGATAGTCGAAGTCGACATACCCTAAAGCTTGAAAACTCCCGGGGAAGAAAACAAATTGAATTATTGAAGAATACAAAATGAGACGTTCATTCCAGATACTCCTGCTCTGTCAACACCAAATGATAGTCGGGTATCTTTTATGAGCTAGTCCCAATCTTTATTGCCATCTCTAATCTGCGGACGCGGTGACCCATTTGGACTTGCGCCGTCTTTGCCGCCGTCTTCATGCGACGTCTTCCGTCTCTTTCGTTATTCCGACCGCCTCCACTTGTACCCTTTCTTCTGCAGCGATACTCCCCATTGTCTCCGACCGTCACCTCCTTCGGTATTGCGCCCACGTTTGCGGGCTGCTCGCGGCGCGCCCGGCCACCGCTCGTGGCGCGCTCTGGCGTTCGGGCGGCGCGACTCTTCGTTGGTCGCGAGCGCCGTCGTCATCGCCGCCTCTCACTCACGCGCAGACCCCGCCCCGCCCCCGCCGCCGCCGCATCTTTACGGCCTCAATCTTCCACTATCACCTACCCCCAGCTGCGCGCGGGCCCAGCTGCAGCCGAAGCCGCCGCCGCCGTCAATGCTGCTGCGGTCGCAGTCCGCCCCCGCGGCGGCGGGGGGCGGGCGCGCGGAGGCCAGGGGTGTGATGACGTTGGTACTCCTGCCGCCCCGCAGCTCCGTCACACCGGGAATTAACTGATTTCTCGGGCTTTATTTGCACCCGTTAGGTCCCTGACAATGACTTATTTCTTGCTCTCTTTTTTCTGATACAGGTGATTTTCTGATACTCATCCTGTATGCTCCAGCCGTGCTGTATACTTTGCGTTTTCCACCACACTTAATGCAGTTAGTGTGACTCGCAGATGTGTGCATTAGTCTGTTCGTCAAAGAAATGGTGCAGCAATTAAAATAAAAAAAATTGTGATACGGAATTGTGTTGTCTATCGCACTTAATGTACCCAGTGAGACTCGAAAATTGTACATTAGTATGTTCGTCAAAGAAATGGTGCAGCATTTAAGAGAATAAAATTGTAATCTGGGCTGTCCGAGTGATGCCTCGTCGAAGGCTGAGGTGCCGACGTTTCGTCCAACATATCTTGGTCTTCTTCAGGGCTATAGTGCACTGCAACCATGAGGAATGTTCGTCGAAACGTCGGCACCACAGCCTTCGTCGGGCTTCACCCGGACAGCCCAGATCATAACTCTGGCCGCGGAAGCCTACGGTATTAAATAATAAAATTGTATTGTTGTGTCGGTTTGAGCTTCACCATTTACTTGAAATTATTGAGTGACAATTCATCATGAAATTATATAAAGATATTCTGTGTTAATAATGAATTATTACTTGCGAATATCTGAAGTAGGAGGCTAAATGATACGACTTAAATTCTATTCCTATGTCTTGTGATATGTAAATATTTAAAAAGGGATCGGAAGTTTTATAACTCGATTTTCTATTCCTCTGCAGCTCTTTTTTGGAATAACTTTTTTTGCGGATATCCTGTTTTGTTTTATGCATATGTTCAGCTTCAGTTCTGACGAGCTTTTGTTTTATTTCGTCCTTTTTTGTCTATCATTATCGGCGGGAAAATCGCTTGTCTAGGGCGGATGAATTTTTTTGGGCTAACGGGCGATGCGTCTGGTGTAATCGCGTTGTCCCTTTGACGAAGAGCGATGCCGGGCGCAGTCGCGCTGTTGAGCGCACAATCGCCTGCAAGTGTTGCGGATGAAAGGATATGGGGCGCAAACAATAGTATCACAGGCTCAAACATTAATCGCGGCGTGCTTTGCCATTGAAGGATATTTTTGAATTGAAAACCACCTGTGGTGTTACGTCCGTAACGCGCTAGCGGGCGGGGGACGGCCGGGGAGGGGGGCGGAGGGTGTGGAAAAGGGGACGGGGACGGGGGGTGGGGAGAAATGAAGTGGCGGGGGCGCTGGCAGGGAAGCGGAGTGGACGCGTTTGTTTTATTTGACGGGGCGACAAAAGAACGGCTGGCTGATGGCACATCTCTTGAAGCGACCGATAATGGGAGGCGCTGTGATATTTGCTGTAATTAAGGGTGATGTTAAAAAGGGATGCTGTCCGGGTATCTGGGTACGCCGATGCGTCGGGGTTCGCGGGGGCTACCGGCGCCGCTGTTTGACCCGGCGCGGCGCGGCGCGGCGGATCTTCTCTCCCGGAGGTCGTAATTGTTAGTTATGTCGACAGGCCGGGCAAGGAGAGGCGCGGCCGTGGCGGAGTCGATGTGAGTGCGGCCAGATTGTTTTCGGGGCGAGGGTGGCGTCGCAGGGAGGGTCGTATTGAGGGCCAGTATCGTGATTCACGAGATGACCGGCGGTGTGATGCGGTCCGCCGTAATCATCTACAGTGGCGACTTCTGCCAAATTGCCGGGCATTTCTTCTGCGACCTCAATGGCAGTCTTCGGGGGATAATGGGGCATAGCTCATATTGTTTATTGGACGTTTGCGTGTGATGGACCAGAAAGGGACCCGGAGGTCGTATTTCATAAAAGGGGAGGAAACCCATCAATCGCGTACCCTACATTCATTTTCTCCTGCATTGTGATCCATGTCGGCAAAAATAACCTTGAAATGAAGAATAATGAAATAATTGAAATGGTAAAATAATTGTGTAATACGCAATAAATAATGGAACGTAAGTGAAATTGCAATAATTACCTTCATTGATCTGTGAAATAGCCCTACGTTCGAAATTCCACATTCAGAAATACTTCTCAAGGAAGTTACAGAAATTCATTTTCAGTTATTATCAAAATTCTACATGAACTAAACATACTGAGACAAGTGAAATTTATCAATTTTTGTGCTGTGCATATCAGGGAGTGCAAAGTTTACTTCTCCAACGATGAACATTAAATTTCGAATGGACGTAAAGAGAAGTGACTTGTGTCTCCGTTACATATTTTTGCTAACAGTTGCTGTACTCCAGCGTCTCGGAGAGTATGTAGACTTCGCCCCGCGCAGTCGACCGATGCACACAGCCGCCTCCGCCTCTCGCGGGAGCCGCGGTCGGGGCGGCAGGTTACGAGGCCAAGTCGGGCGGCGTGCGGGGGCGGCGACAAGGTTCTCGGAATTAAATGCCGCCCGACTAACTAAGCCCGCGCACGTGCCGCGCCCGCGCCGCGCCGCCCGAGGCCGGCCGCTGCCTGCGCCAGAACTTGCCTGGATTATTACCCGGCGAGACGCCCCCGCGGGACGGGACGGCCAGGCCCCTGCCCGGTCCGCTTCCGTCTCTGCGGTCGCCGGCGCCGCGCCTGGGCGGGACTCTGCTACGCCGCCGTGGCGTTCTCGCTGTAGTGTCTTCAGATCCGTGGATGCAACGTTTGTAAAATTACTTGAAATCAATTTCTAAAATTATTGTCACTTTTGTGTTTTATTTGTTACGCAAAAATGTTTTCGCTCTTCATCTAATAATAATAATAATAATAATAATAATAATAATAATAATAATAATAATAATAATAATGTCTTTATTAATGGCGAGGCTCAGGCCATAGGGCCTGCTCTTCCGCCTAACCACTAAATTTACATACATATAGAGTAGTAACATTTTAAGAGGGGAGGACAAGCTGTACATTTACGTCTGGGAGAACAAATCTAGGGACCATCCCGGCAAAAATTTAAGAGATTAAGTAAACCCAGAAAACATCAATCAGGATGGTGGCTTAGGGCCGATCATCAATTTACGGAGAAAAGTGGAAAAGAAGGAAAAATAAGAAAAAGGAAACAAATGAAAATGAAGAGGAAAAACAGGAGGAGAAAGAAGAGAGACCGAGAAGGGGACAACCTGTACATTTACGTCTGGGAGTGCAAGACACGGAACCATCCTGGCGTACGCCTTAAACGATTGAGTAAACCCAGAAAAACCTCAATCATCTAATACCGATATCTAATTTCCGCTAACTTGATACCAAGTTCGTCCGACATTTAAAATATAACAACATATTTCAAAGATAAATAACAATAATTACCCGGAAAATTGTCGGTTTTTTTGCTGCTAATTTTCCGCCGTTTTAAAGCTATTTCCGGAAATACACAATGTTGCTGGTTTGTTTGATATTCATATTGGCTTCTGACTGAATGTGAAATTTTGCATTACCGAATAGTTTTAGGCGACGAATATTCTTTTTGCAACTGATTAGAAAGAAAAACAATTTCCTAAGTAATATTTTGTATTATCCCCGTAATATTTTGGTTTTATCGTAATTGTCGAGCTAACTTGATATCAAAAAAATCGCATTTCCGATATTCGTTGACGAGCAACGAAATATTATTTTTTGGTGAATAATTAGCGACAATTTGCCATGTAATAATTTTTTTATATGAGTATTATCTTTGCGATTTTCGGGCTAACTTTATTACAAGATATCAGAAATTGTTTACTGGTATTAGACGAAAAGTGACAATTTTTTGTGCGTAACAAATCTGCAATAGTAGAGCGACAATTTTTAAAAATTCATTTCTAGTATTTTTGAAACGTGTGTTACACTAACTTTACAGTTCTAGTGTGTTAGATAGTGTGTAGAGATAGAATTAACGGGTAAAATTCAGATCAAGGGCTTATTCAAGTGTTATTTAAGGGAGATGGAGCAATCGAATTCACATTGTCCAATTCGTCTTTTTTGCAAGGAATGAAAAACCGGAGGTGTAATTCGCATTGTGTGATATAATTACGTAAGCAGTTTTCTGATATTTCTATGCTAAATTAAAATAATTTGCAATTGACCGACAAGTCAGAGTTTTTCACTTAAAATGGGATTATATTAAAAAGTGATGTCTCTAAGATTATTTACTTAATAGCTAATTTTATTAATGAAGTGTTCAGGCTTTGAATTATATTTGTTTGGGTTTCAAATGCTCAGCATTGCGTTGACTGAGGTGTATCGTATGTATCGTCTTCAGTTTTTCAAAGACTGCAATATCTTTTCAGTCAGCAATTACTTTTGAACTTTCGTGTTTAGATTTTTTAAAATTATTAATATCTGAATGGAGCGGAATAATGTCAGCGTGTTTAAAAGTATTGGATCGGAATTTGTGTAACAGTCGAGAAACTCAGGTTTATTGTTAATATTACGCAATTATGTGGGCATTTAACGTTTAATGGGAGTATATGTGCATATCCTTCGACCAATAAAATCATTGGCAATATCGTCCGTAAATTTTGTCTCTCTCAATGGAAAAAGATGATGATGAAAACATTTGTTGTAGAATTATAAAAGTGTGTTGGAAATTTACGTTTTGTTCCTGTTACATCGTCAGTGAGTTAAAATGGAATTCTTCAACCACATCTGCTATTTCATTTACTTCTCTAAATTGAGCAATTTCCCTTCCGCTGTGAAAGGAATACCCGACGAAGAAAGGCTCGCCTCGTTGACGCTTCTATTGACGTTGCACAAAGATCGAGATGAAAGCGCATCTTCATCGACCCTCGGCCGCCCGGTCAATGAGGTCGCGGCAGGGCTGCGGAGGCGCGGGGAGGCCGGGCGAGCGAACGCCCATCGACACCCGCGCCACCGCCCATCGAAAGGGCTGGGCGGGCGCGGGCCCCCGCGACGAATATGCCGTCTGACAGCACTCGCCCAGGGACGGTGGCCGGCCCAGATACGCGACCGGCGTTGCATATCCACTGAATATTCAAAGACTTTTATACCCCCTGATGTATGTATTAACTTTTTTTTCTGCCTTTCCTTTCTCCCGTGGCTTATGAGCCGCCACCGCCGCCGCCGGCGCTGCTGCCCCCGCCGCCACGGGCCGGGAAATTGGCTTGCCCTAACCGGGATTAAAGCTAATTGTAATTTGTATTCGAATGGCAGCGTCGCGTTCCTCCACTCGCACGCCGCGCCCCGCCCTTTCTCACTTCTGCGTCCGCGCCCCGCACCCGCCCCCTCCCCCATTCAGCACTCGCTCCCCCCTCCCCCCCCATCGTCACCGAATATACAGCCGCGCCTTAGTCTTCGGCTTTACTATTGGCGTCGTAAACGCCCGGGCGTTAAGTGGCGGCGAGGAGGCTCGTGGCTTAATGAGCGCCGGAGCTGGGGATTGGAGCGAGGGCGGGAGGGAGGCGGTGGGCGTCGCCGCGAGACTTAAGGAGCCTCCCCCTCCCCGCTCCCCTCTGTCGCTCCCGCTCGTCTGGAGCCGAGCGGAGGCGGAGGGAAGGGCGCGGGAGGAATGAGTCTTGGAGAGGCGGGCAGGAATGCTGCGTAGTCCGCGTTCAGCTCGCGCCCTGTTTTTGAAATCAGCTTCTACTGCACGAGCTGATGGCATTTCGGGTTTCTGTGAATAAACTTCATGTTCAATAGCGAGGTCACTAAAATACAGGTTGGGAAAATGTTATTGGAATATTCTTTCTCTTCAATGGCGCAAGAATCACTGAATAATTTTGAGGAACAAAATTATTTTGTAATTAAACGAACATTAGCTGGCACTCTTTGAAATGAAATCCATTTATTATAAATAACTGCTTTCAAATTTAATAAGAGTCCAGCAATTTTGTGGCCTGAAATTCGTAGATAATGTAAATGCTTTTTGTCTATCAATGCAGTGACAAGTGTTGTATTTCTTTCTGTATCCATGTTAAAGGTTCCTGTAATCCCATTGTTCGCTTTTATGTGAATAAGACATTTAATTAATGACTTCCCAGTTTCCTTACTTTTCCTCCAAATACTACTCTCTGTGCACATTGGAGGTGCGGGTTGCATACCCAAAGAGGAGAGAGGGGGCTGTTGAATCCAAGTTCCCTCGCCCAGGCACAGATTACATCAACGACCTTAGAATCTTCCTCTTAGATAAGGGCCCCCCTTCGGAAAGAAGATGCCGCCTTCCTTCATTAATATCCGGGACACCCCTCACCAGATTCCCGGCGTGAATCGGGCAGTGATTGACGTATCTTTGACGCGCGTCTTCCCGCGCGAGACGACGTGGCTCCCCTCTTCCGTCGCCCTCCGACCTCCCTCGAAGTGTTGCGCCCAGCCGCGCCGACACCTGTTACTGCAGCTCGTTTGTCAAGACGGCGGCGCGGCCGATATCTCGAATCTCGAATTAGCAACACCGTCGACGACCAGCGATGGCGGTAAGACTCTTGCCCTCGCCGACGCCACCGCCTCCGCCTCTGCGTGGTCTTTGGCGGTCAACGCCCCAAGGACTTCACGTCTCTTGGGTGCAGATGGCGGCTGGTGAACAGTATGCAGTGACAAGTCTCACAAGTCGAACTTATATAAGAAAAAACAAAAACAAAAACAAAAAAACAAAAAAAACAAAAACAAAAAAAAAAAAAACGGCATGATAGAATTCATCTGTAGTCACGCACTGAACAATTTTTCAAATGGAAAGGATATATTACACTATTGATTCGTAAGGCTTACTGGCTGACAATTAACAACACCAAATATTATTCATGATTATGCTATATTCATGTTTCAGCTAGTATTAGCCTCCTATCAGGTATCATATGTTTGGCAGGATATGAAAAAAGCTTTCCTTTGTGAATATATGTTTGAATGTATCTGAATACATTACAAAATTTTAAGTGTTTACGTTTGTTTTGGCTTTCTTTTATGTCAAGGAATAAAAAGCGCCTTTGATATGCATATCATGGCTAATGCGATCACCTAATTTAACATTTTGAGTATGCTATTAGGACATCAGCACAATTTTTGGGTCTGAATTTTCCATTAATGTACAAGAAAAAATTACCGTGTCAGAGAGAATAGCACTTCATGACATGCTTATAAGCACCGTCATCAAAACACAGTTTCTTTTACTCTGAAGTCCACAGTTTATGCGTGGCTGTGGGTTGGTTGCACGAGGGCACTGGTAAGCGACAGTGGCGGAACGCTCCACTAGAGCGCGCGCGCGGCGGAGAGCCTTCGAAGGACGTCGGGGGCGGCCGGCAGGCGACGCGACGACGACGCCGACGCCGACGCGCGGCGCCGGACGACCCGCCCCCGCCCCCCGGCGATCCATCATAGCGCTCTCGTTTCTTTTTTCCTTTTCGTAGCAGGCACGTCGGAATCTATCTGATGGCGCGTTACACCCGTGTAATGGAGGGCGGCGCCGGAGGCGGTGGCGGTGGCGCTGGTGGGGGCGCTGGCTGGAGCGGCGGGGGCGGGGGCGGCGCCAGCCCGGAATCCTCGTGCGCTCCCGCGGTATCCCGCTCTTGGTTGAAACAATTATGATGGAGCCGTGATAAAAGCCGTGCAACCCCAGGGAAAGTGTGGCGTGTGTGTGTGTGTGTGTGTGTGTGTGTGTGTGTGTTTGTAGAGATGTCGGAAACTGTGCTCGCGGGATAGGAACTCGCCCGTAGATTTTGTTCATTCTCGTTTCCTTTTTTTATGCTTCCAATTCTTTCCTGGTTTCTTTTGCCATTCCGAAAATGGGTCTACCATTTTTGCCTCCGTTTTACTGTGTTCGATAAATTGTTTTCCTCTTACATTTCGTTAACTCTTGCCGCTTTGCTTCTCATATTTCCGTTATCCGTTTTTCGAATCCCTCTTAATTGAACCAGCATCGACTTGTTTGACTAAACAGATTTTGAGTGAATGTATCTAAGCATGCCTACGGGTGTTCTACGACATTTTTTACGTATTATTGCTTTACCTGACTTGAATTCCTGTCCTTAATTCGTATATCTGTTCTCCCGAGGAACTTCTGCGTCTACGGTGACAACGCTCATTTCCCTTTCTCTTCCTTCGAAATCTTCCGTAGAATTGTTCGTTTTGCTGCATTTCTGTCCATTCACCCTCCGCCTTCGGTCCGTTCCTTCTCGTCTCTGCCCTTCCACCCGTCCCTGCGGCACCGAGCCCAGCGCCCAACGCACGGCCGCCTCCATGAATTAGAGAGACGTTTCTTATCGGCGCGCACGATTTACTGGCTTCAGTCGCTGGCGGCCCCGCTTCGCTCCCCCCGCCCAGCCCCGCTCTGCCCCGCCCCGCTCCGCTCCGCCCGCCCCGCCCGAGGCCCCGGTCACACGGACCAACCCCGCTCTCGCTCCGGTCCCGCGCCGCCCCGCGCCGCGCGGACGCCGCGCCCCCGTCAATATAATATATATATCTCGCGCGGTCCGGCCAGCCCGGAATTATCTCCGGGCGCTGTCTCCGGGCGTTTAGGGCTCCCCGAGTTATACGCGCGTCGCGGAGATGGCCGCCGTGCTGGGCCGCCGCCGGCGCCGCCATCGCCGCGGACGCCAGATTTGGCGGAAGTTATGGCGCGCCCGGCGCACCCCGTAATTCAAGTCCGCCCGAACGCCCGTGCACATCATCTTTATTGTGTTACTCGGGGCGAGGCGCCGCCGCCGCCGTCGCCGCCGCGTGGGCGGCCGCCCGGCCGCTAAGATCCGCGCTGTGCGACTCCGCCCTGGGCTGAGTTGTAACGCGCCCGGCTTCTTTTTTGTGGTTTCTGCTGCCTTGTCTTGCGAGTAATGGTGGTAACGTGGGGATTGATAACGTCGTGTCTTTGGATATTTCGGATAACCTTCGTATTTATGTGCCGTGTGTGTGTATTTCTCTTGCGGAAGATGAATGCCAATCGTAAATGTTCTTCTAACTGGAGGGAATTTTTCTTTCAGGGTTTTGTGCGATAAGAATTAAATTATTAAAAATCCTTCATTTTTGAACATTTGTTTAGCACTTGAAAATAAAGGTGCCTTGAATTGGCTCCATAGTATTTCTAAGAAACTCTCGGAGAAGAAATAATACAAAAATATTTGCTTAAGAAAAACTGTAGCATTTTTTAAATTTTTATTAACGTATGATCCGTATAAAGTGAGAGATAAAATAGCAAACGTGCGTTATAATATTTGATGTGACATCAATCTATTTAAAATATATATATCTATTAATACCTTCTGGCCATTGGTTTACACGGTATGTTTTTTTTACTTTGTACGTGGAATCTAACGAATAATTTTAGCGGAAATTCCGAAGGTAGTAAGATTAATATGGTCAGCGTCATTTACATATTTTGTTTGTACTTACCGAATACTTCGAAACAGTCCTTTGATGCTAAATTCAAATTACACACATGAGAATTTTAGATGGACCTCGCTCTCTTCTTTTGCCGGCAGAAACTTTTTTTCCTTTGCTCACCACGTCCCTGTTTCCATTTTCGCTTTCAAGTCCAAAACGTAATATTTTTCGGCCCGCGCGCATGTCGGCTTCCTTCAAAGAGTGTTAATTAGAGCGTCTGCTTTCCTGGACGGATCTTGGAAGGCCGCTGAAGCGATTTATGAAGGTGGGAGGGGGAGACGGGGGCCGGGGAGCGTCTGGGGAATAACGACTCCCGCCGTGTCCGCGCGTCGCGTAATCACTTTAGGGCTCGGGCTGTTTGTGTTGCGAGCGCCGGAATTCTTTTCCGCGCCGTCGCCGCCGTCTCGTTCTCGCTCTCCTCTGCCCGCGTCCTCCTCCCCCACTCCTCGCCTGCTTCCCGCGCTCATTTCCTTGAGTCCTCCTCGGCATCGTTTTACTTTTAACGCTTGCCGCAGATGAGGCGCAAACAAAATTAACACCACATTAGCGCGGCAGTAAAATGCGCGCGCCCGTGATAAGGTGAGCGAGGAAAGGAGAGGAAAAAGGAGTGGGCGAGAGAGTCGTTCCTCACGGAGGCGGGCAGAAGAGGGTGGGGCGGGGGTGCGTGAGGGTGAGATTTGGGGTTCGACGACTGGACCCAGCTCTTGGTGGTTGGGTGAGTCGAGGAATGATGGTCTGTGTTGTGTTGGGAATGAAGAATACGGAAGGGGTCATAGAGAAAATTGAGGCAGTAAAATTCCATATATCTAAACTGCAAAGGGAAGATATAATGGGTTGAAAGGGATCATAAACGACAAGGAGCTGTTGTTAATTCAAAGCATTTGAGAGAGAAGTTAGTTCACATCAATATACTACTTGAGGGAAAATATAAAAATAGGAAACTGAAAAGTCTGTATAGGGGAAATAAGTTAATGTGTAATAAAATACTCATAGGGTACAAAACGACCATGTGAGGCACATAGAAGGCTCAGGTCTACGAATACGAGATCGTTTCCTAATATGAGAACCCAGTTTGTACGGTGTAGTAAGTGGTTCATCGTAGCAGACAACCTCTCAAGTAGTAGAATATACTCGTATTACTCTGAAACCCCAGCGGTTTTGTTGCAGTACGAGTGTTGTGCAATATTTTAGGGAGGTTGTATTGCCGTACGTTCTTCCAGATTTTTTGACGTTAAGGTAAGAGGTGATTGTCTTTTTATAGTGATTATATTATAGACGATAACTTTAAGCGTAGACATGCCTAATTACAATAGTTTACAGTTAGCATAATCTGAACCATTTTGTTTGAATTCAACAACGTGCTGACTCCCAGTAGAGTCCCCCAGGGAACGTGGGGGATTGCATCCAGGGAACATGCTGAACAGTGACGTCACTGTATGGAAGGGTGCAGGTGGCCACATGATGGTGGTGGAGCAGATAATTTATTTATTTGCCCATAGTTCATTAAGCAAATGAACTAAAACGCGAAAGACAGCAATGATTTGTATATTATATTTATTTATATAAAATGAATTGTACTTGTGACAATTATTAGAAATGAATAATGAAAACTTGTATGTACTTATTCTAACTAAATCAAATTCAGGACAAATTTAGTGAATTTTTAATAGTGTCGTAGTTGGAGTCAATTTTCACCAATAATCATAATAACTTATTTTAGTTTATTTTTTTATGTTCAAGTACGCATTATTTCGATTTTCAAATATCGTAATTGAGTTGCGTTTTTTCAAAATCCGATAAATGCAAAAGAAATTCAATACAGATTGCACATCGTTTAGTATTTTGACACTTTTTTTATCATTTTCATCATATTTTAAATAGGGTTTTATCAGAACTCGACAAATACTACTGTCAACTTTAGCTTTAAGTATTCCAAATTACAATAATTTAGCAAAAACCGATATAAATGCGTTCTCAACATTTGTTTTACGAAATCGGTGTTTTCCATTAATTCAGCTTTGAAAAATCGCTTCTAAATTTTTAGCGTAATAAATATTCTTTAATTGTATTAACAAGTTTGCCTTCATTTCAAGTGTTTTCTAAATTCTGTCCAAATTACAAACGGGGTCTCATATGCAGGTACCTTCCCCTCCGTGGGAAATAGTGCGGCAGATATTCTTGTTCATAAGAACAGCCCAATGCCAAGTTGCAGTGACTAGCTCCGGGGAGCAGATGCGTGCTGGGAGCCGGGTGCGGGGCGCGCCGCGTGTGTGTGCGGCGGTGTGCCGGGGGCTTGTGGCGGCGCGCGCGTGGGCGCGGGGCGGGGCGTGGGCGTGGGCGGGGGCGGAGACGGGCGACCCGGAAGGGGACCGGGCGCGAGCGTGGGCGGGCGCTGGCGCTCGCGTCGCCGCTCGATGAATTATTGACGCGATAGCATCGGCGCATGCGGCGTTATAAATTAAAGCTACTCGGTGGCGGGGGCGGGCGTGAGGAGCCGCGCCCGCCCTCCTTGGGCCTCGTCGCTCCTCCAGGCGCCCACGTGCCACGCGGGCAACATCTGTCAAGTGGATTTCAGTGGATGCGCGTGGTCGTTAGGATGTTGAGCGATAGAACGGCAGTACAAGACGTCGTGTGACTGTTGTGTAAATAATCATAATGTATTCAACATGTAATTTGTGTTTTAAATTAAGTAGAATAAAATATGTGGTAAATTAATGAAGTGAAAACACGAATTAACTGAATTAAATGAACTAAAAGATAAAGGGAAGCACATTCATTAGCGACCAAAATTCATGAACGGCAAAATTATTTGTTTGGGGGAGATGTGAATATTTCTGTGTTGTCAAGATGTGTAGAGACTACTAGTACTACAATACTAAGAAGATTTATGTCATTCTAATATCATACCCAAAGTACATTTTTTTTGAAATTATGTGTTTGACAAACAAAATAATTATTCTTATAAAATGTTTTATTTAAATTTCTGAAGTAAAAAAACAAACAGAAACACTCAAATTATTCGAATTTCTTTTGTATAAAAAATAGTATAAGAATAAGTAATGAATTAGTAAACTGTGTTTATTTCGTTTTTGCTATATCTTCAATATTTTTCTTCCCTAAAACTGTCTCTTTACTTTTGTTTCAACGCGAATATTATTCTTTGAAGGTACAGGCACTTGTTGGCACTAAATACATTCAGTGGCCTTCTACTTGTATTCGTTTATTTGTGCGATGTACACGCAAGTTCCCAACATATTTTCACGGTGTCGAGCGCCGCGAGCTCCTGCTCAGGTACCAACCTTCCTTCTCCCTCCCTTCCCCCAAGAGTAAACAAGCTGCACGAACTCCGCCGGGCGACGAGCATCCACTTTTCTCGCGCCGGAGTTTGTTAAAGGGGAATGATATCGGATCTGACGAGGCGGGCGGGCGGGCCCCGCCGCGGAGCGCGCTCCGCAGCGCGCGGGGTCGGGCGTGCGTGCGCCGTATCGGATCTAGGAGGATTTGCGCGGCGAACGGCCGCGCGTTTCTACGGCGTTCCGGGGATGTTTGCGCCCCCGCCGCCGGATCGGCTCGCGTGTTCGACGCCCGTATGAAGGCGACGCGCCCCGGGGGCGGGGGAAGGTGGCGCTGCGGCGAGTGGAAGGTGATTGGGGAGGTGAAGGCAAGATTGGAGCGCCCTCCCCCTCCCCCCGGATTGCCTTCTATCGAGCGCCGCCCGGTACAGGGATGTGATGTGCAGGAGGGTCGAGGAGGCGATGTGCGCGCGGGGGTTTGTAAACATATTGCTGGAGTTCGTTGTAGTGCTTAAGTGTTTTGTGGAAGCGAGCTATGTAGGGTGTTGACATGAGTTTATTCTTTATTATGTGCTATGTTGCGGGAAATCCTTAAGAGCTACTCTACATTTTGTAAAGTCTTGTCCACCTCACAAATAAACATCTTTACATAATATTAATATATGTATATATATATATAATATAAATATATTTATATTATATATATGTATATATATTTCTGAAAATTTTATTATAACTTAATGTTATTAATTTATTATTAATAACAAAGAATTCATATTTCGTAATCCTACAGAGAAAAAAAGACTCAAGATGAAAAAGTGGCTTTAAAACATACATTTGATTTAAATCATGATCATGTGATTTATGTTACAGTGTAACTATTGCTGTAAATTACACATTGATTTAAAAACTCCTTTTACTTTACTTTTGCATTGGTTAATACCGATGTTAGTAGGATAGAGTCAGGAAAGGGTATTAACCTCCGAAATGCTTACGAACTAAATAAATTTTTGATTTGATAAATGATTTAATGTAATGTACTTAAGTTCGGAAGAATAATTGTTGAAATTTGATATTATATAGTGTATTATGATTTAAAATTATTTTCTTTATGAATTTCAGTTTTGAGTACGCTTTTGTCAAATTTCACATAAATTTTGTACGTACACCAACACTGAAATTCTGTCCAGGATTTTTTTACTTATTTTGTGGTCGCATTTTCAACTAAGATCATAGAGCGACCACGGCAATTATTATTTCTTTTGAAACTTTGCGGTATCAGTAGGAACTGTAGCCATACATGCCCTGGTCAAGATTCGCACCCCGGACCCTTTAGTCACGAGGCAGCGACAGCCCTTCAGTCTTAGTGACGGCTGGTATCCGGGACAATGATTGATGTTAACTATTTTTCTTGATCCTGTATTTGAAAATGTCCAAACGAATTAAGAGACATTGATTGCTCTGATGAGGAATATCGTGAGTCGTAAGGTTTTCTAGTTAAATATGTTTATAGATATAAAATGTATTTGAAAACCAATATTTTTTATTAAAATACATTCACAAACAGACGACACAGTACATACAAACAATGCATTGATACAAGAACGACTATATATGTCTTTCCTGGGGCCTGTTATGAGGGTCGTAGAAATGTCCTCGAATGTCGAAATAAAACTCTTGACCATGCGCAGGGAGGCACGGTTGACGCTGCAACGCATAGCCTTTAGGAAATAATAATGAAGCACAATCCGTGGTAGCTGCGCGCCGGACACCAACCGGGCTGTTGTCCGTGTGTGTGTGTGTGTTTGTGTGTGAAGGCCGGGTGGTGGCCCTCGCGTGCGCCTTATCGTGAACCGGAGAGTGCCGGCGCGCCGCCCCGGGCTCTGCTTGCGTCGCTCCGCCGCTCCTCGTGCACCGCTCTCCGACAGAGCGCGAGGGCCTTCGATTGCTCGCTGCCGAACCTCAAGGGGACTCACCATGTGCACAAGTGGTGGTATTCGTCCAGCGAATGAAGAACGTTGGATGTAGAAGTGGAGCCCGCGAGTAGCAAACATGAGAAAAAAAGGGAGTCGAGTCTCTTGCTTCTCGAAAATTATAGAAGCATATTTTCTGTTTTTTAAGAATTGATTTTAAGTCGTTTTCCCCTTATTGCATTTAAAACGGCGTATTTAACACGTGCAAATCGAACAGGAAAAGGAAATAAAAATGATAGGTTATCATATACGAGTACTTGCACATAACGATTTCATTATTACATTCTCGTTCCGCATGTAAATTGAAAGAAAATCATTCTACTTGCACGCTTTGGAGTGTTTCGTACTTTGTAAATTATAGTTTTAAAATCAAGTTAACTTTATACTGAAACCCTACTTCGAAAGGACAAATCCGGGACAGCGTTTTACAACATATACAAATAGATTGAATGTGATTATGCAAATGCATTTGGAACGAATTATAAAAGTCTGAAAGTGCCCATAACAAGAATTGTACAGATGCGTTACAAGGCGTTTGCCGCTTGGGTGTGCACAAATACCTCTCCGTTTTCACTTGTCACGGAATCGTCGTCAGCCAGAACCAGAAAGTTGAAATCATATACCTTAGAACGCTACCTTAGAACGCTATACCTTAGTTTTAGCATAAAATTGTTAAGCTTCCTTGTAAATGAAAATATTGATTGTATTAAGTATTTATGTCCTTGGGGGACTGTTTTCTATTAAGCAAGGACAGTACTTTATCAGATTGTATAAAGTACAATATGATGACTTTCGATTCATATTCGAGTTTCATTTGTTGCCAGTGCAAATCTACGTTCTATGCAATGCTACGTGCAATTTCGCACCGCGAGAAGTATCTAAAAACGCAGCATCGAGTGATCTTTATTTCGGAGGTGCACGTATTCCGGTAGAAGTGAAGGTAAACTGGCGTTCTGTGTATTTCATTAGTCCCACGAGGTTGAAGAAGAGCGTGAGCTTTATTTTCAAACCTGTAGCGCGCGACGTAAAAAAAGAAGAAAAAAAAGGAACGCGCGTGTCGCGTCGGCGACAAGTGCCTTCATTTGGAGCGCAACGAAGCACCTGCAGGCGCAGCGACGGCGGTGGCGAAGGAGTCGGGGTGGGGGGCTGGGGGGGTGCTTGAAACGCGCAGGCGAAATGAACGCAATTCTCCGGAGCTTGCTCGCTCGCTCGCTCGCTCACCTCTGCTACTGCTGCTGCCGCTGCTTCCTCTGCCGTTGGTACTCCCACTACTAACTCATCTATCATACTTCACTCCAACGCCGCTTCCTCCTCACCAGCCTCTCTTTTAGGCTGGCACCCTGTTCTATTTTCATTCTTTCTGTAGTGCTTTTTTCATCACGTGATTCCTTCACCCCAGTTTTATTCATTCGTGTTTCCATAACATGATACGGTGAATTCTCCTTTTTTACTGCTCTTTCTTTCTCATTACATCTTGCTGTCACTACCAGCAATGTTTCTATCTACCATTTGTCTTTCTCGTTGCTTTACAACTCTCGCATCCTTGTGTGGCATTTCTGTGTCTCACTCTGCAACTGCAAACTTTCTTGCTAGTGTCACTTCATTACTTCGTATAGTATTTCTCACGCTTTCCAACTACTACCGGACTCTCGGAGGCTGTAAATTGTCAATATGTCGTTGTCACCTGACCTTTATTAACTTTTTGTGAACTCTGTCAACATTCATCTTCGTTCTCTTTGGCGTCTTCAGCAGCTCCGTCGTTATCGTCATCAACCTTGCCGTGACTCCAACGGCAGTGCTTTGCGCCGTTTCCACTTGGTACGCTCTACGATGCTCCCGCCGAGATCCCCTCCCCCCTCCACCGGACTTTGGGGGGCTGCCGTCGAACGCATTCTCTGCGCCGCGCCGGCCGCGTGAAAAGTTTCAAATCACGCCATTGCGCCGAGCGGCGCGGGGGCGGCATTCCAGCTTAATAAAGCCACTTTGTCCTCGCGGCCGCGTTACACGGCTATGCTATCGGTATTCAAGTGTCGCGGCCGTTGCCGCCTCCGCCCAGCTGACCGCCCCCATTCCCCCCGCCATTTCGGCCTACCTCTCCTCCGTCCACACCCTCCCGTGCCTGCCCGCGCCCTTTCCGCCGCCCGGCGACCCTCCACCTAAATACCCTGGACCGCCCGCGCCCCGCCGCCCTGGACCCCCGAGCCGACACGCCCACACGCGGGCGCCCCCCTCAATGATCCGGATCGATGGTCCCCCCCACCCCACCCCTCCCCACCCTTCCCCCACGCGGGCGACGCCACCGGGCTCCCATGGCACTGGCCATGCACACATTTCCAATTAAAATGCGATGCCAACGCCGATCTTTTTACGATTTTGCACGCCCCGCAGACCGCATCACGCCGCGCCGATAAAACACATCCCGGCGGCGGCGGTGGCGGTGGCGGCGCGGCGGGGCGTCGGCACTAGCGCTGGCTGTGACGGTGACGGTGTCAGCGGCGGCGGCGCTGGCCATAACGCCGCACGGCCGGCCTCCGCGCGCCCGCCCCGCACCGCCGCCGCCGCCGCCGCCGCCGCCGCCGCTCGCCCTGACCGCAACCCACCGGAGGCTCCCGCGCGCCGCGCTCTGGGGTCGAGGGACGCACAGCCTGCCCCACAACTCCCGGCGGCGGCCGGCGGCGGCTGCGCTGCCTCGGGCGCTGGTTCGGTGTTTCTGTGAGATGCATCCTTTTGTTCGGGCAGTGTGGTGGCACCTCGATGAGGTGAAGAAGTCAGTGGCGTTGTGTGGTAGTGACTTAGAAAATGTCTAACATTTCGTTAAAAAAAAGTGAGAAAATCAATCTGTAAGAAAGCGCGGGGTACCTCAAAAAGTGACTGCGATGAAGTCTGCCAATTGATCCATTCGCAGAGACGTTTTCTTTATTATGGTCAAAACATCGATCATCATCTTCGTCGTCATAGTCATAATCAGGAATAGGATATATCGCTGCTACTAAAACGTATATCATCATTTATATTGTAAAGACAGACCATTAATTTTGAACTATCCGTCTTGAATGTAGTTTTCGTTCAGTAACCACAAAGTCTCACATCTTTTTGCTTTTCAATATTATATTTTTCAAGTAATATTTTAAATTTATTCGCTTCAGACTAGTTGTTTCGTTAAGGTTTCCTTCCGATAAGATCTTCAGTCTTGTGTTCCTTTAATGCTGTCCATCTTTGAAAGAGACATAATTGGGGTGTCATTTGTTAAAAGTAATATGTCTTTAAAAAAACTTCCTTTCAATTTTTTCAAACTTTACATTAGTATCCAACTCTTTTGGTGATCCATAAATATGTAGATATTGAAGATATTAATATTAAATGACATAAGAAGAATATAATTTCAATTCTATTCATCCTCAATTATTAAAAACTGATTTTTCAAGCTTAGTGATGTATTGTTGAGATTTTACATTTTGTTGTTATAAAGTGTTATGTTATATTTGGAATGTATCACTCATGCAAGATTTGCAGAGGAAAACTTCATTTCTTATTAAATTATTGCTCAATTGGTACATTAAAGTAATAGTAATAGTTCTTTTTAAGAAATCAGAAGCGGAGGTCTGCAGCTCGTTTAAGAATAGATAGATCGAAACACTCGTTAATGAAAGCCTGGAATGCGCGAAACAAAGGCAGCACGTGTTCTTTCATGTCACTAGCCATTTGTCGCTGTGTGTGGCCTGTGATTGCACTGTAATGCGTTGTGTAACTGAGCTGTTGTGGAGCTCATTGTTGTATGGGCCGGATGCGAGTGTCGCACTCGTGCACTTTTCACATCGGAGTCTCGTGGACAGCACGTTCCGTTCTTTCACCACCCCCTGCCACACGTCCACACACCCACACACACACACATACGTGCGGCCGCGTGGTCCGCGACCGAAGAGAGCGGTGGGGGGGAGGAAGGGGCGTGCGAGCACGCACGCGTGGTCGACGCCGCGCGGCTGCAAGACACTTTTTGAATTACAGCGCCAGGCTCTCCCGCGAATTCCCCAGATTATAGTTTGGACCACGAATTGCACTCTGATTGCCCGCCCAATCCCCTTTGGCTCCCGCGTCTGCCCCGGCAGCGCCCGTCTCTCTCGCTCCCACGGGTGGCCCTCGCTGCCGTGTTAAAACCGCGCCCCCGTGCGCTTTCTGCGTCCCCGGCCCGCTGCCGCGTCGTTGCCGGCCATTTGCCCCCTCGATGCCCTCCTTTGCGATTTACGCGCTCCGCGGCTTTGATGCGCCCGAGTCTCAGGGAACTGGCTTTTGAGCTGTCTTTGAAAATAAAGGTCAAAATGCACAAAGCTAAATAGCTACAAAAATATTAGTATTATCAAAACAATTAACATTTTTACGTTACCGGGTACTTCGCATATTTCGCGTTATGTTTCTAGTTTCTTAATGTGCCTTTTCATTCTTTTCATATTTTTCATATTGAGAACAACTACCTTCTTTTTCATATTGGAAAAACTATGCTCCTATTTAGGTTCGTATACTTTTTTCATACCATTTAGAAATGCTCCAACAAGTAAGGTGTTTCTTAAGCAGTGTTGAAGTGAAAGTAAACGATGATGAGTATTAAATTACCGCTTATTCTTTTAGTATTTGGTAAGGCTTATGATTTATATCACATGATATAAATTATCATTTATATCATGTGATATAAATCATAATTTAAATCAGATGTTTATTTTTAAGAAAATCAATGGATTAAATCAATATTTATTATTTGTAATATTTGAAATTTTTTTTTTTATTTTAAACATTTATAAAATACAATTTACTCAAATAAAAACATTAAATTAATTACAAAATTGATATAAACAATATATTATTTATAACATGTTTCACATCATTGAACAATGTTGAGAAAATAAAATTAACAAACTCAAAAAATGAAGAACAATAAACAATTTCTAGTAGAGTTAAATGCTGCTAATAATTTTATCGGTCAATTAAATTTCTATCCAGCCTTTAATTGTCTGAAGATAAAACTAATTTAGTAGCAATAGCGCCCTAACACCCACCGAGCTAGTTTTGAGAAAGCTTCAACCGTGTCCATAATTCTTGATTTGTATTAAAAATAAAAGTTTGTTAAAGCCACTTAAAGTACATCTTAAAAATGAGTATTAATAAAAATGGAATTTTATTAACTTATTTAAAGAACAAACTTAATAATATTAAAATTAATGAAAACAGTAGTTAATCTTACTAGTTTTAAAAACCATTGAAGTCAGTGGTTTTCAACAATAAGTGCTTTTTAATTAGGGCGGTATTGCATAAAAAATAGTAAACTTTCTTAGAACGAAGAATCTCTTTTTTTCTCAATCTTGCTAATAATTGATGCCACAAGCTTATTTGGTAATATGGATGCAAGAGAAGTGTTTTGAGAGGTCAAAACTAACTCAGATTTGAAGATTTTGTGTATTAGGGCGGTATTGCACCGGACCCTTCAAATATATAGTATCTTTATTTTTTAAATAAAATTACAACGATTCAATGATAAATTTGATAACTGATGTTTTAATAAACTTTTTCTGCTTATAAGTAACTAAGGATAAAGAAATCACTTACGGATTTTGGTTTAAAGCAAAAACATCTAATAAAAAATTGAAACAAATATCTTATTTTAATTAAATAAATCTTCTTTAAATTTAAAATCTTATTTTTTTCACTTTAAAAAAATCATGATTATTTCCAGCCCTAGTATTTGGACACACTAACATATGTGCAATAGCTCTATCAACGAAGTATTTTGGTATGTAATTCATACAGGATGTACTCTATCGTCGCTGTTTTATACCTTACGGTTCAGGAAGGCAAATTGCAGGTACCAATCCTTCACTTAATCAACCGGAATAAAGCCATTGGCTTTAAAAAAGGAGAAATAACTATGCACGAAATCGGTCACGATAGCTGGCGTCCCGTACAGGTGCAGTGCGTCCGTTTCGTCGGGGCGGCTCTTCGTCACTCTCCGAATCGCTTGCCAATTGGTGTTTGTTTGCATTGATAAAGCGCTAACCTCCTCCGGGCAACGACGCCAGGGGAAATTGTTAAATTGAGCTTCGCTTGGACGGCGCGTGTCATTCTTGAAACGCGATGACCCTGTCCGGGGCCCGCTGGCCCTGCGCGGACGGCGTTGGCGGCGGCGGCGGCAGCGGCTGGATTAGCAACGGGTTGACTGTGGCAACGCGCGCCGCCGCGTCGCGTCACGGTTTAAAGCGCTGGCGCGCGTCCAGAGAGTATGTCGGCCTTTGCGGAGTGGCTGCGCGCGCGTTGTGGCGCGGCGACAGGCAGCGGGGCGGGGAGGGGCGGGGCGGCATGGGCAGACGCAGGCGCGGCCGCAAGTGCGAACGTTGGGTACCTCCCCGCTACCAACGCTGTTTCTCCCTTCTGTCGATGGCTTGCTGCGTGGTTGGGTGTCGCTCCTCATAGCTTTGTAGTTGTTCTTATACCTGTGTTTCTATCGGTGGGGTGGTATTTCCGTCACGCCACACATCATGCAACGCTTGTGTTACTACGCATCTTCGCTTCTGTCGTCTTTGGTTTGGACTCAATCGTTAATTGTACTTCGTCATCCATACGTCCTGCTTTGCCCTCGCCCTTTCGTCACACTTTCGCTTCTTTAGTTCCATTCCTCTGGGTACTCTCCTTCTGTCTCTTCATCCATCACTGTATTCAGTGCAGTGGCATTGCCCCTTGTTTTCACTCGTTTCCTTTCAGCCTCTTTGCTCCCCCGCCACTTCTATCTGCAGCCTGCCACTGTTTCTGTCAGCACCATTGGTTTCGCTTCTGCCACTGCTGCCACTGTCACTCGAGGCTGTCGCATGGAGGACTGAACGCCGCCCCCATGGCGCGCTCCGCCTCCCCCCTGCCCCCACTCCACCACCCCTCATCCCGCTCTCCGGAGCCCGTTCACGCTCCCACGCCGCCAGCCCTTCGACACCGCACTGGCCCCACGAGTACGCGCTCTCCCCCTTGTCGCTCGTTTCGCCTCTCCCCTTCCCCTCCCGTCCCTTCCCCGCCCCGCCCCGCCCCGCGCCGCCCGCAATAGATCAGCGCCTGATGGACAGCGGCTTGCACCCGCGCGCCCGCTGCCAATATGTGAGTAACGAGAACAGATTGGTGTTGTAGCGAGGTGACATAATGGCCCGCGCTCGCTGTTTGCTATCGCCGCACATTCGTCAGCCCCCTCGTGCCCGCTGCTCCTCCCGGGGGCCGCCGAGGGGGGATCGGGCCCCGTGGCGGCGGCGGCGGCGGTGGCGCTGCGCTGCGCATCTGGGCTCTGCAGCGGTTCTTCCTGGACGACGAGACGCGATGCTCCGAAGGGCAGAAAGGGTCTGCAGGAGACGATTTTTTTTTCTTGCTTACTTTACTCAAACCCTATTTGTGGACGCACGTTACTCTCGATGCCAGACTATGATTTAATGATTGTGCAGTTGTATGAAAATGTCTTCAGTTGTGTAGTCTAATTTTTTGATTTATTAATATATTTTCTGCGAAGGTTTCACAAAGTAGGAAGATGTAGCACAAGACCAATGACATTAAACCATAAAAGCTGTGGATGAAAATCACAAATTACTGAAATTACGTCAAACTTTACTGGTTGTCCTTTTCTCGTTCGTGAGATTATTTGATGAGTTTTCGTGGAGTACAGAATTACAGAGTAATTGAATTGTGATTCTTTGTGGAGAGTAGTAATTGTAATCGTAAATATGCACAAGGGCTTCGGCCATGTAGCTAATTAAAAATTAGATTACCGAGTATTTTTTACTAATTAATTATGAAAATGGCGTAAACGATGGTTTGTAATTCGTTTATTGGTAGCTTTTCGGCTCCGAAAGTCTAGAACATATTTTGTGTCCAACAATACATTCTAATTTATCTGTTTGACAATAGTTTTCATTATACTGTGATTATAATTGAAATAATAGTTTTATTAATCATATCATTATTAACTTCATTTCTAGAACTAATCATGTGTGCCAAACTAGATCTGCTCTTTTGTTGTTAAAAATCCTTAGCTTCTCAAAATATACGACAGAAAACAATTTTGGGTATTGGATTCCTTATATTTTACTTTTAAAAAACGATTTGAGCTCCCTATCCTTTCAGCCATCGCAAGTTTGTCCAGCTAGAAACGAAATAGTACCCAGTGTGGTGCAGCAACGACAGCGCGACCAGAGGGACGCCCAGACAAGCATGAACGGCCGGCCGGACGGACAAGCGGACAGCGGCCGCGCCTTGTCGGGGATTTAGCGCATGGCGGGGCGGGGTGGGGAAGGGAGGGGTGGGGAGGGGAAGGGCGGCTGGCGTAGGCCCCCTCGGGCGCTGCGCGTGATCCGTCTTTCGTGTCGTCTGAAGCGCCCGCAGGTCGCCCCCACCCACTTCCACCCCCACCCCCACCGCTTCTTTTGTTTCGGCACAAAACTCTCTCATTGTTCTCAACGTCCTTCTTATTCTGTATCTTCGGTGTCTGAATATTTATTTACATCTTTAATGATTTTGTTTGATAATGTAGTAATATGTTAATAAGTCAGAGGTTTTCAAAGTGTGTGTCCCGGCTTCCAGGGACGTGGCAGCCATATGATAGCGGCGTCGCAGTGATTATAAAACTGATATTTAGATTTGATTTACTTCAGTACTTGTGTCAATTATGTCTACAAAATAATTTTGTAATATCATACTGTATCTTATTTGTGTTGTATATGATTTATTTTACTAATACGTTGTGGATTAATAGAACCTGGCCAGTCCTTTATCAGTGTTGTATGTCTTACTCATTTGCGTTGAATCTTCAGTAGGCCTATAATAACCGTTATGTTTGAAACTTATTGTCGCCCGGGGTGCCGCGGGGAGTTTCGTTTAGGTCAAGGGAGCCGTGGACGAAAAAAGTTACAAACCCCTGGTGTTAAGTTAATTGTAAATTTAGGCTATCTTCTTGAAACATATCATTGACAAGCTTAGGTAGTAAAGGGTAATTGCAAAATGAGTACGTCATTTATCTACTCGAAATTAAGATAAAGTATTGAAAAGAATTAAGTTCGTTCAATTTTTTTCGTGTGATTATTGATGGCTACTTTCAGTAATTCAAGGAAGTTATTTACTACGAAATAGTATTGCAGTAATTTACTGTAAGTGTTGTAGTCATTTACTTACACTAGTTTCCATATAAACCCTTTTTCATGGTTTCATGGGTTTCACTTGTTTGTATTTTTAAGCGTATGAGGAATGATATTTTCAATGTAACGCTCTTATATGCTAACTTTTTCATAGTATTTTAAGAAACATGTATTGTTTATTTTCATTCCCTCTTGGACCGAATTCGCTCGAGCAATTCCGGTTCTAAGGCTTTGAAAGCTTGCTCTATTACTCTCGACAGCTTGGGTGCTATTTAAAGATATTTCTAGTCGGAAATGACAGTTTTCGCTGCGCCAAGTTGTTGACTAATGGAGCCCTTTGGGAGGATGTGGTGCACCAGCTTACACAATTGCAAGGAGTCCACGGAGAACACGCTCAATGTAGGTCTCCCCTTCACGAGTCGAGCGATGATGTCATATTTTAGTATTGGTGGGAAAAGGGTGTCACTGTATGTGGTAATTTTGTGTGCCTTGAATCCCTTGTCTGTAAAATAGTCACTTCTCATTCGTCATGGTGCAGTCATCCAGTTACCTTAATGCAATGGAAAACTGGTTTTTGAACCTCTCATCCACAATACAAATCTTCACCACTCTCCAGTGTCATTCCTTCGGCCGTAAAGAAGATCGACCGCGCTCTTAAACACGCATGTCTCATTGGTGTCATAAGAATTTTTTGTAGACAAACGAAGTAATTTTTAATCTATAAATTGTAAATCAGTATTTTCAAGAGAATAAATGATACGTAATCGTTAATTCAATGAATATATTATTTTTGAATACAAGAACAAGTAATTTAGATGGAAATTTTATTTGTAATTTGTTGATTAGTTTGGCTTTCATTGATTTGTAAAAAACTCACATCAAGTAAAAGTTTTTAATTATAGAAAAGAAACACCTTTAGTAATATGCAATGTATAACTATTCCTCTAAACGTCCGCCTCATTTTGTTGTTGCAGCCCGGAAATGACCCCTACGCGTTCGTCGAGTTCACCGACCATCCTGGTGCGGCCGCAGCGTTAGCGGCGATGAACAAACGTCTGTTCCTGGATAAGGTAGGGCTAATTGTATTGTCTCTGCAGTGATTTGATGCTTTAAACCATTAGTCTCATCATCCAATGAATATTTGGAGAGGCCAGTTGCACCCTAATTTTATTTTCCGAATGAGGATAGTTTGTAAATTGTGTCAACAAAATTATCTGCATCGAGTGATTCATTTAAAAATATTTTATAACACTCGGATACACTTCTGAAAATTTCAGGTTCAAAAGGTCTGCAAGTAGTGAAGGGGAATAATTCATTTGAAAATAATATTCATTGTGAATTGGTACGAGAAGACAAATTAATAACAGAAATAGAAGAAATAAATAAGTTGAGAATATGTACGTGTAAAAAGGTTGAGCAGCATCGTGTTAGTATGGTCGCATGACATTTCCTGCGAAGAGCGCCTCCACGTGGCGCTGCTGGGCGAAGGACGCCCTGCGGATCCGCGCCGCCGTCACACAGACGGAGGCTTAGGAGCCGGCGTGGCGTCGCGGAGGCCTCGATCCGGGAAGCCACTGTGTCGACGCGTGTAAATCTTGCCTTGCCCCGCCCCGCCCGTCCGGACGACCCCCCCCCCCCGGTCGCCTCCACAAACACCTCCCCGCCTCTGTCGCCATCTCACCTATGCGGTAGCCGTCTCCGTTAAACCAACTTCTGCCGCCGCCGCCAGACGCTACCGAAACGTCGACGTGGATACGGAAGACTTGCTTGCTTCCTGGCTGTTCCGTCTCCTCCATTTCGTAGATTTCATTAGTGATTTACTTTTCGTTTTCTTACATGTGCATTCCCCCCTCTGACACGTATTCAATTGTTTGATCCGTTTGCAAATTCCGTGTCATTCCCACCATTATTATCCTAATTTTTGTTCATTACCCTACACTTCTTTCCACTGTTCGTCGCGCCGTCTGAGTAACGTCACCCGTTGTTTCAAGTCTGCGCCTCCGCTTCCACCTCCCCCTCGCCTCCCACGCCGCCCCCTCTTCGCGCCCCGCCCTCGCCTCGCCTCCCCTCCCCTCGCGGGGGCGAGTTGAGCCGCCGCGCGCGCGCGCGCGGAGGCACCCGGGGCGCGGCGAGGGGGCCGTGTAGCTCAGGTGGCAAGCAAGCAGCCGGCAGGTCACCCCGGCTTCCGCCTTGATTTCCCTCAGGACCGGCCCTCCCCTCCTGCTCCCGCCGCGCCCCGCCCCGCCGCGCCCCGCCCCGCCGCGCCCCGCCCGCGCGTCTCCGCCGACGTCGCCTCGCCCCGCTCCGCCCCGCCCCGCCCCCGCGCAGCCCCTGCCTCGTCGCCCTCGCCCGTCACCTCGCCCAATATCGCCCAGTGGCGGCTCCTTGTGCCGCCGCCGCCGCCGCCGCCGCCGCCGAGGAAGCAAATGAAAGCGCTGCCGCCTCTTTGAGGGGAAGTTGCACGGGGGACTGGCAGACGCTGCGATCGCATTGTGTTCTTGGAGGAAGCGCCGCTATTGCTGTTTGCCCCGTGTACTTTCACCTCGACAGTTGACTGCTGCTTTGAACGGAATCTTCCCTTGAATCGGACTTTATAGGTTGGATGCGGTTGACATCAAGTTACATGTGCATGTTAATCACTAGCATTAATACACAGGATGGGTATCGGATTATCGGGGTGCCACTTCTTATTTATTGGTAAATGTCAAGAGAAATATAATATGAGACATCGATCGTCGAATGAATTTTCTTTAGAAAGGGTAAGTTAGTTTCTACATGGGCGTATACGAATTGATTTATTGATTCATTGTTTCAAAATACATCACATGTCTTGTTTTATCTCGCCTACGTTTATTCTTTGTATTGCTATTAATATTTCGTTTTCCTAGATCCTCGATATGCTTGTTTAGAGAACTGTGTATTAAATTTAGACAATCTAATGTGGAGGAGGAGGCAGATTGAACATTTAATTATTGTAGCGATATTTCTGATGATACGTACGTTAGTTTTTTGGACGGGAGACTTTTTTAGAGATGATTTAATATTTTGTGAGGTTTAATGTTCCAAATATTTCCCAAAGTTTACGGGTTTTCTTAAAATAATTACTAAAAGAGTTCATCTACCACGCTGAATTACTAATTGAATAAAGTAATGGAAGATGAAATTTTCAAATACTTTAAAACGATTTTTGTTAATTAGATTAATATTGCTTACAAATATTAACTTTAAAGTCATTGGATGTCTAAAAGCTGGTTATGGACATATAATTCTTTAATTAGTTCTGAGGACTGCTGAGGAAGCTCTTAGGACAAGGAATTTCATTTGAAAATTAATTAAAAATGCTATATATGCTGATATGACGTAAATTTATACCCTTTATTGTGTAATTTTCAAGATTTGCCAACATTTTGTATTATATCCTGCAATTGAGTTGCAACAAATTTCAGTTACACTTCCGCTTTTCTTATTCATAGTATTTAATTCCTCTAACCAGTAGCGTTATCCCTTCAGACGTCGCGTGCCCTTTCGTGCCGTTTGCATGGGGATACATGGTATCCCTACTCCTTCTGTCTAATATTACTAACATTTATTGCTGACTTGCAGTTTATTCTTCGTTGTATTCAATTTCCTTGAATAAATGTTGTTAAGTTTTTAAGTCTATACTTTATGAATGAATTTCAACTGTTTCAAGTGCAATACAATCTTATTGGTGATCATATACTACGTTCATTATAGTAACAACTGTAATATATGTTTATATATATATATATATATATATATATATATATATATATATATATATATATATAAGTATTGTTGTCACAAGCCTGTTATTGTCTGTTTTGTCATAAATACGCGCTTGGGGATTGCAGGAATTTCCCTCTCAAAGACCCCATTCCATTTTAAACCCATTAACGCGTACAACATATTTTTTGTATCTTGGAGAGAAGGCTAACAACCCGTTGAAAGGTACTATAAATTCCAGAAGAGTAGGACAATATTCTGTTATTTGGCGTTATTGTGTACACACTGGGGAGACTTATTATCTCCATGCGACCGCATTTTGATTAAAACCGTGTCCCTTCAAGGTCACAATCTGGAAAGAGAGAAAGACACTGTCATTCAATCGGAAGTCTCAATGCCAAAAGTTTAAGTCATAACGAAGCTTATGATTGGATGACAGTGTTCCTTCGTTCCTTCCAGCTCGTGACTTTGAAGGGACACTGTGTTTTAATCCTATAGTTAATGGTTAAAGACCCATTCACAATGCAAACGTAAACATTAGCATAACGCACAGACGGAAACATTAACAAAAGTCATAGACTGATATATTCACAATATCTTACATAAACGTAAGCAAAATAAGAGTTTCTATTGTCTGTGAAACATTCTAATTCATTATTGGTTGGATGTGAGAATTGATTTCGAGGGATCGACTGTATCCTGTGTTGAGGTCCCTTAGTTTGTCTATCGACTTCGATTCTCGATTTTGAGTTAACGTGCTGTGATTGGTTCATTTCTTATGTCCTACTTAAGCATAAGCACAGAAGCTAGAAAGCTTTCAAGTTAACGTCTTACGTGTTATACTTACGCGAACGCATTGTGAATGAGTCCGCTTATGGACGTAGTTCTAACTTTTATGTTAACGCCATGTTTATGTTTGCATTGTGAATGGGCCTTAAGCGTCCGACGCCAGGCGCATTACCCGGCGGACGGGTGCGCGTTGCGGGTTGCATGCGCGAGCCAAGGCGCGGCGCGCTGCCGGACGCGCGTGGAGCGCTCTCAAGCGGAGAGAGCGCGAATCCTCTGCGGACGGCTCTCGAAGCACAGCCCTCCCTCCTCCCACTACCCTCACCCATTGGCTGCTCTTCGGCGCCGGCCCGGCGCAGACACTTCGTGTTTTTTTTCCTGAGGGCAACTGCTGAGAGGATTGAATTAGCCACGATGGATATTTTCCGTTACCTTTCGACGCACGTTGCAAGCGACCTGTTTCTCCCCGGGGCGTTTTATTTACGCAACTTGTTTTTCGCGGTGCTCTTTGCGCTTCGCTGCGGCAGTCAACCGATTTTTTTTCTTTTTTTTTCTTTCACTACTTCTTTTTCTTGCAGACACTATTTCGTCCTCTGGATTCCGAAGTGTTCCTCTTTGCTTTACCCTCTGTTTTTTCTTGGGATAATGCCACGTCTCCGTGTTTCTGTTTTCTTTTTCACTTTTATTTCCTGTCATGTACTCCTCTTCTGACTTCCCTTCTTTTTGTACAAATTTTCTGCCATCCTATTTGACAGTGAAGTCTCATAATACATGGTTTTGCCCATTTTTATAGATTGTTCCTTTTCATTTACTTTCCAGCGTCGTACCAGTAGTTGTACGTTCCAGTAGATCTTCCGTTTTCTGCGTCGTTCTGCGCGTGTGGGGCCGCGAGTAGAGCATTTGCGCGCGTGTAGGCGAGGAGCCTCCCCCGCGTCCCTTTGTCTCACCTCTCCTCCGCGCGAGCGCGCGCGCAACCGCCAGAGAGGGAACGCGTGCGCGGGCCGGGCTGGCGCGCGGAGCCCCGAAAGAAAAGAAAACTAATAATTCTTGTCTGCACTCGGCAGCGGCAGCGCTCTACCAGCCTCCGCCCCTGCCTCCCCTCGTCCCCCGCCTCCCCCGTCGCCCCGCCGCGCACGCTTCTGGGCAGGTTAATAGCGGCTCACCCCATTACGGACCTCCGCTCCACCCTCTTAACGACTCCACATAACCCCTCCCTCTCCTCCGCCCGCGACCTCACATGCGCCCCTGCCGCCGCCGCCGCTGCATTCCGCTCTCGCACCCCCGCCCCCTGCCCCGACCGCCACTTCGGCACCGCAGCCTCTCCCTCACTTCCCTCCGCCTCCTCACTTCCCTCCGCCCCCTGTGCCGCCTACGCCGCGGGCGTCCGCTGCACCCCGCCCCCCTTTCAACCCCTCCTCGCGCCCCCGCTTTTTCCCGCTCCGCGCGCCACGTGCCGCAAAAAGCGCGAGAAAAGATAAACAACGCCATCGATTTTGCAATTTTCATGGCGGTATTTTATATAAAAGCGCCGTTTATGGATTGCGTTTTATTATCACTGTTTAGGGGAAGGCGCGCGCTTCTGCTTACGCTGGGGGATTTCTGCTGCGCTTTCTCTTCGTCACTTGCGCTTGACACGGCGACTCCGCCCGCGCCGGCGGTCGAGCGCTGCCGGCGGGAAGCTCAAGCGCTTTAAAAGTACAATCCACGCTATAGATGCAGGGCAGGAGAACCGTCGCGTTCCAGAATTCTTTTCAGTAAACAAGAATGTCAATGGGATATATTTAAAAGGCATGTGTTTAACTGCTTACGGATATAAATAATAATAATAATAATAATAATAATAATAATAATAATAATAATAATAATAATAATAATAATAATAATAATATATTTTATAAAAGCGTACTTGTTCATAATTTTGTTTACTCTTTCATAAAGACATTATTTGTTTAATTGTCGAGCGTGTAGTATAGTTCAGAAATGAACTCAAATTCTCGTGAAGCAGGATTCTAATGCATTTTAACAAATTTTTATGTCAGATAACATGTTAAAGCAAAGGGGATTTTTAGTTGATTTGATTTTTTGGGTCCATTGAATCACGTGAATATGAACTTCGGAAGCTAATGATGTAGTTTGGCTTTCAATTTTTCGCTTCGTGGTGAAATTTTTAATTCCAATTAATTTTTATTGAAATATTTAAATTATTTTTAATTACGCATCAAAATGAGTCGTAAAGGTGATGTTGCATAATTTTACTCTATTTTAGGTATTTTGCATTACATTAGGTATTCCAATTTATTCCACATTAATCGGCCATTTACATTTGCAATTACAGCTGCAGGTAAGACCGACTGTAAAAAATATACACTGAAAATGATTTTTCAGAGCGCAGAACACCATAGGGTAATAATTGTGAAAGTGGGTATTAAAAGAAATGAAATTGCACAAAATGCGTAGTGTTTTAATTTTTACTTTCAAATTATCCCAGATTTTGTAAATATCAAATATCTGTGAAAATACATGTCTACTATTGTGCTAGCAAAATTTTTTAACTTGTATTAACTTTACTCGTAACTACGCAATTGTCTCATTACATATAATTATTCTGTACTTTCGTCTTTATAGATTACAAAGTAAATTTCTCCACTTGCGAACACATATGTAGAGTGTTTTAGATTCATTTTGTGAGACAATGGGAGTGTGGATGAGAGCGCTAGCGCATCCGTTCACATTTGGGAATAGCGACGTTTATGATTCAGAAACACGGCGACGGGCGTTCGATCGAATTACGCTATTGCCAAGCTGAAATGGTAGTTGAATGCTGTCAAAAGTTTTGTTTGACATTATCATATATTGGTTGTGAAGTTATTCTCTCACATCCTTGTATTTGCAACATTGGGATGTAAATATAAGAAATTGTTTATTGTAAAAATGTTTGAGGAGGGTCAGTGTGTAGTCTAGATATTGATAAAATTCGGTTTTTCTTTGCTACAAATATATCACACAGTTCAAACCATTTCTGGGATTTTTTTTACTGTCGTACTATAGATTTTCTACACAGCATCTTTATATATGTTTCGTCTAAAAATATTGCAACTCACCAAGAATACATATGATATTTGATATTGATTTTTAAAATAAACTCATATTTCTGCATTATAATTATTTTTTCACTCACCGTTAGAGGGTTTAGAAGCTTGTCAGCGACGCAGCATTCCGATAACTATTTAGCAGATATTCACTACTATTCCACGTCACCGTAAAGTATTCCACGTGCCATCGTGTTGGCTAATGTTAACGTTGTCAGTCGGAAATCCGAAATATACTTTTCTTACTTTGAAATTTATCTACGCATTTTGATGAATGTTTGGGTTATCCGGGAATTAATAAGATTCGGACTAAAGCCCGAATACATCTCTATATTTAAAACACTGAATGTGTTTGTTTAGAAAGCAATTTGTGCTTTCCCCTAAACCAAATCTCTTCATTTTTGCTGCAGAAGGTAGTGGATCTCAGATGTGTTATGGTTTGCTGTTATTCACCGACTTTATTGTATGTATCCGGTATTTTAGGGTAGGGTTAATCCGACCTTTGCCAGCTAGCGACGGTCCCAGGTCTGGGTCCGGCTTTTATATATTTTCCATTGCTGGGGATAAGGGAGAGATGTGGGTATGAGAGTGTGACGTATTCTCATCATCGTACGTACCTTTCTTGGCCTATCTGAGCTTCTTTCGTCACATTGCTATAGAAATTGAGACAAATTGTATTAGAAAGCTACAGGTTTATTTTGCTCCGGCTGGAAATCGAACCCGGGACCGCGTCATAGACAGCTAGCATCCGTGGATGCTCAAGCATGTCCTTGAGACACCCCAGGAGCTCGGTTTTATTGTATAATTTTATATTTTGAGAAAATTGTAAAAGTAATAGATTGATTGCGTATCTGCCATGATTTATTCATTATGGCATTTTGAAGACCAGCTACTACACAGTTATATATCCTAAGGCAGTGAAGGAATTGTTAATGAACATACTTATACAAATTACAAATCTAGGTATATATTCAATTATATTTTCAGAAACATACAAGTATTTACTTCTGCGTTCGTAAAGAATAGAGATTTATTTTCTAGAAGGTTAAACCCCTCGTATTACCGGTTTTGGAGAATAAGAATGACATGAAATAATATTTTCCATGAAGCAATTTTGTACTGTAACAATTTTCGATTATTACTTTTTTTCCTTTGTGTGATGTAATCGAATCTTTTTCGATCTTTTTTTCATTTGTGTTCAGCTAATGTAATTCAATTCGTATGTGATATTGTACTTCTATCACCAACATTGTCATGCAAGAAAAGGAATGTAGAAGGCCTTAGCGTCCTGCATAGAAGTCGCCACGTGACGGCTTTCTCGCTTCCTCGGGCGTGAGTCGCAGCTCCACTCAATGGACTCGACCTTCGCGTGGGCGGCCGACTGGGCCGTGGGCGGCCGCGATGCGCGGCTTTACGGATGCGCTCTCGGGATTGCAGCGCGCGGAGGTGATGGCGGCGGCGGCGGCCGTTAATTTAGAAAGCGAACAGCCGCAGATGCAATTTCACGTTCTATCGTCGCACACTAATCGAGGGACTGGCGGCGACGCGGAGCTCCGTACTTAACGACGGAGACGGTCCGCCTGCCTTAAGGCGGCGGCAGACACGGTGGGCGACGCGGAGGGTTGCGAGCGAAAATCAGGATTTCATTGGTGGTGTGTCAGACTGGTGATTAATTTTTGTTGCTACTAGACAAGTAGGCTGAGAACACGTTTTTTATATGAATTGAATATCCTTAATAACTTTGGCAATGTTTGGAGACTACAGTATATTGGTCTGTGAATTTTTAAAAATGTTTCACTCATTACGGAATGAATGTAGCAGAGTAATGGGCTTAATGCTGTGTGTTTACATAAGAATGAGAATAAAACGTCCCCCTCACAGAAACATGTCAATGAAGCTATCATTAAACCGACAGTATATTTATTTATATTAGCCATAATTATTCATTGAATGATTAACACACGTTCGTTTAATTGAGGGTTATGGGCAGGTGAATAAATAAACTGGAAGCAGTTGTGTACAGATGGAATTGACGAAAATAGTCATAATGAACCAAATCCTGATTTGTAAACTGAGTTACCGTAGATTGACGTCCTCACCCACTGTAGTGGTGACGGGAGACAGCGTCACGGCCCGCCCCGCCCTGCCCTGTCCCGCCCCGCCCCGCCTCTACCCTGCCCCTCCCCGCCTCCACCAGAGTCCGGGCTGCTTAAACGAAACAGCACGAACTCGGCGTTGTTTCCGGCGGCGGCGGCGGAGTTTCAGAAGACGAAGGAGGCGCCGCTGGAACACGCGACCCAACTTTTCCGGCTCCACACACTGGAATACCATTAGCGAGATCAAGACACAGGTCCCGGGCACGTGGAGCTTGAACGTAAGAAGGAATCCAATTCTGCCGAGACGGAGCCGGAGTCGGCGCGGGTTGCGGAGTCGGGGGCGGGGCGCGACGCGCCAGCGCTGTGGCGGGGGGTGGGGGCGGGGCCGGGCCCCGGGCGGCGAAGGCAGCCAAGAAACAGAGGGCAACTCGCTAACAACAACAACAGACAAGGAGACGCATTGCTACTTTGTATTAAAGCAGCGGGAGGGAGGCGGCGGCGGCGGCGGAGTCCGCGCCCGGAGCCACGCCGTGAAATTAGGAACTTAAATGAAACTAAGGCGAATTTCGTCGTTTCCGCTAACGCGCGCCCGCGCTCGGGCTGGCTGCCGCGCCGGGGCGCGTCTCTGGAATTTTTCTCCTGGACTTCATCTGGATTCTAATCTTGGGCGGCGCGTGAGAGATCTGCCCGCGCGCGTTGGCCCTCCGCTGACGTCGAGTGGCGTCTGCGAGGCGTTTGGTTTTGGCTGCCTCGTCACGGCGGGAAGATTCCAGCGCGGCAGATTTCTTTCTTGGTGTAAAGAATGCGGTGATTGTCAGTACTTTTTTTTAAATGACTATCAACTAACAAGTGATTACAATCTACCAAGGAAAAGCGAATAGACGGAGCTATTTGCGAAATTGAACTTGATTACATGAGTATTTTAGTTTCTCAATTGTATTGCTGAAGAAAGAATATTGTAACACCCCCAGTCGTCTCGTGAGAGAACGCCCGGTAAGCGGCCCTTTGTAGCTCAGTCGGTGATGGAAGGAATCGTTAAACAGATACTGGTAACATGAAAGAAACACTTTGATCACTGGTAAAAATCACTTTTATTCCTGGGCAAAATAATTTAAAATGCCCCAGGGAAGTTACACTTGTAAATAGAATAAGAAATCTGAAAATTAGGTGGAAAGAAAAGAAGATGGAAAGTTAGTATTCAGAGTAAAGCTTAAAAATTAGGAAGACTTATAATTAACATTACAATGGCAAAATACAAAAGTTACAAATCGATGCGCCATAGCGCGGCGCCGCATTACAAAACTTTACACGGGACGAATGCCCATTGAAAAATACTGCCTGGAAAGGGTCTCTGCGCGCCTGGGGAGGGCGCGGCGCGGGCGAGGAAACGGCTGCCGTCCTTCGGAAGAATTCAGCGGAGGTCGGTGGCCTCTCGGGCCAACAGCTGGCGGTCGGGTCGTGACGTCACCACAGGGGCGGCGACGCGTGGCTGCGTTGACGGCGTCTAGTAGTGTTGTCTGGTTGAGCGCAGGGTCGGCCAGGAGTCACTCTCGATTTCAAGAGCGTAGTAACCAATCACGGATTCTTCTGATACTCGTGATGATTCACAATTACAACTTTGGAAAGTCTAGAAATCCTGCAGAGACACATTCGCCTCACTTTGCAACTGATTCCCGTTTCAGAGAATTTTCTCTGCCCACTCTACTCAGCCCTTTTACAATAGCCCACACCGAAGTTTTTTCTAAGTCCATCAGAGGCGCACTTGCCTCTGATCGGTGAATAGCTCTCCCCTCCAGAGAAGTTTCTCTCCCGACTGCCCTGCCTTGAATGCTCCGGCCCCGTCTGATGCTCTGGCCCTTCTGCTATTCTCTCACTCGAAATTGTATTAGGTCAACTTTTACCCCCGCTCGTTTTCTCGTATGTTCCAGCTCCTTATGATAGTCGCGTCGCTATTGGCCAAAGGTAGTTGCGCATTACACTATTTCCAACCAATCGCGACGGGGAAGCCACGGAAGTTTCAACTCTTTGCGTCACTGTGAGCGTCCAGAATTTTCCTATTCCTTCTAGAACACCGGTCATGCTTGCACAAGGCAGGCGTTGTCCGTGAAAGAATTTATCGCTCTGGGATTCCTTAGATGTAAGCGAGCGTTCTAGAAGGTTCGCAGCTGGCCATGCGAACACGTGCCTCTCAGTGAATCTTTCGACGACTGACCCTTGTAACGACTTTCTTAATGTGCCGGGGGCGCAAACGGGTGTCGCGATAAGCGAGGTTGCACGTGCAACGCCGTCTGTTCATTCTCCCAACTGCCCTCAGCCTTATGAAATTTTGTATGAGGAAATTGGTATCACTACAATATAAAATATCCAAAACTGAATTTACAATTACTATGTAAATTATAAAATCAATAATAATATATTGATGAAGAATTGAATTATACCATTAAGTTAATCAACTTGGAATTTGAAAGATGGAAAAAAGAACAGATGACCAAAGAAAAGTGGCTATTATAATAAAGAAGCGAAGAAAATTGGAGCAAGTGAGTTTTATAAAACATTGCTTTTTCTTCTATGGGAAAATAATGATATTTCCGAACTTGAAGTCTACGTCTGGTACCTACCCCTGAACGAATTATTTATTGAGAGGAATTTGACACTAAGCTTTTCTTATCATCTTTAATCTTTTGTTAAATCTATGTAAGTAAAATTCCTCAATTTTGAACAATTTTCATCGGTCTGAATAAATTTCGCCTACTTAATAAAATTCATATTTCGGAAATTCTTACCTTTTTATCACTGCAACTTGTGTATTGATTTTTTTTTCGATTTCAACTTTTCAATTCAGTCTCTTTCCTTACACTTTGGAGTGTTTTTTGTTTATTTACTCAGACGGATCCGTGGATTAATGAAACAATAAATATTGAAAATATTTAAGAAGAAATTATTTACATTAGAGTAGTTTACGACTTATCGAGTGAAAAGATTAATTATCCACTTTTGATAATGTTTTTTAATATTCGTTTTTCCATAACTTCCAGTAGTTTGGTGATTTATGCTGTTCAAAGCTAATTTCTCAGTATTGTATAATCTTTATCAGCCATTAATTGGCTGGGATCTCCGAAAACGAAATTGCGATTCTTTCAGGTGTGTGACATGAGAGTGACATGCAATAATGTTTCAATGTTGATTGAAACAACCGGCGCTCACCTAAATTTTGATTGTGAGTGCTCGCTGTAAACGCGAAATGCTAATTGCTGTTTTCTGTCAGATCTAATACTTCACATTCCTTCATTTGGTAATATCGAGTATTGCTTTGATATGTTTAACTTATTGGAATTCGTGGTAATCAATTTCCATGGCATCCATTCTATGGTCGTCGTTTTAAAATTTATGTTCTGCAGATCAAGGTAGGGCAGAATATTAAAGAATTTAATGCAGATACATATCACCAACAATTTTAGTTAAAATACAGAATTGATCACTGCTATTTAACTGCAACAACAGAGCTAATTTTGCGTATTTGAAACTATGCGTTAGCATTGGCTATAATCAACTGATAGAATGTGTATTAATTGCGTAATAATTTCTTTGTTATTAATTACATAATTTAATACGAATTTTCCAAAATATTAACGATAACTTCAAATATTGAGTATAGCACTAAAATACCCGTACCAGTGTTTATTAAATGGTTGATTTCTGTGTTGGTTTCTTCATAGATAGTTGGTTCATAGGCATAGCTAATTTATTCCCTGGTCGTTTTTTCTGCATTTCATTTCAAGAGTCGTCAATTGAATCAGGACAGTAACATTTGTAGAGCCTTTCAATTTGTGATGGAATACAGGATTCCTAAGAAGAACCTAGAGTTTGTACTAGCTTGCGTGGACAGTGCAGATCCCCAGGGCCTTTGACCAAGATCACTGCGCCAACGCCCATCCCCGTTGCACAGGGAATACGCTCTATGATTAAGCGGAATCATTTCCTCCTATTGCCGCGCGATTTGTTGCCAGGAGAAGTGAGCCATTTTTCTTGGCGCCCGCTCTGCTTTTCGCGCTTCGACAGTCTTTTGTCTCGCGCGGTTCACCTGAAGTGGGGGTTCAAAGTTGCTCTGCGGAGAAGTGAACAATGTACTAAACGTAGCTAACAGCTACTGTAGCTGCTACTTACTTTTAGTACATTCTTCATTGGCACAAATTAAAAATGGCATTTTAAAAAGAATTATAGACTTTTTTCTTTCAAAATTTCTACATTGCTTTCTATACTTGGTTCAGAATTGAATTTTGTTTATTTCGTGTTGTGATCAAAAGAGTCCCTGGACTCGAAAATATTTATATTTTCTAGTTCAGATATATTTCTGAAATTCGCAAATTAACCAGTATGCGAGCAGATGATAAATTTCACTAAAATAATTTAACACTGACTAATTTATAATCATTTTTTATGTTTATAGAGCCTTGTGGTATTTCACATTTTAAATTTTGTGTGGTTACACCTAGTTGAATGCCTTCGTGCAAGAGGCACGGCCTCCGCCCCACAGGTCGCTGGCACCGCAACTTCACGTCTGCGAGCTCGCCACCCCGCGCTGCCCCGTCGCCGCCCTAGCGCATGCAGCTTTGAACAAAGGCCGGCGACTGGGGGTGGTCGAGCGGCAACGGGGACGGCGACGGCGGCGGTGATGGCGGCGAGGGCGGTTTCCCATCGGCTCAGGCACGCGGCCTCGCGGTCCGCGGGGCGGGGGGAGGGAAGGGGGGAAGCGGCGTGGCGCGGGCGCGGGCGAAGGCCCATAACCATGCGCGCCCCGCCGCCGCCCCCGCGCTCGCCGCCGCCGCCGCCTCCGCCGCGGGCGACCGCACCGCGCCGCGCCGTAAAAGCGCCTGCACTCGGCACCGGCGCGCACCCGCCACGCTCTCGTAAAACTTACAGCGCGCGCCCGTCCCCGCCCCCGCCCCCGCCCCCGCTGCTACCCCGGCCCCCGCTCGTCCGCCGGCCCCGGGGCCTTCCGGTTTATTGATTGCGCCCGTAGCGCACCGGGCTCGCGGCCGCCCGCCCCCGCCCCCGCTCAACCCTCACCCCTCACGCCCACGCCCCAGCACCCCCCCCTGGGCCCGCGAAGGCTTGGACGGTCGTCCACCCCGGCCTTGACAAGCGGTGGTGGATGGTTCAGTCGTGGTGGAAGGGGTTTGTACCGGTGATGTACTGAAGCAGCTGTTGGTCAGATACGTGAAATAGTTGTCACCAGACGCGTCGTAGACTTGCTTTGTATTAAGTGAACTGTTTGAAGCCGCTGGCCGTGATGATGGCTTTAGGAGCCCAGTGTAATACACGTATTGAGACTACCTCTCGTGGAAATGTATGCAAAAGAGGATTGGGATGGAAGAGTAAATAGATGTAAATAGTGGTAGATTGTAGTAGTTTACAAAAGGTACCGATATGTCAGAAATAACTACTTGTATCGGACTGTGTGGGAGTAAAGGGCGCAGAGACAGTTGGTGACGAGGCGCTCGGTTGCTGCTGTCCATTGCGGGCGCGCGGATTCGACCTCAGCCAACCGTCCTTTTTCCGAACGCCCGAGAGGAAAAGCGGGGCCGCGCCCGGCGCCCCTGTTGCCGCCGCCGCCAAATAAAAGATAAGGCTAGTTACGGGCGGCGCGGAGGCCGCCCTTTCATGCTCGCGCATTCGCCTGCGCGCCCGCGTCCCCGCCCGTATCCTCGCCCGTATCCTCGCCCGTATCCCGCCCGCGCCCTCGCCCGCGCCCTCGCCCGCGCCCTCGCCCTCGCCCTTGCCCTCGCCCTCCCCCGCGCCCTCGCACACGCCCTCGCCCGCACCCACGCCCGCGGCCTCGCCCGCGCCCTCACCCACGCCCGCGCCCTCGCTCGCGCCCTCGCTTGCGCCCTCGCCCGCCCCCACGCCCTCACCCTCGCCCGCACCCACGCCCGCGGCGTCGCCCGCGCCCTCGCACGCGCCCTCGCCCGCACCCACGCCCGCGGCCTCGACCGCGCCCTCACCCACGCCCGCGCCCTCGCTCGCGCCCTCGCTTGCGCCCTCGCTTGCGCCCTCGCCCGCGCACTCGCCCGCGGCTCCGGCCCTGCCTTCACCCTTCACCCTTTACCCTTCCCCATCCCCCTCGACCACGCCGCGCGGCCGCTGCCTTGCACACGAGTGCATTGCGCGCTCCTATTGCGGCCGAAACGCTGATCCCCGGCGCCGCTTTTTCAGCGTTCCCACGAGGAGGGATATCTGCCTCTGCGACCGGCGATCGCAGCAGAACAGTTTTGGAAGCTCTTTCGGAATTTGGTTGCAGTTCTATTGTGGACTTTATTCTGCTTTATTATCTGCAGAGTGTTCATCTCAATAAAAATTTCAAAATTTTGTATTGTAAAGGGTCTGCTCTGTTGGCTTTTTTAAAAACAATGAAATCAAGATTATAAAAATAATGCATAAACGTTGTGAACCAATTGAACGTAATCGATTAACTTTTCCTAAAGAAAAATATTAAGGAAGTTACATTCTGATTTCATCGTGAACCTTTTTTCATTCGCGCTTAGATTTTCTTATAACATTTCAAGTCATTAAAAGTTATGTACGTCAATAATTTACATTATAAATTTGGAGTAAGGCATACATAGAAGTTTTAGCTGGTCAAATGTTGTTGTTGTTGTTGTTGTTGTTGTTGTTTTTTTGTTTTTTTCTTCTTTTTTTTTCAGTTTCAATTTCTTTTTTTAATGGAGTCGTTATTTTCTTCCCTGCTGTAAATAATCATATATATTCAGTGCCAGTAATTCTTGCATGATTAGCTCATCGTGCCAAAGTAATTAGAAATGAGATGTATTTCATAAAGTGATTACATCTAAATGAGTCGTTTTCCTGTTGAAAACGTGAAATGCTTTGTTCATCTTAATTTTTTATACCTGCTTCTGTGGAATAGAAAAAATAAAACTTATTTTCTTGGATAATTGGTATAGTGCGAAAATATGAAAGTCAATTGATAGAAAGTGACTGCACGAAGTTAATGCCCTCACTAAGTTGGTACATGTTTTCTCGTCAGGGTTTCAACCCTGCTCCAAAAAAAATTCTCGAACGAACTCAAGATTTCCATGAAATGAAGCTCTAAATTCCTTTCTTAGGAAAAAATGCTTATGACTATCGGAACTTTGAATATGAATTACGCAATACCGGAACGTAATTAACTTAGTTCACGAGTTTAGGCCAATTGACGCCGACATGTTATTAAAAAAGTAACCGAAAGTAAATTAAAAAGTGCGCGGACAACTTTCTTAAGCTCAGAATTGATTAAGTGGATCTATAGTGGACACCCAACTTTTTTTTTTACTCTCGCACAAGACCTAAACAGCTGTCTCACAATTACGTAAATATGAATCTATTTTTAAACACGCCGATGTGCGCTGAACGGAAGGAGACGAGGAGCCTAAAGTATACATGGAAAAAGAGCTCTAAATCGTACTTTTTAATTTTCCCGCTCCCGTACTAAACGTCCCGGTTCGCTCGTGGGGAGTAATCCGGGGCCCAAACTCCGCTCCAGACATGCTTAAACTTTCAACAGCCAACTTGGTTCGGTCGGCCCGGAGACCGCGCGGCAGCCGCTGCCGCCACCCTCTCCGCCGCCCCACTTTTTTCTTTGTGGCTCAAACTTGAGAGGAGGGTGGCAGTGTCGGGGGGGAGGGGGGAGAAAGGGGCGCGGAAGACAGGGTCTCCGCCGCTGATATAAAGTTAGGTGGATGGGGAATAGACCGCGCAAGTATTTGTAATATTCCATCAATATTGACTTTGCTGCGCTAATTACGACGATGGAGAGAAGCTCGCGAAGAACCATGCGCTGTCAGGCAGTGATCCGGGTGAATAGGAGATGAAAAGGTTATGAAATGTAGTCTCGACGATAGTATTCTGTTCGTAGTTAGCAAATTTTGGTATCTCATTCAGGTGCAAGATCATTATATCTATGACAAGGCACTTGTTTGATTATACTCGTGTATTTCTGCAATTATGTGAGTGCAGTATTATGTAACTACTTAATACACAGATAATTCTCGCTGTTTAGGAATCAATTTAAGAGCAGGAATTTCATTCAGTTATGGTTTCTGAAAAATAATATGAAAATTGTAAATGAAACCAAATAACTTTTAATGGTTAGTGAGTTAATTTTCAAAAAGCTCGTATTTTTTTCATATAACAAAACATGAATGTAATATTTAACATTAATATCAAAGTAGCTTCCCAAAATAATTATATTTTATTTCAAGCCCATCATTTTTTCTATGGAACTTTGTCACTTTTCTTAAATTGAAGGAAGAAAAATGTTTTCTGGATGTTAATTTATCTTCATTAGAAACAAATAAATTCTACATTCTAATGAAGTCAGTTTTAAAAAATATCTGAGTAAGCCAAACGGAAAATTAGAAATAATAAATCCATAAAATATTTTGAGAGAGTCATTCAAATAATCGTCTGATCGATCACAAAAGATCAGTGTTTTGACAAAATCTGTATTAAGATTCTGTATGTAACGCTTAACGTAGTAGCTTGTGGGGCTCGTGGGGTGAAACGCCTTAGTTAAATGAAGTCATCACTGAAACTAAGTAGAAGAGAAACTCCACATTTTGCTGCTGCCATATTTAATAATAACAATAATTTTTTTTTCTGCTAATGAGCTTTCGCTCGGTACATAGTAAGCACATAGTAAAAATACAGAGATATTACATGTTACATATGTAGGAATGCATATAATATGGAAAGTACAACTAAGTAAAAACTAACAAAGTAAAACTAAGGAGAATGTCTAAGAAGACCTAACATACACAGTTATTTGGCATCACACGCAATTCTCTAGACGTTTCCGGAAGCAACGCACACTGGAGGGAAAAGTCGCCAGTACTGCAGCAGGTAAATTGTTCCAGTCAGTTATTGTCCGGTTGGCAAAAGAGCATTTATCTACGTCGGTTTTTAGATTCCTATATTTGATTTTGTATGGATGATCTCCTCTTCCGAAATATTGAGGGTGCACTATCCTAGTTCGAATGTCATTTAACGCTTTACATCCAGTGTACGCTTTGAGAAGGTTTACTAGTCTAGCGATCTTTCGACGTTTGCCTAAAAGTTCCCACATCTGAGTTTGATCAATGTTTTCTCCAACAAGTTTTATTGCTCTATTTTGAATACGGTCTAACAAGTTTATCTGCCCAGCCCTATACGTGTCCCAACACGCGGAGCTATATTCCATTACCGAACGCACAAGAGAAGTATACGCTAAGCGCTTTGTGTTCGCGTTTCCTTTCCTCAATATCCGCATTACAAACTGGAGTGATTTCCTGAAGTTGATCTGCAAGTGTGTATTTTAGTGAAATTTTGTCACGTTTCCTACTGAAGGTTACCGCTTTGCATTTCTTAGGATTAATTTTCATTTCATTTTCTTCTGCCCATTTCATAATTTTATCGAGATCCTTTTGCAAAATCTGCCGATCTCGGGCGTCATGTATTCTCCGGTATAGTATGCAATCATCTGCGAAGAGCCTAATCGTTGAATTAATAGAAACGGAAATGTAATTAACGTATGCTAGGAAGAGAAGGGGACCTAGCACGCTTCCCTGCGCAACTCCTGACGTCACTTGAATTTCATTAGAAAGATAATCGTCTATCTTAACTCTTTGAGAGCGACCGCGAAGGAAAGATTCGATCCATATTTAATTCAGAGTATTTCTGTAATAATTGAACTGTAGAATGTGTGGCCCTGGTAATTTCTGGGAATCTGTCATACAATGCCCCGGGTTACGATTCACTGCGAACGTATTATTCAGCTATTCTGGAGGAGCACGTGGCCAGTATTAACAAGTCAAAATTTGAGTTGATTCTTGATCGGTTGTTAATTTAAAATTGACTCGGTGATCAGTTATTACTTAGATAATCTTACATGATTCTTGGAATGTTCAACGTAACTATTATTAATGATACAGAGCATTTTTACATTCTGTGTATGTTGCCGGAAATCACGTGAGTTTTATTTGCTGTGTCTCTCTCGCTGGCTCACTCCTTTGTGTTACTATTATGGCGCAACTAAGAGGAAACTACGTTTCACACTGTGCATGGTACGTGGCTCAGTAGTTCTACTGGCTCTCATACCAAGCCCTCAAACCACCCACAGGCCCCCTCGGGTTGCACCTGCGGGGCCAGCTCACCTAAAAACAAGCTGTTCGCTGTCGGCCGCGCCGCGCCCAGTGTACACAGCGCGCACTCGGCGAGTGCAGTCAGCAGTCGGCGGCTCGCCCTCGCTTAGCCCTGTTTGAGCAAGTCCCCGCCGGGGAATTCGCCTCGACGAAGACGTGTGGCAGTGTATGTTACGGTCGACAAACGAGGCTTTGCGGAAAGTGCATACTTACATATTTACATACATACTTTTAGACTTTTACTCTTGGCATCGTCCAAGGTGGAATTTCCCATGCTCGGCTTGCTGGTAAGCTCAGTATTTCCACAGTATACGATGTATATTTCTCGAAGTGTATGTACATATATTTCTTTTAATCTGTGGATGAGTGATCACAAAATTACAACAAAAAATACAATAATGTAAATGGCTTGCTATCTCTTAACCGTAAAGGAAACTTACTTTCTCGCTGCGCTACGAACGATAATATAAATTTGTGGTTCGTAATCGTTTTCTCATCATCATTTTCATAACTCACTTGTTTCATTATTTATATTATTGTAAAAAAAACTTCAATATTTCCCCATCCTGACCGTTGAAAATAAGAGCAACCCTTGGCTTCATGTCTAAGTATCGCCCCTGATATCATGGATGACGATTTCCGATGTGCAATGCCGTTCCATCCAGTAAAACTGCCACAGACATTTGTTGCATGAATTTGAAAAACGTACAGAGATATTCTACAAGATCTTAACTAACAAAACAAAGTACTCTAAAATATTTCATATTTGCTTGGCTCGATGACCACATTTTTGTGGACATTATTTTTCAAACGTGTACTGCATTCACTAAGAAACTAATATGAATTGCAAAATCAGCTATTTGTGTAAAATCATTCCCGACATAATGAAATAAATTTGTCAACCAGTTTCCGCGATTTTATTGAAATTAGTACTTTTTGGATCTCTTTTGAATCACAAAACTAAAATGTTGAAAAGACATTACATTATTAGTAATATCGTCATTAGAAAATTATAAAGTTGTGTTATTTTTCTGTTTATTTGTCTCTCAAACACCGAGTTATCCGAATTAAACTAAAATATGAAGTAAACAGAAGGAAAAAAAGCAGCCGGTGCAACTCTTTACAATATGTCGCAACGAGAAAGTTAGTACGTACGCAAGATTTTCTTTGTAAAGGATCACTGTTCACCTTAACCATTTTAAAATAAAGTTTTCTCGTCTCAATGACGGAATATAACTGCCGTGCACTAGGCCATGAAAGCAACTTTGTAGTCAGCCGTTTACGGGTAATTGTGTTTCGAGTTTGAGTAAGAGTTTCCTCGTGACCTTTTATGCAGAACATTATATTGCATTATCGTCTTGCTTAAGTAGAGTGCGCTGCCGCATCGCCGTTGGCGAAACCTTCGCGCGAATCGTCGGCGATCGCCGACTGGAACAAACATCCCCCGCTGTCGTCTGTATTGTTTTCTTGGCCATGACCCGGGCGCCCTCTCCATAAAAGAGGTTCCCAAGGCTCCCCATAAGACGCATTAGAGGCGACGTGTAGATTTTATTTTATCACCACCCCGCCGCCGGCCCGTACATTCCGGGGAAGTAATGCACGAGTTTATTTAGCACACGGAGTGGCCGCGAGAGGCGCCGTATTTCATCCGGGAACAAAGACGAGGCCGGCGGCGGCGACTGCGGTGGGGTAAAGGGAGACCGGTGAAGAGGGTGGGCGGGGGAGAGGATGGGGTGGTGCTTTCGGCGGAGGGTGAGCACTGTTGGCGGTGATGGTGGTGACGACAGGGCTGGCGTTCGCGGCGAGCGAGAGCGCGGGGTGCGCATGCAGAGTTGGGAGTGCTGAGGGTCTCGGGGCTAAGTTGAAACACTAGTTTCGCCGGCGGTGGTTTTTTTCGGCGGAGTCGTGTTGTCTTTGGCGGGGCGCTGGCCGGCTTCGCGAGCGAGCCAGCCCTCAGAGCTGCCCTCCCACCCCCCCGCCCTCGCGAGGCCTTGCTCCTTCACAACGCGCTCCGCCCCACGCTAGCGTCGCTGCGGTGACCAATTTTAATGTTCAAAAAAATACACGAGGAATAAAGTTAATAAATGATTATTAAGCACTTCATACAATTCCAGAGTGTCATCTCGTTCCGAAAGAAAGCGTTATTCAATATAACCACGAGATGTACCAATAGTCAAAGCATTGTGGTCGTTACCAGAAGATTTATGGAAGTCACCAACATCCAAGTACAATATTCAATAGCGGGCATAGTTGGCCTAGACAGAGTTTCTTTATGCATGTACGAACACTGCGGCGTGCACTCAGAACACTAATGTCTAATGATGCCCCCATGGCTCCCTATATACGGGCGACTAGCAGCGACACGCCTCGGGCTGGCCTTCCAGGCTGCTTCACCCGCCCTGGCGAGCTCCAGCACAGCGCGCCGCTCAGCTGCGCGCGCGCTAGCTTCAAATGTTTCAATGCATCCATAATACCGACAGGCCTGGTTTCGAAGTGTGCATTCGATCGCTCAGCAACCGCCCTCTTTTCTGCAGGAAATGATGAGGTAGTTTTCCGAATTTTTTTATGTCAAGGTTTTAAATTATAAAAAGGTTTTAAAGTAATTACGTCAATGCTTTTTTACTGTGCAAACTGTTACTTCGTGAATATATGTATTCACTAGAAATATTATATGTATGATTTTTCGCTTTTATGAATTGAAAGAAGATTCCAGTTTACGAATTCATTGCTGGTTGATCGGCACTCTTTTATAAATATAGCTTTATTTATACCCCTGTCAGTTCGAAGATTTCCTTTGATATTTTCTTAAGAGGCTAAGGGAAGTGTAAATATATTGCAAGCAAAGGAACCAATTTCTAGTTAGAGATCTGGAAAACCGGCGAAATAATATGATTCCCTTTAAAAGTAGAGTACCTTTTTCAGGACGACCACATGAAAGCGAAATGAAATGGCACAATTTCCGTACGATCCACGTGACACGCTTATCTTCCATAAAAATAATAGAAAAGCTGAAAACCACATTTCATTGCCACAAAGCTCTGACCTAAAACCTTCCGAACGCGCCCTAGTTGTGCGTCTTTTCCCAAGTGTTCCACTGGGATCGGTCTACATCCGAGCGATACCACTCCGCCACGCGCATCGAATTCAGTTCGCCGCGGCCCCTGACGCGACCCGGACAAATGCTGGGTACTTAAAGGGGAGCGAACTCTTGTGTGCATTCTTGTAAATTTTTACCCATACAGAAAAGTGGACCCTCTGAATATAGATAGTTTTTCACCGAACTCCGACAACGGATGAAAGCCTATCACGACTGCACATGTGTTCCCGTAAACAAATGCACAATTTTCATCGCCTTTCTCTCTGCCTTCGAGGCGAGAAAGCTTCCCTAAATCACCGGGGGGAAACGCGAGCGCAGGCAGAAGGAAGGCCACGCACGCGGAGGGAGAGGGAGCGCGGGGGTTGCGGCGGGGATGGGGTAGGCGGGGAAGAAATAAGTGGATGTTATGTTTTTATTTATTTTGCCGTTGTAACTATTTCGCCTGCGGGGGGGGGACGGGGTAGGGCGGGGCAGGGCGACACGGGACAGTGTGGGTGTGGGAGGTGAGGGGACACGACGCGGCGCGAGGGGCGTAAGTTATGGGCGCCCGAAGACGCGGGCGTCCGTTCGCGCGGAAGCGATACGCGCGCTTCGCAGGCGGCGGCGCGGCGGGCGACGCGCGCGGTGGGGGAGGAGTAGAGAACTCTGGAGCGGAGGGGTTTTCGTACGGGGCGACGCACGTAGGGAAGAGTAGTACATCGATGGACAGACCACGGGATGACGTTGTAAGTGCAAAGTGAGGTAGCGTGGTGCGAGAAAACAGTATACGTTCAGATTGTGGGAACAAATACATTCAAAAAGACTCACAAGACTGAGTCGTTAATCGAATTGCTAAGCTACGCTCCTTGACGTCACAGACGTCCACGCCCCATGGCGGCGCCAAGTCCCTGGCCGAAGGGATTAAAAGGCATTGACTGACTGTGACCTATATAGTCATTCAATGCCGAAAGGAGCTAAGACACGTACTTCGAAAAAGATGCAACAAATGAAAAGAAAAGATGAACGGAAACTTCAATGTGCGCAAGAGCTGTGTAGAGAAGTTAGGAAAAAGAAGCGAACACTTGAAAATAATTTGGTGAATAAACTGAAGGTAATCATTGAAGTCAAGGAAGGTATGTCGGAAGATTTGAGTGGGTGAGAAGCATGTTAAAATAATAGGTGCGAAAGTGCACTGAATATATGTCAATTAGTGAATTGATAGTGTGCGGGGGTAGGAAGTGATATGAATTTTGAACCTGACCAGAAGTAGTTCGCAGACGTCGACGACACGGATTGGGACGGGGCGAGGTAGAGTAGGCGGCGACTGGGAGGGGAAGGGATCGCCAGAATGTGATGTTAGAGATTGGCGAGTGGAGCGAAGGCGGGCGGTGGGGGGCGGTGCAAGGCGGCGTGTGCGAGAGATGCAGAGCAGGGCTGGGGCCGGAGGGTGGAGGGGAGGACGAAGGGACGCGGAGCAGGCCTGTGCCCGCCGCGGGCGCTGGCCTCGATTTCATGCATACGTTAGTCCGTTTCTTATCCCGCCCGCGGAGGAGACCCCCCGCCCGCGGAGGAGACCCCGCCCCCGCCCTTGCGCCTGCGGCCGGACGCTCTCCGCTGCCCTGCCCGCGCCTGCCCTCCGCCTGGCGGGCTTTCGATGCACCGCGGCTGCGGCGACCCTCGCGGTTGGATTAGGCTGCGTTGCGCTCGAGGCAGGCAGTGGGGCAGTTTTATGCGATTTTTTCTTCTTGTTTTATATTTTTTTACTGAAGGGGAGTGTTTTGTGGAGGGTGAGACGCTTCATATTTCTTTGTATGTGAAAGAGAGGGAAATAAGAGTATATACATTGATCAGCGGAACATCGGGGCTAACGGGAATGTGTCTCGCGTAATTTGAGGGTCGTGTTTGTCGGAGGGTCGAAAAGAGAAACGCATTTTTTTGTCGATAGTTATGTATGAATTGTGTAGTATGCTTATAAGAATTGGAGACGTTTTGTGGATGACTCATTCTGAGAATATGCATTGACAGCTCAATCCAAAGAGAGAGAAAATGTGTGTGTGTGTATGTTATTTTGATTTATAGATATTATTTTAAATATATATGTAGGTATTTCAATATTGTTGTTAGTTCCTGCAGTGATATGTAATTGTTAACCAAATCGCAAATTTATCCACCACATCATCAATTGTTTAAATATAGTGCATGAATATACTTAGACGTATTACAACACGTAGGTGATTGGATTTGTAATTTGTATAGACCGTTATTCGCAATCAATGTGTGTGATATGTAAGTGTGTTATTGTATATAGTGGTGTAAAGCACAATTCTTTTTTATTACATCTATATTTCTCTTATAATTGTACGTTTGTGAATTAAAATAGGAATCTGGAGTGTTGAAAACCGTTCATAATAGTTTCGCGACTTCAAGAGAATGAATTCAAAGTCACTGGGAAATTCTTAAGAGGCTGCGAATATAATTCAGTCTCCAGTGGAACCAAGGCTCTTTTTTCGCGTTTTTTTGCAACAAAACAAGGCAAATAAGTGCCACCACGTAGCATCTTCATATATCTGTCAATTGGCTTGCATGTTTTCGATAAAGTTAATAATAGAACAGTCAACTCTTGAGTCGTTGAGTAGAAATATGAACAATAACTAGTGTAGACTGAATTTTAAGCTCACCAAGAGAGGGAGTTTTGAAAACCCATCCTGGAATAAAATTAAATACATTTTGGGTTATTTGAGAAGAATATGGTGCGATGCATTTCCGAGAGTTAGATATAAATAACGGAATGTGTGGGTGAGGGCTGATCTCGGAAACGGATCGCCTTCCTCCGGGTGGCCTCGCAGGGCCGCGTGCCCCGATGGGCGCCGCCCCCACCCCACCCCACCCCCCGCGAGCAGCCCCCGCGCCGTCCAGGGCCCACGCAGGTGCGACGGGAAGGCGCGGCGGCGTCACGCGGCGCGAGGCTCAACTTTTACGCGCTCTCGTCACGGCGCGCTTCGCCCAACCCGCCTCCCCCGCCTTCCGCGCCTCCTGGATCCTCGGGCGGTCGGCGTCCTCGCACAGCCCGCCCCGGGATCGGCTCGACGCGACGCGACGCGACGCGACGCGACGCGCGCCGGCGGCCGTAAGGAGCGGCATGCCTCTTCGAAAATAAACTGGACCTTGTCGAGCCCCGCGCGCTGTAAATTGTTTATTCAAGTCGCTGCGGCGGCGCCGCGGGGCGCGCCGCCACCACTACCGCCGCCGCCGCCGCCGCCGCCACCGCCGCCGTCGCTCGTGCGACTGTAAAAGGAACCTAAAAGTTGACGGCGGGCGGCGGCGGCGCGACGTGCATATCTAAGCGGGTTTTCGCTTCTATTAGGCTGTGCTGCTGCGCGGCGGGCACACGGCAACGTTGCATCAACCGACGCTCGAAAGGCGGTCTCGCCGATCCCTCACATACCTCGCGTAGCGGCGGTTGTGCCGTACTCGGCGTATAGTGTGTGTGTATGTGTGTGTGTGTGAAGGCGAATCCGCGGCGTTCACGTTATGGAAATAACGCAGTGAAGGGATTTCGTTGTGAGAATGCCCTGGAAGAAGTGCCTGCTTCATCGACGTGGAGAGGACGGTGCGTTTGGGGGGCGAATGGTTCTAGCAGTGGCTCTGATAGCTGTGTAGAGGCGGAGAAAACCATGGGCACGCATACGTGGACTGTTTTTGTGGAGTGTTAACGAGATATTATTTGAAGAATTGATTATCGCAGAGATGATTGACACAATGCTTACTTTTCTCATTAGTTTTCTTGTGTATATTACGACATGTACCCTCATTCAAAGGTCAGTCAATTCTACAACGATCGAGAGAATACACTCTCGCTCTATCGTTTTGTAGACATATACAATTTTATTTCATGCATTTGAAATTCAAATAATACTTAACTTCTTTGGTATTACTTTTTAGAGACTCAAAATGCATGCTATTATCGTGTATTAATAATTTAAGATTGTTTAGATGGTAATTTTCAGCAATGTCTTACACATGGGATACCAGAAACTATTTTCAAATTTCCAAAACATCAACCGTATTTTTTTTTATGAAATACTTTAATGAAATCCACCCAAGTGCATCGTTGCCATCTTTCTCTGGTCTAGTCCAAATATTTTGAAGCAAAGATTGTATAGTGGAGCGTAATTCCGCTCCACGGAACGGCTGAGTGTCACCCTTATGGCTGAACCGCCTTTCTTCGGAGACGCTGGAAGGGGCGGGGAGGGTGGTAGGCCGGGCGGCGCCGTGCCTCCCAGGCGCTCCCCGCCGCGCCCTCCACCCGCGCCCCGCCCCGCCCCGCCCCCGCGCGATCCCGTGAGTTATGTGCGTAATGTGACGGGTGCCCGTGCAGCCACTTACAGCCTTGCGCGGGCCCGTCTCAGTGATTCATGATCGGGCCCGGCCGACTTACTTAATGGCGGGGACCAATAAAAACCAGGAGGGGGAGGAGAGAAGTGCGCGGAGAAAGGCGGGGACGGAGGAGGAGGAGGCGGCCAGGAAAGTAGTGCCGGGGGGCGGCGGAGGCGACGACCGCGCGTGGTGGCCGCGCCGACCGCCCGGGAGGACGCGGGCGGGCGCTGGCTGCCTCTGAGGAAGAGGGCGGTCCGCGGGGCGGCCGGAGAGCAGGCGGCGGCGGTGGTGGTCAGTGGCGCGGCCATCCGTCATTACCGAACGGCGCAGTGGAAGCCATGTTTTACATAGAACGGCCTCTTCGGACAGGCTAATCTAGTGCGCTTCCCACTACATCACCCCGCTCCTCCTCCTCCTCCTTTCTCCTGTTCCAGAGCTCCGTCGGCGCACTCTGGGGGACTGTGGAGAGCTTGGCCCCAACCGCCCTTCGCACTTCGTCTTCAGGCTCTTTTTACCGCAGATATCCCGTAGTCCGTTTGTTTGGACCGCGGCCACCGCCGCCGCCGTCGCCGTCGGACGCCGCCGTCGGTTTTCTGGCGTCGCGCGCCTCCGCGCCGCGCCGCGTCCCGCCCTCTGGTTGGTCGCGAAGCGCGACGGCGTTAAGGAAATTGACTCCTGGCGACGGCGGCGGCGGCGGTGGCGTTCTGATGCCGTCGTCGTCGTCATCGGAAGGGGTGGGAGGAGGAGATGCGAGGCGTCCTCGTGAGCAGACAAGCGGAAATGAAACGCCGCGCGCGCGGACTCCTGCTCCGCGGTTCGCAAATCCTCAGCCGATTCCCCCCGCCCCTCTTCACTCTGCCGACGCGTGGAGCGACAAACGTCGCACTCCGTCTGCCTCCGATGGGGACGTCGAAAGGAGGACGGCGGTCACTCAAGGCGCCGGTGGCTATGAAACCCATCTCCTGTGGATGCTCGTACAGAGTCTTCGCGTCATATTTTGGAATGAAATGCTTAATGGAAAGTTATCATTTTTGTGTTCGTTATTCGACACATGCTGTATTATTTTCTGGAATTTAATTTCCTTTTTTTTATTCCCCCCCCCCCCCAAGAATGCTTACCCTTATTCAGCACTACTTCATATAAACTAATCTTCTAGAATCTTCCTTCGGTACAGGATAGTTTTGTGGTCTTTCATGTTGAAATAGAACGTAGTAGTTAATCCTGAGTATTTCTCGTGAAAATATTTTCATTTATATCTATATTACATTTTGTGAAATGTAAGATACATGTTATTTGTATTTGCCCAGCTTTGAGTGCTATATTTTGCCAACATTTTTATTGATACATGAACAATTCAGTTATCATAAAGTGGGTCGTAGGAAAATCCTTCCCTTAGGCAAACATGCCTTGTTAAAGAATAAGTGTGTAGCCTTGGCGTGCGGATTGAGGAGTCACGTATTGAAAGGCCTTTTAACTTGCATGAGATTTTCAGCGTCGACGAACTGATACGTAAACGCTCCGCTTAAAACAGCCCGCACCCGACCCGCTCCTCTGAACCAAGATTGGACCGCACACTTTGCGACGACGGCTCCAAGACGCGAACAGGAAAACGGAGGTCAATTTGTGTCGATGTTTGCGCTCGGCGTGCTCCAGATCTTATCTGCAAATTGTTTTCCTATGTTAATGTGCGGGCCCGATACGCGCGCGGCGGTGGCGGCGGCGGCGGCTGCGGTTTCCGCTGAGGCCGCGAAATCCGCGTACGGCTCCGATGGCAGCGGGCGCGGCCGCGCGCTTCTTAGTAGACGACTCGGGGCCGAGCGAGCGCCGGGCTGCAAGCGGACGGAGTTTATTCTTTTGTTTCATGGCCTTGGGGCGAAGGAGACGTCTGTTCGCGTTTTGGTTCCCAGCGTAATGTCCTAAATCTGCATTTATTTTGAACAATTGTTATTTTCTCCGATATATTTTTTTTCTTCTTGGTCTTGTTCTTGCATTATAAAGTAGCTCGCTCGTAATGCGTGAGTGTGTATGCATGAACGGAATACATTTGCCTGACTGTTCTTCATGAATATCCAGTCTCTAGGGATTTTTCTTCTTCTCTTTTTTTGGTCGTTCCGACGAGCGTTTTAGGTGAGGTCGCTCCTAATTGTTGGGAGTTTTAAAAACTTCTATAATATTCATGATACTCGCAAGTATAATACACTTTCCGAGAACGGGCGGAGAGCACGAAACGTGAGATAAGCTCGCGGCGTGCGGAGTGGGCGTGGCGGCAGGGGACGGCGGCGGGCCGGGCGGCTTCGTGTGCCCCACTGCCTCACATTCCGCATGACGCGTTTCATAGATTTGAAGAGTTCGCTGCGTGTGGGGGATGCGGTTCAGCGGCGCGCGGGCGGACTGCTTCGCCGCCGTCCCCAGCCGTATATATCTCAGTCGCCATAATTCTGACCAATATGCTACGTTATGTTTGCCATATTCCGCCGGCTGTCTTCCTTCTCCTTCCGCGCCGCTCCCCCCTTTCTTTTTTCTTATGCGCTAGGATTTGGAGAGTATCGGCCTTTCGTTGATGCCACGCATTGCCATGTTTTTAGCATAGAAGAAAAACGGTCTGGATTTAAATAAATAACGTATAAAACAAAAGTAGCCCTGGAAGGGAGAGAAGGCAGAGAAACCTTAAGCTGACTCGCAGCGTCATAAAGAAAAGTAGCAGCATAGCGAAGCGGGATGTAAAGCAGAGATGAAAAGTTATTCGGAACGGCTTCTCATGTCTTGGTCGTCGTCGGCGAAGGCAGCGCGGTGGTGGCGGCGGCGGCGGCGGCGGTGGGGCGGACGGACGGACAGGACGGCGGAGCCTTTAGGAACGTCGACGCTTCAAGGCCTCCCGGGGGCTGCCGGGGTGGGCTCGGCCGGCGCGGCAAACGCGGAGCGCCGAACAAGGCGTGCGCGCTGACGGCGCGTTGAAGTCCGCGAGGACGCCGAGGTCGGCGGCGACGACGGCGTGGAGGCGGGAAGTCGCGAAGGGCGAGTGCGGCGCGGACGTTCCAGCCAAGGCGGTTTCGAGAGCGATGGAGCCGCCGCGCCGCTGACGGCCTCGGAAAACGGCGCCGATGGAGGTGCTGGCGCGGAATGGAAATTGTCAGCATCGCGTCGCGACGCTTTATCCTGCGCACGCGAAGCGGTTGTTTTTTTTTTTTTTTTTTTTTTTTCTTCGTGTCCCTCGAGGAAAGGGCGTTGTTTCTTCCCAGATCCGCTTTGTGTTGTTTACGTGATGAGTTAGGTGTTAATCATTTGATCTTATCTTATTTAATGTATATTTGTGTCGAAATGTGTATAAACAATGTATACATAATGTTTTGCTCTAAGGGTAAATGAAGGAAGTAATTCTGTTTTGACTGAAATTTGAGGAATTACAAATTATATTTATCGTATTTGTTAGTTCAACATATGTGTGTATGAGTATAACAAATTTGATTGTATGAGTATTCTTAAAACAAAATGTGATTAACTGATACTATTAATTAAGTTTTGATTTTAGAAAAACATTATCTGGCTAAATTTCCTTTACTAAAATCGATTGGAAGAAAATTACATTAGTTTCATTGAACTCGTGAAACGTTAAAAGTTAAAATAAATAATTAAATAGCCAATTGTCTTTAAGTGAAATACGTGTGTGTTATTCAATTTCATTGGTATATGAATTTTATATTTGAATATATTTGATTTATTATTTGTAAGTCTTTCTTAAGGTGTAGCTTTACTTATTCAGTTGAGAACCTTGCATTCCCATGTTGAATATTCTCTGTACTATTATTTTTGTTTTATTGTTTGCACATGAACTTTATGTTCTCGGCGAGCGAAGTAAAGAATGCAACGTCTTCAAAGCTTTAACGCCGCCTTATTTTGCATATGTCCTCTGCCGCGCTCGCGTGGCGCGAGCCGTGATTGTGCCGAGAGCGCTCCGCGGGAGGTCGGGAAGCGGACGACGAGCCCGGGGGGTTCCTTAAAGAAGACCTAAGGGCTTGCGCGTGCGTTAGCGAGACGAATGCCATATAAATAACCGAATTAGACGTCTCCGGGCGCGCGGCTTAGTTAATTCGAATGGCCCCGGCTCCTTTTCTCTCTCTCTCCACTACGCACCCACCGCCGCCGCCGCCCCCGCCCCCGCCGCTACCGTCTCTTCTGTGTGGCCTTAATTTGATCTTTTCCCTTTCCTGATGTCTGCCATTTCTCCAAGTCTTGAGGCCGTCGTTCCGAAGCCCATTTTCTGCCTCTCCCCTCCCGAGCCGCGCGCGTTCTCTCCTGTCCCCGCCATTTAAGCGAACACAAATCGTCTTTGTAAATGGTAATTGTCGCCCAGAGCGGCAGGCGAAGTGAATCTCATGGCCTGGAAGCTCCCCTGCCGCCACTCCGCCCACCCCGATCCGCCGCCCCGTCTCGCCCCGCGCGCGCCCCTCACGCCCGGCCCCGCCGCCTCTTTCGCCCCCCGGCGTCGTCGATCTCCGCGCGGTGGGCGAGGGGTGCTCCCGCCCCCGCGACCCTCCTTCCCTCCCCTCCCCTCCCCATCCCTTCCACCGCCCTCGGCCCTCATCGGTCCTGCGAGGCAGCGGTGACCGGTGCAGCTACGTTGGCTCTTTCCCCGCCGAGCATGAGGGTCCGCACGGACTCCACGCGGCGGCGCCTCGCTGGCTCTTGACGCCCGCGCTCGCCGCCTCGCGGTGAGGGGGAGGCCGATAACGACGGATGATGCCGTGACGACGTCTCGGATGTTTTTCGTCGTAATTGAGAGATCGGCGTTGATGCTCTTCTTTGTCGCATCGTCAAAGACGGATTTTGAAGCAGGATTTTGAAATATCCTGCTAATCAATAAATAAAAATACGCATTCAGGATTGATTTAAATAGTTAGAAAGACAATTATTCGTCCAGAAATAAAAACAATGATCTACTTTAAAGGGAGATACGATGTATTTTATTTGTTTTTATTATTTTGTATTCATTACGTAAAGTGGTATTATATAAAAACTAAATGTGAGACTTTTAATCTGCAAGACAGAATAATAATGTTTGTTCTTGTTACTACTGTTATAATGGAAATAGTAATGCATTTCATCCTGCACACTTTTACCACATTTATAACATGGGAAATTACAAAATTATCCTAATGGGATTAAATCGAGACTTTTGTTTTGACACTGTTTTTACTAACACCTCATTCAGTTTTCTCTTTATATCATCATTGAACAGTTTTGAAATCTTCATTACTGTTCTGATCGAAAATTTTTCATTTTATGTTTTAACATGATAAATTTCTCCTTTCTAATCTACAACGTGTGTTGAGTCTGCAGTCAATCCCATAATACTGAATGTAGAGTTTCTATTCAACAGAATTTTAAAATGTATGCTGGGAACGTAATGAGTAAGAATACAGTGTGTTCAATACAAAAGGCGATTCAGCGTTCGTGTATTCACTAGGTATATCATGTCCCTGTGTACATTGGAGACAATGCACGCTCGAGTACAATGCAATTATTTATTCGTATAGTGCATTTTTGGGGCACGGTGTCAACTAAAATTACGAACTCTCTGCACGCAATTAGTCTTCGTCAATCTTGCAGTTTACTGTATTAATATATTAATTATCATTGCGCCTTGATTTATGATAAAGTTGGCGGAGAGGTCGCAAGAAATTGTTGGCGCCGGGCGGATTTTTTTTAAACCGCGCCGAAATGCCGGGAACAAAGCTGGGCGCATTATCGCGTCCATCGAGCGCCTCTCAGTCGGTGTCTGCCGCCGCACAATGGGCCGCATTGACTGCTATTACGCGGGCGCCGGCGCCAGCAATATTAATTAAGGAAATAACATGTTCATGCCGCCGCCTGACTCGCACTGATTTATCGTTCGGTAAATAAATAAAAAAAGCACTTTTCATTTAACTCTTGTGCTCTCTGTCCCCTTCGCTGCCTTCTTTCTCACGCTCTTTTATTTTTTTAATTTTTTTTTTTATTTTTATTGAAGGACTTGAGCGTTCTCTTCTCTCCGGGCCGCCCCCGCCCGGCGCCCTTGCCTTCTCTGTGTGCAGTCGCGGGGGAAGATGGGGTGGCACCGGGAGAAGGGGAACTTTCGTAGAGGGGGTTGGAGATGGCGATGGCGATGGTAGATTTTGAGGAAACGATGGGGATGGTGAGAGAGGGGTGTGATGGCAGAGGAAAACGCAGCTTGACGTAGGCGTAGGTGGGTGTAAGAGATAGATGGGGATGGTTGCAGGAACATTGCATGTGCAGCTGTCGTAGGGGTGGACAAAAATTGCAGAAACGTAATGAAGCAAAGGAAGCGCTTGCCTTAGAGGTGGATTTTAATACAAAGAACGATTGTGGAAAAAGAACGAGACGGTGAACTGACGATAGGTTGTCAATGTGACTGGCACTTAAACTGATAAAATTATTGAACGTTCTGAAGGCACTTGGCAATTTTGGAAAGTATAAGATGATAATGACGCTGCCAGATTTGTAAAATGCTCGTACATGCAGACTACGAAAGGTAATTAAATCAAAAATGACGGGAAACGAGCGTGGTGAAAACAAAATATGAATGCTTTGAGATTATGTTTTCAATTCTAATTTAAGAATGAGAAAAATTGGAAGAATGATATCGATACAAATTGGGGATGATTGGGAACGTGTGATTTGGATATTTTGGCGGAGATTTCTCGATGACGGGCAAAAACCGTAGCAGCTCGAGTTGAGAGAGGAATTGTGGTGATGACGCCGGAGGACAACAGTCGCGGAGACGGGGACGCCGGTGCAACGGCAAGGACGGGCGAGGGCGCGGGTTGTTATAACAAAAAAAAAAAAAAAAAGAAGAAGGGAGACGCGCGACGCCCTCTGATTGCGCCTTTCTTCCCTGCTTCCGGTCTGTCTGTATTTGCGGTCAAAGGATCGTGCAAAAACATTTACTCTTTGTTCCCGTTTGTTTGAGGACGGCGGTAGCCTAATTCTTGCAATCGCTCTTCGCTTTGTTAGGCCGCGGCCTCGTCTGATTGGAAACGGGCACAAAGGAACCTGCCCCCGGCAACCTCTTTCTCGGATGAATGAAAATGCAATTTGCTCGTTGATTGCAAGCTAAAGGGAAGGTCTTTTAAATGGATACATCCTAATGACAAATGATTATACGTTTATTTTTTATCAAAAATTTTGAGCGAGAACTCGTGGTTAGCTCATCCTTTGGAAAGGGAGTTATTGAAAGTCGCGATTTAGAAACGACCTGTATTCAAACTCACGCTGGGAAATATTATTTTTCCTCAAGTCGCTCAACACAAAGAAAGAAGCAGATGAATGTGAAATTACACTTTTCTCAAGATCGGGAATGGGGTGGTATGATTGAGATATGTTCCTTCCGTCGAATCCTGTGCTCTTTCATTCTTTTCGTAACTTTTAAGTGCCTGTCCTATCTTTTCTATATATGTTTTGATGAAAGAACCGCAGTATTTATATCGTCCTTTTTTACTATATCTCATTTTATACTAAAACTCTGCGTTTTATTCCTCTTCTTTTTTTTCACATTTTGTCCTTTTTAATATAAGTAGTATCTGTGCTTTAGAAATAATTCAGTATACATACATGAAACTAATTGAAGCAATGTAAATTACAAATTTCCATGCGAATAAACAATCAATATACACTCAACACAAAATTGTTGATGTTAACTGAATAACGTATCACGCCCATCGATTCTCAGTAATGTGAAATATATCATCCCTTTGTCTTATAAATACATATGTTATTCATGTACATTAAATATGAGAGTGCTTATCCAAATATATTGCTTTTTTAATTTAAATATATTTTAGAATTCTTAACTTACTATCTCAAAACTCGCTTGCTCGTACCTTCTCAATATAATCACATTACTAACTTCAAATTTCAGTACAAGGAGAAAACAACTATATAAAATAATCAAAAGTGGCCGTATTGGGATTACTAATTCATTTATATTTACATTTCAACTGAATGTGTTCAATTGAATTAGTACATACATAATTAATATGTATTTATTATTTGTTTAGCTGCGCAATTCCTCGCGTAATTTATATTCAAGCGTTTGCAAATTTATTGCGGTTGGAATAAATAGATTCGTTGCTCGTCATATGTGGAAAATTGAATATTTTATGGGGTGCGAGCCTGAATGCAGTCGACTGTTGTATTCAAATATCGTGTGTTCGAAATGTTAGTACATTTTAATATTGAAACTGAGCGAAAGAAATTAACTAGATATGCAGTATTTTTGTGTTATAGAAAATTCGTGTACGGTTATAGAATGCATTGGATTTACTTTTCATTATTTTTTTGGTTTCTTTATTTAGTATTCCCATTAAATCTACATGTAATTTCACAAAAAATTAACAGGAAACTAACACCATTAGCATGAAAGTAAATGTTTGATATCAGAGCGAAATATCTGAGTTGGAATTGATTCTGATTGCAAGGAGACAAGACATATTCTTTAATTTCTCCAAAGTACTCGGCCACACACGCAGATCATGCTCATTCGTTCACATACGCACATGTCGAATAAAATCTTCGTCAGTGACAACTTTGTAATATTTCCGACATTCCGAGTACACGTAGGAAAAGGAGGGCGGAAGTAGTATGTAAAAGATAAATTTAAGTTAAGTTAATTCAGGCAGTGCAAAAATGTACTACTTCAAAAAAGAATATTTTAGAGGAAACTGTATGGCATACGAAGGCTATTCCATTAGTTATGGTAATTACAGCAGCTAATACAGAGGTATGGATAAAACTTAATTATAAGCGACTGAATCAGTGATATATTCTTCACAAAGCTATTGCTAATAATCTTGATACAGAAGCCGATGAGTGGGAGAAATTGAAAAGTGCCACAATAGAATTCATTAGTTTTTGGAAATTGCGTTCATTACGGTAGACTTCAATGGGAGCCTCGATCGATTTCATTTTATTGATGTTTCCGGGCACATCAGTTGCTATGGGCATTTGTCTTGTTAGTGTAGCGGATTATTTGCATGCTTGGAGGTGATGGTTATCTTTCCTGTCGGAGGGTGTAATCCGGCGCCCACACGTTGACTTGCGGGGGAAATTCCTTCTCCAAATACCTTCCCCAGTGGGCCACCGACCTAGCCGGAACAAGCTGCAAACATGTTTGGAAGTCTAGTCCGTGTGAATGGTGTGTGTAAGTAAGGGGTAGTGTGTGTGTGTGTGTGTGTGTGTAAGAGGAAGGAATGATCGCACGCGGTGTTCCGTTTGTTAGGGTACTGCTCCGGCATTCGCCTGCTACTGATAGGGGAAGCCACATAAACCTGGATGTCAGAGCAACCACACATTAGAATTCTCCTTCAGAAAGAGGCTGAATTCGACGTAGCTAAGTAGCTAGTGATGAAAATCTGCCGCTGACGCGAATCGAACCCTAAGGCCTCAGACTCCCCGCAAGTACACTAGCAATGATGTCTTTGATCTAAACTAAGCTGGTGAAGTTTGGACCGAAAATACGGGCGCGGGACGATACCGATGGCCGTCTCTCCACAAATAGCCCCTTACCGTAAATAAAGGTATAGAGTGTACTTTCGACACTACAGTCTTACGAAAGGAAGGCTCCGAGGACAAGGCCACCCACTACTAAATATTTGATTTTTACATTTTGCGTTATGGAAGAGGAAGTTCATCGTATGTAAAGAACTGTTATACTGCAAAGGCTCATTCACAATGCAAACATAAACATAAGCATGTCGTTAACATAAAAGTTAGAACTTTGTCATGTAAGAGGAAGGAATGCTTGTGTGAGTATGCTTAAGTATGGCTTAAGAAATAAACCAATCACAGTACATTAACTTAAAGTCAAGAATCGAAAGAGGAGCGAAGTCGATAGACGAACTAACGCCATATAGGCCATGGACACAGTCGATACCACGAAATCGATTCTCACATCCAACCAAAACTAAATTCCTCACAGCCAATAGAAACTCTTATTTTGCTTACGTTTATGTTAGATTGTGAATACTTCAGTCTATCACTTATGTTAATGTTTACGTCTATGCTTTATGCTTATGTTTACGTTTGCATTGTGAATGGGCATCTAATGTTCTACATTACGTTATGTGATTGTTATGTTACATGGAGAACAGTCTTAGGTGGCTCACCGCAATTTATGTGACTACAGTGTCTCTGGCCGGGAGGTACTAGGGTTCAAGTCCCTATACAGACAGTATTTTCAACACTAGTTAGATAGTCGAATTCAGCAGCTGTGTGGAGACTTCTAACGGCCAGTTTCTCTGGTAATTCTTCCACGGTAGTTTCCCGTGGTTTCTCCGATTAAGAATAGATGAAAGCCGAAGCGTACCCTAATAAACGGGCCACGAACCGCGTGCGATCTTTCCCATCTCTTGCTTGTACTATCCTCATCCCTTACACATACTTACACTTCACATGCACTGCACTACCGCATATGTCGGGTCTTTGAGTGTGTTCTGGCGGAGGCGGTGTCCCACTGGTGGGAGATACATGGTTAGGGAAATCCTCGCCGACGTGTAGGCCGACGCCGGATCTTGTCATTCAGGGGGGGGGGGAGATCAGCACCTCCCGCAATAAAACATCCCGCATAAAGCATACACTTTCGAGACTAATGACCTTATCAGTTGACGTGCCCGGAAACAATAATCAATCAATTAATTATGTGAAGACTGTTTTTGTTCCGCCCGGAAACTACTCACAAACGTTTCTGCGTTATCTCCGATAGTTAAGTCTTTTCACGAGACCAAACCATTTCAGCCTGCGTGGTTCAATTTCATCTATAATTGATTTTTGTTCCTGATTCAACTAATCATTTACCTACATTTTTATTGAATGCGCTATTGATTTGACAATGGAAGTTATGACTGCAAAGTGATAGTGCATGAAGTATCCTATTGATACATTAAATTTACAAATACTTGAGTTGTGTGAGATCATTACTGACAGCAAGGTCATTCTTTTTGGCTTTTGATTTTCTCTTCTGGTTGGTGTCGCTACCATATCGTCGTCAAGACCGTTTGCGCTTCTGTCATTATGCTTTGTTTTCTTCCCCCTCAGGAAATTGGATCGCAGCTTTTCAGACTACATCGTTGCCCTTGACCACCCTACCACCGCAGTTCTACCAGGATCTTTTTTCGCCGTGCTTCCAATTAAAAGCATATCGCTCTAATCATTAAGATCTCTGCGGCGCGGCGGAGCGCGAAGGAAATTGGGAAACGGTTCGTCGCCACTCGCGGGAGGGGGGGAGGCGTAGCGGACAAAAAGGGATATATGACGCCCGATACAAAAGAAAACGGCGCGGGGGGCTTCATCGGGGGGCGTGGCCTCGCTCGCGCAACGGCGGAAAAGCCCAGGGCGCGTGGGCGGGGCGGGGCGGAGCGGGACGTCCTTTTTCCAATATCAACGCGCGCCAAATTGGAAGGAAGAAACTACCCTCTAATGCACACGTTATTTCTTCCCAATAGATTTCCCTGCCTCCCGCTCCGCCTCCTCCTCCTCCCCCCGCCGCACTCAGCTCCGCGTCCCTCGCCGCGCTCGGCGGCCCACTATCGCTCCTGATAGCAACGGATGGCTGATGGGCGGAGCAGGGAGCTTTCGCGCAGCGGAGGGGAAAGGAGCGGGGAAGGAGGGGGGGGGGGTCCGGGCGATGGGAATTCTATTGGCGCGCTCCGCGTCCCCTTCGCCAGGTTGCGCAGCTCTATGAAGTCCCCTGGAGGCGACAAGTGTTGCGGGGATGGGCCGGCGGAGAAGTCGCGGCCCGGACGACGTCGTCTCGGCGTGGCGGGGGGGGGGGCGGAGGAAACTTTTGTTTCGTAGCCGATAGAGAATTCGATTTGCGCCGCCCGGGCTGCGCGAGATGGCCGTCCGCGCGCCCCGGGCCGCCCCCGCCCGGCCCATGTTCTCGGCGTCTTGGACTGCGCGCCGCCGTAATTGGAATAAGGCGCGCCCGCCCTCCCGTCGCGGCCGCCCTCGCCCGCTTTCGTCGCCTAGAGTGCGGCGACTCAGACGATCGTTTCCGCGGCCGTCTAGTGGGGAGATTGTGAAATATTTTCGCGTTGATGGCTGGTGTTACATGGTGTGTGTGGTTACTGCGGCGTTTACTCGAGAGAACAGTCTGACGATATTTCGTTAGTGTTCAAAGAAATGCGTAGAGCGTGTTGAATCTGGGTCAGTTGCTATGTGCCAAACTAAAATAGTGCCTATTTTATAGTTATCGGTGGAAAAGAAATGTAGGTAACAGTCATGTGAGTCTTATAGAACTTGTTACTGTTGTCTCAAGGTGGATTATTTTGCAGTGTTTCAAGTCTGAAAGAGTGCCCTATGATTCTCTTATTCTTCAAAAATCGTATGTACACTCATCAAAAACTTTTGCGTTGCTTTTATTCACGTCTTACATGTTGCGTCGTGCATTGGCATTTGCGCTGTTCAATAATCCCATACATAAGAAGGATATTGAATTGAATTGAATTGAATTGGCCTTATTTTACGTGGCGAGACTCAGGCCATGAGGCCTGCTCTTCCGTCTGACCACGCAAATTTCGCTACGCTCCTTTCACAAACTAGCAGAGAAAGGAGGTATTTCTTGGGCGAGAAACTGGCGATTTGGATTTAGCTCAGAGGCGTCATTTAGGCTTGAGGATCTTTTACATGCAAGTAAATCTACTAACATGGGACAGCCGGCTTTACTTCCCCTTCGAAGGAAGGCGTACGAAGGAGTTTTTCGCCCTAAAAATCCACGGCTTCGATCGGGTTTGAACCCGCGAGCTTGGGTTTAACAGTCCGGTACGCTAACCGTCACACCATCGCCGCCGCCTTTATGGCACCGAATTTCCTGAAGTTCGTAAGTATCGTATTTGTTGCATTTTGTTTTCTCACCTTACGTTTTAAAAACGTCAGTCACGGATTTTGACATTCATCCATTAATCGTAACTTTTTTATGACTGTTCTTATTTCAACATCTTCAAACCCAACGCGCCACATGTGAATGCGATCATTGCGTGATCGCAGCGTTTCGTGTGATACCGTTAACATCCCAAAAGGATATTCAATCAGGAACGAGTAACGGGGCTATAAAATCTTCAATAATACATTTTGCATTGTTTACTTCACAATCATTCCGCTGAATACGTCCCTGGAGGAATCTAGGAAATACGGTTGTTGAGCCATTGCGGTGGTCTTAAGGTCGCCCTGCCATTGAAATCCTCGGCAGGCGAGGGGCGCTTCTCAATCCGCAGGGGGCGTCGTGGAAGGGGGCGGGGCGGGCCGATGCCGGGGCGAGGGCGGCGGCTGTTACGCGCACCACGAACGCCCCGAGGAGGCCCTCCGCCGCTCCCCTCACGTGGATCACTTCTTAATTTATTGATTACGCTACATATTTATTTGCACCGGGGAAGGAAGAGCGTTCCGCCCCTAAGAGATCGGCGTTATGGCCCCCCGGCGTGTCTGTCATTAATACGGCGTCATAAAACTCTATTGGAACGAGCGTGTTTTTTAGGTTTAATATCTGGGCGAAACGTGAGGGTGATTACGGCAACCATCAGCAGCGACGTAAAAAGGCGGCGGCGGCAGCTGAGGTCGTCCTCGTCCTCGTCGTCGGTGGCGGAGACGACGTTGACGACGAAGGCTCGTGCAGGCGCGGGCGTCGTCTCGGCTGCAAACCGGTCGCGCGCGCCTTGAGACCCGTTCTCGCCGCGACCCCGTGGGACCCGTTTCTCTCGCGACGTTTCCGAGACCCGAGGTTCGCTCTCAGCCATGCCACGCCACGGCGCCTGTTTAGCACGCGCTGGGGAGTCGCGCAGCCGGCGTTTTACCGCTTTATGAGAAGTCGTATTAATAACAATAATAATAATAACAAAAGTAGCGGCGGATGGCGCTGAAGGAGAAGTAATGGGTCACTCGTCGCCTCTTACACCTGAAGTTCAGGCGCCTTTGGGCTCAGACTGAGTACCTTAAGTTTCAGTCAGGAATTTGGTTGTGGAGCATGTTACATAAGAGCCTGTTGGCGTAATGTTCTTTGTGTTCGGTATCACTGCTTTTCTGTCAAACCCATTCTCTATAGGAAGTTCATAAATATATATAACAGACACAATTTTACTTCTTTTAGAAATTAAGGAAGTATTTAAACATTAAACAAGGTTATATATACTTTCACGTGTAGACGAGTTGATTATAAGAATACAAAAATAGCATGTAAATCTTCACGTTATATCTTACCCTGTTGTTACCGCTAATTTGAGATTACCGATCTCTTAGTTTTCTGAATTGAAAAATATAACCAAATATTAACATACATTAAGTATATTAATCTAAAAACAACATTGATCATCCATTTCATACATCTGGAAGATGGTCATAAAATTATGTAGGTAATCTGAAATTCTAGTGATCTGTCTACTAAATGAACTTCCTTTTTTGAAATTAATTAATCAATATCGTTTCTTGCCACTCTGATGTTATAAGCCTACTTCGTTAGCTTACAACCGAATGTTGGATAAGATACAGATGTCAAGAGAATAATGGGAGTTAATAGGTTTTAGAAGAGGAAGATAAAACGTGTACATTATCTACAAGTTATAATTCACCAGAAGGAAACAAGAGTTGACCTCTTCATGTGTATGTTATTTCATAGGGAAGCTAGATAAAAAAGGTGTTTTAAATGTCGGTCGATTACAGAAATGAATTTGATTTCGCGATAAGTATTCCAAATAAAATGATATCCTCGTAAAAGCACAACTGCCAGAATGATGTAAAGCATGGTCATAAAGTCTAATTAATCCTAATGTGTGTGATAATCTACTCTGTGGACCAAATGAGAATGAGAACAGAATGATAAAAAGAGAATAATGAATTCTTATCGTCTGCGAATAAATGGACCATAATTTTAGTTTTCTCTGGGAGATTTCATGTCGTACATGACTCCACATTTACCATTATGATGTGAATTTTTGCATTGCAATAGTTGTGCTTTGTAGTACATGTACATCGCAGAATTGAAGAGACCAAAAATACTATCTCAGATCAAAGTATGACTGAGATATTAAATGCATGTCGGTCGCTGTATATTTGTCTTCTGGTGTTGTTATCAGTGCTATTTTTAAAGCAGACTGTCATGCATTGAGTAACCAACACTCTTGTCATTTATTTGGATTATTCGTTGATGAAATTTTAACGAGAAGCAGAGATCATGGTAGATTTTTGACGTCTTTCCTCGTCATATACTACAGTATTTTTTCAATGTCTGTAATTGCATAGCATTGCTGTATTTAGAGATATCTCATTGACGTCGAAAAATATGTAAAACATTTACGTTTATACACTGAAAGTGACCTAAATGAAGGACAAATTAGCCACTGATAGGACATAAAAAATTGTTGTCAACAAAGTAAATAAATGAACGTTGTAGATGCAACTATGAGACTGCTAATATAGTGAGGCAATATTATATCAAAATTGGAACACATTTTAAGTGATTTAAGTGTATAAGAGTAGAGTGAAATACTTAATTCGACATAATGTATTGAAGGAAACTAGAAATAAATCCATTTAAAAAGCTAAGATGGGATGAAAACTGAATATATCTGCGCAGGATGACAAACAAGGAACACTTTTGGGATTCGTCTGCACAGAGAATAAAATTAAATGGTTGAAGGCGAATGTTGTTGATGGTAGAAGGAAGTAAGGAAGAAATGCTCGTGAAAGAGGTGTAGATGCGCGAATTTATTATTTAAAAGTACGAAAATAACTCTTGTAGACCAAGTACTTGGTATGGGGGTCAGACTTTTATGAAATGCATGGAGTTTCTTTTTTTAAGAGATTGTAGATTTTTAGTACAGATTTGGGAAAAGGGAAATGGACACAAAAGTATGCAAGATGCGGTGTGGGAGTATTGCTGATCGACATTGAAGTGTGAGACGGAATGAGAATGGAGTGACATATCACAGTCAAGAGGGCAGGCCAGTGCTGAGAATCAGGGAAGGGCAGACTTATTTTTAAATTGTAGGAAGATTTAGGATAGAGGAATAATTAGGATACATGATAAAGTTAATGAAAGTTGTGCAAATAAATATGATGTGGTATAACTATCCGTGAATGGTATAACAGCGCGTTGAAAAAATGACTATAAATGTGATCCAAAGTATTTAAGAGAATTATTGGTATTTTAAAAATTGTATTTGTTCCGTTGTGTTTTTCTTGATATTGTTTGAACGGAGCAGACAAAATGTATGTCTATTGTAAAATTGATTATTTAGTAATTTCAAAAGCACGGAAGTTCCCGTGTTATAAATTGTAATAATGCGAAAGTTGAATAATTACGAAATTCATGAAGAAAGTCAGTGATCTTATTTTAGAAAAATTCAGAAGTCAGTTCGGCCTCTCTTGTATAGATTTATTTAGGCCAAATAAGTACGACATTGCATATAGAGAAATTTCTATATAATTAACGAAAGAAGTAGAGCTAAGCACGGGGCATTTAAATTTACAATATTAATAATTTTAATAAGAGGAAGAGGTACAAATGTGGAATGCAATTTTGTTTTCTGTCGTTTGCTACTACCCAAAGGAAGAAATATTGCACAATGAGAAGGTATACAAATCTCGTAATCAGTGATTACAATATTTGAGAGGCCAACTGTCTAGTACAACTCTAAGTGCTTTAAAAACATAGTTTTTGACGAAAGTGCATTCTTTCTTGTTTAGAAAATGGGATGCAAATATGGAATACCATCGATAATACGAAATAAATGCTCAATAATTAGTTCCAATTACAAACTGACAAGTTCTCTTCGCTTTACATATGCATAATACTACATTCTATAGAACAAGGATTTTATCTCTCTCTCTTGCTCTTTCTCTCTCTTTCTATCTCTAGATAGATAGATAGATAGATAGATAGATAGATAGATAGATAGATAGATAGATAGATAGATAGATAGATATAGATATAGATATATCAAACAAAGTCGGGTTAGTTACACCTTTTATAACTCAAGAACGGCTGAATTATATCCGATTTGTTTGTTTATCTCCGCCTCAGATAGCAGAAGAACTATTAAAATATGGGAAAATTCACTAAAAAAGAGAACAAAGTTCAAAACAAAGTATCCATGTCAAATGCAACCCGCAACACACAGCAAGATGTTTTACTCTATATCGTTAAATACCTCTTAAACAAAGCGTTCTAGGGCATTAAAAACCAAAATTTTGTTGCGAAAGGCCTCATAGAAACTGTTTCTCACATTGTAATCTACTGGATGATGTTTTTTTTAAATTTATTTATTTATTTTTTTAAAATTGTATTATATTTTTGCCAGGGAGAGGAGGGAAAGAGACGGGGGAGGCAAAGAGAGAGAAAAGGAGATGAAGGGCAGAGCAACATCTGCAGGGTTCCTCTAGTTTGCAATAATCACAGATGTGACGCTCCCTTACATTACCGGCGCAGACTGCACCTGTCATCTGTCACATTTCGCTCATAATCCATTGTTCCTCCTAGTGCTTGCTGAAAACATTCCAGAGCAGAACGGGCGTTCTGCATCTTCATTGTAACGGCCATTCTTTTCTGGAATACCTATATATTCCATAATTGTGATATCTCCATGTTGGCACTCAGAACCTCAAAAGAGGCAGAGCACAGGTGGAAACCAGGCAATACACACATGGTTGTTAACCCCAATTAATAAGCTCCAAACTAAAATATATTCTACATTCATAAAGGCAATAATTTGTAAGTTACACAATAGAGTGTGCTAAAAGTCATAAGTTTTATACACCTTATTAAACGTAAAATTTCTTATGGTCGTCAATCACGGTCTTCTGGAACAATAGACAAAGGTGGATTGACGAAATGCATGACGGTGTACGTTTCGAGTGCTGACCGCCACAGTGCAGACCCTGCGAAGACAAATCATATGTTATTTCATTTATGTGCCCCTATTTCACGTTTATATTTCTTCCTCTACATATCAGAAAAGGGAAGGTGAAGTATATATGAATAAGGATATCTTAGAATTAGATTAATTTTATTGAATTTTTTAATTTTATTGAGTTATGTTTTTACATATTTGTGTGCATTTGCATTGTATCGAACGTCACAAAATTTCTTATTTAGCTATTTTCTTTTTTGCTGGTAATTAACAAAAATCTTGCAGCTTTCTATTCATTTTTTTCTGTTTGTAACATGTTATGTATTACTTTTCATGACTCCATGTAAACTGCAAGTAGATAAAATAAATGAGTCAGTTTTGAATTATTAAATGTTTAACAAAGTTCTTCATGTGTCTTGCTTTGATCACATTCACACAATACTTTTCACTAACTGGAAAATTATTCAAGATACACTTGAACATTTGCGATTGCGTATATCGGATTAAATTGCTCTCCGTGGGCGTGCTGCGTACTAGTCTTTAACAGAATTTTCAGTTAGTACACGTTATTGAGAATTAAAGAACGTATAAAAATAAAAAAATGCCGTTTTTTTTTCTTTTTGAAACACAAACAAACAAAGGAATGTCATCTTATCTTTTAGCACGCACCGTGCAAAGTTATAGAAAACCGACCGCAGTTAAATAGGTTTTACATTCTCACCAACACAGTTTTTTGTCGAATAAAAATGTCGGGACGTCATGATTAGTCTCACAACATGTTTTCTACTCGGAATCCTCACTTCCAGGTTTGTCTGCATTAATTTTTGAGTTTAAAATTATATTTACTAATTTTTTTCCTAATTTTTACTATTTAGTTTGCTAGGTATCATATGTTAGATTTCCTATATTCCGAGCTGTAATAATGACTTTTTTCAGTCAATTAATTGATGGAATGGGATGTTGCACTGTCGTTGAAGTGCTTCCGTGCCAGTAGTTTCCTTGTCTACGACAAAAACCTCTTTCTTGGCCGTGTTCTGTCCTCCAGCTGCGCAGTCGTTGTGGTGGCGCGCACGTGATGCAGGATTCGGGTCTTCGCGCATCGCCCGCGCGATCGCTCGTGCCACGCAGGAGGTGACTGGGGCGCGTGAGGCCTCATCGGCCATTCCCTCCCGATCCCCTCCCCCTCCCCCCTCCCCCTGAGCCTCATCGGTCTCGCTCTCGCCGGGCATCAGCACGTTCGTCGGCCGCGCGCGCACAGTACATAAATTTTTCATTGTTATTGCTGGCGCCGCCGCCGCCGCCGATGCCCGCAGGAGCGCAGGAAGCCCCGCCGGCATTTCGCTGTTTTAGGCTCGTGAGGCCCGCTGCCCGTGGCAACTCTGTTCCAGTTCGCGGCGTCACTGACCGGGCGGCCTGTCTGGTGTTGGTGCTCGTCACATCCAGCGTCACCGTGCAGGAAACGTTGTGCCTGACATCAGTTTTTAGCATGATCACAAGATGTGGTGTTTAATTTGAAACTTTATGAACTTGTTTGATGACGCATTTGTGGATTACTTGTATTTTGTATTATCGTACTATCTGTTTCAGCTCATGAGTATCGACTCATAGGAAATTAAGCGATCAGGTTCTCGTTCAGACCATCGTTTAAGGCAAAAGGTGTGATTTTTTCTCGGTCGCGATAATCAAAAATAATTTTGTACATTTTTAGCTTGCACTTTTATGACGATGTGTAATGATCAGCATATGGTATGGTGATCAGTGTATCGATTAGGGAGTGAATGGCTCACCTCAATATCCTGTCTGCATGAAGGTTAAAAGTTCTTCACGAAAGTGCTAAAAGAGTATCTTCGGGATTTTTCAGAAAACTGTTATATTCCTAGTTGTGTCGACACTTTGTTCTACCTTATTTTGTGATTATTTCATCGCTCTTTCAACACTTTTATCTCTCCCATATATGTATTGTTAACAAGGGCGAGAACTTGTTTAGATCTGACTATTCCACAAACATTCATCGCTGCGTGCCTTTTTGTATTTACCTGTATATTTTTTACTGGTCACCTTGTAGCTTTTTTAAAACATTGGCCCAATGTGGCTAGTTCAATTGTTGTACACGTAGGCTTCCGCGGCTCGAGTCCATTACTTCTAGGCTGTCCGGGTGACGCCGCGTCGTTGGCAGATAGGCCGACGTTTCGTCCGATCTCTAGGACGGCGGGTGCGAGGCCCGGGTTGGCCCAGACCGCGAGCCAATCAGAGGGACCTCTCCGCCAATCACGGCGCACTCGCGTTACCCGACCCCTAAGCTGAAAAAGATATAACACCGGAGAAGGAACTTTATTGTGTCACTACCCTGAAGAAGCCTGCAACAGGACGGGCGAAACGTCGGCCTATCTGCCAACGACGCGGCGTCACCTGGACAGCCTAGAAGTAATAGTTCAATTGTTGTCTTGACTTTTCTCTTTGACGTCAATTCGTATTATTTGTAGGGTAACCCATGCAGACAGATTTCCGAGCGTAGCGCGACACCACCCATCGCACCTTCCCACTCGTAGCCAACCACGTTCTCTCTGCGCCCCGCCTGCTGGTGTCCCATGCTTGGAATTGTCTAACGAGCATCGAAACCGCAGCGGCGCGCGGTGGGTGGGTGGGTGGGTGGGTGGGGGGTGAGCGTGGCGGCGGGCGTGCTTCGCGCGCACGCGAGCGCACTCCGCCCGCTGGTCCGCGTCGCCCCGTCCGTCGCCGTGTCCGCCCGACTCGGCTGAGCACGCCCGGTGGCCGCGCGGCGGCCCGACCCCCTCGCCTGCCCGTCCAACCGTCCGCTTTGCCGTCCACCCGCGTGCGCGCCCGCCCGCCCTGTCCTCCGCTCGCCCGTCCGTCCGTCCGTCCCTCCGTCCACCCGCATGTTGCGACGAAAATTCTGCGTTCATGTGCGGCTGCTCACCTGTCAAAATACTGCCACGACCGGGCGCGCGCGAGCGCGGCGGGGGCGGGGGCGGGAGCGGGCGGGGAGGGCGGCGCCCCGGTGGCCGGGTGGGCGGGGGGGGGGGGGGCGGGCCCGTCCGAGCGGGCGCGCACGGCACCGCGAGGTTTAAATTTTAATCCATCCAGAATATAGTTACACTTGAAATGGTATATCCAACTCGCGCGGGCCAGCGGCGCATGAATTTATGCAGTCCCGTGGGACACAATTCCTATTTGAGCAGCGGCCGTTAGGCCGGGTGATTCGCCCGCGTAAACACATTGCCCCGGTGCCGGGTTCGTGACCGGATACTATTTTCCGTGCATTTCATTTAACACGCGGCCCGGCCCTTATTGCGGCCGCCTCTTGGAGCGCGCAGCGGGGAGACTGCGCGGCCCATTGTAGTGTAGCTGGGCGCGTCTAATGCGGCTCACATGCGCCGCGAGCATTCGCTCATGCGCCCGTGCTCCCGAAATGAATTGTGTGTTATTGCAGCGATTCCGTCTGTTTATTCGGATGGCCCCGTGTTTGGGCTATCAAACTCAAGGCGCAAAGGAGCGAGTGATGAATTACTCGCCCTGTAATCATGTGCGGTAACTTGGGAGTTGTAAATTAAAGGGACGTGTGTGTTTGCTTTGTTCTGGAGTTGTTAATTTTTTATCAATACGTTTTTTTTTTTTCGAAACGCGTTCTCGACACGGTGTGAATTGTTGAATATCGACGTTTTCTCTTCGCGCGATCGTCTGTTCGTTGTGGATGTGTAAATGTTTGCAGCCGCCAGACTAATTTCGATGGCATATTACTTTTTTGCCATTTGACCAGGAACACAGTTCAATTTTTTAGAGTTTTGATGAAAATCTGAAATCAAATTTTGTGTTGATATCCAATACGGTACATATTAAGCACCCATACCTTTATTACTCCATTCATGTGCTTATTGATTGTTTTTAATTTCAGGTACGTGAGTCAAGGTCATGGCTTCAATCCGAGGTACAAGTTAAATCCAATCTAAGGTACTGTTTACAATCCAAACACTTAATGAAAATATTTGAATGATTTAATGTTTTAAAATGAATTAATATGTACAATAGAATATACGTTTAATGGCAATATTTCATTATGCAGATATTTATTTCTGACAGAATGAAAAAAGTCAAAATCCATAACATTCAAATGTGCTAATTCTGTAAATTATTCGCATTGCATCGAATTCGTTGTAAGAAATTGGTTTCTTGTGTTAAAATAACGTCATGCTCGCACACTGGTTCACGTTGAACGTAAAGAAACTTCGAATTATGAAGAGACTTTTGTTAGAAAAATTGTGATTGATGAACGTAAATTGTCGAAACATTTTTCCTTTATAAAATTATCATTGTTAAAAAAATCAAAAGTGTTATTTGTAAGTAATGGTTGTAAAGTTTGTTCCCGTTTCCTTCTTGACTCATTCAGATGCTTTTGATTTAATATGTTTGCTTGTGAATTGATATTTTTGCATGTAACACACAGTGAGAATTTTGTGACCTGTTAAGTATAACCTGGAAAGTTCATTATTATTTGTGGAAATGTATTATACCTGAGATAAATTACTTCCTTCTAAAATAATATTTTATTTTCACCATTCATTGAATTCTGACGCATTGATGGAAGTTAAGCCGGATATTAACGCATCATGCCGTATTTATGTCTCTTTGCTTTCGACCATTCTCCTACGTTGTATTCTCCCGTTGTACAAGCTTCATCCTCTGGCGTCCGCGTCCGCCTGAGGTCTCTTCGACTGCGCCTTCTGCTCGGGGGCCTTTGGAGAAGTTTCAAACGGCGCATCGGAAGGGCGGAAAGACGCGCGCTTTTTCCCTCGGGCGACCTGCCGCCCACGCCGCCTCTGGCATTCGGGCTTTAAATAATAAGCCGTTGGGCGTGGGTTGGGGCAGAAGACGCGGGGAGGATCGGGTGGGGGGTGGGGTGGAGTGGAAATGCCGGAAGCGGAAAGAGCGGAGAAGTCGCCCGCGGGTTCCGCTCCGCCCCGCCCCGCCCCGCCCCGTCCCGTCCCGTCCCGCCCCGCCCACACCGCTGTCGTCGCCGCCGCTTCCTACCTGTTGGCAGTATGAGATTCCCGTAACGACGTTAAGACGGCTCTCTCGCAGAGATGGATTTAAAAGCGAGAGAAACTTTTCAAGGGCTCTCGGCGACTCTATTTGTCTTTCGTCTCCGAGCCCGGCCTCGACACTACGCCGCCGTCACGCATTGTTCCCCCGATGGAGGAGGACTCTATGCAAAATACACGCCCTTCGCGCATGCGCGAGACGAGCCATGTCAGATCCGAAACAATATGCAATTCAAAGCAGGAGCGTCTCCGCGTGCTTTCGTCGCGGTGCCAGAAGGGAAAAAAGTGTGAGCGTATAAAAAGATTTCTCCTTCTACATGAATGTTTTCTCGGCGTCTTTAAATATTAAGACGGCTGTTAAACAAGGCGTGGCTCAAGAAAGAGAGCGTCGAAATTAGAATTTGTGTGTGTCAGATCTTTTACGTACGTTATTTTACAATTTGTGGCGATTATTTTAATGTTAATAGTATATTAAATAATTCCTTGTCTTCTGATGAAGGTAAGATGTATTTTATGGTCAACATTAACGTTTCAACTGTAGCGATTGGGTTGAAGTATCACGATTCTAGTCAAATGGATTTTTAGCGTGATATCTGCACAAAGCTCAGAGCTTGCTTACTAAATCGAGACTGTTCTTCTAATAAAGCTGATATACGTCAGAGTCGCCAGAGGTTTCGGGCAGTTTTGTCTATGCTTAATATAATTTGTATTAATATAATTGAAAAGCAATGAAAGTGTGTTAGAATTGAGATGGTAGAGCTGCGCGGATAGAACGAGGCAGGAAGGGATAAGGCGGGAATAGACTTCACATAGATTTCATTCCTTTCCCTATCTAATAGATGATTGATTAAAAAATACGCGGGCAACGCAAGAAACTTGAGCTAGTTATCAACACATTTTCAACAATATTGAATTTCTTAAAAAATAATAAAGTGACTCATTTTTTTAAATTGAAGAATTAATTTCCTGTATTTGTGTGGTAAAATTAATTTGTGCCCAATATAGTGAATTAGTGATCTTTATTGTTATTATTATTATTATTATTATTATTATTATTATTATTATTATTATTATTTACGTGCATTTAAGGCGTTAAATGCCAAAGGTATTGAAGGATGCCAATTTATCGTTACTGGGCATGCGTTTTCTGAAGACTAAATATAACATTGTTGTAAGGAAAAATTGATCTTTATCGTATAAGATTGACAATTGATCTCTCTTAATACTTGATTTACACAAATGAACCGTTGAGACTACCGACCGCTTCACTACCGTAAGGAAATAATTGTAAATAGTTGAGGCATTTTATAGCCTCAACTGCTTTAACATCTTCCTATATAAAGAGAGCGAGCCTACTCACGCCACTCCTCTTGGGGCGCCGACAGAAAGACACACTTGCACTACCCTGGACCGTTACTTACACGATATATTTTTGCTATTCTTAGTGTTAATATTATTAATCATACGACCTTTGTACGATATCCCGAAAATTACGCGTGCAGTTAAATTTACACACTGAGCTAAGTATAGATACTAAACATTTCACATTTACATCCTCCATTACCATAATAGTATCCTTGAACAAAAAATAATTTCTTATGGAAGGAAATAGTAGGAAATACGTATCCATACGTCGACACCAACCATCATATTTGATATCTTCGAAAGCCGAAGTGGACAAACTTTATCATAAACGATAACATTATTTTTCCCTGGTTCAAAAGGCTTTAGAGTGGTAATCTATTGCGTCCAAATCTCCCGTGTTCAAATTACTAACAGTCTACGATTGTCTTGAAAAGGAAAGCAAGCAGGAAGCACATTCGCAACAGACAGAAAGAGACGAAAACAAACAGCAAATAAACGCAACACAATCCTTGCACGTAACCCACGACAGATCTGTAACCGGAATTTCTTCAATATTTGCTCTGGCGACACCCCTGCGCATTCGTGGAGATTTCCCAGAGAGGAGACGAGACGAGACGGGAGGAGAGGAGACGCTTCGCCGCGCCGCTCTGGATATTGGAAGGCGTCGCGAGAAGATGCCGAGGATCCCGTTCATAATTTCACTTTGAGCCCGCGAAGCTTCGACTTCAAACGCTTACCTCCTTCTTTGATCCGGAAGACAGATTATACCATCAGTTTAATGGATTTGATGCGGAATTATACTCGCGGGGTGGGGTGGGGGGTGGACGGAGAGAAGCGTTGCGCGCGGGGGGAGGAAGGAGGGAGGGAGGGATGAAGGGGTTATCGAGGGGGTGGAGGGGGGGGGGGCGAGAGGCGTGAAATTCCCAGCGCGCCGCCATTGATCCGCGACGCAGTTTGAAAGATCTTTTCAGCGCGCCCGGTGCAGCGCGGGGCATTGTCTCTGGCAGGCGCCGCCGTAAGGCTTCCATCTTGTAATTACTCCCCTTGCTTTGCCCCGCCGCGGAAGATGCACGCGTGTGATTGCGTTTATTCGTGCGAGTAGTGCCGCCGGAATTCCTTTCGGCGCAAGTCGTTCTCTTACGTGCGAATGGCTAGTGCGGGTTTGTTGATCTAAAGGTGTATTCTTGTGCGCTGGTAGGTTCTTGGAACTCACAGAAAAGGCATTTTAGGAAAATTACTTTCACTATTTTAAAGGGAAACCTGTTTGTGTTTACTGTTGTATCGTTCGTTTGTTGCGAACGTACAACGTATGTTCTGTTCTTTCTTTTCTTGATTTATGAAAAAAAAATGTCAATATTCATTTGTTCAAGTAGTAGATTTGTAGAGGTTTTAGGAATATTAGCATGATCTTCTTTCATTATTGCAACCAATTGTCTTTAAAATCAATAGCTATGAACAGTATATATTTAAGTTTTTCGGAAGGCTTCGCCTTTCGTATCTTCTTCTCCTCTTCCACCTTTAAGATCTGGTTTGGCGCTACAGTAGACGCAAGGGGACGTACTGTGTTTCAGGTATCATAATGTTTCAAATCTTTTTTTTTCCTTCTTCGAAAGGTCGCTGCCCTTTTCCTGAGAAGCAGTCGTTCGCTTCAATTCTCCGCGACCGTGCCGTCCTTTCACGCCCCTCTGCTTGCGATGCAATGGCGGAGCGAGGAACGCGTTGCAGCCGCCCGCCATCTTCGCTACACATTAGCGGCCCCTCACGCCCGCCAGACAGACCGCCCGCGTCCTCTCCCGCCCGCCGACGTTATTGCCCACACATACCCATGTTATCTCCCACCCACTCATCCTCAGACTTTCTGCCCTTCCCCCTCCCGCATTCTTGTTCTCGCGTCCCCACGTTCTCGCTTGCATTCCCACGTTCTCGCTTGCTAGCGTCCTTGCCCGCCGACGTCCTCGCCAGCCCACGTACTCACCTTCCCGAATTCTCAACCGCCCACGTCCTCACCGACACACCTGCTCACACGCCCATGTCCTCATCCGCCGACGTCCTCATCCGCCCTCGTCCTCACCCGCCCATGTTCTCACCCCACGCCCTCACCCGCTCACGTCCTTGCCCGTTCACGTCGTCCCCCGCCCACGGCCTTATTCTCCCACATCCTCACCCGCTCTTGTCCTCACCCGCCCTCGTCCTCACCCGCCCTCGTCCTCACCCACCCACGTCCTCACCCGCCCTCGTCCTCACCCGCCCTCGTCCTCACCCGCCCTCGTTCTCACCCGCCCATGTCCTCACCTACCCACGTCCCCACCCATCCACGTCATCCCCCGTCCACGGCCTTATCCTCCCACATCCTCGTCCTCTCCCGCCCATGCCCTCACCCACCCACGTCCTCATCCGCCCAAGTTCTCACCTCACGTCATCACCCGTCCACGGCCTTATTCTCCTACATCCTCACCCGCCTTTGTTCTCACCCGCCCATGTCCTCACCCACCCACGTCCTCATCGACCCAAGTTTTCACCCCCGGTCATCACCCGTCCATGTCCTCACTCCCCACGTCCTCACCCGCCTACGTTCTCATCCGCCCGGTCGTTGACGTTCTCGCTCCCTTCCCCCCACGTTCTACCCCACACATCCGCAATCATTCTTGCCTACATACCCATCCACCCGTCCGCGTTCATGCCTCCCCCCTGCCACATTCTCTGCTGTACACGCTCTTGTTCGCCCGCGACGGCGTTCTCGCCCACCCGCTTCCTCGCCCGCCTGCGCTATTGCCTCCCCGCTTCCCCAGTCTTCCGCGACCGCACGTCCCCGCACCCACCCGCCGCACCGGCTCGTCTCCCCCCGCACTGCACCGCCTTCGCACACGCCGTTCCACCTATCTCGCGCCGCCGCCGCCGCCGCCTCGGGGCGCCTCGTAATGGGACGTTGAAAAACGGGGACTCGATCGCAGCGCGGGCGCGCGCCTCTGATTTGTTTTTAGAGCTTCACTTAAAGAAGCGGTGCGCCTCGGCGCGGCGCCTTCGTGAATCGTCTTCTGCTATCCTTTTCCCGGTCGTTGCGTCCCGAGCTCCGCGATTCTAAGCGCCGCTTGTAATTGTTTTTCAATCCCTCGCCGAAAAATGAGGGAGGCGGGTAGGGACCGTTTAGACCGCGGGCGATAAGGCACGATAGTATCGGAGAGGAATCGTCGGTTTGGTTGCTGTGAATAAGAAATGTGAAGTGCATAAGAGATCTTTTATTAGAATTCAACAATTGTATGTGAGGCAGGAACAAGATTATCAGAGTTATGACAGCGTAGTGAACATTATACAGTAACAACTAGTGGAATATTCTAGCATTACGAGTTATTACATTAATACGCTGAGTAGACAGGGGATTGACGGTGCAAATATATTTGGAAAATGAAACTTCCGAAGAACGCAAAATGAAAAGACAAATACTAACAAGTGCATCGGTTTAGAGTTGAAGGGAAAATGCAGTCCATTGAGCTGCTTAAACATTTCAGACCGTGAGAGGTGTCTCAGGGCATCAACGGATGTCACTGCAGTACCTGTGACCGAGTGATCCTAAGTTCGAGTCCCGACGATGATAAGATTATCAACACTTGCTTGACAGCTAAGTCGAATTCTGTCGCTATATGGTCTGATGGATAGTTGGAATCTGCAACTCAGAAAGTAGAGTATCATTAGATACATACCATGGTACATTACTTACGTATCGTAGAACTTTTGAATGAAATATTTTAAGAATTGCAATATTCGAATGACTAGCGATTCCCCAATGTTGCAATCCATTATTCCGAACTGATTTAAGATCTCCTTGTAAACTAGTGTGCATTAACAATGACAAAAATATATTTTTATTTAAAGTTTTCAATAACATATTGCTTGAAACTATTTAATTTTCCCTCCAAATATTCTACTATTTCAAATTAGTTTTATAATAAGTGATGAGTGAGATATGTAAATTCGAAGAGAAATTGTAAAATATGCAACTTTTATAAAATATGGCATTGTAGTTAACTTCATATTCCTTACACTTTTTCTTCATTCTTAACATATCCATCAAATGTAGTAACTAGTAGTGACGATGTAAACAAATAACGACGATAAACGTTCTCTTCAAAATGCGTGTTTGGAACTACTCACAATTGGCAGGCTCGTAATTACGACCACGAAAATAGTGTAAACGAAAAATATGAGTAATCAGTAATATTGCAGTTAGTTGAGAATGAAAACTGGAAGGAAGGAAATAAGTAAGAAGGGTCAAGAGACATATATTTCAATTATATAATTTTGATGTAATCATACTCCTAGGATTCTTTTTTTTGTTTTTTTTTTGTTTTTTTTTTGGAAAAGTTAAAATTTACATTGTCGTACTTCCGAAGTTGACGTCCCGCATGTTCAGTGTAAGTCTTTTACCATCTTGCATGAATTTACATTTTGTCGTCAATTTAGTTGAAAATCCTTTATCGCTGATTTAATGAAAATTGGCATTTGATTCCTTTCGTTCTGATGAATTGGAAGTTTCGAATGTAGATCTATTTTCGGGATTGCAATTACTGTTTTGTGTTAACTTTTTATTGGAATTTTGAAATGATATTCCTCAATTTTGATTGCTGTGAAATTGGTTTTACGTGCGATAAAATATATGCAGCTCGGTATTGGAATATTAAAATTCGTTTTGTTTTCCAATGGCAGCCTGCAAATGTATGGTGTTTAATGGTGCATTTGTTGTAGAACGTTTTACAGATTACTCCGAGATATGCATTTTCATCCTGCTCCACGCTTGTGGATTTAAAATCATCCGCCATTTGGAATGTTGCGCATTTTGCTTCATTCATTTCAGTTTTCCATGTATGTTTTGTAATGTTTGTGAAATTGGAAGTTGCATTTGATGTAGAAATTGCTAAATGTGTTGTCACAACCAGTGAAATTGTTTTTCGAAATGAATTGTTTCCTCATGTACCTCATTTTTTCTTAAAGTATGAATATCGTCTTTAATTTTGTGAATCAGCTTGGTGTCAGGAATAGGATTGCTGCATGCTTGAAATACATTTTGGCCTAAATATTTGGTCCTAATAACTGGAATCACATGTGCATGAGTTGTTGCTCGCAAAATTGCTTTCAACGTCTTTGCACTGTTTTAATCAATGTAGTTTTTTGTTTGTGGTTTCAAATACATTCAATCGAATTGTTTTACAACAATTTAATTTTCACTTCGTTCAATAATTTGTCACTTTGCTTCATTCCGGGAATTTCTCCTTTACAGACATTGGTCTGATTTTCAAATTCATTAATCGCTATGATTTCAACCATTTTGAATAAACGTGCAGCTTTAAATGCAAATTTTAAAAAAAATCAGTCTTAATCTTCGTCTTGTGTTGTCAGTTATCTTTTGTTAGTTTTGAGATGTACATACAGTGGATGACTCCTTACTTAACCTTACTTTACTCCTTGCCATAAAACAGACTCTGAAATTGATGTAAATTCTTCAAGGAAAAATTGTTTCACCGGCTTATAGTGTGTCTTCTTTATATGTCCAGCTAGAGCTCGTTCAGTATCGTGAAAATATTGAGAATAACTCAATATAAGAAGACTTAAATGCTTTATTAATGTGTTTTGTAAACAAGTAGGAGAATATAACTAAGAATGTAAACTTACTGCATAATGTGTATTATTTTGTAGTAAGATACGCTTTGGAATTATGTGATATATTTTACATTTTCTGAGCATATGCATTTTAAAATAAATGTGTAGAAATTCAGCTTCCTATTTATGAATCCACACTATAGAAAATGTTTATTTCAGGAACATCAAACAATTTCACGAATTCTCTGAATGTACTAAAACTAAATTCAATCCATATGAAGTGTAAAGTGCGTTTCGCAAACATTTTTAGGACATTTGTAGCTGAACGTTTCCGGTTTCCTGTTGCATAGAAGGCGAAGGAAAAACGTTTAAATTCGGACTCATGAAGCTTGGTATCATGGTGTTCTGAGTCGATTTTCGAATTGTAGCGACCTTCACCAATCAGCCAATATGTCATTTTTAGTAGTGGTAATTATGTTCAACCCGGAGTTGAATAACTCTAGAAACTACTAGAAATAAATGTCTAATTATGCAACCACCTATGGTTTTCATATTTAAAATCTATCAGCCAAGGCAGATTTCAGTTCTGTCTAAGCGTATTTATTTATTTATTTGTTTACGTCAAAAACAGTTAAAAACTGTGTGTGACGTGCTATGTGGAGAAGTTAGTTAGAAGTTACATTTAGTTACATTTATTTAAATATTAATTAGAATTATTCTCTTTTAATTATTCAATTTGCTTTTGTTCTCAACCTGCGTGTCTTTGGTTATCCATTTCGTTATTTTAGTCACTCGGTTAGTTATTTGGTTAAATTTGGTTATCCATTTCGTTTGTTTAGTCACACTTCACGAAACTCAGATTAGTGTCGTAAAACATGCGCTGATGATCTTCACCTCCATACGTCTCATACAGTTTTTACCCTTTTTTACTAAATAAATCTAAATAAATAAATAAAAACAATTATTAACTAATAATCCATAGCCAGCATACTATGAACAAGAGAAATTAATTTCGTAATGTAAGTAATATGTATGTAATGTAACTAATCTGTGCTCTCTGTTAACTACTGTCAACATCAGTGTACGACATTTAGCATGATGAATAGTTGAATTTAACGAATTTTGTGAATTGTTGGAATTTTTACTAAGTGGATTTTATTCCGTTGTATAAACTTATGTATAGGACAATCGGATTTGTTTGATAATTCTATCTCGTATTGCAATGTCTTATGAAACTTATGTCGTAAATAAATAATAACCACCTTGGTTATCTAAAATCAAAATTAACGAAACCGAGATGAGTACGTTAAAACAACACAAGTGTTCTAATAATCCATGACACTGTTAACAACAATGATCAGTTTGGAAATGAAGGGGAAAAGTATTCTTGCAAGAGTCCTAATACTCGTAATTCATGGCCTTCTATAAGTACCCTAAACTTCAGAGTATCGCCTTTCACAGAATTGATAATCCAATTTAAACGAAAATTATTTACACTGGAATTTTTGTAGTGGATAATACGTCGCACGTAACGTACGTATTGATAGGAACGTAACAGCTTATTTTAGTACTCGGTTGGCAATTAAAGACGCTGTTAGGCCGATTCTCCTCTCTCGTATTCGACACTTAGTTCGTAACTATGATACTAATTTCTTAACTAACTATTTAGGGCGCATGTACATTGCCATGAGACTGGTTTTATTGCCGCTAGCCTATCATTAGTGAAAGGAATTCGTAAATCTATAGCAAGCTAGATCGCTGCAAAGTTTCCTTCGGCCTTCTTTAAAAAGTTCACGTCACTTATCTCAACCTTTCCCTCCCTAACCGCAACCCCTCAAGCCATCACCTACTTTGACCGCAGTTTTTACAAGAGCTCTTGAAGGAGGAGAAGTCGATGACTTCCGCTGCCTGCTGCTTCCTGAAACAGTTTTTCCTCGTCGAAATATTTCTTTTTTAAACACTGAACTCTCTTTTGTATGCAAATTTTGTAGCAGAGAAAAGTAAGCAGTTTGCGTGGGGGCGCCTCGGAGGGCGGTTCTTTTCATCGAAGTTCGATGGGGAAGATGAACTAAGTGTCAAGGGCTGGGATGTGGCGGTTCGTGCGAGAGGCAAGAAAGGAGGCGGGTTTAGCGACGGGAGGAGTTGTAAGTAGTCGGTAGCTCAGGCCGAAATCTTTGATATATAACGGGTAGACTGTACACCCGATGACTGAGTGTAATGAAACCACAAGAAACAGGTGCTTGCAACCCATTGTGCTTACGATAATTCGAACCACCGGAAATCACTGCACTGGAATTATTTGCGGAAATATATGCACATATTCACACCGTCCTCCCTCAGTATTGAACCCTAATTAGAGTATGTTGATATTGCTCAAATATTCTGCGGGTTATAAACATGGTAATAATGATAATCGGACTCCATTGCTTTACTATCCAGACCGGTGTGGAGAAACGTTCGTCCCCGTGAAGGTGATTTCATGTTTTGGAATGGGAGAAAATTATTCGCGTTCGGCGCGGCAGCGAAGGGATGCTAACGAAGGGTGGGAGGGTGGACGAGTAGGGGGGGGGGGGGCTCGGAGGGCGGCGCGCGGCGGTGAGGCGTCTCAAGTGAGGGCTTCCTCCTCAGCCGTTTCGGTATCGGCTTCTTGGTATTCATAAGCGACAGCAGCGCAGGGGGCGGCGCCGGGGCGGGCGGGTGGCACGAGACGAGATGCAAGCTGGCGGGGCGAAGGCGGGGGCGGGCCCGATGGCGACGCCTCCGTTTGCGCTTTGCCTGGAACCGGGGAAAAACTGTTTGCCGTGCGGAGGAGTGTAATTTCATAATTGAGTTTCCGATGACAGGCATGACGGGAATGAAGATTACCGAGGTGCGATTGCTGTTTGCTCTAGAAGCGAGAGGTCTTAAGATCGTCGCCCTTAAGATGTTTCGTTCGCTGCTCATTGCCTTGTTATTTTGCCCCAGTGGATCGGGCGGCTGTAAAATCTCGAGCGCTGAGAGTTTTCTTTCCTTTTCTTTCCTTTTTTTTTCTTCTTCGAGAAAAAGAGAAGTAAGCTATCATAAAACGGACAATGTACAACATCCGTACGGAAACCTTGATGCGAAAACAATGGTGTTTGTAGAATTCTAAGAAAACAGTTCCTCGGCTTTTATCTTCTGTATCTGTTATTTTGGAAAGCGTTTTAGATGAGATTATTTTTGTTACGTTTACTTCAGGTGCAACTACATGAGTTTGAATATAAAATCCGTCCTCTTTATTAAGATATTAAGATTATTTAAACAATTTTCAGGAAACGCCAATTAATGACGAACATTTAATACTGTTTAGAGATAATCAAGTATTGATATAAGTATTATTATTATTATTATTTTAATCAGTAAATGATTGTAAATAGAGAATATGATTTCTTATTGCTTATTTTTATCTGCTTACAATCATTAGAAAACGTCTTAGTATCCGTTTGTCCTCGAATTCCTGACAAAAATTACATAAACGTCATATTTATTGCCAAATAGTTATTAGAGACATACATGTGAGCTCTCCTTTAATCCTTTTCTGCGCCAGCTCAGGCACCTTAGCTTTGTAGAAGACACAGATTGCTAATAGAGTTGCCATCATCAAAGACGCACGACTCGCGGTCTCGCCTGCTACCTCTTCCGCTGCAGCCTCAAACTCGCGAATTTTCCACTCCGTTCGCTTCACCTTTGAAATCGCAAACTCGACGATGGGCGGGCGGCGCTCATTAGGAAGGCGGGATCTTGTGACGGCGCGCGGCGTCTCCGCAGCGCAGCGGCATAGCGGCGGCGGTCGCGCTTCGCGGGCGGGCGCCACTTCGCCGTCCTTCCGGCGCCTCGTCTCGCCTCGCCTCGCCACGCCCACCTCGCTGCCGCGCATTCGCCCACGACTCTTTATCTTGTTGGGTTCTCTTTCCTGTACTGCGAACTCTTTTCTCTGTGTTCTCGGCAAATCTTTTCGCCTTGTCTTCGTCACCGCCTGCGTACGATGTGCATCTGATGATTTGGTTTTTATTCGTACCGTGTTTTGACAATACGATTGTCACATTTTTTTGTAGGCTCCTTTATGATTTCGATATTATGCGCACCCCCTTATTCATTAACTGCCCACTTTTATGCACATTTCTGTCATTCGTCACAATTAGCTTTGTGTTGGAGAAATATAGTACGTTGGCAATATTACATTTAGCAGTAAACATTCTAAATTCAAACATCCATTTTCCTTATTCGTTCATCACGCCTCTTTCTTAAATTATTTTGATCCGCATTCTCAAACGTTTATTCTCATCGGTTCATCTCGTCCCTCCAAACGTCGTTTTCAATGCCTTTCCGTTTCGTTTCACGTGGCTACACTTGCCGGCTTTCTCAACCACTTAGCTGCAGCGCGCAGCGTCGTGTTCCGGAGGTAGCGCGGTCGCCACCGTCAAAGCTGCTCTTCGCCTCGCGCGGAAAACGCGTCGGGCTAATTTTGCGCCCGTGCAGTCGTCGCCGAGGCGCTGGGCGGCCCTCGCGACGCGCAGCGTGGTCCCGGGAGCTCCATTGTCACTCCATTTGTCGTCGCCACCGCCTTCGATCCGGCGCGCCGCCCCTCCGCCCATCCGTGCGAATTCATCCCCATGCCAACTACCGAGATCCTCCCCTACTCAGCCCCCTCCCCTCTCCCGCGGCTCTCGCACCCCTCCCCCTCTCGCTCTCCGCCCCCGCGACGTCACTAATTGGTGTCGTCTCGAGCGGGGCCGGCGGCGGCGAGTGGCGCAGGCGGCGTCTTTCCAGTCGCGCCTCCGGCTGCCGCCACGCCCCCCACCCCACCCCCTGCAACCCGATATCCCAGCCAGGCGCTCTTGGCCGCAGGGAGGCCTCTTGACCGGCCGGCTGCCCGGCGCTTGAGGGAGAGAGGCTGCGGGTGTTATTAGTTGTTCCTATCGCGATCGTCCGCTGGTTGGCCGGAGGGCAACCGAACAACAATATCCCGTTGCTTTCGACACTGCGAAGTTCAACTGCTTCGCCAATATCATTTTGCAGTTTGATGTCTCGTTTTGGTCAGTTGAAGCCCATGCGTTGGATATTCTTCCCTACTTTTCTAGAAAGACTTTAACACCGTCCATCCATAATCAGATATTGAATTTCAGCTCCTTCTTTTTTTTACTTGTTTGTACTTGTTATGTTTAATTTTCTGAATCTCAGGGTCGTCTTCATTTCACGCTATTATTTCGCTCTTAAAGATCAGTTTGTTCACTACTTACTGACATATTTATCCTTATGATGATACTCCAGCGAAGAACTGTACTTTCCAAAGTCGTTCGGAAGTTAGCTTTGAATTTCAGATTCAAACTTACGTTTCCGGTAGACATCTTGATATTTATTATTATTATTATTATTATTATTATTATTATTATTATTATTATTATTATTATTATTATAGTCGCATCAACCTAAGATTTGTCGCGACTGTTCAGTATTTTACATTAAGGTTCGATATCCAGAAATTCTACATTAGTTATGTACATAGTACAATGTTTACAATAACCACTAATTTCTTGCTTTAAAATTATTCGTAACTTTTAGGCCTTGAGGGATTAACACATCAACTGTTAGTGGTTGTGGCGTTTTATTAATTATGCTAAATTCCAGTTACAGTTTACAATAGCACAACTTTTCGGATGGAGTCTGCCACCCCTTTTCAAGTGTTTATCAACGACACAAAAAATCCAAATGAGTTGTCAAGTTACAACATACAAAAACAAATATAACATAAAATAGTAGTATACATAATATCGGGGACATGTCATTGATGTCAATTTAAACGTCATACTAACAAAACGATAGAGGTAAACAACGACATTTACTCTACTTAGAGATTACGAACTGTATTCAGAGATTGTGGAGTCCAACTTAATAATACCGAAGACAAATCACAAATGATACGAGGCAAGATAAATAAATGATCGTGATTATATTGATGAATAAAAGCAGTACATTCGCAATTGTAGTATTCTAAAGGTTCTTGTCCCATTCAATGACGAATCTTTTCTTTTTTCATCAGCGGTGAAAGCTTTAAAGTATATGTTATTGAATTTTTTTTGCGTGAGTAAGTTAATAAAACTTCAATTTATCGGCGTTGTATAGCAATTCGTTTAAATTAGTCTTTTTTTCTTCCTTTTTCTTTATTTATTTATCACACGATAATATTCTATATTTATGAACAATAACTCTAGTTCGTCATATAATTTTAGATTCCAGTCAAATTCAAGATTCTGCTTTTTTGAAATGCACTTTCTTATTAAGGTGTAATAGCATTTTAAAATAAGAATTACTGTGGAAGTATTTAACCAACACTTCTTTTTTGAAAGTCAAAGGTTACTGCATTTTATGATGATTCAAGCGTGAATTGTTTTGGTCAGTACTCACAGTTAGATCTACACATTGCTTCTAACTCATCACCATTTCCGCTGAGTACAAATATAACGTTCGTTTAAGTGCTAAATTGGGAGTAATACAAGCTATTGTGAATAGTGACATGCCATATAAGTGGGTATAAAGGGTTTATTTAGTGAATTTTAGGAAAACAGTATGGCAAACACTACATGGAAAATGTCCGCGATTATACATGTATAATTACACTGCTAAGTGGGAATATTGTAGTAATTCTCTCTTAGTTAATAAAAGTTTAATTTCATTCAACTACATTTATTTACCAAATTATAAGAAGTATACATATATAAGCGAGTCTTCAATATATGTATGACTTGAAAGAGTCATTCTGATTTGAAATTGTCGTCAAAATATAATTCAATTCACGTGTTGTCCACAAATAATGAAAACATTGCATACCAATGCTGAACGAACTAATAAAAGGAGAACATATTCAGCTGATTCTGTGTCTTCAGCAAAAATAATTAATTTCGAATTTAATTGTTTACTGGTCGTATGGGATCATCTTCTTGAAAATATTGACAACGTTAATCGCATTTTACAGAGAAAACCGTTTCCGTTTTTTGAGGTTGCATGAAAACACTTGAAGAACGTTGTGGATTTTTTACTTTCAGAAAAAAATCAAATAGAGCAATGTATTGATTCTGCAAAAAATCTAGCTAACGAACTATCGATCGAACCGGAATTTTCAGAGAAACGAAAGGTTAAAAGAATAATGTGCGACGAAAAGGCCAAGGATGATTGCGGCCATAAAGCCTTGACTTCAAAAGTTTAAAATTCAGCTTTGCACCAGACACACTTATTCAGCAAATGGGATGGAGATTTCGAAGTGTAGCTGCCACAGCTTCTCAAGAAATGTGAAGCTGATCTCACATCGAAATACAAAGATGATTTAAATTCCAACAAGTTGTGTTTGGAGACTGAAAACTGCAAACCCCAAATAAAATCAGTATTGCCTAATTTAAAAAATGCAATTTAATTGCCATGAAGAATATGGCTTAGTTACCAGTTATCTCAATAAAGACTTCTCCTAGTAGTGACTTCACTTCGCCTAGAAGTGACGCTACCTGTGGCTTCTGACAACTGTGAGTGATCTTTCAGAATAATTAAATTAATAAAAAAATATTTATGATTACGATATTTGTCAAGATTGTGTAAGTAATATCTCTATACTGTCGATTGAGTTTGACATTGCAGAAAGTATTCATATAGGCCACATTCTTGATAAATTAGCCTCAGAAAAATAAATTTTTAAAAGATGGTATAATGCTTCAATGAACAAACTCATATTGTATTGTTTCCCTTCCTACATAATAGTAAGAATTTGTTTTATGCATAATGTGTTCATGATTTAACTATAAATTAGACTTTCAAAGTTATTATGTTGTTTCACTTCCTAGTCTTGGGAGGCGCAAAATTCAAATGTTGCCAGGGTGATCCTAGATACGGCTCTGCCCCTGAGTCACAAAAATAAATAATAAAAGTTCCCGGTGAAATCCTGCTTCTGGTTTTCTCTGAGGATTGCATTAACATAAATATCGAAATCTTGCTTCTGGAAATCACTTGACCTGCACTGAATGCCACGTCGCCCATATTTCAAATGCCTGCTTAATTACAGCTGTTGAGTCGTTTCCACAAGAACACTGTGATTTTCTTTTCCACACACTCCTGTTGGCGCTTGTGAGTATGTGGAAGGAACGATTGTACGTATGTCGTCTTCTGTTTGTTCAGCAGATGTAGTGATATTCTCATCCACAGCCATCCATTGTCGAAATTCGTTTTCCATCGTATTCAGGGGTCACGGGCACGGAATTTCTTCACAGGAGCATCGAATAATATCTGCATGGTCTTTTGCGAGGACGACCCATGAGGGCTCAAAACTAAGTGTGTTTGAAATTGTTTCAAAATAATAACATAAAACAAATTCTGAGCACAATAAACAATGTTTTATTTAATTTTGTAATATCACTCTGAGCTGGAAATCATAAGAATGATATTAGCCTAATGATAACAATAACAGAGATTGCAATGAGCGGCGTCCCTTTTATATGAAGATATCGTTAATTGTTACTAGGAAAGCTACACTTCGATTAAAATAACGATATTGACATTTAATAATAGCAGGAAATTTGGTGTGACTTATCTTGTAACTGTTCCAAGTCCCAGACCCAAACACAGATTTATCGTAGTTGGCCTGAAAGAACTGTCCTGATCTTTAGAGAACGAGCATTCTGCCTTTGATCTTTGGAAGCAGTTACTCGGCAAATTCCCATTCGCGGGCTCTATCAATGAACAAAGGATCATCGAGGCTTCTAACAACCCTGCTACGCTGGCTGCTGAGTCGACCCTGACGCGAGCCAGAGAGTGTTCGGGAGATGACCACCGTCTTGATGCGTTGCGTTATTAGTCCATCGGGCGGAGGTCTCTCCCGCAGACGGCCGTCATCGCCGGGGCAGCGGAGGAGAAAAATCGAAGGGGGCTTCGGACGGAGGTGACTAATAGTTGGCGAGACGTTGCTCGCTTCGTCGACTCGCAGAGAGGCGCCTTCTTCTTACGACGTCAGAGGAAGGGGGGGGGTCCTCCACCCGCGCCCCGACGTCCCCCTTCCCGCAGCGATCCCGCAGCCCCCCTGATGTCCTTGTAATTGTGTCCTTGGCTGGCGACAACGCCGCCGTCCCGGCTGCGCCGTGTTATGGTAATGTCGTCTTGTCAGCTCGCCGGCGGCGGCGGCGGAGACGGCGAAGGGACGCGTAGAGGGAGGCGCCGGCGGGTTGGGGGGGGGGCGGGGAGAGGCGGGGAGCGGGGCGAAGGGGCGATGTTAACACGAGTACGCGGCTCCATCACATGTAACTTAGCCCTCCCGAAGCCACGCTGTCACCCGCCACCATAGCTGCGCTGATGCTGCCACCGCCCGCAAGAGGGACGAGGATTTTTCCTTTTCACTGGCAGCTAAAACGTATGGATAAATGGAACACGTGTTGAATGTCCGTATTCCTTAGTGAATATAGTTACCATTAGTTAAGTAAAGGAATTGAGTCATTTTAAGCAGCATTATTGTGTAAAATGCGTCGGAAATTTTGCATTGGCTTGACCCTAGGATGTTTTCGTGTGTTAATGGTTGAGGACGAAGTTCATAGCCTGGCCATCAACTTGGAAATGCGGGAGCTCAGCTAGTCAGTGGAGCGTTTGAAACTGGTGATATTTTTTCTTACCAAACCATGTTAAGTTAACTACCTTAACCCGACCAAAATTTTGAATAAACACCCATTACACAGCGCATTCCACACGTGTCCATTTATCCATTTGCTTGGGCTGTTTGTCAGAAAAACTTGTCGCGCGCGCGAGAGGCCCGGAGAGGGGGCGGGGCGCCCCATGTGGCGGCATCGGCGGCGCGGGTGTGGGGCCGGACGGGCGGGCGGAGGCCGCTGGGGGCCGCATGGGCGCAGTAGATCGATGTGCCGGCGCCAGTAATAAGAGATAATTGGACTGTCAGGCGCGCGGACTGACGGCGGAGCGGCTCCGCGTTGTCAGTCAAATGAGACCCGGCGTCGGGGGAGCGGGGCCCCGGCGCGGCGCGGCCCGGCGCGACGCGACGCGACGCGACGCGGTGGCTGCTACTTGCGCTCATCTTCGCGCACTCGCTGCTGTTTCGCTGCCGAATGCATTTTACGATACTTAGGACCTGCTTTGATATATATATATATATATATATATATATATATATATATATATATATATATATATATATATATAAGGTCATTAGCGATCACTATTGGGTGTAACGCTATGGTAACTATGAGGATGACACGATATGATGATGATAGGGGGGTGAAAAGACGAACACAATACAACCATGCCCAAGACGGGACTCGAAACCGCGACAGCACTACTGCCGTTGCGATCTCGGTCATCCGCACCGGTTGACCTGCTTTTGTGTTTAAGAAAAAATCGATTTATTGGTGACTTAATTTTGTAGCCTTTTCATGGATGGACCTCCACAAAATTAACAAAAATCTTTGACGCAGCGATGTATCTTGCACCCTTGCGATTCTAGTCATCATAATTGTTTCTAACGTTGTTTCAGAGTTGGCATTTTGTGAGAAAATTACGATTCGTTTGACAGATAACGGAAATAAATGAGTGCATCTTTCCTCTGTAGATATCAAGTAGGTTCTTGTTAACTATTTCCTGTGATAGCAATGCGTATCTCGTTTCATGTGTAATTTTTGATAAGAAATATTTTTTAATATTAATATAATGGGTAATATCCTCAGTGTGTATTTGCAAACTATTTCTGTCGCTTCTACTAACGTTGACTGTATTGGAGATGTTACGCAAATCAAATCATTGAATGAAAAGTTCATGAGTGTTTTTTTGTGACCAAGGTCCCTGCCTCATGTTGTGAGTTAATAGATAAAAGTTAGGTGTGACTTTTGAAATAAACTGGCTGATGGAAATCTGTAATAATGATGTGCAAAGGAAACGGCTCCATCCGATAGCTCAAGTGCGTTCCACTCGCCCGATGTTTGTGATTTTTCATGGAAGACTTCGCAATCATTCATTCACCCCTCTTCGCCCGGATGACACGCCCTGAGTCGAGAGGTGAAGGATCCGGCAGAGCAGGCCGGCGCTAATTGAAAGGCGACGGGCGGCGGAAGAGGCCCGTGCGGGCTCAGGCGGCGGGGAGGGGGCGGGACAGGGCGATTTGCCCTTGAGAGGTCTCTGCCCCCGCCGCCGACGCCTCCGCGTCGACAGGGCTTGTCGTCTTTAAGGACGTCGCGGACTGTGATAGCGTATTTATATCTACCGACCGGCTTGCGTCCCGCGCCGTCCTGCCCGCGGCGGCCCTCGTTTTGCTTTGCACTCTGAAGCCGCGTGGGCGCCGTCCTTTCTTCCGAGGGCGGGCGCTGCTGAAGTCTATCCCCTCTCTGTCTGTCTCTCTCTGTCTCTCTCTCCCTGTCTCTCTCCGTCTCTCTGTCTCTCTCTCCCTGTCTCTCTCTCCCTGTCTCTCCCTGTCTCTCTCTCCCTGTCTCTCTCCCTGTCGCTCTCTGTCTGTCTGTCTGTCTGTCTGTCTCTCTCTCTCTCTCTCTCTCTCTCTCTCTCTCTCTCTCTCTCTTTTGACACGGGCGCGACACATGAGAGCCAGCCTGCGCGCACCTCTTCGCCTCGCCAGCCCTGTCTCCAGCCGCTGATACCTTCTCTTCGACATTTATAGTGTCGCTGCACTCTACCTACTTCACTATCGAGTAATTTCCTGGAATTCGATCGATCTAACTGTTCCACTTCAGTTTAACATGCGTTACGTCCTTGGCGTTTGTTCTGTTGTCATATTCGTCGGTCTCCTTAGACATCTTCCCTGCAGCATGCAGAACCCAGGCTTAAAAAGATAGATTGCATTTACAATACAGTTGTCGGCTAAGTAACAACTTCTTTTCACCCACATCCATCACCACCAACCCTTTTTATCATTGACGTTGCGATGACACCTGGACGTCGCTACCGCTTTGATCCGATGTTGCCAATGTTCCCATCTACTTCGAGCATCCTCCGTCTGTCACGGATGTCACTAGGCTCAAGTGTTTCTCCAGAAAGCAAGATTGCCTTCTTATTGCGACAATCGCTCTTTCTTTCTGAGGAATCGCTCATTCTTATTCCCAGATGGTGTTTCCTATGTATTGGATTAATCGTTTTGTCGTCCATTGGTGCAATCGTCTCCACTCCTGTATCCATTCCCACGTCCTCCGCGTACCCTGAACTCTTTAACGCTCCTTTCTCTGGCAGCACCACTTGAGTCCGCTTGGCCAGTCGGCCGCTCCCGACGAAGGCGCTGAATACAGCTCAACCGAGACGGCCGTCTTGGGGTCGTCGTGGACCCGCGTGCCTTGGTCTGAGGGAACCAGGGGAGGTGAAGCCCACGTCAGCGCTCGGCGAGCGGGCTAGCCGGCGAGTGGTCGGTTTGGCAGGACGAAGGCAGAGGAGTCTTTCCCTTCACGATTTTGCGTATGGCGGCGTAATTTCCGAGGGGTTGCTCGCATCGCCAACGGAAGAGGAGAAGGAAGGGGGACACGAAAGGAGAAGATTGCGCTAAAGCAGCGCTAGGTCGAATAATAATTGAAAAGACGGACTAGGACGAGGGAAAGAAGAAGCGGAGGGTCGTGCCTATTGAAGTGTGCTCCTTGATTAAAATCCTTGTAAAGCTTTTCGTGAAGGCTGGTGGGAGCGTACTAGAGAAAACAATTTCTAAGGTGATTACGATAAAGAATTCGGCCTTTAATCCGTCGGCCTCCTTAACTTCTTTCATTGCAAGCCGTTAATCGGGAAATAAATACTGCTCCTAATACGCACGTTAAACGTCACAATTGAAGTGCCGGTGGGAGCGGAGGGAAATTGCCGAGGTAGCTTGATGTTATCGGTGTCGACGATTGTAGACGAAGTCGTTTTCGGTGGGCTTAAGTGTATTTTCAACCTGTCGCAACCTGTCGTTAAACGCGCGTCGAGTTAAGACGTCGAAATCTCTACCTATTGTATGGAGGGTTGGTAAGATCGTTGTGTAATAGATATACATCGGATATTAGGTCACTAAAACTTACGTTTTAAGAGCCTCAAACTGTAATTTTTAAAAATAGGCTGTGAAAAAGGCAATAAAATTAAAAATTGGAGGGGGAAACACATATTTCATTGCCCTCCCAACAATTAACATAACATTCGAATCAAAAACTATATAAAAAGGAAAATCAAGACATTTATATCTTTGATGGCCTATATATAGTATTGTAATTTATTATTCTAAACTAATGGTAGAAACTAAATATCTTATTTTATTTTCATAGGTAATTATATACACGTACTCGTGTCTAGCTCTCGGTCAACATGCTCGCTTTCCACTACACGGCCCCGGGTTAGATTCCCGGTCAGGCAAGATTATAGTGTGCGTTTTTCTTGCAATGTCCCAGTATATGTTGCCGTGTGACGATGAGAAAATTCACTTCTCAGTTTGAGAAGACCGGAATACGGCGTGGGGATGTCTACTTGCTATGCCCAAGGCCGCGAGGCAGGGACGTCGCCGGTTGGCCTGAGCCCGTTCGCGGGCTGTCTCGCCAAGTACATACATTACGTACACACATACTATATAAACATATATGGCTTTGTGCAAGGCCAATGTTAATATTCAAAGTTTTACGGAATGGGTGGTTATCTTACACCATTGAAATGACAGAACAATCGTAGGCAAAAATAAACCAGTGTGAAAGTAGGAGATAGGGTCGACTTTTGACTTTGACCTTTCTTGCACTGAAATAATGGGCTTTAAAACACACATTGACCATTCAAACCTAAAATCACTAAATACTGACCAACTTAACCCGATATCTGTTCATTTTATATCAATATACTAAATGGAATCTAAAACATTCTATTATTTTCTATAGAATATGTTAGCAAAATACCATCCTTTGTCCCCCTAATGTTTTACGGCACTGTTTTCGCCAATATCATTGTTATTTATAATTTTTGTTTTAGTTTTAAATTAATGAATTAAAAATTGGTGAAATCTTAAATCGTACATCTCGAATTACCGTAGATTTAAAATGCTGGTATTCACACGTTCTAGGATGTCTCTATCCTGGTGCACGGTATCTTCATTAAAATCCTGGTAAAGATATCAGGAACCTGGTACGTCTGGCAACACTGGTTGTTGTGAATAAGAATAGAAGTAATTATATTGTTGTATTGTTGTAAGTAGTTGTATAGAAGAAGTAATTGTATTGAATAAGAATAGAAGTGAACTATTGTGTAAATAAAACGTAGTAATGAAACAATTGGGAATGTCTGTTGGAAGAAAAACCAAATTTATCCTTCAACGCATTGCGAGACAACATGGGAGCAAATTGCGAAAAAATATTAAATGATCTCCTAAAACAAAAACAGAAGAATAATTAAGAAGCTAAAAATAATTAAACAATGAGGAGGTCCAAGATGACCCAGAATATGGAACACCGTGTGATTGAGTGCATGCAAAATTTTGCACTAAAACGTTGAAGTCAATTTTCTCAAATTCGTGTTTCTTTTACTTTAGGAACATTTATCTCTTACAGAAATAATAGTACATGCTCAATGTTATACAGCAGAATCTTCAACGTTTGTAAAGTCATAATCGCCAACAAAACTTCCAAAAAGGTCAGACATGTAAATTAAAAACAAATTAACTAAAAAAATGTATTTTTTTCATAGTTCAGTAAAAATTCCGGTTTCCAAAACCGACGATTGTGGTATAACATATTTTTGATCTGATTTGCATTAGCAAAGGTTTAAATGTTAAATAATAAAACAATCAACCCTGTGAATAAAATAGTTTTTGAGATGTGTGCCTAAAAATCATAATATTAACATGGGTAATGTAGGGATGTTCTCTTCCCCTTAACTTTGTTCGACCAGTAGCGCCGATCCCTTTCGTGTAATAATTACATATTGTTAAACAAGTGAAGAAAATTTAAAGAAAAAAAATTGAGTGCTTTTTGAGAAACACATGCTATAATCTCAAGGGCAAAATACGCAAAAGCTACTCATTTTTTTAAACACATTTTACGTGACCTTTTTTAAAGAGGTAATTTTGTACAACACACTTTGTCTGTGACAAAAATCTCTATCTTCAATTTTGTAGTTTTAAATTTAAAAAAAATGAAATAACGAGGATTTCAACGAAAATGAGACCTGTACCATTTTCTTAAAGATCTTTTGCATCATCAAAATTTCATCAAAAATGTTGAGCCATTTAAAAAAATAATTATAATGACTGGGGGGCTTCATGTAAAATACCCTAAATTAAAATATCAGTTTCAAATTCCAGGGGACGAGACAACAGAACGATTGGGGAATACCAATTTTGGAGAAAAGTGACTGAATGGTTTCTGCAGTAGCCTTGTGCACAGAATGACGGACAAGGCAGATGTTTTGCTATCAATCGATTTTTCGGTATGAAGGATACACAAACCATGGATTCTGGTGGCTACACCACACGTTACAGGAATTTTTTTTCTATATTTAACAACTAGATTTATTCTTTTTTTCGTTACCATGGCCCGGCAATAAGAGATTTCGTGTCGAAAATTCGCCGTTTTTCAGCGCACATTTTCCTAAATAACCAATGGTAAAATAGGCAAATCAAAGTCAAAATAAAAGTTTGTCAGAAAGTTTCATATTTCAGAATTCGTGCACTTATATAAAAATATATTAAATGCGTTCTTTAGAATAAAATAGGGATTTCCTAAATAACTAATGTCTAATACTGAGAGTGGAGGGGGAAACACCATGGTGAGTTTGCTGGGGTACCGGAATGCTCGAGAGCGCGAGAGGGGCAGAGGGCAGGTGCCCCGTGAGCCATTTCTACGAGTGTGTGTGGGAGGGGGACCTGAAGCCGTTCGTTCTTTTAGGGATATTGATGTTCAGGAGGCGCCTTGACACTTTTCCGCGGAGCTCCGGGAAAAGGGAAAGCTTTCCATCCAGTGAGCTTCGTTGCCTCCCCTTTTGTCTGAAAGAATTAGTGTATCGTGGTGGAAAAAATAAAACGGGAAAAAATTTCCCTATGTTTTCCTGTTGTCCTTTGCGGGTCATCCGGGCGTGAAAGGCAGGTGGGAGCCCGCTTGCTTACGCGCCTCTGGGTTCGCTTGCCCCCCCCCCCGTGCCTCCACCCACCCAGTCCGTCGCTCTGCAGACGCGCGCCCGTGTGGTCGCCGGGGGCTCGCGTTTTTGTTTTATTTTATTTTTTAAATATTTTTTTCTCGCTCTGCGCTGTCAGGTGTTCTGAGTAACTTGCTGCACCTTTGTCTCCATTTCTCTTTTTAATAAATACCACAGAGAAATTATTGAGGGTGAAATTCGCGATACGAGTGTTCTTTTAGAATTTCTCCAAAACGTTTCATTGAACCGGTTTGTGTTTAACCTCGGTTTGTGGAAATGCCGATCTAATAATCAGCAGATGAATGGTTTCATTCCGATTCGTACGCGTTATTCAACACGGCTGATGTTTCGAATCAGACATAATTGACAAATGAAAGGTAATAATATTATTAAGATACACTAACTTGCTAATCAGGTATAAATTTAGTACGATACCTTTATGAGGATGATTCGCTCACATTCTATACAGGTTACTTCGCTTCATTAGATATTTTTTTAATTCGAAGCAGGGATTTATACTCGAGCCCGGATTTAACTTACACAAAAAATTTACAGCCCTTTATGTGTCTTTGAGATAAAATCCTATAATATTTTGTGGATAATTTTATAAATTCGTTTTTGATACCTGTTAAAGTGAAGGGAGGTTATTTTCTCACTTTATTGTGTTATTTTCGTATCTCATAAATGACGAGTAGCACCTCGCGTTCGTCTCATACCTATTAATGAGGCGGCTGTCCCTACGCACGCCACCCCCGGCGCCGCGCGCCGCTGCTGGAGCGAAGTGCAGCGGTTGCGCTCTCGCCGCCAATCGCGCGTCTCGGTCGTCTCTCACGCGCTTTTTCTGCATCGGCGCGGCTCGGCGCGGCGCGCGCGGCGTCCAAACAACGACGTGTTGACCGTTGGCGGCCGTTAGCCACGCGCGCACGCCCGCCGCTTCAAGTTCCCGCGCGCGGGCTTGAATATTCTACCGCGAATTAAAGCCCCCGGCGCGGCACGGCGCGGCACGGCGCGGCGCAGCGGCTGGACGCGCGGGCCTGCCTGCGGGCGGCGGAGGCGGCGGCAGCGGTGACGGTGGTGGTGGTGGTGCTGGCGGCAGCGGCAGAGGCGGCGGTGGCGGTAGCGGCGGCGAAGGCAGTGCTTGTGACGGCGGCGGAGGCGGAGGCAGAAGTGGAGGCGGTGGCGGAGGCGGAGGCGGAGGCGGTGGCGGTGGCGGAGGCGATGGCGGCAGCTGCGGCGGTGGCGGTGACGGTGGTGGTAGCGGCGGCGGAGGCGGTGACGGCGGCGGTGGCGGCAGCGTTGGCGGCGGCAGCTGCGGCGGTGGCGGTGGCGGTGGCGATGGCGGCAGCAGCGGCGGTGGCAATGACGGTGGTGGTAGCGGCGGCGGAGGCGGTGGCGGCAGCTGCGGCGGTGGTGGTGGCGGAGGCGGTGGTGGTAGCGGCGGCGGAGGCGGCGGTGGTGAAGGTAGAGGTGGCGGAGACCGGGCGCCGCATTGACCCGACGCGCGCCATGCGGGCGGGCTGAGCCGTGCCGGACCGGACAGGGCGCGTGATCGCGTCGTCGAGTGCACCAGAGGGGCGCGTGTTTAGGTCCATCCCGTGTCGGCGCGAGCGTGTGGCGGCCTATCGTGTGGCGGCCGATCACGTCGTTGCCGCCGTTTTTTCATCGCGCCCTCAATGCAACAGTTGCTGGCAGCCTATGTCGCGCCATGCCAGTGGGATTCATCGCCTTTGAGGCATCCCGTAGAATCGTACATTCACTTCTTCGCTATTGTCTGTTTGCTTTTTCCATCATTTTGTTCCTTCCAGCCTCATAATTTCCATATTTTCGGTGCCATATCTTGTCAACACAGTATGTTTATTTGTTTCCTTCTTTCGACACATCTTGTATCTCACGTTCTTGTATTTTTCACATATTGTCATCATTTTTTGCTTTTGTTTTGTGGTCCTGTTGTCCATTTTCCCCTGCGACTTCCTTGACGTTCTTTGATCCCACTTCAATTGTCCCTTCCTCTCATCGCCTCCTGAGCCGCAAGGTTTCCTCTCTTGGGCCGTTGCCCCAAGCCTCCCTGTCGCTTCGCTTCTACCCACGCTGACCCTGCCGCGTTGCCCGCGTTCGATCCCCCGGTGCCCTTTATGCCCACGCTCGTTGCGACCTCTTCCTCGGCCGTTCTCTCTGCCCGCCCGCTCACCTCGTGTATTGCTTTTCTTGCCCCGCACCACCCCCTCCGGCCTCCCCGGCGGCCCTCGCTGCCCCGCCCCCCGCCGCCGCCCCCGATCATTGGCGCGCGCTCTGTTTGTGCATGTGAGACAGTGTTTGCCTTCGCCTGCGTGAACGGACCGATTGTCCCCCGCTGTCTATGCATCTGATTGTGATACATATGCATAAAATAATATTTGTCCTAATCAAGGCGCGCAGGTGCCGCGCCGCCTGTTGACGCAACTGACTCGCCGCCCACGCCGCCGCCGCCGCCGCCGCGCGCGTTCCCGGGAAGCGAACCCGCGTTGCTCTGCGCGTTCTTTTTTTGTTCACCCCGCGGGAGGTCGCGCCGTGCCGCGCGTGTTTCCCCTGGCCTGTGATTGCGCGCACCGAAAGAGGCCGGCGGATGGCGGGGGAGGGGGAGGCGATGACACCCCGCCGTGGTTGCGGTGGTCTAGCGGGACTTCGCAGACGGCGCAACAACCGCCACAATGAGCTTGCTTCGGGGGATTAAAGCGCTGCCCTGATGCGTTTGAATTGATCGTTGCAGATAACATCGCCGGTGTCCAGCAGTTCGCATCAAGCCGGTGGAGATTTACCCTCATATTCTGCCCTTGACTTTCAAGTTACGATAATTCTCAGTTTCATATCATTCTTTACTTTATAATATTTTTTTTAATTTCATGTTTATCTTTTTGCGCCATTGACATACTTCCATAATTATAATTATCGAATATATCTTCTAAATTGAATATTTTGTACGAAATCAATCTAAAAGTATTTCTAAAATTTGACATTTTACAAAATTTGAGCAATTTATTTTGACTTTACTTCCTCATAATAAATGGTGAGATATTGTATTTAATTATGAATTTTGAAGTTATTCGTGGAAAACAACAAATTGCGTATTCGATTAAGTAGAATTCATATTTTTGTAGGAATGTTTCGTCATCTGTATTTAATTGTATGTTCTAATGTTTTTCATTAACTAAGTCTCGGTTCAATCAGAGTATTCTCATCTTTCTATTGCGTTGCAAGATACGAGTAGTAATAAAGGGCATTTCGTTACATTAGTATATATTACGAAGAATAACGTTTTATGTGCTTTTAAATAGGGTAATCCTCAATTTTGGCAACGGACCTTTTTTTCGACAACTATTTCAGTGCATAATTTAACACAAAATAAAAATCTTAACTTTAATTGAACATAATGGGTAAAGAAATATAAGTGTTCACAATTGAAATTCTTCACAAAAATTAATTTAAAATTGCAATCAAAATGGTAGATTTACTCTACGTAGTTTATGCATTCGATCGCCATTTCATTTTTAAACATATTTAACATAATTTCTTCGTGCAATGTTTGTAGGAGTTTAATGGTTTTTATGTAAATGCGATTTCAGATCATTGGAGTGCTTTTGTGTTTAGAAATTTAATGAACCATTGTTTTCAATTGTAAGCCCATTTAAAGGAGAACGAAAACCAGGCATAGCTCTTTTTTTAAAATTAAGAAAAACACGTAGGTAAGTTAAGATAAGATTACTTATTCTTAAGACACGCATTCACGTACATAAATATGTGAAGGTGCCCAGTTGTGGGAATAATTAATTACTTAGTTAATTACTTGTAGGTCGTAGTAGAGTAGTAGTAAGTATGGAAGGTAGGTAGAAGTTAATTACTTGTAGGTCTACTTTGCATAATTCCACCTCCAGCATTTTTCATATAACCGGCTAAAGGTGGACGAGGAACTGTAATTCCATACCATCAAAGCCGTCAAAATAGTATAACTGACTGCAAATAGTATTTGTTTCTCGCGTGCCTCGTACTGAAAGTGCGGCCGCGATGTCTGTTGAAGTATGGGGGGGGGGGGCATTTTACGTCGGCGTTCGCCCATCGCCCAGCGGCGCCGGTCGTAGCGTCGCAGCCCGCGTTGTCACCCCGTGCGTATGCTGCTAATAAACATGTTATGCCCTCGCGTAAAAGCGCAACGATAGAATGACGGCCAATTCTCTTTCCCTCGTATGTTTGCCGGCGTTTTCTGTGTGCGCTGGTGTGTTCGGAAACCTTACTGATCTTGTTGTGTTGTCGGGGCGATTATCTGGTGAGATTTTTTTTTTCTGTACTGTGCGAGTGAATTAAGTTCGAGGAACAGATCTTGAGGGTGATTTATTTCTTCATAATAGGAAATATTGAATAGTAAAAAATTCTCCAATAAATATTTACTATTATCAGTTTTGTGACGTTTCATTGTTTTGTTGAGTAGTTAGAAATAGTTTAATAGACATTTTTCACTTCGTAAATGTTTCCCCATTGCTTCATGTAAGAAAACGTGGATGAAAAACACCGTCTGAATATGCCCTCTTTCTATGTCAGCTTTTCGGTAATAATCATTTGAAGCATAATGTGGATAATTTTTAAAAAAAATCTGGTACGTTTTAGCTCTTTTTCTATGGGCTGTAAGATGGTTCCACTTTTAGACTGCAATTCTAAATTATTTTTGATCTCCCTATCTTTATTTCAAGAAGTAAACATTTGAGATTTATTTAAAGAGAGTTTTGCTGTAAACCGCGGGTAATAAGGAAATTAAAATAGGATTCCACAATTAATTTGACATGAACGAAAATAAAATTCATCGACTTGTATCGTTACTCAAGAATTTATACATAATATGGATTTTTATTAAAAACAGTGTTTGAATTGCCATTGAAAACTGTGTTTAATGAGTTATCCATGTACGGTCCTCGAGGTGGCTGCTCGAGGACCAACATTATAATGTCTCCTTGGCCCTGTGCTAGAGGCCCTTGCCCTAATAAGTATTAACGGGCTAATAATAATAATAATAATAATAATAGTAATAATAATAATAATAATAACAACATCAACAACAACGGATTGTGCGGTAAGTGTGGGATGCTTTGTACCGTGTACAGCGGGACCCAGTGGAGTAGGGCGTTCTGTCGTAATAAAAGGATTGAAGTAAACGGAGATGGAGTTTGTAGCGATTGGGTGAACGCGCCTCTAACGAGAGACGTCCATAGAGCGGCAGCGCTTCGAAACGAGGCGGCACGCAGCGGCACGACCCGGGGGCGCAGGTGACGGCGGCCGCTGCCCCGCACTAATGACCCGCCCCGGGGAGAGATCCCAGGAGCCGTCACGGGCAGCCAGCCGTCACTCCGCACGCGCTCCCCAACCCCTGGGCCGCTCTTTGTGCGGCGACAGCTCTCTGCGCGCCGCCCAGCTGCGCCTCGCGGCCGCCGGCGACCCTGCGCTCCGCCGCCCAGCTGCCCCGGCGCTCCGCAGTTGAGATTGCTGTGCGCGCTGGCTCATGGCACTGCAGGGCCTCTGACCGGCAGGCCCTAGGGTTCCAATCCCGGCTGTGATAGGGTATTTGACACTATGTATTCTTGGCTATCCGGGCTGAGCCGCGTCTCGGTCAATTGTACTGGCGTTTCGGCCATCTTGCTGTGGCCTTCTTCAGAGCTATACTGAAGCAGCCTACTTCAGTATAGCTCTGAAGAAGGCCACAGCCGAAACGTCAGTACAATTGACCGAGACGCGGCTCATCCCGGAAAACCACGAAGACATTGACTCCGGCCGCGAAAGCCTACGAACCCATATGTTTTTGACACTAGCTAGTCTGATTCAGCTGCCGGTTGGAGAAGAATTGTAGCGGCCGGCTGCTCTCATCGGTAGTCTTCCGTGGTTTCTCCGATCAACACCTGGCGAATGCCGGAGTAGTACCCTAACAACGGGCCACAGACGGCGCGATTATTCCATCATCCTTCCTATTCTCACTCCTTTCTTACAGACACTTACACCTACCTGCATTACAATACCACTCTGACAGGGAGATCAGTCAGGAGCTTTGACATTGCCCCGGCTGTAGCGCTGGTGGGAGATACCTAGTTGGAGAAAATACCTGTAAGACAACGTGTAGGTCGGCGTCGGATCTCGCCATTGATCGGGGGAAGTTCACTTCCACTTCCCGCTATAAAACATGCACAACTCTTACGGAACGAATGACCTTAGCCGTTGACGCACCCGCAAACATCGTTAATCAATCAACCAACTGCCAGTCTATCGGCGTTAAAGTATTTGCGACGAAACAATATTCTGTTGTAATTTTCTTAATGAAGATGAGATTGTATTGGTATAACGCACCTACGATTTTTTTTTACTTAGTGTGTCACAATACAGCTATTAGTATACCAAATACGCTTTCCCGAACACAGATGTTTTGTTGAACTCTTTTTTCGGAGCTTCTGATAACTGCTTCTTGCTGTTTTTTGATTTCAAACATAGTACATTCATGAAAGTTCACTCACTCTTCGAATATTGATTCATGGAGACACAAATGTGATAAACTTCAGGTGAACATAAACTCTCGTTTATGTACGGGATGTGTTTGAGAGTAATTGGTTCAGAGACAAACATCCATTTTGAAATTTTTTTTATCATTGTACGGTTTGTCACCTGATTAAGCCAAAAACCGTGTGACGAAAGATTATTTCCTTTTACGTTCCAGCCCAGACTACAGGGAATTTTATGAGAAGAACGTGAATGGGTTGTACATTTATCTCCATTTCGCTGTCATTGGAGTAGTTTTAAAAGATAGATTAGCGTCTTCTGAATATGTTCCTTCAAGAATTTGTCGATCATACCGGAATTCCTCTTCGTATGAGAAGTATGTACAAGATACTGTGTACAAGTACGGGAATTATGAATGATGTTAGTATAAGTTTAAGAGCAATTGTATTTCAGTATATAAAATCCATACAGAAGCAGCGTGGAATGCGTCAAAATTCCCACCATAACTGGGCTGAATGTCCAATACAATTTTTTTACTTTCTCGCGCTTAAGAAGGAACTTGTTAAGAAAAGAAAGATGTGTAATGCTCTACGAAAAAATCGCGAATTGTCAGCAGAAAAACTTTTATTACAAGGCTCTTGTAAGTAAAATGTGGATAAATCCAGGTTCTGAATTTAGAGAAAAAATCCTCTAATACCTGGTGTAGCCAGAGTCCGTGTTTTGTGGGTCCTTGATACAGAAAAAATCGATTGACGGCAAAGCGTCTGTCTCTCCAAAGCGTCTGTCTCTCCAAGGCGTCTGTCCCTCCAAAGCGTCTGTCCCTCCAAAGCGGCTGCCCCTCCAAAGCGTCTGTCCGAACAATGCTAGCAGCTAAACCCGCTCAGCCGATTTTCTCCAAAATTGATTTTTCCCGACCGATCTGGCTGATGTCGCGGCTCCTTGAATTTGAAATCGATATTTTAATTTTGGGGTGTACTTTCCATGAAGCCCCTGGGACAATTATCGAATTTAAAAAAATATTGTCATCGATTCTGATTAACATTTGTTGTTGAATAGTGTGAAGGCTGACGCAAGTCTCATGTTGGTTCAAATCTAATTTTTCGAAAGTAGTTGAAGTGTAAGACAGAAATTGTAATATTATGATATTACATAGCTAGTTAAAATATCGCGAGAAATCACGTGCTGTTGCAACACCACTAATTATAAATGTCATAAATTGCAATGTTTGTGCACACATACTACTTGGTGATTTTTCCAGCGTCTGCCAAATGTTTTGATATGTAAAATTTTGTAGGAGTTCTTATTAACTCTTGCATATCTAATTGCACCATCTTGCTTATCGGAACAGACCTATTTGATCATTCTCGACGACATCTGCATTGCCGCTGTGTTGTGCTATTTCGATAATTTTAAAATTGAAATAAAACCGTACTATTGTTGAAAGAAACCTTATAACAGATTAGTCAAGTCTTTTAGAAGTAAAAATGAACTTATATTGCGGATGCAAGGCATATGTCGGGAACGTTTTTTTTAATGAAAAGAACGAAAAGATCGCGAAACATGTGGAAACCAGGGGATTAAAGAATAAGGATACTTTTCATGCATTTATTTCCCATGCGAATAACGTATGGATACACTGCTAAACATTTGAAATAGAGCATTTTTTTCTCAAGACATTTCTTAGCATGGAGGCTACGTTGGGAGCAGGGTTCCTTTGGAATATAATGCTATGGAAGTACAGTTGCGTTAAATTATCTTGTGCATTTCAGATAGCTGAACAGTTAGTATGTCATTTCGTCAATATGTAGAACCAAGCAAGTTTCCGACATTTTGTCATCATAATTATCGACATCGTACACTGTGATTTAATTATCGTTTGGATCACCTAATTACTGTCATTTATTTTCACTGCAATATCTATTACGCTAATTACGTTAATTTAATATTGAGTGCATCGTAATATTAGTAATCACATAAATTGGCTCTCATTGTTCTTAGTTGTCATGCAGTATGAGCTTATTTCACTTGCGGGCTACTTGATATGCATGTTTTGTCCCCTACATGTGGCTTCTGCCAATCCAATTTTTTGTTTACGTGAATCTATTATCTGATCTTCTTTCGATACCAGGGATGATACCGTTATTCATCACCAAAGTGATTTAATCCATATTTATAAAACATGAACCAAAGTGCTTTGGAAATTTTGGTTACCCTTTTCCGATTCTCCCACGGACCAGAGGGATTATAATAAAGTTTTTCCATGCATCAAATGAATACATCTAACATGCAGACATAGTGTGCAATAGATGTTGAAGAATGGAAATAATCTGAGAGCATCAAGGACTTGATTATCAACTACATATATCATCTCAATATGCAATGTAGAACGCAGTAAAAACAATATAATATTAATGTAAAATGTAAATATCACTGTATTTAAATAAATATATGGTTCACTATAAGATAACATAGTATTGGGATATATTTTGAGGATGGTTTAGTTGGGCTGAAAGTACCAAACTTGTTCTACGAACTCACTTTTTATGCAGACAAACTGTTTTCGGACTTCGTAGAATATGTAAATTTGATGTTTATCCCGCAACTGTTGATGTGCAATGATTTTCATGGTGTTATGTTATAAACAACAACCAACGAATTTTGGTTTGTCAAGAGTGTGTGGTTCGTATCACGAGTTTAAAGACACGGCTTTTAACTTTATTTCTCTCGCCTCTCATCGTTGCAAATTCGAAACTGCGCGTAGAAACGAAGGAAGTGTCACCTGCAACTCACTTGGCAGCGTGCGTGTGGGGATGGATCCTGCGTGCACCGGAGCATTGGGTGCCCCTTCGAGTTGTCCGTTCCGGCGCCAGTAAAATTTTAATGAAACGTTAGGGGGGAAATACGCGCCCGGTTTTCATTTAAAACGAATAGCGTCAGTCGGATTTGCCGTTTGTTAGAGTGGTTAGCACTCCGCATTGCAGTTATTTAGGAAAATCCGCCTCTTCTCATTAAAAATGTCGCTGTAATGCCCGCGTCCGTGGGACATTTTTGTATTCCTATTTCGCGACCGAACATTTACATAGGTAATGAATTCACTTAATAAATCGCATGAACGTGAACTAATGGAGATATGTTAGATTATATTAAATAAATGAAATGAAAATATATAGTCGTATTTACCTGAATGAAAATGTATACAATGTTTCCAGAGGCCATTGCGCGCATTAGTAGATAATATGAACTTAGTACAGCTACCATTTAACTGGTTTGCTCGTTCCTAAAACTCATGTTTCATTGTGTCGGATTTTCTTTGTTTTGTTTTTTTTATTTTCTTTAAACGGCATGTTTGAGGTTTAGATAAACGAATGCTATCAATATTTTATTATTAAATTAAATTTTCATAATTGGGGACTTATCTTAGAATTTTCATAATCCACGAAGAAAACTTTGGTTTTGAGAAGATGGGGATATGCAGAAGTTTAAAACGTTGAGTTGAAAATACTAGAAATTTTTAACTGTTGATATAACTTCAACTCATACTACCGTGATGGTTATTATTACTATTATTATTATTATTATTATTATTATTATTATTATTATTATTATTATTAATGTTATGGATAAAATTAAAATCTGTAGTTTTTTCAAGGTTTGAGGAAAATATGAAACACGAAAAAAAAGATGCTAGAAAAAAATAAACAAAAGTACTGGTAAAACATCCCATGTGCGTTCGAGTTCCTGAAATATGAAAATTAACATATTAACGCAATGTATGTTAAACGGCGTTAAAACATGCTAAGGTTCAGAAGGTAAACTGTCGGTGAAGCTAGTAAAAAAAACGTCATTGTATTTCAGGTTTAACGCTATTATAATGGTAAGTATTTTCTCTTACTACTACGCACCCGTCTTGCCCGAAGTCTAGTGTATATTGAACAAAGCAACCTTCATAATGTTTTTTTTTTTTTTTTTCGTGAATAAACGTTCTTTCGGGTCTCATCTCAAAAGTTTCGAAATCGGTTCAAATCTCCATCATCACGCTACCCGCTCGCGGTTTCCATTCGTTCTGCCCGCCACCTTCCACGTCAAGAATCACGTTTTCGCAGCTCCGTCCGGGTTGCGTTTCCGGCACCGGACGGCAGCTTCGCTGTCACGGGCGGCAGCTTCGCTGTCACCGGTGGCGTCGGCGTCGAAAACAGACGCGGGGACGGAGACGGTCGCGCGTCGTATTACGGATGTGGCGGCACTAATGCAAGCCTCTTCCATCGCGCACCTAATTTCATCCCTCTTGGCGGCGCCCATATTTCGCGCGGCCTCGCGCCGTCATCCCGCCGCGCTTTTGTCACTACCTGCGCCCCGCGAGATCCAATATCCAAGCGTATTTTTCTTCTTCTTCTTGCGCTTCCTCCCGTCTTTTTCTTTATTTTTTTTTCACTTGCGCCTTCCGCATTTCGCGACCGGTGACGCCTCGCTCGCGCCCGCCACGCGGCGTCTTCGGGCAGACGATTCTTTATCTGGGCAATCTGGGGAACATCCTGCGCCAAATAACCCCGGCGAGCGGCGTCGGGAAGGCCGGCCCGGCCGCGCGCGCTAGGTGGGGAGCCCCACTAATGAGCCTCCGAGGCCGCGGTGGCCGCGCAGGCGCCCTCGGCGTCGCCGGCTGCGGAGGCACCGGCCCACCCCGTCATCATTTCCCAAATAACTTCCCTCCCTGCCTCTCATGCTCTCTCAGTCTCTCCCTTCTTTTCACACCGTCTCTCCCTCGCTCTCCTTCCCGTTTCTTTATTTGGCCACGTCCTCTCTTCCTCTCCATACCCGTTATCATTTCCCTACCAACAACATTCCATCAACCCTATCATCATTTCTCAAATAACTTCTCTCCCTCCCTCTCACGCTCCCTCAGTCTCTCCCGTTCTTTCTCCCTCTCTTTTCACATCGTCTCTCCCTTGCTCTCCTTCCAATTCCCTTATATGGTCACCCCTCTCTTCCTCTCTACACGCGTTTCATCATTTCCCTACCAACGACATTTCGTCAACTCTGTCATCATTTCTAAATATTTTTCTCTCGCATCCGTCTCCCTCTCACACTACGACAATCTCTCCCTTTCTTTCTCCCTCTCTCCTCTCATCTCCCTCACTTTTTACACCTAGTCTCGCTCTCACATTCTCATCCTCCCGTCCTCTCTCTCCTCACTGACCTTATCTACCCCGCTTTGCCTTTTCCCTCTCTCCTCTGCGACTTCCTTTCTTCCCCGCGCTACCTTCCCAACGACGTCCCCCCTTCCCCGTTCGCCTCTCCGCTTCCCCCCTTCCCCACCCGCTCAGGGAGGGGGGGGAGCACCCATCCTCACTCACTTGCGCCCTCCCTCCTCCCACATGATTTATAGTCCCACAAAAAAGAACTTCTTTCGCCAGTAGATGTAGATTCGGCGCGCGGGCGCGGCGCGCGAGCGAGAAGGACGAAGCAAGAAGGTAATTTTGGGCGAAGTGAAGAAGAAAATGAGGTTGGAATGAACGAATCCACGGCCGCCGCGAAAATGAAGGCGTCGACCCCCGCCCGCCTGCCCGCCGCCGCCGCCGCCGCCACCCGCCGGGAAGTTCGCCCGTCGTTTCCGGGTTGTCGCTCCCGCGTCGCGCGCCGCGTCTGTCTTAACAGTCAAATAAGGCCCGTAAAGCGCTGGATATGTATAAAACCCTCGCCAGCCGAAGCCCGAAGCCGGAGGAGGGGCGAGCGCAGCGCGCGGTGCGAAGGGAGGGGGCGGGGCGGGGCTCTAAAATACGGAAATCACGCCACGTCGCGACGGGAAATGAGAGAAAACGCGTACCTGCATTTTAATGCGGGGCCGTAACCGCAGTGCTTTGCTTGTAGCGGCTCCCCTACCTCCGCCGCGGTATTTGGCACGGTAGCGCGTATAAAGTCCCTTGGGCGTTCTTTTCGTGAAATTCGTCGCCGTGCCCCTTCCCCGCCCCCCGTTCCACCGCCTTCCGCTCGCGACAGGCGCTGTTTTATAGTTCGTCTCGCCGCCGCCAGTGGTCGCGCCACGTTGCGAGGAGATCGGCCTTCGTGCCGGCGCCGCCGCCACGCGTGTATGACTCCCGAATGAAAAGAAACGGCGGTTTATAGGCAGCCGAAGAGGTTGTGTTTACAGCCGCGCAGTTTTTCAGAAAAGCCCGGGGTTCCGGAAAGGAGGCTTTTGTGATCGGCATAGCATTATTTAGTGATCAAAGTAAATGAATGGAAATTCGTACAGCGGGCTGCTTCAGGATCAAACCAATATTGTGATTTGCACTTGAAAAAGCGGATCAGCACTATTTTAAGTAGTAAGAGATAACAGAAAATATAAAAGATGAATGGATCATGCTGATAATCGGGGAGTTTCGGTAGGAATATTTTGTACAACAATTGAAATTTAGGACGTTTTTCAAAGGAAACGATTTTAACCTCGCTTTTAGATCTTCATGCTTAATAAGGATAACATATTAACGCTTATAACATTAAAGCTTATAACATAGAATGTGTATTCTTCACCATTCATCCTCTCCATTCATCACCTGTGGTACGAATTCGTATTACTTCATTCGAAATGAAAAAAAATTAATAATAAGTGAATGGCATGTGCTACAAAATTATTGCTTCAGGCTCGTATGTAGCTGCACAACAACTAAAAAGAACTCACCAGCAGTGAAACAAAACTACTTTGAATATATTCATAGTGATCACTTGCAAGTTTGTAATAAAGCATCACACAAATGGATACAATATAACTTCCTTTTACGGTTATTTACTGAAAACTATTAATCGTCCCAAAAAAAATCTGTCATCTGTTCGCTCTTCAGAGAGCTTCCCTGACTTTATTGTGCAACTTGTGCTTTGATGCTGATGCTGTGCTTTGATAGTGATGTAAACACTATCCTCAGGTTTTCGCTGGTTCAACTGCCAAAAGAACGAGTATACCAGTAGCACTAAGATGGCAGCATATGTGTTCATTTCCTGAACAATTACTCCTTTTTGAGTATCGTAAGACTGGATTTTCGAGAAATGTTCTTCAAATTTTATTTTATTTTAATTAGTTCTTTCGTACTGCATTCACTTTTATCTTATCATAAGATGCATGTGTCACCAATACGATCAATTTCGTCGAGTGCAAGCAACGTGTCGCAGTAAACACCTTCCAACCACGCGATCGACTCGTACTATGTTCCAGAGTTGAGTCCCCAGATAATAAGAGTAGCGCATTCCATAACTCCGCCTATTCCGTCTTTTTATATCGAGTTGTCAGGAGGTTCCAACGGTGTGTGTTGACTACCACCAATGAACCCTAAACCAATATCAATATTTTTGTTTTAACAATTTGCTTAGTAATTACATCGGTCAGTCTTACGGCTCTACAGATTGATGTCTAATTGTAAGCTTAAAAAGTGGAGTGGGAAAATGATCGAGCGCCACCAGAGAATTACTGGTAGATGATATTCATATTAGCATTCTCAATACACTCTGTAATGCCAATTTTTATTCTTTCTCAAAACCTGAACGCTGCCTGTACCGCTGTATGCGAGCCGCTGTCCTGTCGCCACCGCTGCCCTCCGCCGCCACCGCCACCATCGCCGCTGCTGCTGCCGCCGCCACCACCACCACCACCACCACCACCACCACCACCACCACCACCACCACCACCACCACCACCGCCACCGCCACCACCACCGCCACCGCCACCGCCACCGCCACCGCCACCGCCACCGCCACCGCCACCGCCACCGCCACCGCCACCGCCACCGCCACCGCCACCGCCACCCCCACCGCCACCGCCACCGCCACCACCACCACCACCACCACCACCACCACCACCACCACCACCACCACCGCCGCCGCCGCCGCCGCCGTCGCCTCTTGATCGCTCCTCCCGCGGGCGCCGCTGCAGTCGGCCGGCGTTAACGGCCCCTGCCGGAGTGCGCACGTCAATTCCGCACTTACGATAGCGGCGCGCGGAATCGCGATGCGCCCGGACTGATGCAAACCTGACCATGAATCGAGAGTCATGCTCCATTAACCTTGTTAATTCGTAATTTCACCGTAAAGTCTTGCGTGCGTTTATGCCTACCTCATAAATACGTCCAAAGTACCTCCCATCGTAAAGAGCACTGGTAAAAGGCATTGTAATGACAGTGGAGACTAGTAAAGACTATCAGCTTGATAAAGCTTTCCGTCCGCTTCGATCCGTGTTCGTGAATTAAGCTACTAACTGGGTTTAGATAGTGTCGTAAAACTGATGTCCGATTTTACTATTTTTTGTATGTATTAGTCTTAGGAAGATTTAATGCTAATTTGTTGTGATGAGACTATTTAGAATTTGGGGAGGAATGATGAGGGTATTTGTGTTCATCTCAGCAGCTTACTCGAAGTATAATTGCACGGAACTGGATAATTTTTCCCAGCAATTGTTCATGTATACATCTATTCGTCTTGATTTCACTTAAAAAAGTCACTTAATCATTGTTAACCTACATGCGTTTAACTCTGGAATCTAATACGAAAACCAGTGCATTTATTTTGTGTCATGGGCATTTATTTTTTCCTCTTCCTTAACGTTTGCGCGTTGTATGCATGTGTTTGCGACAAATAGAGTGCCTGGAGTGTGAACTGTTTTCCATGAACCGCCTCACGTTCTTTTTATTGCTTTCTTTCAGCTTTTAAGACGGCCGCCGCTTTTCTTCATAGACGGAAGCTACCATGCGTAACGCGTAGTCGCTCTTCTACCCATTTGTATCGGCCTCGCGCGTACGCGTCGTTGAAGCATTTGCCGGCGCGTAATCTTTATTCAACTTCGCGATGAACTCGACGTGTAGTAGTTTATATTGTAGTTCCCACCGCCTTCGTCTCCGCGGCCGGCGCGTCGTGAGGGTGGTTGACGATTATGGAAAGCGCGACACAGCGCGAAAGGGAAGGGATGGAGAGTGCAGGAGGGGAAGTTGGGAGGGGAGGGGAGGAGGTGGGCGGCGATGGCACCGTGCGGGAGCGCGCGGCAGAGACAGAAAGAGGCGTCTGCGGCCCTCGCGCAGGAGACACCCAAGGCGGGGGAGTGGGGGGGGGGAGGGAGAGGCGTGGGCGGGCGGGCGCAGCCGCGCTGTGGCGGAATTCGAATTTCCGCTTGGAATATTCATCGCTCTAGAACGTCCGACTCACCCCCCTCTGCGCCCCGCCCTGCCCCGCCCCTCCCGCAGCATCCACTCCCTTCGCATCCGCACCGCTTCCTCCGTCACCCTCCGCGTCATCTCTCATCTTAGGAATAAACTAGTCGTACGCCCGCCTACACTCGCGCCGCTCTCTCTCTCTCTCTCTCTCTCTCTCTCATTCTCTTCTCGTTTTTTTATGTGGCTCTGATGTATATAGCATAATATTTTTATGGTGTAAAGCCGTCAAAATTGAAGTATTTATGGTTTACGCATAGCAGGAAGAAAAAAAAGCAGCATCGTAACTTCTCACGAGATTACAAATGAAATTAGTCCCTTCTGACATCTGACGGCCAAGATCCGAAGCGCCTTCCTTTGCCCCCTCGGGCGCCTCCTCGCTCCTCCGCGCCACGGCCCCGTCGCTCGCGGCGGTGGTGGCGGCGGCGGCGGCGCCTCGGGCAACAACCCGCTCGCGCCGCGTAATAAAAAAATCTAATATTGTATTCATGCGAGATGTCAGGAAGACGCGGGAGCTCGTCGCGCAGCCCGGGAGGGACGAATTGTGTTTGGGCTGCTAATCCCCATGATGACGCTAATATCTGTCACAAAACGCGCACATTTCTTTTTTTTTTTTTTTCATTTTTCAGCGAGGGGAGGGCGTTTCACCCACTCGTATCGCGCGTGTATTTACGATCTCGAAACAGACGCGTATAGTGGTAATGAATGCACACCGGTGTAGACGCGCCGCAATTGGCGCGGCCGGGCCTCGTTAAAATGCCCATCCTGCAGGCAATTTATCGTCGTGATCAAAGAACGCTTCGCTAAGATAATTCGCGCGTGCGATTGGGAAGACTGGCGCGGGTCGCGAGTGGCCTCGTTTTGACGTATGTGGCGGGGCGTTGATGGGGCAGTGGCGGTAGAGACGGCAGCGGAATGGCAATTGTGGGGGCAACTGCGCGTTAGGGATGAGTCGGGCGAAGTTTCTACCGGGGCTGTGAAAGGCTAGTTGTGAAAATATGAAACGGCGAAATGGACCATCAATGGGTTTACGATGTAACTTGTATGATAGCGAAGTAGGGACGAATTGTAGATGTACAGATGAGCGGTCAGTGCAACTGATGAAGATAGGTTGGTAAACAGATATACTTATCATAAAACCCGTGTTTTCTTTATACTTGAGCTTCGCTATTGTTGATGCGAAACGTATTATTTTCAAAATAATATTGACGAACGGAAGACTTCTCAATCAACAAGACTTGTCTCTATACTGTTTTTTAACCTTAATTCCCGTAAAAATTCATAAAGTTATTAAATGCAATTCTCTAGTCAGCCTTGACAGTTTAAATAATGAAAGAACTCTACTCTGAACTCATTTTCTGGAATGTATATCATCTTACTTGTAACAACTCCTCTACCTATACATCGAGCTTAAATGTAAGCAGTTGAATGCCAGCCAGTGTGATTAGAATCTCCATCACCTGCCGAATGAATTCGGCGGCGAAGTAATTTCGCGGGAAGTGGCCCGCGCCGCACGCCCGAGCCGGCAGGTGCTACGCCGAAGGGGCCGTGATGTTTGTTGCGTAGTTGCGCGAGAGGTGGCGACGGGCGCGTTGGCCGGGAGTACGTAGCGAACGCGGGCGGCGCGGGCGGTAGCAACGGGCAGCGCCGCTGTTAGCGAACGCGTGCGCGGGTGTGTTGTTGCGTCGTTGGGGAGCGCGCTCGGGGCCGCTGGCGGCGGCGCCGCGGGCGTATCCGGGGCGTGGCGCGGCGCGGAGTGGCGTGGCGGTGACGCTCCGCGGTAGAGCGCGCGTCGGGACGCGGACGGCGCGTTAACGCGGGCCGTTGCGCGGAAGCGCGTTTCCTGTTGCCGTAACGCGGGTAATGCCGCCGCCGGCGGCGCGCTCCGGCTGCGCGTCCCCGCAGTCCGCCGCTCTCCGCTGGCCCGCAGCGCCCTTCGCCGCCCGCCAACGCCCTGCCCATCAAACGCTCGCCGCCGCCGCCCTTGGCGTGGCGCGGTTTTGCCCCATTCCAGTGGGCTTTAGCGGTGCTGCGAGTGCCGTTAACTGCTTAATAATTCGTTGATGAAGACAGCTTTAATATTTTTTTCTTGCCGGCTGAGTCTGAAGAGTAGATACAACATATGGGTCTTCTGCGTGTGTTCGAACTATTTTAATTGAGTAGCGTTGCAGCAATGCCCCATAATTGGACGTACGTGAAAGCGACTATTCCCTCTTGCTAGGTATTTTTTAGTTCAAAATGAAAATTATATTTTTCATATGCTCTAACACGAAACTACTACCTTGAGTCTTTAAATTCCAATTTCATAATGATAATATAGGAATGTGGAATAAACCGGATTAGTAAGTGATTAACCACCCATTCTTGTCATTTTTTTACTCTCATTTATTAAATGAGAGTATTTAATGATAACCTAGTTGTTGAATGTTATTGAATCGTAAAGGCATATGAATGAGAAATCATAAATTTATATAAACGAGTGTTTTGTTAATATTTCTAGTTACAGTAATGAATGTATATACTTCAGTATTTGATCTGTTAATTATTAGTGTGAACCATTCGACATTAGATAGAAAATATTATTAGACTTATTTGAAGATAACATCATTAGTTTGTCTGTAGAAAATTGTATCTATGTAACTTAATTTAAAACTTAAAAGCGAGACCGCATGGTAACCAGAATAGGGAACATTCCTCAAGATTATTACTTGCCACAAGCAAGAGCGTGTTATGGGCTCGTCATAAATAAGACATGCTCTCGCCGACCGGCATAAGCTGCCCGTTCTGGTCTGCCTCCCCCGCCCCGCGGCTGATCAGAAAGGCGCTGCTGCTGCTGCTGCTGCTGCGTGGGCGGTCGGGCGGGTTGCGGCGCGGCGCCTGGCCGTTAGGGACGGATGGCTCCCGCCGGCCGCGTTTGCGGGGAATCGGACCCCCGCTCCCGCCCCCGCCCCCGCCCCCGCCCCCGCGACGGTCGCCCCGCGTGCTCTGTATTCATGCGTCGCGCGCTCACGCGGCGCCAGTAACGGCCACTCCCCCCCCCCCGCCCCGGCGCTCTCGCACGCGTATGGCAGGAAACGCGTCGCTCCAATCCGATGCGCGCGCTCGCGCCCTCCACGCGATTCGCAACGTCGGGACTTGAATTTTAAGTTGCGGATGAGTTAAATGTGGTTCTTTCACGCCTTCATCTATTCTGCTTTCTTGACTATATACTGTTGTACGTCTTTATAAGATTTTTTTAGGTGAGACGTTACGGAAATAGTCCTTGAGAATGCAAAGGATTGAAATGTGTTCTATTGATAATATTTTTTTCATGCGAGGCGCCCAAATACATTTTATCATTGAACATCGGCATTATTTTGTTAAAACTATCGACGTCATATGAGAGTTCATGGATATATGGAATATTAATTATGGGTATTTTGGTATTAATTCATGTGATCTCCAAGTCTTATTATTAACTTGACACTGTATTCGCAGTTCAAAATATAAAAAGCTGTTACAATTTGGAATGGAATTTAAATGCTGTGAATTATGATTCATTATATTGTGGTATGAAGCGTTTTGAAATGAGCTGATTTATTAGACATGATGCTAAGAACACATGCCTTTTAGTTTGGTTAATTACTCCGTGTTTTCATGATTTCTAATCTTGGAAATTAATTGCAAAATAAACAATGAAATGTGTTGCGAGCATCCCAAGCTCCTGATTTCTATTTTTTATTACGGCAGTATATTTTTCTTGTAGCGTGTTGCTTATATCATTATTACATTTATAACTAATCTTAGCCTGTCGTAGATAGTACACGCTCAGTACCTACGTTGATAACTCATTTCAAGGGCAATAGTGATTGGCTATGAAATTATTACAAGAGATAATATTGTAATTTTGTTCACATAGAACTTATTTTGCTTCGTAAAAGAACCTTACAAAACGCAGAGAACCGTTTATTATTACAACTCATCGGAGGTGTAGTAACCGAAGATTCTACAATGGAAATCAGCTAAACTTTCGAATAACAAAAATGTTGGACAAATCACTTTTTGTTGTAACTGACTATTGTGAATAACACCTAACCAGTGGATCTGTGTTGTAAATGACCTGTTGTGTTTGTGCTACATATATCTGATGTAGTCGTCTGATTGTGAGATTTTCTTGCCTTGGATACGTCATATACGAGTGAAGTGTTTTCTGCAATGAGGAGCTTGAACTATGTTAATCCCCGCGAATATTCATCTCAGCGCATTCGCCCTCGCCCAAAGCGTAGCCGGCCACTCCCAGCTCCGCGTGGCGAATCCGCAATGCGGAGCGTTATAGAGGAGGTGAGTTATTGGGGACGGTCAGGTGGAGGCTGCGACCTTCCATTGACGGAGCCGCTCCCGGGTGCTCCCTTCTGCGCCCGGCCCCGCTGCTTCCGATCTACAGGTAGTCGCGCGCCTGCGGCTACTCCCCTCCTCATCCCCCTGCCCGCGAGGTTGCGGCAGGGGTCGCCTTGCGGTCCGGTGCATGGCCTCGAACCGTGTGGCCGCAAGACCGCAGCATCTGATGAATCTTGCCCCGGGCCATGTCTCAAGGCTGCTCCCTGGATTCCATCTCCGGCGGACTCGACTTATCGTGTAATTAGTTTAAGATGTTGCAGTCTCTTAGACTTACTTTGAGGGTGACATGAGTGCTCATGTAGTGTGTAATAATGTTTTGAGAGGCACGATAAGAAAAAAAAACTAGAATTTATTTGGAAATCTTCACTTTCTTAGTATATTGATACGATTTCCAAAAGTATGTGGCTCTAATATTCTAGAGATTTATTCGTACTGAATAAGAGAGTCTTCTCATGTTCATGTATTCTTTCCCCCATCTTTCTTTCTCGCCTTTTCACTGCTTTCTATTTGTGTAATGGACGCGTACCACTTACATAAATGTAGCTAACTTATGAAATAAATAAATTACACAAGAATAATTACAAAAGTTTTATTACACAATGTTGTTAAGTAATAATTGTGTGAGCACAAGTCAGGGACAATTGAATAGCTGCATCATGGACATTTCTTCGTTAGCTAGAAATTAATTTGCCCGCTGTAGATTCAGAAAGTCATGCAATGATCATGAATTGTAGGAAAATATCTAACGTGAATTATAGCAAATAATACGCACTGCGTATCATAAACAATATTTAATGGCATAAAGTAAATAAAGTAAAATTAAATAACAAAGTAAAGAGAGAAAGTGAAAACTCTTCTCATCTTCACATCAATACTTATAGTCAATATTGAACGTGCTTTACAACTGACAATGAGACTCAACGATTCATTATCCAAAAATTCGAGATCTCATTTCACTTTAATCTAGGTATAGTGACCCACCAACTATGGGTCACTCCTATAACTTCTAAACGGTTCACGTTACCGAAATGTAGTTTTCGCTCAACTATGCGAAATCATGAGGCATGTAATATGCCGTCGAGATATTGTTTTAAACTATTTTTAGTTTTCAAGAAATTTTATCATCTTTTATTTTTTTAATATAATTATTTTTCTTCACCTGCAATAGATATATCATAAAGAGAGGAATCCAATGATGCATTATATGTTAGTATTTTGATAGTAATTTAAATATAAAATTAGATTTTCTGACATGATATTTTAAAGACAATATGGCAACTGTCACTTTAGGAGAAGGTGACCTTCGTAGAGGTATTTCGTTTCAATGATTTTGTGACAGTGAATAAATCTCCACTGTTTACACCAAGAAAAGAAAGCGAGAGTGCGTCACAGATTGATTTGAATTAACATTAATTTACTACGTAAAACATTGCTTCAAGAACAAATACGGCGGCCGAATATTACAAAATTGGTTGGATGGCTATATTAAATTCAAATGAAATTATTCTTTTCGTAGCAATAGCGTTCAGCCCAGATATCAAGTTTCTCTCTAATTTTGATAGCCCACGTTAAAAAAGTTCACATCCTCACAAGTGAACGGCCATCACATGTTCAATAATAACCAATAAAGAAGAGACACACACATCGGCCTCTTTCTTTCGCCCACACGGGCAGCACACTGGCACAGCATTGTTGACTGTTGAGAGAGTGTTAGAGCGTACTTGCGGCCGCTGGATGCATTGTTGATTACAGAAATCACGACGGCTGCGAGGGTAGCGGTGGCGGTTGGGTAATGCACGTTGTTGCCAAGTCGCCATCGCCCGCTTTCGCCAGCGAGACGTCAGAGCTATGTGTTCTTTCGAAAGCAATTACATTATATCGTACAGCCGTAATTTGTACACAAGACGTACACGCCCCATAGCTAAACGGATCAGACAGTATAATGTATTGCAGATATTATATTGTATCAATTTTTGCGCAAACAATATTTAGATTTATTTAGTCAAAAAAAGTAAAACTGTATGTGACTTAGGGAAGAGAAGATTATCTGCACACGTTTTCTTGAGTTCCAGAATCCCTTCCCATCATTTTAACTATAAATAGTTGAAAGATGAGTAAAGGTTTAACATTAACAAATAAAATTAAATTTTAAAAATCACAAGAGTAGCAATATTTGAAAAATAGTCATTTTTGTTTCCGAGTTATAGAAAACTTATTTGCATCGGTAAATGAATTGCAAGTATGATTTTTCTGCATTGCTAACAAAATAGCAACTCGCCCTTACCTATAATTTTACCATTACAAGCAAAAGGAGAGTACAACAAAACGTGCGCATAGTGAAGCTTCATTTACGTCCAGAAGCAAAACAAGGATTCATCTCAACATTTGCTCAATGGATCAGGGACACTGGACAAAACCTTATCAAGATGGGATATTTTATAATACATATTCAATAGAGAATGATTTAGCATAATAGCTTTGAATTTTCTAGTAGTTATTTAGCCCAAATTAGTATTTGCTTTATTTCTACATATCCTAAAACATTTTAGGTAGTATTGTTAGTTTCTCATTTCTAACCCACATTAGCGCACCCGTAGAACATTTTTCCTGTTTTGTTTAATTCAATCAGTGGATTTGTTTAATAATGTAACTTAGACAATCATACAACACTGAAAACTTTTACCTCGAATCACCACTATTATAGTACTCTCTGACTTCTATCGTGTTGGTAAATAATATCTTGTATTTTATCCCGCTTTGACTAAATAGTATTAAACACCACTTTTTAATTAATTAGTTTTTTAATTAAGCTAATGTTTCTGAATATATTGAAGATGTACTTCGTAATATTCATTCACATGTTTTGCATGTTAGAAATATAACAATTTTACGATGCCTTCATAAATTACGATTGTTTGCATTTTTTTTACTTGTCTCCCATTCAAATACGATCCTTGAACGTGTGTTATTAAAAGAGCATGGAGAGTAGTTTCTTCCTAGTTCGATTGTTTTTCTCTCAAACCAATGGAGTTTATAAGTCCTCCTTATCGTTGCATCATGAATAGTGATATTTTTGAGTGTGGCTGTTTTCCTTGCTTTGTTTCAGCAGCGCCACTATTACTCACTGTTGCGTGCTAGGAAGCAGCTTTTCAAGATATTGCTATTTCGTTTTTCTCCGTAGTTGTTAGGAAGCCTTTGCTGAGGAATACGAGGAAGGTGAAATTAAAATGACTATAAATCTTGGGTATTATTTCCGCTTGGGCGGCGCTGGTGCAAGCGGACTGTGACGGAAGGAAATAACGTGCAAGGACATTTCTAGACGCAAAAACCGCCACCGAAGGATTTGAAGTCCTCCCGTTTTCCGTTGCCTCGTAAGAGGAACTCTGGTGGTATGTTCCTTGCAAAAAGTGAATAACACTATTTATTGCTGTTGACGTATTCTCAAACATCTGTTTTTGGAATCTAGTACATTTTATTCTGTTTTATTATATCATATTATTACATAATTATATTTTATTTTCATTATATTATAATTTCATGTATATAATTTTATTATATTACATACATCTGTGAGGATTTTCGATCATTCTTTGGATAGATTTTAATTAGAAAGCAAAAAAAATCCCACCGATACCCATTGTCGATAATAATCGAATTGTTTTCGTAAATTGAAATTTCAAAGAAGCTTGCCGTAATAAAGTGTATTCATTTCTTAGAGTAGTACCACCATTTTACGTTGCGCTTTTTTCACATTCTTTATGATTTTAAATTTACTAAATTTTCATTCACGACGAGAAAAATTATTTGGTTTGATATTCAAGTGAAACGCAAAAAACAACACATTTTCGTGTGGAAAAAGTAGTATATTCACCTGTAATTTATTATTGATGGCACTGACTTCGAAAGAACAAAGCATAGAATATTGTTAACATTAACTAATCTAGCTAATCTCTAACTAACATTAACTACAGAATCGGTAATGGATTACGCATATTGGACGGATTTCCATGTTGCCCCGCCGTGCCCTCCTTCCGGGGCGCTGCACCGGCCGGGCCGTGAACGCGGAAACACAATCCATTAGCAACACAAGAAGCAAGACAGCTTTCACATTGAGTTGTATCATCATTACTAGCTACTTCATCACTACTAACAACAGGACAAAAATACAATTTCCCGTTGGATACACCAAAAGGAACCGACATTGCAAAATTTTACCCCGAGGGTTTTTTTTTTTTTCGAAATCATCCATTGAAATGTACTTTTTGTATTTTCGAAGAATAACTCTCTTCTGTTTCAAATACCTTCTTATTGTCAACTGATGCGAACTCTGACATAACAAACCGGGATTAGAATTAGCCAAACCAAATCCAGCCTCAGAACAAGAAGGGGTATGGAAAACAATTTTCCTTGTAGAATCTATATCCAATAGAGCAGTATCAACATCAACATCATATATTATGTAACTAACATTTCTATTACGAGCAGGCCCAGGTGTACAAAGAATATTCATATAATCGCAAAATGAACAAGACTGGCATACAGGTTTCTCTTTCACACTCTCTTCACACATTCTCAATCACTCTTTAGATGAACATAGGCATAGCTTGAATCTTCTTTAGTAGTGCGTCGACGGCGTGTGCTGATGCAGTGTCGTCGCGTGCGCGGGCGGGAGAGGCGGGACGGGGCTGAGGCCGCGCGTGCGCTCGCCTACCTGCGAGACGGATTAATGTTGCAGGATGTGTCACGTCGCGGCGGCCAGTCTGGGCGCTGTAAATATTACGAGTCGTCTCCCCTGGGGCGGTGAGAGGGTGCCAGTTTGATTGATTGTTTGGTGTTTCCGGGTGCGTCAACGGCTACGGTCATTAGTTCCGAAAGTGTAGTGCGTGTCTATCGCAGGACATAAGTGTGTCCCTCCCCAGCTGGATGGTGAGATCTCGCACCGACCTACACGACGCGGCGCAGCTTGAGGGATATATAATAAGGGTGTCCCACGGGCGCACACACACACACACACACACGCGCACACACACACACACACACACACACACACACACATATATATATATATATATATATATATATATATATATATATATATATATATATATATATATATATACAGTGTCCCGCGGGACACCGTCTCATACGTGACAAGCTCTTAAGTTCCCGGCTGATCTTTCGGCATGAAATGTATTGTAGAGCACATAAATAATGGGAGAGGAGGAGAGAAGGATGAGGAAGGGAACATCGCGCGCAGTTCGGGGCTCGTTTGTTAGAGTACTGCTCCGGCATGCCTGATATTGATCGGAGAAACCACGGTAAACTGTCGATGAGAGCAGCCAGCCTCTGGAATTATCCTGCCCAGAGCAGTTGAAACCGACCTATTGCTGTGTAGCTGGTGTGGAAAGTCCGCCACCGACGGGAATCGAACCCTAAGACCTCCCAGAGTCGTTTCGGAGACATAGGTAATGCTGAATGTGAGCGAACTCAGCCGGTCGGCGGGAGGGGGCGGGTCCAGGCGGGTGAGGTCGCCCGCGCAGGAGCAGGCGGAGGTCATGCGGAGGTGGAGGTGCTTGAATGGCGATCCTGAAATAAATCATCGACAGGTGAGGCCGGCCGACGGTATTGTTCGGCGGTCTCTCTTTACACGTCACGCGCCCCCGGCGCAGAGCGAAGCGGGCGCGCTCCGACCCGGCGCGGCGGCCCGGCGCACCCCGGCGAATGAAGGGTGGGGGCACACTGGCCGAGGGGGGGGGTGGTCGGGGTTGACGTGTAGGTGGGTACTGGTCTAGACCGGAAACGAAGAGAGGTAGGGAAAAGTGAAAAGGGCTAGAATGAACAATATTCTTCGAGTTTCCAAGGTCAATGGAGTAGTAAAAGGTTTATTCAATTGGGATAACAGGCGAACGAATATTTGTGTTGAATTGTTTCTTATTTTTATGTTGAATTATTTTCAATTATAATTCAAAACTTCCATAAAATTATGGAAATATTTCTGTGGAAAGATTTAATCATGATGTCTTGGCAAAATAGTTTTGTTCATCGATGGATTTGAAGTATTTGCTTTCTTAACACAAAACCACTGTTTCGCAGTATTCGAAATAGCTGACGAAAGCGTAGTTATTGAAGCCTACATTGTTTTAACAACAATAAAAATAACAATTACAGTATAACAAAAATGCATTCATGATATGTATTTAAGTCTTAGCAATTAACAATATATTTAAGCCTTCTCATAGTGTGTTTATGGAGTAATTATTTGTCTGCGCTTTAGATTATAATATTTATTCTTCCTTTTGAGTATTATCCATTGTTTGTTATTGATTGGTGCATTGATTATGTATTGATTACACTGTTCAATATTCATTTTGATGTATAAACAAGTACGAATTCTGATGTATTTTACCCGGAGATTCCGAACTGAAGTCAGAAATGTTTCATCACCCACCATTTTCTGTAATGGTAGAGCGGTTTTCTCATGTTTTAGCATAGATCTAAATGTACATATAACTGGAAGGTATTTTATTTCATTAGATCAAAAATTCGCTTCGTTTAAATGATGTCTGTTAATAAAGGTAAAAACAATTACATGTTCTTCCTATAACTGTGTGGTTTGTTAATTAGTAGAAGTTTTTGGAGTCAAGGAAGTTGTTAGTTCTTTAGTTGTGTCTTGAACAGCAAGTTATCACGGTATGTTCTCCAGTTGTGAATTAATTTTCAAGTTCAATGCAGTGTATTTGCAGGTTCATGTCTCGAAAGTGTGTGAATTGTAAATATAATTTCCGTTACATTTGTGGTGAATTCACTTTAAAATTTGCGAAATTTATGTAAGTTCACAAAATTTGTCTTCTCGAGATAAAAGAGCTTACGTGTGCAATTTTGAAACCAAAATGGATTATAATAAGTTTTTGGTCCCGGCAATCTTTTGTGATAAATGTACTACACTATTAAGTGTCTCTTCAAAAGGATATCACTTACGCTAACCTCTCACGTAAGTTACGAATTATAATTTTTGCCCTAGTACTTGAAAGAAAATGGGAAAAAAAATTGTCGAAACTTTGTACAAAGTGGGGCAAAACTGATGTCTTAATAATGAATTATTAATTTCTTTTATAAAAATGACTTTCTTTAATTTAATGGGATCAAAATAGAAATGTACGTTCTTTCTGTCAACTCGAAAAACATTTTTTTAAAGGGGTGTCCTAGTTTTGTGTAATAATTTTTATTCTTTGATGGAGTCGCATCAGAATGATTGTGAACTCTAGGGTAAAGGAACGTAATATGACATCGAAAATACGCATGTACTCCCATCTAAATTTCTTCCCTGAAAATCTCAGCATTGTCAGCGATGAAGAAAGCGAGATTTTCCACCAGGACATCGCTGAAATGGGAATTCGCTACTCGGAGAGAAGGTCTCCAAGTATGTTGGACTTTCAAGAGAGATGCTTATCAATATGCAATCAGAGATGCGAAATAAGCCTTAAATCTAGTTCACATACGTTTTGAATAAGTAAAAACCATTCCAGCGTAGTTATAATGCATAATTGCCAGAAGTTTGTCATTCGATTACATAAGAATATGGGTGACGGATACGTTCTGTAAAGAGATTTGAAATCACAATAAAGTCAGTAAGAATCACCCCTTTGTTTTTCTTTCAACAAAAAATTTCAAATTTGTTGACAAGTGTTATTACGCTTAATTACGTGCGTTAGTATTATAATTGGGTTCAAACTTCACTGTTAAATTACGCATCAGTATTATTACACATTAAATCTTTAATTCAAGCAATTTAAAAATAGAACATAATTGCAGAATTTATCCTAATATGTTAAAATATGCAATTAACCATGACGTAACTACCGGTGTTACAGGTTTTGTTTCATGCGCAGTTCACTTTCGCTTGCCACTCCCTTACTTTCTGTGAATGGCCTTAGAGGTGCACTAGCAGCGGTCTCCTAATTGCCTTGGCTGTGCCGGACTAACGCAGTTGAAAGGGCAGACGCCACCGGGGCGGCCATTGCCAGCGCGGGCACGGCGATCCCGCGTCGGCAGCCCCAGAGACCTCTGGCGGCGGCAGCGGCGAAGCCAGGCGCTCCGCTGCGCCGCGCCGCCACGTGAATAATTCGTCGCGGATCGCATGTATAATTCGCGCTCCACTCGGTGGCCGATGCCTTAAAACAGACGTGTTCTCGTAATATAAATTAACGATCAATTACACAGCCGCACGGTGGCGGGGGGGGGGGGCGGTGACGGCGTCAGCGGCGATAGTGTTTGGCGACGCTCGCCTCTAACGCGCCTGCAACTCCCGCAGGCACGGAGGAACGCGCGGTGGCGATTCCTTGAAAGCGAAGGCGCACAGGCGTGTTGGAGTTGTGTTCGTCGGAAGGGCGGCCGTGAAAAGGCACTTTGTAGTTGGTCCGTTTCGAAAGAGCGTGTGGCGGCAACGTGCCTCACACACTGAGGGAATGAAGTTGCTTACTGTATTTCAGGTCCAGCGCATTTCACATCTAAGTAACATTTTCCTAATATATCTAGGGTTTTGTTACGCTAATATATGAGGTATACGTCATAGAAACAATTATTTTTTGTAGATATACGAACACATGTAATATACAAATGAAAGCACAAGATATGAACTAAGTGTATGGACATTTATCGACACACCAAAATTGTGTTTCTTATATTTATAAAGGTATTTGAAATAACAGTACTGATTTCATTTTACAAAGCATTATAGAGTTGATGAGTTCACAACATTCCCGAAGCATTACATTCTGAAGGCCAGATTAGGCAAATGATTTCCGCACGTTCCATATTTCTCCGCCCACTCACAGGTCGGCACGTGCGTTGCGGAGTTGCTACCCCTCCTCGCAGAAACTCTCCTGCCCATCTCGCGACTAACCGATGTGGAAGGCCATTATTCCCTAGAGCTTCCACCAAGTCCCTCTGAAGCTTTCGGGCATTTCTCCCATGGCAAACGGCTATCTTAGCGTATGAGCGCCGTTCGAAACGAGTTACATTCATCTCGCACGGTAGCAAACAACTGATTTCACTTTGCGCTCTGCGCTAATAGAAGCACTCACCGAGCTATCTGTTGTTGTGAACACACGTTAGTGCGGTATTTCTTTAATGCGGCAAATAAAATTGTGTGATCCAATAACATTTCTTTTGGAAAACAAAAATAGTTGCCAAGAAATCTGCCCCAATCCTTGTACATTGTAAAAAATATTAAAAGGAGATTGAGAACCTAATTTGGAAGGACAAAAAAGTAAAATTAGTGTTCAATTAATTTGTTCGTAGAAATATTGTTCCTGATTAGTGCATTCATTATTAACATTACCTTGGATATTCATGATAATGGCGCGCGCATGGGCGGATGTTCATTAGACATTATCCAAGCCCCTCGAAGGTAATGACTAAAAATTACCTTTCACTTATTTTCTTTTTTAACGAAATTCGTTCAATATATCAATTGTTTACGTTTTATATATATATATATATATATATATATATATATATATATATATATATATACATATATAACTTGAAATCAAATCAAATAAATTAAATATTCAGCTTAAAAGAAAAAAATATTAATGAAAAAACGTCGAGTTGGTTGGACTCTACATCTGGAGCCCCCCTTCTGATTTGCGGTGAATATCGTCCCAATTATATTATTAAAAGCGTTTTGAATCACCTAGTTCATTACTACTCGTAGACAATCCATTAGTCTTCGCAATAATTGTACGTGGGAAACCATTTGAATGAAATAAGGTTCTCCCTCAGGAAATTCTTGGTTGTTTGAATGACGACGGCTGTCCTTGGAAGATATAAGACTTTGTAAATGAGATGCGCATTTTTCGGGCCGGTGTCTCGCTTCGTGTTCGTCGAAGAATAAAAAGCCCGCCGCCTCATTTCTTTGCAATGCGGATATTTACGACCCTGGGCGACTAGTGATTTCCTATGTCAACTTGGAAGAGATAGTGGCGCACTGTGAGCCTGACGTACTTTTAATATCGGCGTCCCGTAGGAAATGAGGCCCTTGATTGATGGTGCGGGCGAGATACCTCCGTGATAGAGATTGTCCTATCGCGTGATGTGCCGGGGAGGAGTCGCACCCCGATACGAGGGCCGCGTTATGTCGAGTTCCTATCTCTGCTTCTTTTTCTGCTGCCCGCCCTCCGCTGCTGCCGCGGTAGAGGCCACAGAGCGTTGCTGCTACCACGGCTACCATCGCCACCGCAACCCGCACCTTTGACATCGACCTGAATACTTAACTACTGTTGACAGCGCCATTAAAGTACCACACATTCCATCCTCGTCACCACCAACAACATCGCCGCTACTAACATCACCATCACGTAGGGTTGTCAACCGTCGTTCATTTATAAATAAAGTTCTCATTTTCCAGACTAATGTAATTAATTTATAAATCAGTATGAATAATCGTATCGGGTTCCACAAAGTTGTATTTCTAGCATTACGAAATATTGCTTTCTTTATTTCGAAAAAGGAGAAAAGAACAGGAAAAATATATTTTTTCAGTGTGGTTATTTTCGCTGCTGCCGCGGTGGAGGGAGGCCACAGAGTGTTGCTGCTACCACGGCTCGCCACCGCAACCCGCACCTTTGACATCGACCTGAATACTTAACTACTGTTGACAGCGCCATTAAAGTACCACACATTCCATCCTCGTCACCACCAACAACATCGCCGCTACTAACATCACCATCACGTAGGGTTGTCAACCGTCGTTCATTTATAAATAATGTTCTCATTTTCCAGAGTAATGAAATTAATTTATAAATCAGTATAAATAATCGTATCGGGTTCCACAAAGTTGTATTTCTAGCATTACGAAATATTGCTTTTTTTTATTTTGAAAAAGGAGAAAAGAACAGGAAAAATATACTTTTTCATTGTGGTTATTTTCGGAATCGGAATTCACAATTGACCACTGGATTAATTAATCAACGGAAAGTTCAGCGGCTGTGAGATAAACATGAAATGTAACATGCAGGTTGAAGATACACTGAAGTAGAGACAATTTACAAATGCGGGCACTATTCAAATATGCGCTCTTTTATGTTTAAGATGCCCTCCTTTCTCTTAGATGGATGTTGGCAACTCTGCCCCCGACACCACCTTCGTTACGACTCATACCATCAACTTTACCACCACCACAACTACTATTCATGTTTCCATCACAACCTCTACCAACCACCAGTACTGTTGCCACGTCCACCAGCATCACCACTTTCACCGCCATCACTAGCGCCTTGACGCCCACCTCCCCCGCCCCAAGACTAGCCCAACGGATTTAGTCCGCACGGGTGTTCCGTAATGGATGGAAATTACCGGAGCGAAGCCATTGTTTATGCTAAAGAACGCAGTAAGATCGCGGGGAGGGAACAAAAGAATCGCCCGGGAAAGGAAGGGTTGGCGGGCAAAAATTCGCTGCCCGCTGCATCGACAATGAATAGAGTTAAAATTAATTTATTCCCCCGACGCTGTCCTCCCCCCCCTTCCCCCCTTTCACCCCGAGCGCCAACATTAAATCAGAATCGTTAGTACGGTCCGCGGACCCTCGTATTTCACATGCGCTTCGCTCTTGCCGCAAAATAAATTTCGATCATTTATTAATTTATGGAAATTGTTGATCAATTTCAGCGCGTTTGGGATTCGGGTTTATCGACCTATATTTCTTTATTCCACTATTTTGTCAAGCCAGCTGTTAGCTGGAGCGTGCAAACGGCGAGGCGCAACCGCTGCAAAAAAATGTCGAGTCGGTCTTGCAGAAAATTCTCGAAAGAAGTGAAAGAAATGTCATTCGCTCATGTTTTTTTTTTAATCACCGCTCAAAATGAAAATGGAACCTTTATGGCTTGCGCCGTCGTGTAATGCTTAACTACAAATATTTGAGATTTTTTTGTTCTCTGAATATACTATATTCATTTCAAATTTTATTGGACGGATAATTGAGCATGAGTCGCGTTTTACTGTAGTTTTATTTCTTTCAAACTCGTAGAGTTTACAATACTGTTTAACTAACGTAGACTATTTAGGTAACATTTTCATTCTGGAATTTTCTTTTGAGGTTGATCTTCAAACAACGTTGAAATGTGGTGCTTAAAAATATTTCTCGTAGAAACGCGACCAATCACTGATGTGCAATTGGTTATTAATGCTTTAAACGAGTTATATTTCATATTTTTGGGATCAATAAAAAGTGATGGAGATATTCAGTTTTTTATTAAATTTAAAACTTCGGACTTATATTGGAATTGTGGCTTTCCGTGAAAAGTTTATATCTTTTTTTATTTATTTAAGGTCGCTTTTGGATCTTTATTTTTATCGATTCGCAGTTTTAAATTATAAATCTCTGTATTGAAAACATTAGAGTTATCTAGCATGTATTGTCTCCTCGAAATTACAATATAAGGAAACTGTTTTCTGCCTTCTTAGAATTCATTAGAAAATTCATCCATGTTAGTCTATACATTCAACATTTCGTGAAAAAATCAAGATGTGAAAAATAAATGCTGATTCCTCGACATTTATGACATACTTAATAAAATAAAAGCGTTTGTCTTTATATCCGAGCATACAAAGTCCGGAGTTCTTGGAGGATGGAAAAACATATTGGAAGATCACAAGTCAGTGATGACTAATTGTGTAGTTTGTGTAAACGACGAGATATTGTACAAGAGGGAGCAGGGAGCTTACCGCGGTATACACTTTTAAATCGTTAATTTAGGATTACTGTGAAGACTAATCCATTTATTGTACCAGATGTTCTTTTCTTTCTTTTATCTTTTAGAGATGTGCAGGTCGGCGGATCCGCAAGGTAGTAAACGAGAGAGAGAGAGGCGGACCACGTGAAGTGAGAGTGAAGAGGTGGAACGTGCGAGAACACTCGCGTCTCTGCCACTGCCACGTTCGGACTCATCGCGCTTCCCCCTTCTACCCCCCCCCCCCCCTCGAAGTTCCCTCTCACACTCTCCTTCAGGGAAAGAGAAAGCTCCTCGGAAAACCGTATCCCCCCATTAATTTTGTTACAGCGCAGTGGAGGGGAAAATTTTACAACTTATTAACGGGCGACGCTTCATATTCTCAAAGCAAGTCCAAAAATGTGTTAACGCACGGTCCCGCTATCACCAGAAAGGGAAACGTTGCCGTTTTATGGCGAGGGAGGAGGAATTCGCTGGCTGAGAAAGGACGTTCAGAGGGGAAACGCGATGCGCAGCGACAGAGGTAAAGGCCCACAGAAAAGGAGTTAGTCGCGTTTTATGACGCGTATTAGAAGCTGCTACAGGCGGGATAATTAGCACGCGGATTGTTCCATATGTATCCGCGTAGTCCTGCCCCTTTTATGTGTGCAGTGTAATCATGTGTTCCACGACTTTTGTTATACAGATAATGACACGATAATGGGTCGAATGTGAGCCGTTTGTTGGGATGATTAGTGAAGTTTCCTGGAGCTTTTATAATTCATTATTTCTTTCTCGCATTCTACCTACGTAATGCGTGTAGAGAAATATATGTAAAACTGCGCCGGAAAACAGCGATATTTCTGCAGAAAAGTTATATCGATAATAGTCATATCGAAGATCACTGATTTCGAAAGAATGAAAAATTCGTGTTCCCGCATGTAGTATTTTATTTCGTTTAAGAGTTATAGTGAGAATTCACGTTTTGTTGGTTCCTGATACGGCAAAACATCTGTCCGTCGGTTTGTCTTCCTTCTGTCTGACCGTCTGTGAACATCAATTGCGACTAAATCTTAGACAGGAATTTCATTAAAATGGATATTCCCCGACTGATCGGGCTGATGTCGCAGCTCCTTGAATTTGGAACGTATATTTCAATTTTGGGGGACACTTTATATAAAGTCCCAACGACATTTTCGAAATGTTCTCGAAAGTAGCTTTATTTTTTCATTTTTCTCAGTTAGAGCAAATCACACTAATAAAAATGACCGTTTCGATCTTTTTAAAACCTCTAAATCTTCAGAAATTGCAAAAATTATAGTTTTTCTTTGTGTTCTTTCAACTAGAGTATTGAAGAAGAATGATGAGATATTTTTTCGTAATGAATTCTATTCTTCAATATTAGATTTTTAAATATGGTCATGTACATTTTTTCAAAATATTAGTAGTTTTCCTGTAATTTTATATGAAATAATGGCAATTTTACAAACAAGAATTTCTCAAAAATGGTTTAATTTTTTCTTATTTTTTTTAGTGGATAGGGCTGAAACAGAATAACATGATATACTAATTATTATTTTGATGTGTATTATTTTTTAATACTGAATGTGTGTTAATGTATAATATTGAGTTACCGTTTTAAATAATGCGAGAAAGTACTTGCTGTTGTAGCACCACTAGCTTTGTTCTTGTAATATGTAGAACCAAATAATAGTCCTATTAAAGGAGTTAATTGCAATATTGCATTTGTTCTTGGCCGCCTCAGTTCATGAGGCTTCTTAGTTTCAGAATAGTTGTTTTTATTATTACTTAATTCATTTTCAGCATCCGTCTTACAAGTACAAAAAAGTACATTTAAACCCTGAACCGTTGAATGGGTGTATATGAGGAAACAATTCTTTCCTGTACCATGCGATTCAGAGGTGACATATTATTTCTCCAGTGAATCGAAAATAGTTTTTTTTAAGTGTATTGTAAAATTATGATTTTACCAAAGCCTTTTTTTAAAGATAAAACTTATTTTTTAATGTTGACATGATTATATGCGTGATTTTGGGATTTGTCATTCTGCAAAGCAATTACTCGTGTATAAAATGTAACAGTATCTGTGGGAACGTCGGTGTATCCACTGATTTCTTCCATGTTTCTTCTGAATGCATTCAGTATTTAATATTCATATTCTGCAGGACTGAAAATGCTACATGACCGTTTTGGAATGCAGATCGCTTTTTGAAGCGACGAAACTCGATATAATAGCATCCAATGGTTTCGAATTTGCCTATCGAAATTGCAGAGGTCGTTTCGAGTTTAGATTTTAGATTTATTAATAATTCTGCAATTAAATGTGAGAACTTGGTGGCAGAATACACTAACTTAACATTACAGAACTTAACAACTATACAAAATCTACAAATTTTACAAAATCACGTGAACATTTCACCGTGCAATCTTTCATAGAACTCCACTTCACCAAACCTCTCTTCACCACACTTCACTTCACCGCACTGCGATACAGCGAGCTGTAATGTCTTTCTTACTCACTCATTTCTCTCAGTTTCACGTCACTGCACTGCACATAATAATAATAATAATAATAATAATAATAATAATAATAATAATAATAATAATAATAATAATACTTAATTGCAAAGAAGACGTAATTACACTGAATTTTATTAAATATATTTATAACATATCTACATTCAAGAAACTAATTTATTTTTAAATTTGCTCAGGCTTTGAGGAAAGGGATCGAAGATTGTTCAGTGCGATTCCACCGTGACCGTTTAAAGGTCTCGAACCGGAATCTTGCTTTAGCTTTACAAGCCAAGGCTTTTTTCTCGCTCCCCATCCAGGCATCCGCCGTGGAAGCAAAATCGGTTTGACTCCATACTTCACTATCCATGGCGCTTTCTTACTCGCGCTTCGGTGAAATATAGCCGTTTGCGGCACTACCTTAAGCAAAGTGCAAACTATTGTTAGGTTGATGAATTGAGTCGCGGAGGGGAAAAAATGCGCCCGGGGGGACCGCGCTTAGGCCGTTTGGGCGAGAGCGCGCGCCAGGGGATCGGCGGAGGCGGCTGCGGCCACTGGCGGGAGGGGGGCTGGGACGAGCGCAGGGGCGGGGCCCGCGGCTTCTGGCGGAACAGCCCTGCCTCTGCCTCTGCCTCTTCTGCCTTCTTCCATAAATACTTGAAAGCATCCCAGTCTGTTCTCTATAATGCTTCCACCCTGCCTGACACCGCCTTCCCCTTTACATTCATCACTCTCTTATTCTTATTTCTCCGTACGTTCCCTCTCCGAGGCCGCGCGCCCACTGCCCGTGGCTTACTCGCCTTGCGTCGCAGTTCGCCCTTCCTTGCGTCTTCGTGTCTCTCTTGTCTTGGTTTTCTTACGTCCTGTCGCTTGTTTGCAGTTTTTGTGTGTTTTCTGACAGGGGAAAAAGGGCAGAATACTTCCTGCCCGACGATTCTTTTCTGGCATTTACTTTATTACGTCGAATTTTAGCATAGCACCGAAATGATATATCCCTCCACTCTCCGTTTATGTGTCCGAGAAAGTGTGAATGTTTTCGTAAAATGGGTTCAAGTTGTTTCCTTAGAGTTGAGGGGCAAATGGATTTTGAAAGTTTGTAACAACAGCCCCATCTTTTCATTCTTCTGAAACGTAAATTTACTACCGCGTAATCTGAGAGGATTAAAGTTGTACACACCATTTGAAAAAAAAATACAACGAATTTTATCAATTTTGCCTATTTAAAAAATATATTTACAGAATCACGTCACTTATGAAGTCCCGTTACTTTTGCTTGAATTTTCGTGGGTATGAATCTACATTAAAATGAATTTACTTGCGATTTTTGAAATGACATTCAGGCCAGTCGCAGATAATACTGTTTCAAACTCGCCGCCGAGAAACAACAATGGACCCTTGATTGACACTATCAGCGAACGCAATTAACTCGCGTGTAAAATGAGAGGGGGCGGGCACCTGAAGCGCCAGTTTCACCTCAATCGTCATCCCCCGCGAGGCGTCTCATCGCTGCTCGGCTCAGCTCGGCGCGGGTCGCTGCCAAGCGCACAGGACGCGGCGCTTGCCAGCGCACGTCGCTTCAACCCTCTGCGCGACGCGACGCGACGCGGCGAGCGCGCCCAGCGTTATCTGCCGGCCTCCTGAGACTTCGCTCCACTCGCGCTCTGCCGCCCAGCCCGTCCGTCCCCTCCAGCCGCCACTTCCCACACGACCGGAAGCCTCGCCTACTCTTTGCTCCCTAACCCCATCAAAACCCGCTACCAATATACATTCTTGGCTATCCGGGATGAGCCGCGTCTCGGTCAATTGACCGAGCCAATTGTGCTGTTCTGTAGGTGCCAGATTATTGGTTCATTGTTGAATGTTAAGGGAGTGGGAGAAGTGTAAGGTCTGAAGGTGAATATATTGTAGTGGTACATGCGTTCGTAGGCGGCCGGAGTCAATACATTCTTCGCTATCCGGGATGAGCCGCGTCTCGGTCAATTGTACTGACGTTTCGGCCATCTTGCTGTGGCCTTCTTCAGAGTTATACTGCTGAGCAGCATAGCCAGTGAGCAGTATAGTGTACTTCCTAGTCGGTCACCTAACGAAGAACCCTCGATGTCTTGAATTCGCTTAACCATCGTGACGTCACGTAGTTAACGAGTTCCGCTAGCGCCGCTGACTTTGCGGTCGTAGCATTTCAGTATAAACGTTGTAGCGTTCGCCTCGATGACCGAGGGAAACCACGAAAAACCCCTCAAGATCGCCGGTATGGGGATGAAACCCGGGCCTCCCGAATGCGAAGTCAGCGCGGTACGCCCTGAGCCACTTCGATCGTTGTAATTAGTAGTAAGCAATCAAAACATATGGTATGTTTTACTTATTATGTACTAATCAACAAGATTTTTTTTAATCTTCGCCCTCGGCCGCGTCGTGCTCTCATATTTTTGTTCCTCGTCATTTTTTTGCATGTAAGCTTGTGAGGCCAAAGTAACATTTATCTTTTATTTGTTGATTTTCACTATAACTTTGGCATAAGGAAGTGAAAGTTATGTAACGTCTCAATCATCAGAGTCACAGATACTCGTCATTGACTTTACGTCAATCGCTTCTTCTTAATATAAATGAAATCACAAATACAATAATTTAATGACATGACCATAGAGTTTTTTAACTTACGTAAACTTCTTTAAAACAGAAGTTATCACTGCTAATGGCCTTAGCTAACCATACATTTACATTTAAAAAAACTAGTGGAACCCAGAAGCCCTCGATTAAGTCTTTATGCCCTCACGAAGGATTCTACTTGTTTATCCAGGGTCTTTTAACACGCCACGCCGTTGCTGGGTGAAGGCAAATGAAAACAAAACTCGCTACGTTATGTTGCACACTGGTGTCAGAAGCTTGACTCAGAACGCTGTGGCGAGTTGTGAAACAAAGTGTGTTGTGCACTTGTGCCGGCAACTTATAGAACAAACTAGTGTTGTGAAAGATAACGTTCAGTAGGCTCAGCTTTTTTTTTATATTTTGATGGCATTGTCGAAACCTGCGGTAGCATGTACGTTAAAAGATCCTCTCTCCATGTAATATTCTAAGCTTAGTTGACCGTTTTCGGCAATGCATAAAAACAACATCGATACAAAAGTCTGTGAGTATGCAAGTGCTGGATGGGGAATAACACAGCTCTACATCAAACAGATTTAAGACGAGAAAACAGTTGTTTGCGGATTAGAGCATGCAAAACTAATTAATGCAACACTCATTCGCAGTCACATCTCTCGTAACTCAGAAACGATGCGTCTCTCAATACTAGGTTTTCGTGTATCTCAATGAACATGAGTTTTGGGGTACGGTGTGGGGAAATAAAAGGCAGGTGAGACCCGAATTATGTTTCTTTTATAAGTGATGTTCTATAAACTGCACATAGAAATTTTTATTACATTTTGGGGAATTTAATTATTTTGGTTACCGTCGCTCCAAAGCGTGGGTTGTCAAAACAATGAAGAAACTCGAAATCTGTATAAAATTAAATTTTGGAAGAAGGCAAATAATCTATCACAATAAAATTAAAGGGACCATTTGACTTTCTATACAATTGAATCTCAACGAAATTTAGAATGATATATCTCGTGAAGTACCGGGCCTATCGCACTGTTCAGGGATGGTTGTGATGGTTCTCCTATGAAACAATTTTCAGCTTTAAATCAGTTATGCACTGTGTGTGGAGTTATCACACGGGTCCATCTTGTAAGAATTATTTTTATTCTGAAATAGAAATGCGGATGTGTACAAAGCAATAATAGTAAAACTGTTAATATTCATAACAGCAATGAATGTACTTGATTTTTCTATCCTTTCCTTCCTATTAATTTATTTTACTTTAATACTTTACTTCTCATCTTATCTTACTAGTAGGTTCCACACCTACTTCTGTTAATCCTCTCTCGAGGCGAATTTGTCAACTAAGGGCAGATCCTAAGTGCTCAAATACGAATCCCGACACGGCCAAATATTTGTATGGGTTGGAAACACTTTCCCAAATACAACTATTGATATAATATTAACTCTTACAATTGGTATAATATAATATTCCCTTTTATAAATAATACGTGAAGAGTGTACATTTGTACCATATCTAGTTCCTTTTTCTGCTGTATTTTTTCATAATTATTTCTCTCTTTGGTACTTTCCTCACGTTCTGCCTCTTCATTGGACAGACCTGCACGTAAGCAGTTTCCATCACCTGTGCGATGTCTACCGGCTAGCTCCCTCACACCATCCCAGCTTGCTGCCTCTTGCATACTTCCCGTGCGTATTCACAGTCGCCACGCATGTCATATCACCACAGAGCATCTTCCTCCGCACACTCTCTGTCCCCTTCTCCTCAACTCTCTTGTTCTCACCGTTGCTCCCTAACCTCCTGTCCCTCCAGCAACTTCCCCCGTTCTCTTATTCCGTGTTCTCCCCGCTCCCCCTCCCCACCACGTGCCTTCCTCCCCGCGGCGCCACCGGCGTTGCCTGAGGGTCCGCGTGTTTCTAAAGTTAATTAGCCTATACCCATACAGCGCGCGTTCAGCCTACATTTTAGAGGAATTTTAATTATTCGAGTATCGCGGGTTATCTTGCGAGTAGCAAAACTTGCCTTCGCAAACATGCCTCGCCAGGTTCGTATCAGCCTGATGGAGGGCCCGGGCGCCGGATGTTTGTGGATTTTAGGTCTTACGTTTTACGCGGGAATGTGAGTTTTGTTAACAGGACGAGTGTGTGCTGAGAGATTGGCGTGTTCTGTGTCATGTTTATGTCCTTCGGGGCTTTAATAAATGTCTGGCTACTTTTTTGAGATAAAATGAAAGACGGAGCTTGGAAATCTGAACCATTTTTCGTGGTGGAATCTATTGCATTAATAATGGTATAGAAGATTTACTGTTTTAGTTATTAAAGTTTGGGAAGTTTACAGAACTAAAGATGGCGTATTATTGTACCTCCTTGAATTCGTATTGAACGAGTTTTACTTTCTTCCTTCAAAGAATTTTCATCCACTTGGTCTAGGAAGTGGTATATCTTTAAACTTAACAGTCATTTTATCCATAAACATAATTATTGAAATATCTTGTAATATAGTAATGATAATTAATTGCAATGCACGAGTGAAGCGAATGTTTTGGATTTATTATGAAAAGCCAAGGTAAACGGGACCTTCTACAGCGGTCACCATTAACCCATCTCCCCGCCCAGCCCCGCCCTGCAGCGCCGCGAGTCAATCTGCAAGAGAGCCAGCAGCGAATGCTCCTTTCCGTACCGCCCAGCCGCGCCCCGCCCCCCAACCCCTCCGCGGGCGGATCTGGGTTAAGTGCCCGCCCGCCCAGCCTCCCCCGCCCCGCGGCCGTTGTCTAAACAAGCCTTTCGCGCGGACGGGAAACAAAAATTCCGGAGGAGCAGCCGCTTGCTTCGTCAGACGCCCCGCCCCGCCCCTCTCTGGGTGCAGCGGGGCAGCGCGGGGATCGAATTGGCGGGGATTGAAAGGCCGGCGGCTCTCGACCGTAACTCCTGACTTGGCCCCTCGGAGCGAGACGGGGAGGGGCGGGGTTGGTGAATTAAAGGGGAAGGGGAGGGGGGCAAGAGGAGAGCGGTGGACTTGTTTTGTGCGCGAGCCCTCCCTAATTCTTTTGCGCGAACTTCGTTTTGCGCCTCCTTGCAGGAAATGGCCATTTACTGTGCATAACGTGATTCTAAGGTCCTCCAGTGCCCACAGAAATGAATGTTTATTGTGAATGAAATGTCCTTAACGAAGAATTTTTTTTCATGCAAAATACCTCCTTCAGTTGCAATCTCTCTGTCTCATTTACGGCGCCTTCCTTCCTCAAAGACCTCGAGCATCTACCGCTAACGAATTAGAAGTAATTTAGAGAAAGGTTGACGCGATGGTGGATATTTTGCAAGTGCAGTTTGTGTATAGAAGTTGTGAAGAAGGCGATCCGTCACAAAACTCTGAGATACTTGCCGCTCTGCTAATAGTGGAGAGCTGTCTCCGAGCTCGGCTCTTGACGCTTTGCCCTTTACCGCTTCTCGTCTTCGGAAACTCGGTTTAGTATTACGAAAATCTTGAGGAAGCGTTCGGCTCAATGTAACGACAATCCCTCGGAGAGTTGTTAAGAACGGTTGTTTGTTTTGCAAACTCGAGGATCTTCATCTTTAATAAAGTATCGCCTCCTCGAGCGCTCTCCTCGGTCGTCTTCCCCGCGAGCTTTCAAGTGTCGTCTCTTGAGAGGTACTTGGCAACTCAACAGTCAACCAACCAACTTCTTCAGCCACATTATATGCCTCATTACTGCTTCCCGGCAATCAAATTAACCGCAGAGGGAACTTTGCATCTTTTTGGTAACGCCGGTTTTCTTCGTTCGGTAAGTCAACGCTTGTCAAATCTCTATTAATTGTAGAATGAATATCTGGATTTATTTCAAGGTTTGTAAATATACTTGATAAATTGCGAACAAATAAGAATAATTTACCTCTCTTTAAATAAAAGGCTATATTATGAAAAGTATCTTAGTGCATTTAAAATCATATAGCGGGGAATATGTATTTGATGTATTTGTACTAAAAAATATGAATGGAATAGTAATTTATAGTAAGACGTTTTCTTGTAAGCCATGTCTATATTTTGCCCAGTATTAATCCTTAATGAAAATGGAAATGTAATTCTACAAAAACAAGACCGCACCAAGATTTTTGTGGTGAATCCCGCTGCAAAAAAAGAAGGATTAACAACTTGCGAAATCAGCGGGGACGTAAAACGTAATTCAACTCAAATACAATAAATAAAAGATATCGGGAATTAATTTCATTACTAACGCATACTACAATGACAATTCGAGAAAACGCATCAAGACCGTTCAGTTTATTCAGATAACGAAAATATGTTGTGAAAACAATCTGGGGTGGAAAAGAAGTGATTATATTTAATTAAAACATGGCTGAAAAGATACCAAGTTAGAATGGATCACAAGTCCACTCTCTTTTTTAAAAAAATTACATTATTTTCTGATACAACGTACATTGCCATTTTACAGAATAATTTGGTATGATATATATATATATATATATATATATATATATATATATATATATATATATTATGCATATATATATATATAATGCACAATAAAAAATAAGGAGGGTGACCCCACTGGGTTCCTCAATGAAAATAAAATCAGGGTGAGGTGTTTAGGAGCTTGCGGTTTGTGAAATGAGTGCGATAACGGGGCTTATGATGTGAGGAGAGAATTGGAGTTACGGTCCACTCCCTGATCAGATGATCGAATCGTTATCATTTATATTTCATCTTCTCCGGGGAAAAACGTGGACAAGACATAGTGTGGAGCTGTGGAGTCTCCCGAGCGATGACAGTTCACATTAACCCTTGGCAGCCGCCGCCGCCGCGTGCGCTGCGCCGGCGAAGGAGGTGCTCCGCCCCGTGCGGCGCGTGCATGCGCGCGCCGGCGTTCCGACACGCGGCCGCGTCGGACGCCGCATTCGCGCGCGTTCGTCGGCATCTGCGCGCGCGCGTGCCGCACGGAAGTGCCCGCGCCGCACGGCACCCGAACGCTGCTTCCATCCGCCGCGTCCCGCACCCACGCCTGACAGGAAGCTAGGAATTTCCTCACGCTACACGCGGATAAATGGGATACGTGCTGAAGAAAAGTATGTGCGTTTTTTTAATGTAGTGTGTGTTATGAATAGGTCTCTGACTTTCAGGGAGATACATATTATCCTTAATTTTCAGCGTTGAAAGTTTGGTTGGAAATTCAAGTGGCGCCTAATAGTTTTCATACGAGTGTATCGAATTGCATAACACCTAAAAATTAAGATTTTAAATTGCATACAAATAAATATTTTTGTCGAAATAAATATTGTTACATATGTCGCGAAATATGATGAGAATAAATGCATATTTTGAGTAATTTCAAGTTCAATACTTTGAAATTTTGGGATGTAAGGTGAAAGTCGTGCTAGTTTGGAATGCTGTAGTTGGTTACACATTACATGGGCAGTGAGACTTATCCGATCGACTGGAAGGAGTCTGATTCACTACCTGTCAAAACGACTGAGGGTCGTTTCTAACACCAGTGTCTCTTCAGGCAGTGACACTCTGAGCGATAACATACACTCGTAACTCGAGCAGCTCGCAAACTTCCTCAGATTGCGCAGACGAAATGTGCTGTGATGAAGAGGATGACGTCAAGTTTTACTTTCAGACTTCTCTCGACCTTGGTTACTGGTTTTCACATGAGTAATACATATTTTCATCGTTTAAACACATATTCTGCACTTTTTAAGGACATAAATTTGTTTTCGTGCTTTGTTTGCACCCAAAAGTCCGACCCCTAGTTAAGAAAGTATGTCTAAGCGTATGAGGTGCGACTGATTTTCGAGATTTTGTCGAAAACATATTCTGCTTACAAAACAAGATCCATTCCAGAGAACCCAAACATATGTTCTTTTGTTGAGGTCTAGAGAGAAACAATTCAGATGTTAGATATTTCCAACAATAAACTGAACTTGTGAAAATCTTCAATTTAGCCAGAAGGACAATACTGTTTATCGAATAAATGCGGTGCTTTGTGTATAAGGTGAAATGCAATTTAAAGCATTGTTTTTCCTTCAAACTCCACAGATAAGTTGTTGCCCTCTAGTATATTGCCCTTATTGAACACTTCTAGCAACAACGAAATTAAACGGAAATGTTGGTTACTCAAGTACAGCTGAACACATATATAAAATAATAGTTACAGCAGATATTCGTTTTAAACAGAGTACACGGATTCTTGACAAAAAGATTGAAGAAAATTTATAATTAATATAACGATATTACACACGACGCTCGCCCCCCTCTCCGACTCACAGGCAACTAATGCATTGTTTTTTGGTGGAAATCTCTTTGACTGTGTGAGATCGTGTCCTATAGTTATAAGTTAAAAAATCTCACACAAAGTGTGATGTCTAATACGGTATGTCCCGGTGTTTACGGTCAACTTCTTATCATGTTAAGCTTCACTACTCAGCAGAATGATAAGTATTATAAAATAAATTCGTATTTCCTTATTTGCTCTTCGAGAGCAATTTAAAAATAATGAATTCATCCATAACCGTGAAATAATATGTATAACTATCAATTTATTTATTGTTATTCCTATTATAATATCTTAAACTGCCATAAAATATTTATATTTTGGAAAAATTTAGTTATCGGACATATTAAGCTGTCCATTTTATACTTTGAGCATTTAGCATTATCGAAAATTTTGTTTCAGAATATCGTTTGTGATGAATGGAAAGGTGAATTTGAACAAGAATAAGACTACTTCGAAAAATTGACATTATTTCTGATATTCGTTTGTTTTTGATGTTCGCATTGGAACCATGACTTTTACATATCTTTTGAAGCAGTTAAAATTTTCTATTTATCCTAGCATTGGTTTCTTTATGCATTCTGATTGATCTGCTTTTCAAATGTAAGTTGGCTTCTTTATAATTAAGACAACGTACTTGTATTAACTGTTTCGCACTCGGAGTTGGAATTATGAAATACTTAGCTATTATTTGCGTGTTTTCCAAAACTTCAGAGTGATAAGCTTTTCAGAAAAACGTCACACACTTTGCGCAAAGCGAATCGGTATAAAAAGTATGTCTAGATCATCACTTTGATTTGCATTTCTTCTAATACCGTGTTTGGTTTTCCTTTGTACTAATACAAAATTAAAATATATTCAATGTTATTCGGTAACTACTGACTTCTTACCACTCAATGTGCTGCCATGTTATGACAATCTTGAGATAGCCTGTGAGACTTCACTTCTCCTTTCCTTCCTCGCCTGCAGGCACTTGTAGACTCAAAAATTCCTTCTTATTCTATCGATTTTTGAACCTGTAATACGCTCTTGTTGGTGCAAAAACCTGGTCAACGTTCCTTTGGAGGCAATATAATGAAGTACAATGTACATAATATTTTGCATTTACTTCTGTACAATGTTAACACATTGCCAGAAATAGTCCATTATTTCGTTGGGAGAGGAAATTAAACGTTAATATGTATGCATCAAGAAAATGCTAGAAGTCTAGCCGCAAGAGCCAGTACATTTTCATCCCATGTTATATGTAGATTTTTATCTTATTTTATGATTTATATGTTGCGTCTCATACTTTCTTTTGTATTTCAGGTATGTGAAACATTTTTCTGGGTACCGTGGTTCGTGTGATGGAGGGAGTAATGTAAGTACCCATTCTCTTGAAATGTTATTTAAAAATAGAGAATGAATTACTCGATATAATAATAATAATAATAATAATAATAATAATAATAATAATAATAATAATAATAATAATAATAATAATAACATCCCGATGGTAGTAGCGTCGATTTCATTGGAAGCTGGGGACATGAGACTATTAAGAATAACTAGATAATTTTTACAATAAAGGAATTTTATTATCGGAATCTCGATGTATTATAAGCACTTCGAAGTGTACAAATAAGTAGTAAACAGTTTTTAACTGTGTTTTACGTAAATAAATAAATAAACCGATTCTAACAATTATATTAATTTTTAGGAAATATATAATAGCACAAAATATTTATTCGGTTCAATTTATCAAACACATTGTAACTCTAAAACTATAATTACGAGGAATTGCAACTCTGATATGTTGTCAATATATTTTTCTAATATTTGTTTGTTAGGTGTTTTGACGTAAATTGTTAAAGTGCGGATTTGTATTAAATGTTCTTTTTTGAATTTGTCACATTATTGCTTCACACTCTTTCCAATTTTACATAGATGTCGAAATTTACTTATAAAAATTATTCAGGAAGTTCTAAAAACGTTTACAATAAAATGGATAAAGTAACAAAAATATAAAAGTATTTATTTCTTGTTAGCATCGCTTATTTTTGCAGTTATTCCTAAACATCGTTCTTATCGAGGTACTTGTTTTACTGTAGCTTCTTTGGTCTCCAGTGTAACTGCAACTCTCTTTCTAGCTGCTGGTCGCAATCTCGGGTTTCGTTTCCGCGGCGAGCAAATCTCCCGCCAGGTCCACTCCGCCGCGCGTCGCCTTATCGCGGATTACCCCCGCAAGGACGCACCTCGCCTCGGCCCGCTACACGTGTTGGCGGTCGTCCCTGGCACTCCTGTCTGCGAACGAGCCGAAATCTGAGATGTTTTTGTTTTCGCAGCTAGGGTGAAAAAAAATCCACCTTTGCACCCTCCTCGGCGGGGTGAGAGGGGTTGGTCCGTCGCCCCCGCCCCCGCCCCCTCCGGTTTACGCTTTAGGAAAGGCGGCGTGTTTATTTTTAATCATAGACCTCCCCGTTCTTTATTAAACTCCGCGGCGGCTGCGGCGGCGATGCAAAAATATTGAAGATCCGCCGCCACCCGCCCGCCCTCCCCCCCCCCCCCCTGCGAGCGGCGGCGAGTTTCAATTAAAGTAGGATTATGGTCGGCCCTGCCTCCAGGAATTATCTTCACGCGCGGTCTTTGTTGATTATTTACTCTGCCTCTGCTTAATTTGACACGCCGCCTAATCCCCTGATGGAAATCCCCACTCTGCGCGGCGCCGACGTCCACCTTGCGCTGCCCCCGGGCGCCGCCACCCCCGCCCCGCCCCCGCCCCCTCATTCGATCCTCTGCCGGCCAACGGCGGCGCCGTGACGACCCGCCGCCCAGCCCTTTCACACCCCGCTGGTGCTTAACCCGCGCCCGCCCGCGCCCGCGCCCTCGGAATTGCTCGCGTCCGACGCCGCCGTCGCCTCCGAGATGAGTTGAATTAAAGCGCGGCGGAATTTGCTGTTCGTTTGTTGAGGTTTAACCAACTTTTTTTTTACCCTCTTCCCCCTACCGAAGGATATTTTCACCTCGATTGTTCGATGTTTTACTCAATAAATTCCCGGAATAAAAGTTGAGCTGTTGTGTATATTTTTTTCCCCTCTGCGTTATGAAGATCGCAGAATACACGTTAATGGATTGCAATTTTCTATGTTTAGAAATGAAAAAAAATTGCGTCGCAGTTTTACTCGTGCCTGAATATTAACGAAACAGTGGAGTATTAAGTGTGTTGCTTGTTAAGAGTTGCTTTTACTAATAACATTTCAATGCAATAATTTCGAGAATTAACACCTTGGGATTCATTACTAATGAAATTTAATTTTTCCATAAATTAAAACACGTTGAATATTTAAGAATGTTGTAACTTTTCGTCGTTTGTAATTGGTTTCTAATGTAGTTATCGAATTATGGAACTAAAATTTTAATGTGAGTGTGTGAGCGTGTGTGTGTGTGTGTGTGTGTGTGTGTGTGTGTGTGTGTGAAGGTAATAGGACCTGCTAGGAACGGGCGCTTTCATTCGTTCACGCACTTAGGTTAATGCATGCGCCGAGATGATCTGGATTTAATGCAGGTAACCGCCGCGCACCCCGGGTACAACCGCATGCGCCGCGAAGATACAAGGGGTGCGCGCGAGGAGCGCGTCGGTTGCAGTGGGTAGCCTGCTCTCGTCTGTTCCTGCTCCGCCTCTCCCGCCTGCTCACTCCCGCTGCGCGTGCGCCACCGCCGCGGCTTCCGCCTGCGGTTTCCACCTCGCGGCCGGCCGCCTTTTCCGCCCGGTGGTCTCGCCGACCGCAGCCCTCCCGCGGACGCCCCGCTCCCGCCCCCGCCGCCACCCACGCTGCAGCGCCTGGGCACCAGCGCCGACCCCAGCGCAGCCTCTGCGCGCGTCGATGGTGTGACGGTTAGCGTTTCGGACTGTTGTACCCAAGTTGGCGGGTTCAAACCCGATCGAAGCCGTGGATTTTTAAGAGTACGCCTTCCTTCGGAGGGGAAGTAAAGCCGGCTGTCCCATGTTAGTAGATTTACTTGCATGTAAAAGATCCTCAAGCCTAAATGACGCCTCTGAGCCAAATTCAAATCGCCTGTTACTCCCCCAAGAAATACCTCCTTTCTCTGCTAGTTCAATTCAATTCAATTCTGTTCCGCGGCCATTTGTTCGATTGACTGTGTCCCAACGTCGCGCGTAGTTGCCTCCGCGTTCTGTGCATCCTCTACTGCTGTACCTACGCTGCCTTTCTCCGTTGTGTTTGACCGAACCAGTGTAGTTGTTTGTCGTTTGGGCTTCTGTCTGCTGAGTTCTTGAAGTCGTAGATTCACGTGTCCCTTGAAGTCCATTACTTCACTCTTCTCTGTCGCCTAATATACTTGCCACGCTCACCTACATTTTTACCGCCCTGCGCGTCGCGACCATTACACCTCTCTCTTTGGTTTCCGTAGAATTCACTTGAACACTTGCTACTAATTTATGTAGCAACTTCTCCGTTGAGTTTCTGTTGTGCTGTCAGAAGAGTCTTCGCTGAAACTTGAAAGGTACTATAAAACTCCGCTATATGAGTATCTGTTTTGTAAGATTACCTCCGCTTGTAGGAGACAGACTTCCGAGTCCCAATGTTTAAATTATTGACCATTTATTTCTACATTGATGAGAACACTAAAAAGATAGATCCGCCTTAGTAGATAGAAAATTGGTTCTAGAAGAATTTTCTGTCTCACGAGAAAGAACCATAAATTGAAACCACTTTTGTCTGAGCGTGGCGAGACAAGTGGCCAATTGGCTTACCCTTGACAAAGGCTCAGTGCTTGGGCGAACGGGAAAAGACTGAGCTGGAAGTTTTTGGCAGGGCATACATCTCATCAACTTATTTCTTCGATTTTTTATTGATTATTCACCATCATGATGAAAATGGCGAAGACAAGTGAATAGTGATCAGTTTGAGTACGACATATCCAGTTATGCAAAGTTTTAGTTGAGAATCCCAATTGTGAGAGTTTCAAAAAATAAATTTATGTTCGCATCGAAAAAACTTGATAGTTTACATAATATAAATAGAAAATAACAAGAACAGTAAGTCAACCACAAGTGAAGAGATATTGCACATTTCCTCCCACAAGAGTTCTCGCGTATAAGAAACATACATGATAGTCCCTGGATGTCTTTTATAACGCAGTTCTTTTATATTTACTATTAATCGTCTCAGTAAATTTGTTTACTGCAAGTCTGACTTACACCGCTGTTGATCGATACAGCGATGTAGATCGTCACCAACATCTCAAATATGTCTCCTTCGTTTTATCTCTGCCCAATCTGATTCTGTCTCCACATTTGTAATATTTGTTACCTGACCCCGCGATCTGCGTAATATCTACTTGCACCTTCAAGATCACTTCGCGACGACTGCTTTACCTCCATCAGCCTCGATTCGATTGAGGGAACCTCGTCTGTTTCACGCCGCACGCGCTCCGTCGCGCCGCGGCGGTATTTTCTTGGAGACGAAATTGAGAATAAACGCTGCGCGCCGGCGGCAGCGGCGACGCCGCCACCGGCGCCTCCCGGTGAACGCGCGCTCGCCGGACCGTGCGACGCTGCCGTCGATCGGCGCCGCCGCCGCCGCCGCCGTCGCCCGCGCCGGCTTCTTCCGCCTGGGGGCCGCTCTTGTGCTCCGGGCAGCGCGCGCCGGTTAATCCGCCGCTCCGCACCGCGCCCGCCAAACGCGCTGGAACATGCGCCGACGCGTTTGCGGGTTTGCCGGCGCGCGCGGACGTAGGAGGCGCGCGCGAATTTCCGGGCGGTGCACTCGGTCGCGGCGCCGGAACGGTTTGCCTCGTTGCGCCACGTGCTGACGCACGGGGCTGAAGACGCGAGACGAAAGCGTGTGGGCCGAGATGTTTCTCATGGCGCTGCTCGTTCAAATCTGTATTCATTTAATTCTGCATGTTGAGTAGCCCCTTAATTGTAAATCATCCGGTATTTTGTAGAATTACAAGAATGTAGAATGAACCGCGCGACAGCCTCAAGTCGGATATCTAAAAACCAGAGAAATGTGAACTTGACTTCCCCGAAGCTTTTGGAATTCACTCATTAACAGTTTTATTTACGCATTTTTCGTTTCTATGTTGATTTTGCTACTTTCCCGCCTTACTGTGGTCGTAGTAAAGAGAAGTATTGTAATCGTGCGCCAGAAATTGACGATTTTTTGTCAGAAAAACTTTTATTATGGGGCCTTGATTACTAAAAATTGAATAAATGTTGTTCCTCTAAATAATGAATTGCTTCGTAACACGTTGTTCAGTCCGAATCCATGTTTTGTGGATCCCTTATTTCGAGAAACCGATTGAGGGCGAAACGCCTGTCCGTCCGACCTCCGTCTCTGATCAACTCTAGAGCCTAAACCGTTCAGCCGATTTTCTCCAAAATTAATATTCTTTGATTGATTTGAACGAACTCGAGGCCATAAGTTTGAAAGGGATATTTTAATTTTGGGGGTGCTTGAATGAGCTTCAAAAACATTTTCAAACGTTTCTCTTAAATAGCTGTAAATTATTTGACGAAACTCTGTCCTCGAATAGCTTAACATAGAGAATCGCTTAATAGAAAACGCTTAAAATATTTTCTAGGTCTAATTTTCGTTGAAATTTCTGAATTTTTGAAACTTGCTCTCGAAAATTCGAGAACAAAATCTCAGAATTTTCCGGGATTTTTCTCAAACCATGATATTAAAGATAAGTGTTTTTTTCCTTAATGACGACATCTATTTTTCAATAACTTATCATGAATTAAGATCAAGAATTTTTTTCCGAAAATGCTAGTTTTCCGAAACTTTGTATGCAATATAGACAATATATGAGCAAATATTTTCTTAAAATAGCTCGAATCGTTTTCGTGGAATTTTTTCGTCTAATGACGATACAAATCCTGGTGTTGTGCCCATTTTCAGCGAAGTGCAAATGTTACAAATAATGCGAGACATTGTGTGCTGTTGCATCTCCGCTAGTTTTGTTTAGTGCTCCATCAAAGGCTATACAGGAACGACATACCCAGTTATCTCAATGATATTGATTAAAACAATAAGGAATAGTGCGTCAATTCGAGGTATTGGTACCCGGTACTAAAACTAAGAGTTATTATATTTACAAAGAAAATATTAGGCGGCCATATTTGACATGGGCATATTAGATGCAAATATCGGAATTTAAATAGTAGGACGTAGAAATGTTCGAGGACAAAATAAACTAATATTAAGATTTTCTGTTGAGTTCATCAACGACGTTCAAACTTTTGTGTGAAGTGCAGTTTTCTTAGATGATACAAAAATGTGAAATATTTTTATGTATACTGTTTTTATTGAATCAATCATTTTTGAGGATTGTGGGTAATACTGTAGAAATTAATTGGTGTAGACATGTCTTCAAAGTATAATGGGCTTCCTACTTCCGCGACAAAAGAAACTAACTCATCGCCCTGGATCTTGTATCACGAGAAATTAGGATTTGCAGTCACATTCTTTGTTTTCGGGCTGGATCCTAGTAACTCTGCACGATCATACGGCAAATGTATATGACAAACTACAGCCATATGCGTTAAAAGGAATATGCGGTTATTCTAAAACACTGTCTTCAACTGAAGAGGCCTCAATATCAGAGCTTATGTTTGTTGTTCCAACAGATGACATAGGTACTGGAATACCATCACCATAAAGGACTGGGATCTTATGGCATATGGATTATTCGGATGCACTATATTCTGCCCAATTTACTAGTATATCCCTCAATCTTCACTGCGAAACTAACATGATTACTGTGATTCATAGCATCTGGCCTGAGGGGACACGCCCGAAGTGTAGTTGCCGGTTCTAGTATTTGAAAGATGAACAGGTATCTTGGGATTCATAAATTTTGGTTTCAAATGTGACTGCAGGCATGTTGCCACTATCAATTATCATCTGCTTTCAAGTTTTGTACAAAAGGAAAACAGACGATAATAAAAATCATGTGCACTGTTGAAAGAAAAATTATGAAAAAAAAAGGAAACTAATTTACCGTCATTTTTACTTTTCCTCTCTGTTGTAGGGTATAAAATCTGTGTTTCCATTGTTTTTTTTTTCATTGTTCTCACACACGTCACAATTAAGATTCATTGGGGCTGTTCCAGGGTTAAGATTAGCGGCGGTGGAGATGATATATTAATTCAATTTTGTATCCGAAAATCGATTCGTGTACGAGGATGGATGTACGTACTATATTGATGGATGTCCGGGTGGATGGATGTGCCTTGCATAACTCTGTCAGATTAGAAGCTTATGAGCTGTAATTTGGTAAATTTGTCAAGAGTAAGATCTAATTGTGCTGTTTTGGAGAAATTTAAGAATTTCTAATTTTCAGGGATGCTTTGCATTAAGCCAATGCGACGTTTTTTTTTGAAAATGGATGAATTTTGTTACTACTACAGAAAAAATGCATATATATGTATTTTATTGTATTCTTCCGATTTTCATTAAAACACCTAACTCGTAGAAAATTGCAAACATCTTTATATTTTAAACACTAATAGTTTTCCTTCGAAAAAAAAGTGTGAGCTTTCCACTCAACCAAATTTCGTGATTTTGGTTTTCAATGAGCCAAATAATAACCAGATTTTTTATCGCTTGTTATTATTCCCAGTTTTATATATTATATAAATATATAGTAAACAGGTATGGTGAGATTCCACTTGGTGGGAAAAAGATTGATTCTGAAAAAGTGTTTTTATTCTTTTCTTTCAAAAACGGGTCCGTCCGTTACTTCTAACGCCTGAACGCTGATATCGCAGCTCCTTGACTTTGAAAGGATATTTTAATTTTTGCTCATTTTACACACACACACACACACACACACGTATATAGGATTCCACAACGATGATTAATAGACATAAATAAGGATTCAACAATTATTGTAATATCTAAAATTTTTAGAATTGGCAACGTGTGATTAAACTACTGAAACTTGCAATGTTATTAATGAAATAAATTTATTGTGACAGTACTTGTTATAAATACAAGTGTTGTTGCTATGTGAAGTGAAATGAACCTAACGTTAAAAATTATTAGACTTGGCAACGTGTATACAAATATTTAGACTCGGAATGCTAATCAGAGAAGTATATAATTTTCACAACATTAAACTTAATGCGGAATATAAGAAAGTTGCCATATGAAATATAATAGATATAAATATACACTCAATTAATGAACGTTACAATAAGCGCACAATGTTAATATTGCAAGGGACATTAAAATTATTTTAACTTGTTAGACATCAATATTTTTCAGCGGCAGTTAGCTTTACATCAGTAATCAAATGGAGCTATACATGCCAAATCGAAGTAAATGTGGAATTTAGTGTATAAAATATTCATGCTCGTGATTCGAGCGACGACTACAACTTTAATTACATTTCACATAAATGTAATACATTAAATGAATTACATTGCAACTAACTAACTTGGTTCAATACATTGCGATTGCCATGCGATAATCTCCAAGACTGCCACAGAAGTTGGGAGAAATAGTTTAGTTTTCGTTTTTTTAGATTTAATTAAAATGCATATATACATATCTGTTGGAATCACGTAACAAAAATATGTAATTAATTAGATTGTATTATAGACTTTTAAATAAGGGCCAAATAAGAATTTACAATATACCAAACTTGTTAATTGTTATAATACAATTATTGTAGAATATTTTGCTTTTTAATTGTTATGAGGCGGGCTGTCAGGTACTCTTCATCACGTGTCGTCCTCTAGTAAATAATGGTACTTCTTGTAGCTATTCGCTCATACGCCGGGTAAACAGTGTGACGTAATAATACAATTTCTGGGATGACAATACTGGGATGACAGGTCATTGTTTGGTTGAATTCTCTGAATCTCAAAAATGTGCATAAGAAACTATTCTGTGTGTAGTAACAATTCTTTTTGAATGCAATACGGTTTGCTCGCTACAATACGGAATACTATTCACTCGATTAGGATGTCAGTCATTTATGAAATTTATTAAAACATTGTGACTCAACAAGAACTTTGTTAACAGCCCTTTCAACATTTTTGAAATTCTATTAATTCTTTAAAACTTTTATGATGAAATAGAGCTCAATACCCGAAAAAATGGTATCGACTTTCATTGAAACCTTTAGATTAAAAAAAATATATACCTTCTGTATCAACTTTTTTTTTTAATACAATCCATACATTTTCACACCTCTGGCGCTTAGAGTAGCTATGTACTGTTTAGTGATGGTTGCTATGTTAATAGTATTTTGTTACTTAACTGTTGCCAATAATGCGAGAAACTACAAACCACTAGTATTTTAACCATAAAATTGGGAATGTGTTATGTGAAAGCAAAATATCCACTATTGTGTTGAGGTAAAACTGAATTCGCAAACAGCTATCATTTTGAAACTAACAGACCTTTGAGACAGGTTATTTGTTTTAAATCCGAGATTCAATATTCACAGATATTATTGCTGAAGAAAAAAAAATTGTATGAACTTATATATTTGAACTAGCTTGAAGGTTTGATGTTTAGATAATTAAGAGTAGAAATGAGAGTGATATTGGGCTGAGATGATGGACACCGAAACGAACATCCCTTGAATATTTTCCCGCCGGAACCTGCCCCGCCTCCGCCCCGCCGCCTTGCTAACCGCAGACGGAGCAGCGCGCCGCCAAGCTGCCGTGGGCGCGGGCGCGGGCGGGCGATTTACAAGCGCGCCGGGCTGCGGTTACTTGGGCGTGTAATTCTTAAAGCGCTCGTTGCTCGTGAGTTACGGGCGTGCGTCGTGCAACTTCTGTGGCAGGGGGCTCCTAGCACGGCGCGCCTCCCCCCGCCCCCGCCCCCGCCCCAGCCCTCGCCGCCGCTCCCCGCCTCCGCCCTCGCCGCGCCGCGCCCTCGTTTGCGAAAGACACCGCCGCCGCGCCGTTTCCCGCGCACTTTTGCTCGCCCTTGAAGGCATCCGGCCGAGAACTTCCAGTGTCCAGCGAGAGGTCCGTATGTTAATTGCTTCCTCACTGTCCTTCCCAGTTTGATTATTTTTATATGAAATGGTCACTTGTCAAATTTTGTTTGAAAGGCTCATGAGCAGTATAACATATCGCAAATGCGATATGTTATATTGTCCATGAGCCTTTTCAGTTTCTCATGGAATGGCGAACTTTACAAGAAAATAGAGCTGCCGAAAAGCAATATTGAAATAAATTGAAATGCCTATTAAGTTTGTACACAAACCACAATTAATTCAAAGATCTAATGACGTTTTCAATCACACCTTTTTATGAATGCCCAAAATATATGACGCTACAAAGTGAATGATGCTGATTGATGATAAATGAATAATGAATGTTAAGATATGAAGCTACAAAAAAGATGAATATTTAGAAACTTTTCTAGTTGCTTCATTGATTCCGATCTTGTGATTGGATTGAAAGAATATAAATCTAATGAAACAATCTTTCTCCGTACGTCATTATCAGAGTTCTAGATGCGCCATGATATGTTTTGGATTTAAAATCGCGTAGTTGATTGCATTTCTGGTTGAGAACATTTAGCTATGTTCGGAACATGAAACTGAAGAGAGAGGAAGTCATACTTGACAGTTAACTGTGCGCATTCATCACCTACTGGAATTATTTTATTTCATATGTATTTATTAATTGAATCAGAAATCCTGAACTATCATTAAAGAGTTTTATTCTGATTATATTACACAACAATTCGATTTTAAGGCACTGAAATTCTAATAAGAGTAATACGAAATGCTGACGCATTGTATTCATCATTTAATTGACAATTTGTGAGTTAAATACATTTTTTGTGAATAATGGTTCAGTGACAGTCTCTATGAATCATTGTTGAAATGTGAGGAAGCAGTGTTACTTTCAGACATCTGAGACGCCAATGAAAGAAATGTCCCAGCGGAAATTACACGTCAAAGAAACCGCTGTAAATACATTTCGAAAAGGAACAATGTTTCTCGTGCAACATACTAATACGAAAGAATGGAAAAAATGTGAAACACTCGAATTCTAATTAAGTAGGTAACGTCACTTTCTTGGATGAATGATTGATTATTTTGAAATCTAGTATTTCATCTTTAAAATAAATTCCAATTTCGGTAGTTAGAAGAAAAAGCCGAAGTACATGAGGTAGTCTTGTTTTGATAAAAGTTTACGTAGCGGTGCGGGGATTCGAGTACGTATGTATGTATGAAGAGCTTTCTCTTTGTATTCTTACACCAAACTGATCAATCATTGCTTTTAGAGCAATATTCTGAGAATTGAACAGATAACGAAAACGAGACCAAAGTGTTCGTAACCTCTATTGTTTCATTTCATATCTTTGTTTGCTTTGTAAACAAAGATTTATATTTTCTCGTGACAGCTCGCCAAAATACCAAAATTATAGAAAAGAGAATAGGCGGAATATCATCTTGGTGGAAGTTCATGAAATACAAACACGAAATATCAGATATACAAATTGAATTCCTGTGTTTGAATTTTTTTACCATTTTGTTCATATATTATCACATCTGAAAAGAGTGATTGTTATTCTCGGTCGAATAACTCACTTGTATCTATGGAAAATCCAGTGACAAAGTGTGACTGTTTGAATCCTTCACACACCAACAGTGATTGCGGTGTGTCTAAGAGAGTCTTCTTAGCTCTCACTCGTGCGTCTCATTCGTCTGGAATCAAGCGACCGGAATGGCAGCAGCGAGACGGCAGCGGCGCCGGCGTGCGAGGAGGCCTGATTCGTATCGTGAGGAGCGCGGGGGCGGCGTGCGGGCGCGCAGGTTGCCGTGTCGCTGCCGCCCCCGCCGGGCGCCCACGCGTGCCGACACGCGCGGATTAGCGGCCACGCGAAGCGCCCGTCCGCGCGCCGCCCCCGCCCCCGCCCGTGGGCGCTCGCGCCGCCCCGCGCCGGCATCGCCCGTGTCGCCCACACCGGCGCGGCGCCCCTGCAATCGGACGGACTGCGTCTGCGTCTCCACACCGCGTGCACCGTTTGGAGCCCGTGAAGATGAGCGTCCTGAGCTCCCAGTAGCCAGACCTCGAAAATTAGAGTATAAAAGAGCATAAATTAGAACAAAAATAAGCAAACAAATTTAAAATTTAAAAACATTTGGCGTATTGTTGTGGCTATGACAAACGGAAGGAATTTCCTGCTCATTAATTTGATGTTCATGCTGTGAACCTATTGGCTGAGGTTTTAAGCAATGTATTCATTTAAAATTCAAGAATACAGCGTGATATTTACTGCAAGTGCCATCTCCTAGTCATTTATCTTGTTTAGTCTACGGCGCTTACTTTATTGGACAGAATGGGAGGAACTGTCGTGGATTCTATAATATGCGTACTTTATAATAGCAGTCAACTTTGTGTCCTAGATAATAGTCGAACGCTTAGTCAAACAAAACGTAAGCTGCATTATTGCTTTAGAAATCGCTTTGAGCCAAGTTGTATAAAGTCAGTACTCTTACAAGTAAATAAAATAATAAATTGAATTTTGAAGTTAAAATCTTAAGAGTCTAAACTCTTCATTGAAGTTTTTTCAAATATGGATAACGTAGGAAGTTTTCTCTTTTTTAAATCGTTTATTATATACAAACATAGAAAATACTTGTGCATCATGAATATTTAAATGATAAAATGTATTACGTACTTGGAGGAATACTAAAAAATCCGCGTAATTACTTTCCCAACCGGAAATAATGTTAAATTGTAATTTTAATTAAAACCAAATTTGTATGCAATGAGCTCACCGAAATATATACTTTGTTCAATAGTATAAATTTCTACTGAATAGATATGGTTTTTCATTTGTTTTAGTGCCACGATTCCACTGTAAAATGGACAAAAAATTAACTGATGAACTGTCAATCTTGCATGTAGTTTATTTCGAAAGTATTGTTATAAATTACTTTATCAGTAGGTTTCTTATCCGGAAATGCCGTTTCACTACTTATATTCAGTTTATTTTCTCGAGGAACGAATGGGAGAGGAGAATTGATTACGAGACGAGTATCTTTTGCAAGTATGCTCTATGTTCACCCAACGTTTCAACAGTCAAATCGCATACAATGTTTTTGACATCCGCTTCGAATTACTTCATTTCCTGTTTGCCTGGCTACTCAAAGCGCAACATGTCGAATTCCCACTCCTTCGTTGCAGTTATCTGCCAACGCAACATCAAAATCCTTTCAGAAGAAAGCAAGAAATGTACAAGTTCTCACATTCTAAGTTTTATATACAAACGTAGGTATGTTCTGCACAACATTTTTCATTATTTTCACATATTAAGAAATTTCGAGTTCATTTATGTTTTACGGTTCATTCATACTTATAACTTTACATATATATTTTTTACTAATAACCAATCATAATAATTCCCAAATAATTTTCAACTTTCTAAAACTTCGCCATAAAACAATTATTAGATCAAATTTATCTCTAAATATTCTATAACTCAAAGTTTCATTGTTCTCATTCAAATTTGACCTGTCAAGGCGCCTTGATACAATTTTGTACCTTAGAAGTAGAGGGTACTTACTCACATTTTCATAATTTTTCAGAGAATACTTTGAAATGTTTTGTCATCTGGATGAAAAGGAAGCTTGTGATACTTCTAAGATAGTTATTATGTCGTTTGGTCATAATTGTAATATATCTAGTAAGAACAATGTAGCCAGAACAAGTATGTTGAAGTGTGCCATTTTAGAAAAGAAAACTCAGAGTTCTTTATCTTGGTGGTACATAATATTATTCATAATTGTTTTAAGAAGCAGCACCAAATATTCATATCTAGGTATAACAAATACGACGGTATACTTATCGAGGAGTCTACTAATTGAATTGCGTTAATTTTGTTTTTCATTTGCTGCGTTAGATTGTGTGACATTTACCTCCACACTGATAAAATGTTGCTTGCTGCCTTTGAAAACTTTCTTTTGAAGAGATCGTTTTGCTTAAGAAGTGCTCAAAAATGAAGTTTCGAGCACCTTTCGATAGTTTTCGTCGATTCTCTTCAGTTCATTATAAACTATGCTTCATATCACAGCCTCTTTCAGTTCGTTCGAGTACTGTCACTTGATTAGTAGTAGCAACAGAAATTGATTCTTGATTCTCAATCATTCTAAAACGTGTAATATTAATCTTTCTAACATGCCCGCTATTTACCTACTGTTGATGCTATCCCGATTAAATTGTTGAATGAGAAGTCGTTCACAGTGGCTTTGAAAATTTGACTTCTTGCAAAACAGTCTACTGTATCGCGCAGTACTAAATCGTGGCCGCCGCGGCTGGAAAAGTCTCGCTGCAACTCACTGCTGCTGTTAGTGGAGGTTCGCTCCGGCAGAGAGCGCGGTGGAGACGCCGCTCTCGAGGAACTCTTGGGGCGCGGGGGCGGGAGCGGCGCGAGGCAAACTTGTCGCGTGACCACGCACGCGTCCGGCGCCGCCCGCGCGCGCCCGCGTGCGCCCGCGCTCGCGCTCGGGTGCGTGTCCTCGCCACACGTGTAAGCCGCGCTAAGCCGCTACTTTGTTTCACAAGTACTCATTTATTCTGCACAGTGTCGTTGGGCTAAATCTATCCGATAATAAATTGCTTAAAAGCGTCCGTGTAATTCCTGAAATTGTGTTTATCGTAAGGTTTAGCACAATACCTGCTGCCACGTAACAAATGGGGAGGACTTGCGCTTTTATGTGAAGCGTAAATCGTATTTAGATGGCGCCCGAGATAAAACGGCTGATGACGGACCCCTCGCTTTCCTGCTAAACGTCTGGGGACGTAATTTTCCACGCGTGCGTCGCCGCGTATACTTGCGCACGCCGCCGACGCCGGGTCGGCGCTTCCTTCGGACTTTATTGCCGTAGATGGTATCTGCGCGGCAGGCAGGCAACTGTCAGCCACGGCGTTGCCGGCGTTGGGGGCGTGGGGCGCTCCCCGGTGCGCAAATTTAACGCCTGGAGCGCGCGGCGGAATCCTTGACAAGCTCCAGGGGCAGAGCGCTGCGCTCCCGCCGCGCGCGCGAGCAATGCGGGTTGCCTCTGCGCGCACATGCGCCTGCGGCCGCCCGCCCGTCCCCCCGCTACGCAATTTCGCCGAGCACGTCTCCACGGAATGCCTGCACTTGGCTCGGGGTAATTATTTCTACGGGTGTGTGCTCCTTTGTACTACGAATTGCGTTAATTATTACTTATCTGAAAGAGCGAACTTGGCGACGCCGCGACGGCGAGAGCCTCGACGGTGCGCTGGGGCGGCGGGCGGGCGCGTTGCGCGGAGCGGAGTGGCGCTGGCGCCGGCGGAGGCGTGGAGAGCCCGGCGGTTAATTGCCGGCGACGGGTATGTGCAGAAAGAAAAGACGGACACCCGCGCGGGAAGCGGCGGGCCTCGTGCGGCGAGGCGAGGCACGGCGGCCCTCGCCGTCCTCGCCCGCGCGCCGCGCCACGCCACGCCGCGCCGCGCCGCGCCGGCGCCCCGCCGTCCCCACCCTGGGGCGGCGCGGGCGCGCGCGCGCGAGCTCCGTCTCCGTCGCGCGGCCGGCCGCCTGCCCGCCTGCCCCTCTCCCCTCTTGTACCGTATATATTTTCATTGATTGCGCTGGCGTTGTGCTCGTGAGCGACACGCTATCCCCTCCTGTGCCCCCGCCCCCCCTCCTCCGCCGCTGCCGCCCCGCCGTGTCTGTCTCTCCGCGCCCGCGCGCCGCCCCCTCTCCCGCGGTCCGCGCCGCCGCCGCCCCCCTCCGCGCGCCGCCGCACCCCCGCCGCGCCGCGCGGCGCCCCTCCCACCCCTCGGCGGCGCTCGCGCCCCCGGCTTGCTCTCTCCCCCGTACCGCGGTGCTGCTGCTGGGCTGTTCTGTTCGGTGTAGCGCTGCCTTTATTTATCCGTCGCGGCGGACTCGCGGCAAGCGGGCGGGCAGACTCGACGCGGCTCCGCTCACGACTGCGCACGCACGCCGACTGCTGCGAAGCTCTCTCCGCTCCGGCGCGACGACCAAGGCGACGGCCCCCGACTGCGCTCCCGCCGCCCCCGCCGCCGGCTCGCCGCTCCCCCCTCGCCAACACGCCGCCGCCGCCCACGGCGCCGCAGCGGCAGCCGCCACAACACAGGGCCCCCGACACGCGCGCCGCTCTCACGCACGCGTGCTCCCACGCCGCCGCAGCAGCGTCCGAGTAGGAGAGAGGACGAGAGGCGCCACCGCCACCGCCGCCGCCGCCACCGCCGCCGCCGCACTCGCACGCCGGCCACCGCGACAAAGAAGTCGCTTAGACGAGGAGGAGAAGCGCAGGCGGAGGAGAAGGCGGAGTAGGAGGAGGAGGAGCAGGCGGGAGAGAGCGAGGGAAGAAGGAGGAGCAGCCGGCCGGTGGTGGCGCGCGTGCCGTGCGGAGCCGACGCTGCCCGCGTGCGCCAGTGAGTCCCGCCCTCGCCCTCGCGCGTGCCACTGAGTCCGTGGGCTGCACTCGCGGCCGCCCGACGCCGACGCCTGCCCCGACGCCCCAACTGCTGCTGCCACTGCTGCCGCCGCCACCGCCGCCAATGCCACGTGACTCCGCGCGCCGCACGTCTTGACCTCCCGCGGCCGGCGGCCACACTCGCGCGAGCGCTCCCCAGCAACTGTGTTCATCAAGGCTTTCACGGAGTGACGGGACTGACAGAGTTTTATGCGTAGTGTCGCTTTTTTTGCAAGACGCACTGTGTTAGAGTAACTGAATACGTAATAACTCAGAGAAGATATTTTTAAACGAAATTTTATTTTCAATGAAAGTCTTATAGCCACGTGAGTGTTTCTTCCAGAAGTTTGTAGTGAATTTTGGCAAACGCCGTGAGTTTCAAAACAGCGAGACTTTGCATGTCACATTGCCTTTGTATTTTTACATTTCGCAGAGCGATATAGATATTATTTTGCGAAACTTTCTGTGAGTTTTGTTCATGCGTAGAGTGCATTAACTGCAAGCATTGTCTGGTGATCTGTACTACCGACTAAATAATTTCGAACTGCAACTCCATTAGCTTGTGCTGAACTGAATAGCTGCATTTACTTCGGTAACGAGAGGCTAACATTGCATCAGACTAAGCTAAGCACGTGTTCGTCGATCTCGCTGGAAGAGGTGCTGTGACATTGTCCGTTGGGAACTGTGTTAGGAGAATTGTGACTTTGTCGTCGCCTTCAATGTTGAGCGCGGAACGTGTGTGAATCGCCAGTCGGGAGCGCGCGCCTGTCGAGTGCCAGAGCGCAGTTGAGCGACCGGCGTCGAGCCGAGCGAGCTCCGCAGGGCGGCCGGGCCACGCAGCAAGACATCCGCCGCGAGCAAGAGCCGGCAGCCGGCGGCGACCCGCGAGCGAGCCAGCCAGCCAGACGCCAGTCCCCGAGCGCGCCGTCGGCCGGAGGGGCGTGCCGCACGCCTGAGATTTCCGCGCGCCCCCGTCCCTCGTAGCTGCTGCCTTGGCTCCTTCACCAGTCCTCGTGGGGTACAGCCTCGTGGGGGTGTACCCTTGCGCCGTGTGGCGACCCCGCCGCGTGGGCCTGAGAAGCCAGGTCGCGCCCGTGCCCCAGCAGGCGGCCACCGTCCAGGCGCAGGCGGCGCAACCGTGCGCGTGCTCGGCCAGCCGGAGGGTGGCTTCCACGGTGCGCGCCGCGCCCTACCCTCCTCCGCAGCAGTTCTACCAGGTGCCCACCGCCTCCGCCGCAGCCGTCGCCGCGGCCGCAGGAGTCGTGCCGGTCGCTTCCGCGGTGCCCGTCGCCCCCGTCTCCGCCCCCAGCGGCGCTAACCCCGCCGCCGCCGCCGCAGCCGCCGCCGCAGCCGCCAACGCCGCAGCCGCCGCCGCCGCCGCGCAGCAGCAGCCCCCTTTGGCCTCGGGTTCGACGGCTGCCGCGTCTCTCGTAGGCGCGGCCCTGCCTCAGGTGTCGCTCCTGGGCACCCCGCAGCAGCAGCAGCAACCGGCGCAGCCCCAGCAGCAACAGCAAGCCCAGCAGCAGCAGCAGCCTCAACAAGAACATTGCCGTTGTGGTGCCGCGGCTGCAGCTACCAGCGACGAAGACGGCGCTTGTGGTGAAATCGTGCCCACCCCCATTGCCCTTAACACCCCCATGTTGTTTGTACCCTTCTCAGTGCCTAACTTTGCCCCGCCGCTCGCTGGCAGTCTGGGCGCCGCCAACAACACCAGCCCCTCTGCCGGTGTCACGCCCGCCAAGGTAGGCCACGCGCGTTGCCTCACGCCACGCGCCGCCACGCGCCCCGCCACGCGCCACTCATGCGCCGCGCGTCGGCGGCCGCGTGCGCCAGCGCCGCCAAGATGGCCACGCGACGCGGCCGCCGCCCGCCCGGCGCCAGGCGCTCGCCACACGCGCCGCGCCGCGCCGCGGCTCTCACATTGGCACTCGTGGCACTCGTTAAAATGCGCCATGGCCTTTTGAAGCATCATGACAAGCCAATGTGAAATAAAGGAAGTCCTCTGATTCAAAATGAATGATTTCTCTTCCAATACATCTTTCCAAATTCTTTGCTATTGCATACGATTTTTATTTTAAATTTTGGACTATTTCTTTAAACTATTTATTACATTTTTTGTAAATTTTGGATTGCTCCCAGGAATCGACAGCTGGTAGAGTTGCATGGAATGAAATGTTTACTGATTATATAAAAATATTCTGTATATATTTAACAATACCATGTTTTTATTCATAATTTTTTTACAGGCTGTTAATATGATGACATACTATATTCCGTTCTCATTATGTTGTCTTTTAAGGGCATTGGGGCTGATATAGTTTTTGTATCCATTTTGTTCTATGTATTTAAACATTTCAGTAATGGAAACAGTACCACTGGCACTCTTGAAAATGTTAGAGTTGTTAATTTGCATTTGCAAAATGTTATAAACATTATTTTTCATGATTTACATTTGCACTGGTTTATCAAGTTAGCAATTTCAAACTGATTACACCTAACCTCTCTTTGCAATTTTTGTCTTTAACTAGCAGTTTTTCTAGAGTGCTACTGTACATTTGTAGACTAATGCAATGATAGATGCTTGAACTAGTTCATCCTTGCGTATTCTTTGTTGCAATCAACTTTTTTTTAAAATTTAGTGTGGAAAAATCTTATTTACTATACACAAATTACATTTTTCTAAAAATTAGAATTAGAATCTTGATTCATTTCAATGTTATATGCCAGTGTTTCGTATGCACTGAGTTACAATTTAATTCTTTCTTAAAATTTTCTTGGTCGCGAAGAATGCATCTGGGCTTCCATACTTACGTGTGTAGGCCTAATTTTAACTCGGTGCCTTCGTTTCATTACTTCTCTGTGATGCTCTTTCTTGCGCCCTTAATTAAAACTCTTAAATATAATCCTTAAACAGAGATTCTCCACATTCTATTGTGCATAAATTGATGTTTAAATAATAATATACAAATAAGAATGCATGCATAAGACTGCCCTGTAAGATTTGTGTAATTTTCACTCGCATGGTTGAGGTAGAGGGTATTTGTTGATATTATTAAGGGTGTGTTTTTCATACATATAAGCTGCTGATAGATTTGAAAAAATTAAACAACTCGCTCTTTTACTTATTTTAAAATCATTTTAGGAAAATAAGAAGACTGTAACAGGCATTTCTGTAAGCATCAAAATTGCCTCTGACTCTCAATGAACTCTACATAAATGTGCGATTCACTTGTTTTAGTAGTATTTATGTCTGTTTAAATATTTAAAATTTTACCTTCACTATAATTCCGGCAGTAATTTCCGCACGCGTAACGCTCTTGCTTTTTGGTTCTTTTAAGCATGCCGTTTTGAATATGAAAATTATTTGGCTTGCGTTTAATTATACATATTCATGGCATCCGCAGAGTAAGAGCATATTTTACATCTAAATGAGGCGGTGCGCTGCGCCGGCCGGAGGTGCGCTCCTGCCTCCGGCGCAGGGTGCGGTCCGCCGCTATCGCCGGCGCGGTTATTGCTCCTACGCTCTGGCGTCCACGCGCGGCGTTTGGCCGTGACCTCGTCACGCTCCACGCACGGCGCGAGCGCGGCTTAATGAAACGTTACGCCAAGGATATATGCGCTCTCGCGGGCACAGTCGCGCTGTGAGCGCTTAGGATTCATTAGACTCCAAAAGAATCGCCTAGGACACGCTCATGACGTACGATCGAGTGGTTTGTTGAGTTTGTTAATGAGTCGTTCGGAGGGAGGTGAATCTTTCAAAGAATTCTGTGGCTCGATTTGTCTAGAAAAGTTGCAGCTGGTACTATGCGTTTGGGAAATGCGTACCACTGCACTAGAATAAATATACTTCATTTGTTTTTTTATGTTATTTTAGATATTTGTTAAAATGGTCTATCAAATACTACTTTTAGTTCTGGAATGAATGTAGTTGAATGGTGTAGAATTCATCAAGCAGCCTTTTGTCTAGGAATGTGTATTTTGCAACATTTTATCACTATTTGAAATTACTATAATAAAAATGATAATTAGAAAGGAGTAAAAAGAAGAATTAGCGTTCAATTACTCACAGTTTGATCTCACTCAGCTACTTTCTGGTTGATAAGGACCTGGATAATTAATATCGTCAATTTATTTCAAATATTTACAAAAATATTGAAATTGTGATTGATTTGTACTATTTTTCGTGAATGGAAATTGGAATTTGTTTAAACAAATTTATTCTATTTGGCATTACATTGTATGTAATGGAAATCTTACATTGACTTGTAATTATGGGGCTGTCATCGATTACATGTTAACAGTTTTCGTTTAGTAAATAAAAAATACTAATTAATTTTACGCAAAAATCGTGGACAAACTCGTTATTAATTGTACGCGTGCAGTTACAACTACTCAACTACCAATTAGAAGTTAGAAAAAGGCTAAAAAACCGTAAAATTACGTCACCATGGACACAAACAAATAATTGTACATCTAAAGTTATGTAATACATCAGTTAGCAACGTTAATGGGCAAATATTTAGTGACTATTGTTTCTTTAAAATATTAATATTTTAAATACAATTGCTTAAATTGGAGAATGTTACAATAATTTACTGTTAATATTACAGTATGAGCCAGTGTAGCATAGATATCAATCTTTCATTCACTAAATGTCTCTTCGTAAGAAGGTATTTGTTACCTGGTGCCCCCACCAAAAGTCTGATTAGTTCTTTTCTGTCAAAAAAGTATGATTATTTTCATAACTCCCTTACTTTTTCTTTTTACAAAATATATTAAATTGTAATGTGAAATATCAATATTATCTTTCACACGCAACGTCTTCTTCAGCTCGGATAAGTACATAGCAAGACGATTTGTTGTTCGCTAATGGAGCAACAGCAAATATTTAATATGAATAAATTAAAAGCATATATATAAAACGTATATGGTATGACTATTATAAATGTGGAAATATATAAACGGTTTACTTACTCGTTCTGAAAATTATACAAGCAAACCCTCCTCTGAATCGAAAGTGACAAATATTATATTCTCTCTGGTGTGTGACTTTCCTTTTGCTAGGATGTCATTTTTAAATTGCTATTTCAACTTGTTCTAACATTTCATTTGGAAAATGATCAATATTATCTAGTGTGTTGATGTGAACGTATATTCGAAATCGCTAAATTATCATAAATAAACTCTCCACTAAAATAGGTTTTGTTTTGAACGAATATGGCGTCTTCGAGTGATATCTCGAAAAGTAAAGAGGAAAAATGTCTCAAAACTAATGTGATTGAAGGGGGATAATAGCACCCGTGGTAAATTTTAAAAAATGCTTCCATCGTCCCTCGTGTTCTTGGACATGACACTGCGCTACAGTTATAACATTTATTCCCTAGTTTCGTTATCTGCTACAATAACAACGCGATGTGTTCTCAGGCAAATGTTAAATATTGGATATACCTGCATTTGGAAGTTAATATTTGTGGTATATCCATTGAAGATGTTTTATTTATGGTCATCACTAGTTGGAGTTTTTTCGAAAACTGTTCATGTATTTCATCCATACCCCATACACACTTTATTCTCATATAATATGTTATTAATTGTTTCTTGGTATAGTATTCAAAATATGAGAAACGTTAATGTTCTGAAAACACAGCTACATATTTTTAATTCATTTATACCGTAACTCAAATAATTACTAACCCAAGAATGTGCGTAAATTTTAAATTATTGGAAATTAGAATGTTATTGAGTTTCTGGTCCCAAATTTGACCATTTTCGCATTCTTAGGTATGTACTAAATTATGGAGAAATCACCTTCATGATATATTTTGTGAAATAAAATAATACGTTTGCATAATTCATTTTGGATGTTTTCAGATAAAGGTTTTTCTTACAAGTTAAGAATTTGTTTTTTTTATAAAAGTTAAGAATTTATATCACGAATCACCTATTTCATTAACAAATAATAATTCGATAAATATCATCTGATGATGAATATGCACATTACATTTTAATTATACAAGAGATAACTCGTAACAAAGTAGCACACCATACTCATCGATTTTATTTCTTCATTGTATTTCTTAAGAACATGGTTAAATATATTTATATTCCATAAAAGAGACAAAAGATGACCTTCTTACTGTAATTCGTTTATTCTAAAAACATGAACACTGACAATGCAATAAGATCATTATAACTCCAATCTTTCTTTAAAAATTGTGACAAATTATGCAATTCATGTTGAAATGTTTGCCAAAAATCTCCCTTTTTATAGCACATACACCTTTAATGCCTTTCGAGAATGTATTTTGTATGAGCAGATAATTAATTAGTTTACAATAAAAATAACTGAAAGCATGGTATGATTTTGGTAAAAAGCACGTTAAATCTATTTACTTCACAAATTTGGGAATTGTTTCCCCAATTGAATTTGTTTATAATGACTTATGTAGAGGAATCTCTGGGTACTGGTATGCAGTTTATACCCTTATGCAATCGACATTGGTTTTTTTGAATCGGATCACGTTTCACTTGCTCTCATGAACAATTGTGGAATGAGTAATTTGTCCATCATGTTGAGCGACAATTCAAATATTTTCAGGAGTCACATTTTCTATAATACAAAAATTGTTGAATGTTGTACAATTAATCGCGCAAAATAAATTGCACGACGAAATGTGTGCTGCTGAAAGCATACGTAATATAAAAAGGAACGAAATTATATTAATAATACCATATATTATATTATTTGTAAATAAAATAAGTAATATTTGTTCAAACTTTCAAGTATGTCTAACGAAATTATTAAATTAAGAAGTTTACAATGTGAAACATGTAGTAATACTTGGACATTGCAACTCAGAATCAAATGCTTAAGTAAATAAAATTGATGAATTTTAAAAGCTAAAACCCTCCAGAAGGTTAATAGGTATTTATTTGTATAGTCCTATCAAACTTCTAAACTGCAAAATTTGACGGTTATATTTAAAATTATCTCAAATATTCTGAATATATATGAATCCTGTCGATAGGATTTATTTTTGGAACACTGTAGCAAACAAACTCTTAAATATCATAATGACAATTGCTTAAAATATACCTTGTTATTATAATCCCTGTAATATTTGAGGAAGTTTTATAAAAATTCAGCAAAACGTAAATTTATTAGGATGTTTTGAAATAAGAGCAATAAAATACTTGAGAAAAATGAAGTTGTATTAAACTACGATTTGGGGTGAAAAGTATTTTTTTCTCTGAGTGCCAAACTACAAGAGACATTGTGAAAAATTAGTAAGATTACTTTCTCTCCCGTTTCAGATTCGGCTTCCCGAAGTTGTATCTATAATATGAAGGTAATTTCGGAATTTCTGCTTTTTGAGGGTGAAAACGATTTGCAATACACCTGATCTAGATCTTTGAACTTACGAGCGGTATTAACACCAGCTCCATGTATGTCGAATACAGCGCAATTACCTACGTATTGACTTACCGAAGTTACCGTGCGTTCGCTCGGTTGGCCTGCGTGTAACCCACCCCCGGCCGTTAGCGCTAGCCTTACACTAAGCTCCTCCAAGGATTTAGCGATGGCTTCCGGGCAAACAAGCTCTTAGGGCGTGGGCGCAGGGGGGGGACGGGGGCGGTTATCGCGTGGTCCATACGCCGTCGCCCCTCGGGTGGGCGGGTGTGTATTTATTTTGCACGGGGCTCGGCCGCCCTCGCTGGCCCCGTGGCCGCACCGCGCCGCGAGCCACCATTAGGCGCTCGGCGCGTGATGGGGCGTCCACATGGCGCGAGGGCGAGGGCGGGCGTGGGCGTGGGCGGGCGTGGGCGGAGGCGCTGCTGCGTGGCGCGCGTGCTGCCAACTGCCACCGCCATTAGCCGCGCGCTCATCAGGGCCCACCCGCCCCCGCCCCGCCCCCGCTCCTCCCCGATGCATCCCTCAACGCGTTGGGATGTTGTATGTTTCCGGTGTGGAAAAAAACGGGCCGCCCGCGCCGCGGTCTGGATTGTTGAGGGTTGAACTTTTGTGTCACTACGTGATCTAACTGTTGCCTATTGCTGCACTAAAACGTGAAATTCAAGGAATTCGTATGCTTGAACAAGGAACTTTGGAACTATCTGATTATTTTATCGAAGTTTCGCACCTCATTTTTACATTTGTACAACACATTAGTTGCCAATTTTTGCTGCTTCGTATACTCAGATAATCCAATAGTTAGCTGGCAGAAGGTGTTTACTAAAACTAGATTTATTACTCTGTACATAAAATATTATGAGGATTTTGTGCTAACTTGTCAGCTCTTTCCCGTACCGCACAATTAAAATTAGTGTATATACAATTTATTTTCTTTGTGATATTTCTAGAGCGCGATTTAAGAATTAGGTTGACATCGATGTGCATAGTTCTGAAATGACCTGAAAATTAGGATGAAACAGGCATATTTTTTCTGTGAGAACTATGAGTCTGAGAACTTAACATATATGATATATATATATATATATATATATATATATATATATATATATATATATAACATATATGAACATGTAAAAATGTGATAATATGTGTTCTAATTGTCAAGGAAGAGAATACAATTTTAATAAATGTATTCAATATTCAATTTAAACTATTCGCAGAATTATTTTATTATGAATACTCACTGAATTCAGTTGATATTCCAAGCCTTTTTTTTAATGTAAGAGAACCGGAAAGACAAATACCCTAATGTTACAATATTAAATTTACATGTATACTCCTTCAAAATATTTTTTTATGTTTCATCCGTTTTTCATATATTGTGACCTACTGATTTAAATGAACATTTCCGAATTTATTTCTCGATAAAACTGGGTCATTAAATCAAATTTTAAAATGGTTTTGATTATAATGAATGCTATTCTTTTTATTCCTTCATATTCTTGATGTTATAAATTGTGACAATAATACTTTAGGAATATGACACATTTGTTTCTTTAAATATTTGTACACTGATGTTGATATTTTAACCTCAAAAAGAATGTAAAAGTGCATTAATTAACAGTTTTTAGTAATAAAACGAATATTTTTATTCAATGTAATTTCAAGATTCCCCACCAACAGTTAGCATATTTTTATTCTATAAATAGATTGACCACGATCATTGATGGTTATTTCGCTATTCAGTGAATATGTTTCTATGTCCACATGAAGGCAGGTAAAACACCTTTGAGTATATCTCATAAGTATAATTGTCTATATAATATTGCGAGATCCAGAAGTTTCAGTAGCGGTGCATTGTGCAATAATAACATATAAACTTGCAATTGTATGCTTGTAATTGTAACATGTAGACTTGCAAAATAATTTTAATTTTGGAGAGTTTGACTTTATGTTAAATTATTATGATGATCGAACGAATATATTAAAAAGTATTCTCACTTATTAACAAATAATTTTCTCGGCAACGTACGTACGATTAATTTAATTTGCCACGTCCCCTCCGACAGATTCATTTTTGGCCTATAGAGTTATAGTGAGTGGTTTCTTTCCCATCTATTATCCCAATTAACTGTGGTCGTTCACTGGATTTTATATTGCAGATTCTATCTATTTTTGTATTTTGTAATATTTCTAGATAAAATTATTTTATTATGAAAATAATTGTAATCATCTAATATTCTTGTTAAAAAAATTTTAAAAATTTGACATTTTCAGTCATTTCATGGCGTTCACTAGTTTCACTGTCTCGCGTTTAAGAAGGAACTTCGTAAGAAGGAAACGTTATGTAATGCTGCGCGAAAAATATAGAATTTTTGGCAGAAAAACTCTTATTACAGGGCCCTGGTAACGAAAGTGATGATCAATCCATTCGTTAATTTAGAAAAAAAATTTCAGACACGTGATGTAGCCAGAATCCAGGTTTTGTGGATCCTTAATACCGGAAAGTTGATTGATGGCAAAATGTCTGTCTGTCTGTCTGTCCGTCCGTCCGTCCATCCGTCTGTGAACAACTCTAGCGGCTAAACCGTTCAGTCTATTTTCTCCAAAATTGATATTCCATGCTCGATCTGGCCGATGTCACGGTTATTTGAATTCGAAATCGATATTTTAATTTTGGGGGGTTCTTGACATGAAGCGCCTGGGACATTTAAACATTTTCAAAAAAAGTGTGTCCTTATAATTAATTATTTCTTTAGCTGGATAGTGTAAAGGATGTTTACGATTTTTTTAAAAATGAATTGTGTTCATAAAAAACAGATCTAAAAATACCGTTATGTTCAATTGTATCAAAAACATAGGTATTTTGTGCAAAATTTTCTTTCAAACATAGACAATTTTTATTTTCTTTAAACCATTTTTCTTAAAAGCGGTGTAAAATATTTTGTTTAAATTGGGGCATGGATAGTGCAAAGAACGCTTAAGAGAATGTTGCAGGTCTCGTGTTTGTTAAAATGCCTGATTTTACGAAAATATTTAAAAAATATTAAAAAATTTCGGAAACGCAATTGTGAAAATACATTTTTTAATGAAATGAGTTCATAAGATATCTTCGAATAAGATCATGTTGAATTTTCTTGAAAAGATCAGTTTGTTTTTTCTTTGTGTAATGTCACTACAAAGTCGCCCGTTTCAAATTTACTGTGGTTTGTGAACATACGTTGAGAAGTTTTTGAGGGCTATTACTATTCTTATAAAAGAAAAAAAAAACAAATGTTCTACGCTATCAAATATGTAATACAAAAAATGATGACTGAGATGTTTTAATTTGAAGAGAAGTTGTGGTGTTTATACCACAACTTGTCTTCACTCTGTAATAACCTAAAGGCGAAAAAGTACATGCTGTTTTAGCTCCACTAGTTTACATTTGTATCAATAACGTTCATTCAAATTTTTGATAAAATCTACCTTATAATTTGAAGAGAAAAACCTTCTTGGATAATATGTATATTTCAGAAGCACTTTCAATGACAAATGTATCTGAAGAATACTATATTTCATAATTTTAGTTGTGAGTGATGCTCATTAATGCATTATGTACTAATCCTCTGCATTATATTTTGTTTTTAATTTTACGTTTTAATTTACAATTGAATAACCTGATCTAGAATAGTGCTTTATGCTCGTCTATTAAGCATTGCCAATCGTATATTCTTTTTGTATTCACGTAGTTTTTAACGACAATCTCATCATAAGTATTATTGTTTCCTGCAGTCACGAAGTCTATTGAAGAAACTGTCTTTCCGCAAAACAACGCCTAGGGTCGTAATTATTTTCTAACGGGGAGTCTGTCATTACGGATATTCATTGAACCGGCAACCATTCATTCGAGCCCATTTCTTTCTCCTTGACAGCTTTCTGCACCGGCTGTCGAGGCAGAAATATGAAGTACGCCATGGCAGTTCTTGTTCGCTATATTGGGACATGCTAATTCGTCCAACGTTAATTTCGGGCATTGCATGCAAGAGTGTATTTATAAAGTGTATTGACATTATAGAGGTGCTGGGTTATTTGAATATGTTAATTCACGTATATTAGGACGTCGTGCACCAATTAGTCAACTGGAATGTGTTGACTTATAATTACTAGGCAGCATCAATATGCGCCCGCTTTCTATGCGACTGACACGCGCCTGCCTGCCCGGCTGCCTACGTAGGGGCGAGGGGCATTTTGAATGAGGACATGAGTGATTTACGTTCTACGTAGTCTTTTTCTAATTTTTTTATGATGGCTCATCGTATGTCTACATAGCATTTTTGTGAGTTTTAAAATGTTTTTACGAATAATGTTTGTTTAAGATTGATCATCACATCTGAAGACAAATGGGTTAATTATATCATCTGGAACAGTTTTAGTTTTTGAAGTAAAATTAGTTCGTTGTTTTGCTAAGTTGGTTTTATGTCTTCTGTAATTTCAGATCTCGCCGAGTCTTTCCAGTTACATTAATTTTTAGAGGCGCATTGTGTTTCCTTTTAGTATTATTTTAATGAAGAAAGATACACAAAAGAGAAGGTATATGATGAAGGGTTTCTGAACGATTTAATGTGTTATCAGATTATCACGAGGTATCCTGCGCATTCAAAACTGAAGGATAAATGTTGGAGTAAATTATTGTTATTGTCTTTATGGTATAGTGAATGTAATAATAAATAATATATTTATTTCCATCAATAATTCTCTATGAAACAGTGATATTTCACGAGTAAATTATTAAACTCAGAGAACTATTTAATAAAAAAGACGAAAATGCATGTGTATTGTAATTTTCACTCATCTCTTGATTCAATTTCTTTCACTTCCTCGTAAAATGAATTTGTACAAGACAGGAGAGTTATACTAAGAAAAAAAGTATTCAGAACGTTTTAAAGTACTTATTTAGTAATTATGAAAACCAGGTTTTAAAATAACTAACATTTCAAGAAACGAGAAGGATCATTAACTAATAAATGAGCGTTTTTTTAAATAATTGCAATAACCTAGTATTTGGAAATGTTTGAAATCTATCATTTGATGTTTGTGATGTACGATCATAATTTATTTTCGCGCAGTCCTACTAGAAATGTTTCCAATCGATTTCACTGTTGTTTTAATTTTACTATCTAGCTACATTTAATTATTTTCTCATCTATTCTCATGTGTAAAACTCACCATTTCACACTGATTGAATGAATACTTGCAGTGTGCGTTTTCACATAACAATATATTGTTTTCATTAATTTAGTATTTAACAAAAGAGGTATTACTAACTCGCCTTACGATTGCTTCATAAGAAGAAAAAGTTATGTAATCGTGCGCCAGAAAACGACGAATTTTCGCTAGAAAACTCTTGTTGTCGAGCTCTGTGTGAATAATGTATAATAGCTAGTGCACTAACATAGAGGTAATTGACCGGAACATTTGATATGTTTTTTGCTGATACGCAATTCAGATTGGTTTGGTTGAAGTTTTAATGAATTATTTCTTACGATTGGTCACTCATCTCATGAGTAAAACAGTTATTAAAACTTGTTTTTTATGTAAACGCAAGAATCTTTACTTAACGATATTTGCTGTATCGGTTGCAGCACATCTCGGGTAGCGCCGTAAAAATATTAGAAACATGAATCTAAATTTTTCAAAGAACAAATATTATTACCGTATTGTTAATACTTTTGTCTAGATACTTATACTTTCAGATAAGCGATAAATACGGAACTTATGAGCTATAAGGGAATAGCAGTACTATCCCAAGTATGCAGTATAGTTCTGAAGCATCTGCTGGCTCACAATGACGTTTCTCTCCTGTGGAATCCAATGCATCTTGATACTGAATGCAGTGAATCAGCTGATGGACTTGCCCGAGAAGAAGCTGCTTCTAGCTTTCCTAAAAAACAATCCGAAGATATAATTCGAAGGGCATTTTATATCTAATTCAGAGAACTACTTAACATGGGAAACTATAAAACGTCCCGTGATAAGTAGACTTGCTACATAGTATCAGATGACTTCTGATAAACAGTATGGCGCCTCTGACTGATCAGTCGCCTGTGAAAAATCAGATTTTGTACTTCAAACTTGAAACCCAGGTTAGAGGACATTGCCAAAAAATCTGAGTGCAAATTTTGCAGTGGTGAGGAAGTATTGCATTCTTTGTTCTTGTGAGTTGCGTGGAAATATCTTTGTATTATGCTATGACTAATACAGTACACACATGTGAATTCAGTTTTCAAACGGCTGTATCTCATTATTGAGATTTCAGGATTGATATGTTATATCTGCGGTGTATATTTCAAGAACATAACTTATTTGACTAATGAATAAAAAAAGTGCACTTCGTCTCAATTGAAGTGATAAGAACAGAAGAAATTGGTATACCGGTTACCTAATTTGGATTCATAGTCTACTCTGTGGGACCTCAAAAGAAATTCATTAGTGATGATATACAAATGGAATAAACGAGATTGATTTTTGTGGTAACAGTAGCACAGTGTATACGACCTATAAAGTAAAAATCATATTATTGAGTTCGTTGATGGAAATTAGTTTTCTAAGGAAGATATAATCGATAGACCACTCCTGTATTTACTGATATTCACACCTCTTTGTAATGAACAAGATTATATTTAGACGCGGTCATTTTAGTATTTAGAATTGAACTTGCTTGCCACGTTTAAAATATTAAAAAATTAATGGAACTGCTTAACAGCTCTAAGAAATAAATAATTTAATTCTGCTCTTTTATACCTTTAAAATCCGTCTATTAGACCTTGAGAAAAGTGCAAAACCAATGTGGTGGTACCGGATGGTTAAGATAAATCCCAGAGGTACTATCATAATAATGTTAAACTTCCATTTCTACACGTCGTACAGAAGCAGCAAGATACATCATCCGGTGTTCTCAGCTACCGGAAAAAAATCTTCAGCTCAAGCATTATTACGAAGACGTGATAACATGGGCGTGCCTACATAAAACAAAGATAATTTGAAATCTAATGCTTTTGAGTCTTTCGGAATCAAGAAGTAATGGAGCTCGAACAGCGGCAGTGCGCGTTGAAATTGCACGAGCAGTGCTGACATTACAAATGGGCCTTTTAGGCCCGTGCCTAAGCACCGAAATTCAGTGAGTTCAATGTGCATTTCTCTATTTTCATCTTGAACTAGTCATTACATAAAATTTTAATTTTGGAAATCCATAGAAAGTATATTAATTTACTTAAAACTACTTGATTTTTATTTTTTTAAAGGCAATTGAATACCGATATAAGCAACATTTTATGATAGTATGTTGGTAGGATGAAGGCTTATAAGTCATTACAAAAACTTACATGTTCTGACATTTCAATTCCTGGTATTTTGTACTTTCTCGCTTTACGAATTCTTCTTAAGGAGAGCAAGTCATTGTTATTTCATTGTCCATTTATTACAAATATTAACTACTTTTACTGAAGGATGTGGCGAAACCAGATGTCATTAAGTTTTTACAAATCATATCGAACGACACCTTTGGAATCATGGTGACCTCACTACTGCATCAGATCTCCGGAAAGGAGACAATTTGGTAAGGCTGAGGGGATTAAACGTGAAGGACACATGCTGAAGTAATTAATTCAATATTTTCAGACGGGATGACCACGTGCCATATTGTTTACTTTTATAATAATATATATAAAAATTACTAATTATTATTTTATGTAAAATAAAATAAAAGTGCGAATAAAAGAAATTTTAAAAATGAGGGTTCGTTGTTATCACGGCCTAGCGCCCGGGTAATTTGGAACGACGCTGCTGGTAGAGGCGAGACGCTTCCATGCATAAGATAGTGCCGAGCTGCGGCAGCGCGGCGCGCCGGGGCGTCGCACCGCCGATTGGGGTCTTCCGGCGCGCGGCAGGGGCGCGGCGGGGGCGCGGCCCGAGGCAGAGGGGTCGCTGCGGCGCGGCCCCGGCGCCAGGTGAAGTCCCCGGGCCGCAGATTGATAGCGCGGCATTAACGCGCAATCGCCTTCTATAAATCGTGGCGGCGGCGGCGGCGCTTTGCCATCTCGCACCTCCTCCTCCTCGGGGGGGGGGGGGAGGGGGCGAGTGCGGAATCACGGCGGCTGGCGCGGCGCGCCCTCGCACGTCTCTCCCCCACCCCCACCCCCTCGGTCACGTCAGCTCCGGTTTCCTTTCGTCTTCTCGCCGCCCTGCGCCTTCGCGTTTAACGTTCTTTCACTCTCGAGTCGGATCGCGACGGCGTGCCGCTTCGGATTACCCTTATTGCACAGTTTTTTTTTGTCTCCCTGACCGGCCAATTTCACAGATTGTTATAATCTCTCGACCCGGTTGACCTCCGATGGTACGTTGTTGGATTGTTCTCCTGTTCGTTATTTTTTAGGATTGCCTGTCTTTGTCCTCACTATCACTACGGATTTTGTAGTATGTTGTACTTTGTATGTATGTACTACGTATGTTCTTGTACTACGTTCTATGTACTTGTATGTATGTGTCTATGTTGTACTACGTATGTTGTACGTTCCTTTGCTCCTTCGATTTGTTGGCTTTCTTTGTATTAAATGGGCTCATTAGGTACCTCTTTTTCATTAGTCTTCATATCCTTTTTCTTCACGATTTATTTTTTTGTCTTTTGGTTTTGTAATTGAATTTTGTCACTTTCTTTCTTCGATTGGGGATTACAGACATCGTCAGTTCCGCAAATTACTCACTTGGCCCTTTTTTCATGTCCTATTAACGTCCACGCATTCGAAAGTCCGCCTCGTTTGGTCTGCCCCTCGCGTCTCCGTGCGCGCCCTCCTCGGCGCACACGCGCGTAGGCTGTCGCGTTAATATGTGCGCCGAGATGACGCGGATTATACAGCTCGGGTAATCGTGTTTCTCTCTAGTCTTGCTTAACGACCTCGGCTCGGCAGGCCCGGCAGCACGGGGAGGTGCGGAGTGGCGGGAAGACTGTGTTGTGCTGGGTACACGCTCGCCCACGCCGCCCCGCACCGCCTCGCTCCATCCCGCCCCGCCCCATCCTCAACGCTCTGTCACGCCCCGTTCCGTCCCGCCCCTCCCTTCCCCGCCCCTCTCCACCCCAGCACGCCTCGCCCCGATCCGCCCTGTTCCGCTTCGTCCCGCCCACCCCATCCTGCCCCTCCCCGCCCCGCCCCTCTCCACTCCAGCACGCCTCTCCCCGCTTCGTCCTGCTCTGCTTCGTCCCGCCCCGCGCCGCAGCGCCTGCCCGCCTTGTGTCGTGCCCCGCCCGCTCATGGAAATCCTTTATTCTGTTTGATGCCCCGCAACAAGCGCTGAGGCAGTTCCCCGGCGCAGCCGCAGACGCCCCGTCTCCCCCCGCCACGCCCCGCCCCTCCCGTGCTGCTTGCTCCGCGTCTCGCAGCACCTGCGTTTGAAAGGAGGCAGTTAATGGCGGCGAGCCGCATCTTTTCGCTCAGAAAATTGCGCGGCTGTGTGGCGGATGCGCTCGTGCGCAGCGTCGAGTGTTTTCTAGCGGCTAGAATAACTCGTTGAAATAGAATATGGTGCAGAAGTAGGAAGTTGTAAGAATAATTTTAAAAAGCCACACAAAATTTGTTCACATTTTGACGTGAAAATTATTTTACTCGGTGGAAGTTTTGTAGCTGTGTGCTTATAATGCTTCAAAAGTGTAGTTATATTGAATTATTAAAAAAAAAATATTGCACCTACGAGAGCAAGCTGCATATGTTACTCAAGGAGACCTTGAATTTACTAATACTGACGGTGATATTGTCTAGTGTTTTCTTGTATATCTTCAAACTTCAATCAGTTATGATACACAATGGTAATATTTTAAAGCATTTGTCTGATAATTACTGGACATTACTATCCGGTGTCGTGACAAACTTTGGTTGTAATTTATTTCTATGGTGCAGTTAATGAGCAAACCTAATTAATAAAAGGAATACCGAAAGTTTACGAATGAGAATGGCACCGGATTTCATCAAACTAATTTCCCAAAGTATTTTGTCATTGATTTGGGGGTTTTATTGTCTGATGAAATATTATCGAAACTCAAAGTAATTGGTAGTTATTATATTAAAACATGAGAATTTACTAATAAGAGTTTTGTTGACAATAACTTCACCGGAGAATGTGGATTTTTGGCATTGAGATTCTGGGTACGTTTTGTTCATGACGTTCCTTGGCGATGAGAACCTTATCCAAGGGAGAGAATGTGTGTGGTAGGTGTTTACTACGATATATGAATACTTATTTTTGAAGCTTGTGTTAGCACAGTTTCATTTAATGTTTGGAACATTCTGACTCCGTTTAAAAAAAATAATGGTATTCACATGTATTGGGTTCATTATCTGTGAAGAATTCAAAATGCTTTTTAAACCAAGTCTTTAATTTTCCCACTTGGATGTTTCTGTCTTACGTTCAGTAAGAATGATGAAAAATAATATAATATTTTATTTATTGTTCAGTTTTTGTTTATGACACGAACAGCCGATTGGCTTGAGAACATAGATTTAAAAGCAGGGGTCAGCTGAGAAAGGTGAATGAACTGTGATGATCGAAATTGCTCTTGTGGGCGATCCAGAGGAAATGACCTATGAAATTGGAACGGCGGGTTCTACTGATGGATGAACAACGTCAATGGCCAGTAGAGCAGTAATGGCTGCCTTAATTTCAACGTACGACACTGTCCTAGCTCACTGATGGTGAACGACTTTCCTTTTGTTGAAAGGAAAAAGTTGTGTTTCAAGTTCATCAGTACGAATTGTTGTTCTATGTGTTATTGTGAAATAATTCATCTCTATTTTGCGCTCTGCAAACTTACTAATTCATTTTTCATCGCATCGTATCTTAAGCTCAATTATGAGAAATTAATAGCGTTGGTGTTCTATAAATGTGTTCATCATACCAACTTACAGTATTTCGAATTTATTGTTATTACGTATTACACCTGTGAATTACACTATTTCGCATTACACCGTATTCGTGAATTCAAAACTAAGAGTAATTTACTGTATGAACATATGTGTACATGTTTGTTTCTCTAAACCTTTTGAACAAATAGAGTTATTTCGTACAAATATTGCGCGGCTTCTTTAGAGAGTTCGAGGAATAACATAGGCTGGGTGGCGATTCAAACGATATCCCCTGAAAAAAAAATTTTGTTCAAAATTTGCATTAATGAAATCCTAAAATCAAAATTAATGAAATGTACCTACATGGCCTTGGGATGGTGCGGACGTGGTGCAACGGCCACAAGGAACGGGCAGATCAGAGGAAGAGGAAGGAATGGGCTGGACAGACAGAGCGGGTAGAGCTGCTTAGTAGAGTTTTGTGATTAATAATTCCCGTGCAAATCCGGATATCCGTATAGTTTATGAATAAAAATGTCGGACTACGTATTTATGCTCGAAATGTTTCGGATGACTGAAGGAGCAAAGGAGCTCTAATTCCTTTTAAGTATGACTTAAGCTGATGAAAGAGAAAGGAATGCTTTCAAAATTGTGTAAGAGTACAATTTTATTCATTTCAGCTTGATTCGTTTTCTTCAGAGAATATTATAATTTTTAACGAACTTGAATGATTAGAGGTAAACAATTGCTTTTAAATGTATTTAAGAAATTAAAATGAGGTATTTGTTTTTTTATTGGAAACTGTTGGGTGAGTCATGTGTTCTGTATGGTCGAATAAACGGTAAAACAAAAGATAGAATCGACAGAAAGTGGTGGAACCAAGCTGAAATACATAAAGAAATGGCACAGGATTACATTGTGGACGAGAAATGTAAAGGAGAAATGAAAATGAATGAAGATTTGTGTGGAGTAAAATATGAACGTGATATATGGATTGATTGATCGGAGACATGACAGATCCTATGCAGCTGATTTTAAGCTGTGCGTTGCACGGAAGAAACCATAAAACTATGCATCGAAAATAAGATAGGCCACGTGTGAAAAGCTTGCATTCAGCTACAGACGTATCTCTCGCCTTGCTAGTCACCTTCAACTTATCTATTTTCTCAGTACCCATCTATCTCCCTCTCATCTCGGCGTTTCTCCTCCCTCAGGTTCACTGTTTCTTCACCGTCCGCTTAATGGGTTGCGCCCCTTGATTTTCGCTCTTGTTCGTCTTTCTTACTGACTTTTTTCTTGCTACCTCTCTTCGTACATCCAGATCATCTAATCATCCTGCTGTTGGAACCAACACGTTACGTTCGCTTTGCCATCAAACTGCCAATTGCTTTCAGTCATTGCGCTCTCACTTGCCTACATTTACCACCCTCTTGGTCTCTTGCCCTCTTGATCGCCCTCCCTTTTGCCCGCGCGTTCTCCCGCTCATCGGCCCTCCCGCCTCCCACTCTCGAGGCTCCGCTCCGCACACCGAGCGAGGGAAGGAAAAAAAAAAGAGACTGGATCTTCTCTCTTTAGCGGGAGTTTTATCTGTAGCGCGACGTAATTGTAACTGGACCAGAAGCCTTTGAAGTCGGTGCCGTTTTTACAGCCGCGCTGCGGCGTCGTATTCGTTTTGCCTCTCCTCTCCGGCGCCCCCGCCTCCCCCTCCCCATCGCCCTCCTCGCTCGCCCGTCCCTTCTCCCTCAGCGGGCTGCTCCGCCCGCCAACCCCCCGGCGTCCCGACGCGACAGGGTCGAGTTGGTGAAATTACTCTTTCATTTTCCAAATTGCGACTTCTTTCTTCACATACGGCGTAATATTATTGCAGCGTTTTGAGCGAGTGTGTGCTGCGCCTGGCAGAGAACGTTGCTTTCGCGTGTGGCGGTCGCACTCGCCCCCCCCCCCCTCCCGCAGTGCCATCAGGAGTCTCTCTCTTTCTCTCGGCCTGCGCTCCTCTGGCGACGACCGCCAGTCGTTTTGTAAATGTAAAGAGTGAGCGAAGTGATCGCGCGAATAGTTGACGGGAGCCCCCGCGCCTCGTTTGGTCTCCCGAAATAGTATCTTCGGAAACTCGGTCCGTCTGTACGTTTAAATGGCTAATTGAGGCCGTTAGAACGTCGGCGAGCGCGAGGGGAGGCGAGCGGTCCGCGAACGGAAGAAAGCGGCGCCGAATATGTACAGTGATCCGCACCGGCGCGTGGCGGGGCGGGCGAAGTCTTTTCATATGTCCGCCACCGCGCTCCGCCCGCGACGGGAGGTTGCTAAAATATTAAATCCGGAATGGAGTTTTGGTTCTTTGTTATATATAAGGGACATGTTTGACTTGGGTGAATATTTCAGAGGCACGAATTGGGGAAGTGCGCGGGCGGACGAGCGGGAGGGAAGCTGGAGGGCGGCGTCGCGGATCAGGAGGGAAATGAGGGATGGAGGAGGGCGCGTTCTCCGGGGTTTGTGCTTTGCTATTACTAATTCCAAGCAGTCCTTGGGGGATCGAACCTTTCAAGTCCCTCGCCTGCGCGCTCGCTCGCTTGCTCGCTCGCTCGCTCGCGCGGTCGTGGCCTCGGGCGCGTGCTGTCGTCTCGCTTCCCCCTCCCTCTCCTGCCGCCCCTACTTCCCCTCGCTGATCTTCTCTCGCGCGCCCGCGATCGCGGCCTGTACGCGCACCGCGCTGCTTTGAGATGTATCGGACGGAGTGGAACATTCGTCCTGTTCCGTGGCGAGGGTTATGCGTCTCACCTTCGGGAAGAAGCCGCTGCCTTCTCTCTTTCTGCTGACGGGTTTGCACGTGTCGGGAATTGAACTTGAAGCATTCGTTGAAGCGTAGATTCGCGTTTCTTATGGCATGGTTTGCCTTAATATTTTTTGTGTGATCGTGAACATTTCGAATTGTATTCGGATGTAATACTAATGCATTTCAGTTTGTACGTGACACTCCAGAATAATTAAATATGCAAAAGTATCCAAATGACTTGTAATCAAAGCGAAGATTGCGTTAATAGTTTTCATTACGATTCGTAATATGGCGCTTCTCATTGCACCTGCGGTTTTCGTCTAAATGATGCTCGACACAAAAGTCTTACGACAAAGTAACACATCGCGTGACTTTTTTTTTTATCGTGCGAGTTTTTGACTCGTTATTTATTTAGCGGAGCGCAGCTAACCCGATTTTAATGCCGCAAGTACGTTTTAGTGCGCCGTTAGATGGCCGTTTTCATGCGCAACTAATGGGTCTCGTGACTCTCCATACCGCGCGCGTACGCGTTCTGAGATGCGTCCCCGGGCATTTAAACTCTATTTCCATTACGACCGAGAACGCTGGCGGGGCCGCGTCGAAATTGTAAATTTCAGTATATTTACACCTGCGGTACGGGGTTTTACTCTCCTTTCGGCAGTAAAATATTTGCGAGCGCCGCCGCCGCCGCGTTCGCGGGTCGGCGTGCGCTAGCGCGAGCCCTTTGTTGCCCTCCCCCCTCACGTGTTTGCTTGTTTTTATGTCCTGGCGAGTGGAGTTTTGCGCCTGCCCTCGAGCGAGCGTGCGCGCGCGCGCGCGCGACGGCCGTGTGCGTGCCCCGGTGTACGTGCGCCCCGTGTGCGTGCGTGCGTGCGCGTTGGCGCGCTGAAGCGAGGGCTAAACGCCAGGCCGTCGTGCGATTTTCAAGAGGGGCACTCACTGGCGGTAATTTATTAATGAAGCGCTCCACGTGCCCTTTATGAACCTCGGGCACGAATGGATTCGCGCACCTTTTCTGCTCCCCCTTCCTCCCTTGCCAATTGTGTTGGGAAAGGTTCTACCTGTGTGTATGTGTGTGTGGATTTCCATTTTAGGAGAATCGAGGATGATAACGGTTCTAGGAGTCAGATGAATGGTCCAGAGATCTGACTAAATCATAACACGTTATCCAGTCATGTTAAAATATGTTAACCTCCATTTTTTTGTGACAGTAAAGCTTCAATGACTACACGAGTTTCTAAATTTAATTTTTTTACTCACTTTTTGTTGATATGGGTGATTTTAATGTCCTTTTGCAACCTCATTACGATTTTGAAGAACGATTTTATGCATCACTTAGTTATTTTATAGAATTTCTTGACTGAATCTATATTATATTGTACATCATGGTGAAGTTTAGGAAAGGAAGTGCATAAAAAGTATCTGTGTTTAATAAAATGAAACCGGAAAATAGGTTAGTTTATTAGCCAACGTAGGAGATTGATTTCGACCCACAACGATTTCAGCACAATTCAAAGTCAAATGCACTTCATTACCCTGCAGATGCGTTATCTTCAAAGAGGTCTGATGCGTTGTAACTCCGTATTATCCCTTTTAAAAGACCAGCAGTAGTGAGCTATTGACACAGTTTTATTTATTCTGATGACAGTTTTCTACATCTTTCATGCCCTGGTGGAAATGCTCTTTATGTATTTCGCTGAAAAGATATGAAACGAGTTGAGATGGCGAAGAAGGAAGGGAGCTTAATGCTCATACAATCTAACTTATTCGTAGCGATCAGAAAGTATTTCACAAAATACTTCAAATTTAGGATTTTCAAGATGAATGTATCATTTTCTTGAATCCTGTCAAATCCAGTGTCAATCCTGTCCTGTCAATCCTGTCAATCCTCTCAATTTTTCCCATTCTCTAAGCGTTCTTCTGTCATTACGTTGCGAATCTGTGGTCCACAAAGATTCCTGTTTCATATTTAGCTTGAGTCAGAAGGGGACATTTTGGAATGGATTATTTAAACTGTTCCCCATCTTTATTGAATGCTTTAACAAACTATTTTATGTTCTCACGTTTAATATGATGTGGTGACAGAATAATCTAATATCAGTCGATCTTTCCGCAACTGGCAGATTTCGAGTTCTCTTATGTCTCTTAGATCTTCCACCGTAAACGTTACACACGAAATATAAAATAAGCGTTTTACATAATTATAGAAAACTTGTGGGAATTCGAGTAAATATAACATTTTTGTAAACAGTTGTAAGTAATCATTCAAACACTTATTTACATCAAAAGCCGCAAAAATATGTTACTCTGTGTTATTATTGATTTTGGATAGTGTAATCACTTGATTGTTTATGTAATTTGTGCTAAAAAGTATTGCATAAAACGAGAGAACCATAGCAACGTACGTTTTAGTAATGTAATTTATGAATTCTGAGGAATTGAATTGTTTGGTTAAAATTTAGAGCTGAATACTAAACTTGCTTTTGAATACTAAACTTGGCGTCGAAAAGTGCGTCATAATTCGTGTTACTTCATTGGCGTGTTTTACAATTCGTTTTCATCTTGGATAGAAGGATGTGAATTAACTCGATAGCATAAGCTCAAATAATTCTATTTGGTATGACTTTTTCATTTAGATCTTGTGAACCGCTTGTCGATACCAACATTTGTCTATGTTTCCCACTATCATCTGTGTTACGAACGCAGTCAGAGATTGTGACGTTAGGCCGACATTCTCGTGGCAGACCCAAGTTTTCTCGTCTTTCGGTTTTCGGAAACTGAACTCCTCACTATCTGTTCACTCGTCAAAGCAGCGCTGTGCTGCGGAATGCCACAGCGTTTTCCGGCGCCGCGCCGCAACACGCCACGCTGCTGTATGCTACGCCATCCGACGTCCCACCGCGGTTCGATCCCGGTGCCGCCCCATGCTGGTCCGCCCTTCAACTCCCCGCCTCTTTACTCCCCTCCCCGCCTCTTCCCGTCCGGCGCCGCAGCCCTTCCGCCTCACCTGCCCGGCCTCATCCTCCCGTATCCCATCCCATCCCATCCCATCCCATCCCGCACCTCGTCAACCCGACTCGTCTCTGCTCGCCCGTTCCGTCCTGCCTCAGCCCCCCCCCCAAATCCCGTCCCGCCCCACCACTACACCACACCTGCCCCGCCCCCCGCTCCGGCGCGCGTCTCTCCGGGTGCCTCCTCGCGTCGCCGCGCGTCCCCGGCAAATTAAACGGCACTTACTGCGCTTTGTCGCGGCGGCGCGCCGGCGCCAGGTGCGAGTTCGCGCGCCTCATAATAGAGTTATCGGAACCCGCGGGCGCGCGCTCTGCCGGCACTCGGCAGCCGGAGCCACCGGGCGGCGAGGAGGGCGGCGGCGGCGGCAGCGGCGCTCCGAGACGCCGGGAGGTGTCTGTCGGCGACGGGTTCACCGCAGCCGAACTTGATCTAAACAACAACACAACAACAAGTACGTCGACGACGACGACGACGATGAGGACGACTGCCACCGCTCCCGCCGCAACGCAACGGCGGTAAGTTGGGGAGCGCCCCTGGTTTCTCGTTTCGGCGGTGGCGAAGGAGAGGGGGGAGCGGGAGGGAGCGAGGCGGGCGCAGTCCGTGCCCCTAAGTTAGGGAACTCGCTTTCGTCGGTGGCTGGGCTGGCACTCGCGTTCTCGCCCCGAGCACTGTTTGATTCGATTGTAATGTTTCGTTGCTCTATTTTGTATTGGGTATAGTGTTGTGTTTTGACAGTTTTTTTCTGGCCTTCGTATTTTTGTAATTTATATACGTAATTATACGCACTAGTATATACATATTTTCTTATTTCATAATTGTTTGCACCCATAGTACGTAATTTAGAGTCCTTGTGAAATTGAAACAGCAGAGAGCGTTTTTGAAATGTCCCAAGAGGTAGACAGTAAAATGTTGATCAGGTGAAATAAATGTCTCTGATTCATCTTTTCTTTTTACTGAATAGGAACTCTGGTGGGCCTGTACACGGAATAACATGCCAGTAAAGGGCAGTTGAAAGTTTGAAAAATCATTAGCAATCTTAAGATCACTAGCAATTAAGTTTTGACAAGATGTCTATCATATCTATCAAGTCTATAATGTTATGCAGCAGGTATATTTTCTATCTTCAAGTTTATGGTAATGTGACGCTGTGACCTGATTTTTTAGCTTTTGGCTGTCCACATTTATTTGAGGCCATTAACTGTACACAGCACTTCTTCCCATAGTATGTCACAGTTTTTATCTTTTTTTTACATTAAATAAATCATAAACTTATCAATATTTTGTTACTTATGTGTTATGGTACTACTCCTCCCTGTTGGGATGATTATCGCATTTGTGGGTCCTCTAGCTTTTTATTTGCGTATGCGTTAGGAACAAATTATGCAATGGAGTTGTAGGCTACCGCGGCCAAAGTCATGTGCATGATCTTGGGGCAACACAGCTTGCTGTCGGGGCAACACAGCCTTCGACGCGGTGTCACCCGGACAGCGAAGATCATGCAAATTATGCAATGGCACAGGATACAGTATTATCATTTTCGGATTTTTTTTTTAAGAATCATTGGAGCTTTGAAATGTTTTGTTGCTTTTTTCTTAATGTGTATTAATATTTTTCGTCGGTACTGATATTGAAGAAATATTTTCTTTGAGCTTCAGGTCGATCATTCTTCTTAATTAGTAATTATTGTAGTATATCTCAAGTTTTTATAATATTGATTATTGGTTCTTACACTGCACACTAAATAATATTTCTTATACGAGTAATAGTATTCGGAACTTTTCTGATAAATCTAACGATGTCAATGAATAGTGTATATGATGGCTTCGTGACGTTTTTTTTTTTTTTTTTTTTTTTTGAACGTTGTGAAATTATTATTGATTTGTAAAGGCTAAATATGAACATAATTTTGATACGTCGATGTTTTTTTAATTTTTTTTAATATAATCCACAATTTGTTTTTTGTCTTTAGAGTGCCACTGGGTCAGCTCTATGAAATCTGCGAAAAGGTTTCAATCAAATGAATTTCTGTCAATATAGATTATCTTTTTTAAAATCATATTGAAGTTACACCGAAACATCGCTATAAATTAAGCTGCAATATTCATTCTGTAATTAAAATTCAGGTCAACCACGGATTATCGTGGAATGATTACTACAGGTTTATTTTAATGAAGCAAATAATTGTATAACAATATTCTTGTACACATTCGGCCAAAATTATTTAGCATTGTAAAAAATGAGTTTTTTTAGAAAATATGTATTCCTAAAATTACTTCGTGAATGCTTTTAGTGGAATACATGTACACGACTTTAAACATAATGGTAAATCTCTTGCATTTCAATGTGAGCCTACGCAAGTGAGAAATTAGGAGGGGGAGATATGAAACGAAAACCCGTCACTTCAGTTAATGTAATTCATACAATATACGTATGTCTGTGGTACTGTTAACCTTAGGCAAAAATCTTAACTTTCGTTTCGAGCACCTCACAAAGTAGGAAAATGTTTACAAGATACAATTAAGAACTGTCCTATTGTTCGTGGTTGAAGTAATAATGGTCGTGTCCTCTCTTTGCATTTTTGTAATTCATTACTTCCGTAAACCTTCTTTTACATTTTTGCCGGTGCCTAGGTCAGTGCTGTTCAATACGCAATGAAATGAGCGACGCCTGGGCCCATGTCTTTGAGTAGGGAACTGCAAGCGCGAGTTGGAACAGTGTAGCGTTGGCGAGACAGTGCGAGTGGAAGAGCCAGGGAAGAGGGCGGTGGAGGCCGTGGGGGGAACCGAGAGCCTGGAAGGGACCGTGCCCTTGGCGCGCACCCTCGCACGCCCTCTTGCCCGGCGCTGCTCGCGGACTCGCGCTGCCCGGCGCCCTCGCCGCCCCCGTCCTCCCCCGCGCTGCTCGCGTGTTGTTTCCGGAACCTCCATCTTTCGTTTCGCGGGCACCAGGGGCTGCGGGTTTGTCAACACACCGGCCCCGTGCCTCCTCAAATGAAGCGCCGGCTTCTCTGGGCGGCATGGCGGGGCGGCGTCCGCCGGGCCCGGAAAGCTCCGGCAGGCAGGCCCGCCACTCCGCCTCCCCAACACCCCGCTCTCCCGGCTCCCGCCCCGCCCCGCCCCGCCCCGCAACACGAGGCGCGGCCCTCCATCTGGCAAACAGGTAAACACCTCCACCTGCTCTCTCTTGCCGGCGGCAAACACCAAACACTGGCCCGCGCGGCGACGCGTCGTGGCCGCTCCTCAAATCCTGATAAAAGGCCGCGCGCCCGCGCGCCCCGCCCCGCCCCGCCCCCTCCCCACCCATCCCCGCCCCGCCCACCCCTGCCTCGTCCCGCCCCGCCCCGCCACTTTCCGCTGCAGCACTGCGCCCGCCCCTGCCAGCACCGGGTCCTCGCCGCGCCGCGCTGTCCCCTGAGGACTGCGGTCGCCGCCTGGTCTCCTCTCCCTTAGCCCGAGTTCAAAGCTTTCTTGCCGGGCGCCCCCAGATCCCTCTGTTCACGGGCGGGCGGGAGCTTTTGCTTTGCGCGACATGTTGGCGCGAAGCACATCTAATTTTAGCATGATTTTTAATTTATGGATTGTGACTAAGGTTCGTAATTGGAATTCAAATGATTTTAGAATGGATATTGTGCTTTTGGAGTCCTTATGCTCGTGTGGGAATGCTGACTCAAAGTTCATTTACTATCATATTTGTTATTGAAAAAATTCATTTTATGCTTATTCGACGTAAAATGTTTGTGGGAGTTAGTTCTTCAGAGGCCTAATAATCGCCTGATTTATTTTTCTGATGATATTTAAAATTCGGTTTTTAGTTCCTACATCTCTTCCTCACTCGAGAAGTCAGAGCGTTGAATGTTTTGTTTATCTCGTTTGCATTTGATTATATTCGAATGGCATGTAATTGTTAGAAATAATTTCGATGCTTTTCTTCAAGTTAGGACATTGCATTATAAATAATCAAGTTCATCGAAATATGAACCTGTGTACTACATTTATGATGAAAAGTTTTCCAAACAAGTTGTACTTTGTTGCCTATACATTGGATGCCTCTTGCGCGAACAAGCGGAGTGCCCCAACACGCCCGCAGCTCACTCAAAACGGGAACGCCTACCTACCATTGGATTTTTATACAATTCTAAGAAGTCATCACTTTCGTTAATACCAATGACGCTGGGATTCTGGGAATTCCGTGAATCTGTCTCCACGAGTTAATCATTCTTCCTCACTAATACATCAAATATAATAACCACAAAACGTTGCGTAGATTTCTGGAGCAGATGAAAATGCCCAGCTAATCGAACGATTAGTGAATTAGGCAGATTCTTCCTTACTGCAAAAATAAATATCCAGATTATGAAAAAAATGTGAATTTACAACGTTCCATTGAATAATATGTGTACAATCTAAGTATATAAGTGGAAAAAAGTAATATTTTATATTCGTTACTAGATAAAGTACCGTGCGTTGTGTGGTATTTATTAATTATAATCATTCTTCCATCTGAGCCTAATATTGGAATGAATCAAAAAGCATTTAGTTGTATATTTTATGGGCTTTCAGAAAATTTTCATTATCTTTGGGGAATTTACTCACTGAATTCGAGATATTTGCGAAACATGCGAGAGTGTAAACTTAAATATTGCTTCAAGGGATAGAAAAGGGCGATAGGAGTAATGTTTACCCAATCTCAAACAGACGATAACTTTTTTCTTGTTTTGATGATCACATGTACAAAAATTTAATTTAGATCGGAATAAAACTGAAGATTTTTATGAAAAAACGTACAAACTACTTTCTTTATGTTAGATAAAACAATTTCGAAACAGCATCGAAATCATATTTGCCGTTCTCAAAATCCCCTAGAGCGTAGATAGACGGACACAAATCATCATAACAATTCATTTGGTTTTTATATCTTCTAAACAAGCCTAGGAGGTTATGAAAACGCAGTTAATTTGTAACTATAGACACATTACAAATTTATTTATATAGATTACTTGTATTACCATAGAGACACAGAAATTACATTTTCCTATACATAAAATTCAAATTATTCAAGATTCTGCTCCGAACCATTATGCTACAGAGTATAATTTCTTGTGCGAAGGGTAATTTCATTTTATTCAGTTTTGTATGTTGGTACCAAAACCTATATTACCTTGGCCCTGACAATAAACATGTCCTTAAGAACAGAATGAAGCATAGATTAAGGGAAAACTTTAAAAAATGCTATAGAAAATATAATTGCTTTCTCCAACAAACTTTCTAATGATTGTTCTGACTCTAGGAACTGCTCTGCCCTTCTTTTAGGACTGCCACCGAACGAGATTGGATAGACGCGACGTTGAGCTTGGATTTTGCTTGCTCTTATTTACGCTCTGTGCACATGCTTTACTCAGTTAGCTAGCAGCCGAATTGGCATTCGGAATTTTACTCGTCAAGAATTTAACGCAGTGAGTTGCAGTTTAATTCTGCATGACTTCCCGTTTTAAAAGAGCTTAACCTCTCGGATGCTGCTGTCGTTTCCATCTCTTCTGCTCTTTCTCCGTAATAGAACGTTGTCTACTTTACGTTGGCAACGAGATACGCCCCAGTTGCTCTCTGTGAACCCGACTCCGTCCCGCCTTGCCTCGCCGACGCAGTTAGATAATGAGGCACATTCGGAAGGGTGTTAAATTAAAGCGGTAAATCATAACTGCCAGCCAAGTGACCCCTCGAAGTTGGAGTCAGTGGTGCGGGCGCGGGCCATCTCGGCCGGCGGGTCGCCTCCGCCCCCGTCGCCGCCGCTGCCGCCGTCTTCGTCTCCATTCCGCTTATTGCCTCTCTGCTCTTCCTCTCACTTTTGTGCTGCCCTTGTCGCTGTGACTCTTCTGTACCCGTTGCCTTCATTCTGTTTCTACGTTCGCCATTATAGAGGAAAGAGGTTTTTATTTTACTTGCGCTGCTACTACGAGGTAACTGACTTGGTTCTATCACCTTTTTTGGCCCGGCATGGCCTTATTACTCGCACTTACTTCATCTTTGCCCATAAGTGTAAATATGCTTTCTGTAACAATGTCGATTACATAATGAATCACATAATTCCTTCGTTTCAGCTGGCAAACCAATTATTTAATATTCTGATATATCTGTAGTTCCTCGTTTAGGAACGAAACATTTGGTACTGAATTTGGTGTTATAAAAATAAAAGCGATTCATGAAATTTACTGTCATAGAGTTGATTAATCGGTTAAATCGAGGTGTTAATATGTAAACTATATTTCCCCACTTTACGTGTGCTGTTTGAGTATCATCTCGGGCGTCGCCTTCCCTTTGTGCCCCGTGGTAGCGCAGCCTCCTCTGCCGCCCACTGCCTGGGCGGGCACCAGCGACCTTCGCCCGCGCACTGACCCGTGCGCTGCCCCGTCGCGCTTTAATCTGCATCGGAGGCTGCAGAGACCGCCTACCCCCGCCCTGCCCCTCGTCGCGCCAGGCGCCGCCCCGCCTCGCCCCGCCCCGCCCCCCCGCTTCGTTCCATCCAGCTCCGCCCCGCCCCGCCCCGCTCCGCGACGCCCCGCCCCTATCCGCGCCGCCCTGCTCCGCCCCGCCCCTATCCGCGCCGCCCTGCTCCGCCCCGCCCCGCCCCGCGCCGCCCTGCCCCCCCCTGCCCCGCCCCGCCCCGCCCCGCCCTGCCCCGCCCCGCCCCGCCTGCTCCGCCCCGCCCTCCCCACCTCGCCCTGGTCTGTTCCATCCAGCTCCGCCCCGCGCCGCTCCGCGCCGCCCCGTCCCGCTCCGCGCCGCCCTGCCCCTCCCCGCCCTGCCCTGCTCCTCCCCGCCCGCCCCGCCCCGCTTCGCCGCGGCCTGCGTCGCCTCGGGGGGTCTCCTCACTTTTATCGAACAGCGGGCGGCGCGCGGCCGCTCGGGGCCGAGAGTTCGCAGTTGCGGAGCGCATAACAACGCCGAACAGCGCCGCGCCGCGCCAACTCCGCCGGCCCGCGCGGGAGCGGAATGTGTGCAGGAAGACGCACGCGAAGCGCTTTTCAGGAGGGCTCTTCGTTCCTGCGAGCAAATAAACGAACAGGTGCTTCGGACTCGGGTGGGGTGGAGGGATTTGGTCATATTTCCCCGCGCTGCACGTGTTACTAATCTTCTTAATTTTGGGGGAACCTTGCATTCTAGTTGATTTCTGTACATGATGTTGGGTTATTGTTTGCCTGGATTATCACCTGATTCGCACTTCCATTTTTTTTACGTTTCATCCATAAAAGGTATTGCGTATGGTTGGTGATGTGTAATGAATTTTGAATGTAGATGGGGAAGGATCGATATACGAATAAATATGTGCAAGAATGTCTACACATATGTACAGAAAGGAGAAATATAATAATTGGGTATTTAGTGTTATATTCAAAGCCTTTGTACCCGTTGCAATATAATTTTGAACAAGAAGGCTACTTATGAGAAACTTCTTATACCGTCATTATATTCGTACAAATCAAAGATGTATTGAACAGAAATAGCGTATTGCAAAAGGAGTGGGTAGCATTATAAAGCATATTTAAAATACTTTCAGAGATCGTGTTGCTGTAATTCATTAATGGCCTGAACATATGTTTTGGATTTAACCCTTCAGAAATGCGGTGACGAGTATGAATGTCATCACATACTCTTATCTAATATGTAACGTTATGACATATATTATCTCCGGTGGTTGTTGTCACATTAAAATCTAGACCTGTTGGGTCTCTTGGAGGTGAAAAATACTCACAAAGTGTTTCAAATATTATTGGTATGCTTAAAAAGAAATCCAATAAGCTCCTTAAATAAAGCATGTTACGTGAAATCCGAAATCCGTTTCCCTCTGTGACATGTTAGTCTGCAGGCGTTCTTCGCGAGTGCGAGGTGCCAGAGAGCGAGTCGATCGCTCCGATTCGAGCTCTGCAATCGGCGAACGCTCGGAGGGCAACGGCGGCGCCTCACGCGCTCCGGATTGGGGTGGCGGAGGCGGAGGCGGGCTCCACCGTCGCATACGCCACCCACTCCGCCGCCACCGCCACCGCCACCGCCACCGCCACCGCCGCCGCCGCCGCCGCCGCCGCCGCTACCGCCGCCACCGCCACCGCCACCGCCGCCGCCGCCGCCGCCGCCGCCGCCGCCGCCGCCGCCGCCGCCGCCGCCGCCGCCGCCGCCGCTGCCGCTGCCGCCGCCGCCGCCGCTGCCGCCGCCGCCGCCGCCGCCGCCGCCGCCGCCGCTACCGCCGCCACCGCCACGGTCCCCTGCTGCCGACGCCGCCACCGCTTCCACCACCACCACCAATACCGCCATCGCTACTGCCAACGCCATCGCCACCGCCTCCGCGACCACCTCCGCCTCCCCGTCACCCAAACCCTCCGCCATCGCCACTAACCACCACCACCACCACCACCACCACCACCACCATTGCGACCGCCACTACCACCACCACAATTATCACCAGCAGCCCCGCTACCGCCAGCGCCAACGCCACCGCCGCCACCGCCACGCCTTCGCCATTGCCACCACCATCGCTACTACCACCGCCACCGCCGCCGCCGCCGCCGCCGCCGCCTCGGCCTCCTCCACTGCCTCCTTCGCCGCCCCCCGGGGGGGGGGGCGCGGGGCCCTGAGCTAATGAGGCCGGAACACAGCTGCGGCGCGTTCGGCCGGGCTTACGGCACGCGGGGCGCCCCCGGGGACCGCGCCTGGGTCTCAGGTCGCCTCGCACCGCCCTGCGCCGCGCCGCACCCGGCGACGGATTCCGAGGCAAAGGGGCGCCGAGATGAAGGCGGAGGAGGCGCGGTAAGCGGCGGAGAAACGTCTATTGCAGTGGAAGAGATGGCAAAGTCGTACAAGAGTGGAGGCGACTAGAGTGATCTTACGCCAGGAGAGACGAGGGACACAATAGGAAATGTTTATGAATAATTTTATGATGACGTACAATTGAATGTAGCATTATCATACTGCTAACAGTATCTGAACGGAATTGAAATTCTTCTTGTGCATAAAAATGCCTGTGTAATGATTCATTAAAAACTGTTTATTTTTTCACATATAAAGGATTGATAGGCTACTTCAAAATTAGCGTCATGTGTAGATGTGTAGTGTCTACGAATGAGGTTTACGGACCAACATCGGAACTCTGATTACTGGTGAACGAAAATGGCGAAACATTGAGCGCCGAGAGCTTAGGACTTTGCTTGATATGAAACGGTATATTGCAAGATGTGAACATTCTTTCACTGAAAGTTCTTTGAGACAATTTCTGTCAATAATGAATAGTGAAGACGTGATAATACTTATAATGTCGATATTTTGTCCCTCTGACTCCTAATAATCCAATGTTACGCTGAAAGTCCGTGTTCGGGAAGGAGGGGAGGCCGCGTTTCCCCAAATCCCAATGCGGCACCGGGAGCTCGGTTCGTACATCCGCCGGAGGGCGCAGTTGCGATCAGGGATTGGTAGGCCAGCGCGGCGGATAGCGGAGTCAACGCACGGTCAGAGACGGAGAGCCAGGGCACGGGTCGGGGCCGGGACGGAGCCTGAAAGCCGAGGTTCGGGCCGGGAACGCAAGGCGACGGGGCGAGAGGTGGGCGGGGCATTCGGGAGGGCGAGGGCGCGGCACTCCGTCGCGTCCAACTGTACGGGCGTCTCTCGGCGGGCGGGCCCTTAACGCTGACAAACAAGGATAAACCGTCAGCGAAGCGGCGTGCGGCCTCCTCCCCGCCCCCGCCCCCGCCTCTCGGCCGCGCGCCGCCCTAATAAATACAAGCTGCTTTTATCGAGTTCCGGATCGGCGCGGGAGGAGTCTCCTAGGACGACTGTTTGCCGCCCGCGGCCCCGTTGCCGGAGGAATTTAGGAGTGGACGCCCTGCCCCGCCCCGCCCTCTAGCTCCGCTGCCGGAGACCAATTGTCCGATGCGCTTTAAAGCTATTGTCTCGTTTTTCCCCTCGACTTTTTTTCGCGTTTCTAGTCGGATTGTGTGTCTTCGGTGAAGTACGCTTCGGCGTACGTGTACAACCTGTGATGCAGACTCGTCGCGCTGTTTTTTCTCGGGAGGGGTGGGGGGTTGTAACCTGAAATGTGGAGGTCTTAGTTTTTTGCTCGTGCTGCCGGGATCGGTCTTCTCGTGTGGGAAATGCGATTAAGTTCGCTACCCGCTCTCGGAAGGCAGTCCTTCCCAGCGTTCCGTTTTTCCATCTGCTTGAAATCACGTCTTTACACGAAACTACACTGCAGCAACGTGTTGTTGTTTTTTTTCAGAAATTGTATCGTATTTCTTTCGGCGTGTTCACACATTAGGAATGCGAACGTCCCCGTCTAACTTTTCTTCGGGAAAATAAAAAGCAAATACGGTATTTTCGCGGCGCGTAGATGTCGGTGGTTTCGGGCTGGAAGTTGTTATTTCATTTGCTCGAGATCCGCTTCTTCGTCGCGCGGACCTCGCAAACCCCTCCGACCTCGAACCCCGACGTAATAAAAGCAGGTCACTTTTTTATGATACACACCCAAAATATGACCCCCCCCTTGGTTAGCACGTGAAAGTCATTTCATAATCTGGCGATAAAAAGGCAGCGAAGGGGCGGTGCGGGCGCAAGGGCGGTAGCAGCAGCCGCCGCCGCCGGCGACGCCCCGACCCCGCTCCCTCCTCCGCCCCCGCTCCGCATCCCGCTCCCGCCCACCGCCGCCGCCGTCGCCGCCCGGGCGTTTCATGTCTCGCCGCGATATAAAACCTTCGGGAGAAACAACCAATTCATATTTCATTATCACGTCAGGGCTTAGAAGGGTAAATTAGGAGACTAAATCTGCTGAGGTAGATGAATCTAAGTAAAAGGCCGCATAATTCGTAGGCGGCGGCGTGGGCCCCGCGCGCGCGGCCCCAGCTCGTGTTTGTGGGCACTTGGCGTGCCAAACGCCGGCACGGTGCACGAAAGCGGGTCAGTCATTCCTCCCCGCCGCCGCCCCCGCCTCCGCCCCCGCCCCCGCTCTCCTTATCCATTCCGCCCCCTTTCTTCTCCCCCGCCCCCGCGGTCCCCCTCCCCCTTTGCATTCCCCTCCGTCCCACGTCGAATCACGAGAATTTTCTGCCTTTAATTGTCCAGCTGCCCCCCCCTCCACCGCCCTCCCATAAGCGTCATTGTGAAGTGTAAGCAAGTCGCATTATTCATGCCTAATGGACTTTCCTTCTCTTCGCCCGCGCCCCTTTCCGCGAGAGTGGAGATAATTAAGTTCTAGTAACGGCAACGCATGATTTAGGGCGCGACCATGCTTTTATGTGCTCGGCTGGCCCCAGGTCTTCGTCGCGCAGTTGTAGAAGCAGCGTGTTTGTATGGATGAGACGCGGAGGCGCTCCAAGGATAAGGCAATTCATGGTTGTGTTTACTGTATACAAGTCCGGAACAAACAAGATGTGAGCGCTCGATATTGGGGAAGTGAGCTGTGTTGCTTGACGTCTAAATGGCTTTTAAAGAGAAGGTTATGGAGATTTGCTGATTTACAGATTGAATACGACATGAAGCTTCATTTTTATTGCAGACTGATATAAATACTGCAATACGATTTATACGGCCATTTCGAATCATACACCCTGTACTGACAAACAGAGTAGGTGAAAATAAATTTCCTCTTATTTCACAAATTCAACATGAGAGAAGTATGTGCTCATGAAATGTACTTACCATAATTCATATATTTTCATTACCTGGTATAAAAAAACATTTTTCATTAATAGCAACGTGTATTCGCGTACAATGTTTGTTTGTTTTTTTCGTGAAGCTAGTAATAGTGAATATGTTGAGTAAGGAAGATTGTCGGATAACTTTTTTCCGTTTGCGTTCAAGAAATATTATACTTCCGAAGAAAAAATATTGATAAAATGGGATCTTGTTGATATGGGTGAGAAAATTGAGATATTCGGCGTACTATTTTGAAAATCCTTCATTGTTGTTCCGCACGATCGATTACTTTTAAAAAATAGGTTGGATAAACATTATTTCTAAAGTTGTATCGTATCAATATGACTCAACGAGAAAGCTCAGAAAGGAAGAGAAGGTGATGAACTTTTGCAGCATGTCGAAGACACGTCTTAGATTCCTTTAGGAAAGTGTTTTAGGATGTTCATTGCTAAATTTTGCATGTGTAAAACCGATCGCAACACAGAATACGAATTTCAGAAACAATTGCATACTAATAGAGAGAGGTGTGTGAGTATTCCTGCTCAAAAAACTTTAAACAAGGATTTAAGACCGAAAATTAGATATCGTATTATTGACGTGTATCCAGTTATTTTACTCTCTACACTATTGTATTGGGGAGAAAAGTAAAAACTCTAAATACGAGGAAGTTACAAAACATTCTCAATAAGAGACACCTGTAATAATTACATGGTATGAATATTAACATCGGATAAGTTTGTATTTTGTGATGAGGATTCTTAAGCATAGAAAGGGTCAAATAATATAAACTTCCGTGCATATCGCTTGTTCGACCTATCCTCAAATACTGTTCTTTGGGGAGGGAGATCCGAATTATTTAGGGAAATTGGATGAAAATCAAAAAAACATGGAAAAATTGGTGATACGAGAGAACAATTCAAGTTGTCTAATATGGATCATTTTCAGAATCTATGTAAGAGATCTGGTCTCTCTCTTTAGCAGCTGGACTGACACTAAAATATACCTAGGGCCTCGAAGTTGATTATGAAAATGAAGCTGAATCATGTTTAACTAGGGAATTATTATATTTCCCGTTTAGTCTCTTGTGCTGAGGCAACTCTAAAAAAAATCCTCAACATTCAGTAATATAAAAATAGACTAAATAAAAATGCAACCTGAAAAGTGCCCTAAGTTCTTGACTTTCTTTCCTCTTAGTGAATGAATCTTGCTTCCTCAGTCACAGTTGACCTCTAAGGCAAACATTTCACAATAGACCGCGATCGACCATGTGACAATAATGATTACAATGAACTTAATTAAGTTCCATTCGTTCTTCGTACATCGTTCTTTCAGATTCGCTAAATATATGACAGAAACTCAGCCCATCTATTACTTGAACATGATGTAAATAATGCATTTGTGAATATATCACGCCTAAGTCCGAAATATGTGTAATGTTAGGAATGCCCAATTGAAGCAAACATTAGTGAGTCGGTGTGGATGAAGCTGTATGAGTAAGGATTACCGATTATTTTGGAATTCATCTAGCTAAGTTATCCGCCCTTTGGTATTAGCCACAGGTCGCTGACTAAAGAATAGTGATTCTTCTATTGTGTGTTCACAAGACGTACTTTAGTTTAGAAAACGTGTTAGACGTTATCCGTTACATATACTTTATGTTGCTGTTTTCGTAACGATATACCAATTTGGTTTTCATATTATAAGACCGGAGACTCGGAAATGCCCCGTTAACTTAATAGTTCGGAGCGCAATAGCAACTGAGATATAGTGGCATTAGCTTTGGTGGTGTCGGATAAATAGAAATTATGTATTATTGAGTCAGTGGAACTCGCTACTACAAGTCGTCTCTTACTGACCTTAGAAACTTCCCTTCGGCAGGGCGATCCCTGTTTACCACATATTTGCTAATCCTCGTCACCGTAACGTGCTTCATTTACCCTATACACCTCACGAGATACAGCCCGACCTACACATCGGCTAGCGGAGCGTTCTCCAATCAGGCCCTTCCCACCAGCGGGGCACTGCCCCAGCCGGGACACACTTTAAGCTCCCGATGTGATAGTGGCATGTGAGTGTTAGAGTGTGTTATTAAGGGGGTCTAGAGGAGAAGGAAGAGGAAGTAAAAATCGCGCGCGGTCCCTGTCCCGTTTGTCATTCGCCTGGAATCGATCGTAGAAACCACGGATATATACCGACGAGAGCAGCCATCCTTTAGAATTCACCTCAATATAGAGGCTGACTTCGACTTAGGTTGGAGCTAGTGTTGAACAACATCGGGTTTCGAACCGCAGGACCTCCCGGTTCCAGCGACATCAATTTATGCTCAAAGGTTTCCTACGTCGGTAAGAAACGTCCCTGACCGGCGAGGGGTTGCGCAACGAAGCCGCGCGAACTCGAGTAACGTCGCGGGTGCAGCGGGAGGCAGCGCAGCTGTGGACCGACAGCGGCGGCGGAGGCGGTTCGCTTCGGAGGCCCTGTGCGCTGACGCGGCCGCCGCCGTCGCGGAGGCGCTCCGCTCCGCTCTGCTTCGCTGTGCACCGCGCCGCTCCGCTCCGCTCCCGCGCCGCCGTCTGGGATCGATATGCGGACCGGCGCAGCGCCGCCGCCCCCGCCGCCGCTGCCGCGAATGGACCTCCCTTGGGCTCGCGGCCGCCGCCGCCGCCACTGCCACTACCGCCTCCCAGAGTCTTCTCTCCCTCCGCCACTTTGGTATTCAGGGTTCGCAAGGCGAGACGATGAGTAAGGGCTCAGAGAGATGTAGGTCCGTTTACTCGTTAATCTTACGCAGTCCGCCTGCCAGCGTTTTGTATATGTTTGGAACAACGTGTATAAATTGTATCTGTGGAGGTTCGGTGCTTCGTTCTGTTTGCGGTGGCGTGTTCTGAGAAATATTAAAAGTGTTTTCATTTGTGCTTGGGGTAAATTTGTTCGGCTGTGAGAATGTCTCACTGACTGCAGTCGTTTTGATGTGGTGTTTATGAAAGAATGTTTAAAATACCCTGAAAATGGCACTGTGCCTTATTAATTTATCATTTTCATTCTTCGTCTGTAAACATGGTTTTCATATAAGATACAATGCATCACGATTGCACTTTGAAAAATGGAGCTTCTGTAGTAAGTAGTTAGTAGTAAGATAATGTGTAGCCACTATCACAAAACAAGAACAGTATACAATGATTACAATTATTTTTTAAAGAATGGTCAGCACAATATCATTATTTTGCGTTAGGTGGTAGTAGTAATAATGTATTTAACTAATAATATTTCTCCAAGAATAACTTAACTTAGTATATTTCATAACATCGTAGCTCATAATAAATGAATGATTTTGTTCCATTATAACTTTTAATACTTTTATCGTATTTTGTTATTTATAGGGTTAATTTCAAGGAACCGTATATTCTTGTTTTCGAGTAAAAATTAATTTTACGGAATAGTTTTCACTTACTGTCATCCTTTCCGTGTTGAAAGTTTCAAGTTACTTTCACCCCCTTGATAAAGGGATTTGAATTTTATAAAATCAGTAAAAGCATTGCAAAGATTTGCGTAACGGAAGGGTTCGCGACTATCACCCTATGAGCGAATTTTCAGTATGTTGATCGTATAACGTAAACACCTGCTAATATCTCTCATAACTTTTTTATGGATAGTTTCATCATTTTTGCCTAATTTCTTTCAATTATTTATTTTTAATTTGCTGGAGTCTGCTGCTGTTGAAAATATCTTTTGAGATTACTCTGGAGCCTTAGTGGTCTTCCTAGATTTATTCTCTGACTGCCCGTTCCAAGTTCCGCTCTCTGACTTCATCAGTGACTTTATTACGCATAAAGCATCTTTCGAAAGTTAGCGTATTTTTCAGTTAATTGCCATTTTTGTGTTAAATTTATTTTGTTATAAAAAATGTCCTGGTACGACTTGTACACGAAAACATTGGACTGTTTAGAAATTTACTCTATCTTCTCTTCTCCTATAATCGTCCGGACAGTCGTAACATTGAAATGTTTGTGTAAATTTTTTTGTGCGAATCGTCTTTTTCAAAAGAAGTGCATTTCATGATAGCAACATCGTTTAAAGAATAATCATCTGGCCTTACGGAACTGAAAACAAAATTCATTGAAATCGACTTCCACTATTATTTCCTCTGGCGTATTTTTTAATATAATTTTCAGCTGATGATTTCGTGCGACTTTTTCCCATCTCAGCTCGTGGCCTGGCTTGCCCCTCTTTCCGCGCGTGGGCGTGAGGGCGAGCGGCGTTGCACGCACAGCAGCCCGTGCGCGGGCGGGCGGGGGCGGGGCACGCCGCGCCGCTCCGCTCCGCCCCCAACTCGATACCCCCGCCGAGATCGCCGCCCGGTGAGGCATCTCCCCCGCGGGGCCGTGTATACATTACCGCTGATTTAGGAGCGCCCCGTAATGCGTACCCCGCCGTGTTGGGAGATTGTCTCGCGCCGGCCGACGCCCGCGCCGGGAGTCGCACCGGGCGCCCGCGCCCTCTGCCGTCGCCCTCCCCTCTCCCTCCCCCTCCCTTTTCCACCCCTCCCCTCCCCCTCCCGCCCCTCAGCGATCCGCTGCGATAAGCGCACGGATGTTTGCCCCCGAACCGGAAGATGCGCCTCTGAATATTAGTATTTTGTGAGAGGAAAACAAAGTGCATTTTAAATAAAATATGGAGCGATGTTTTGCTAATTTTTCGTATTATTTAATCTAAATATTTTTGTGCAAAATATTTGCTTTTGGAAATGAAGTTTAAAAATAAATTCTTTTAGACAGAGTTTATCTGACACTTGAAATATGAGGGATGTATATGGATGTCTACTAATAAGTATATAATATTTCTGGTTTCATTTGTAAAATAATATTGTTCTGATTGAACATTCTGTTGTATTAATCACTTATATAGTGTTAGCAGACACAATTAGTTGTGAATTCGATTTCCGAACCAAGCAATTTTTCGGTGTGTCTGTTTTCTGTTGACAACTGGCATCAGAAGGTAAATGACTGATTCCAATTTGAGATTCAAAATAGACGAATTCATGAGAATATTAGATACATTTTTCTAATCGCCTGTCGAAGGTTAAAAATTTATGGTGCTATCTCCTTACATGATTGTGCTAAAGCGGATATTCTTTGTTCCAGTGTTAGTGGTAGAGTAATCTTATCTCCTAGCAACTACTGAGATTTTCATGAAAATCGTTATTAGCCGTAGTTGCAAATATCGTGTAGTGTCACCATGCGTTTTACAAATTATATGCGCCAAGTGTTTAACCCAGGATTTAAACCCGTAGCTCAGGATGTACATATGTGAAGCTAACATCGTTATTTAATGGTCCCACCTCGCATATCACTGGAGGCCATGTATTGCGATGAGGCGTGTGTTAGACGGCTTGTCGAATGAGTTACAGTGTCCGACAATCACGGTTGCTAAACAGGGCCCGTCGCGACGCGTGTTTCACGCGTGACCCCGAGCGTCGTGCGTCACAGGTCTCCCCCGGCCGCGCGGGCGGCGTCGCGGGTCACGACGTCGGAGCGGGCGGGCGGGCGACAGGCGATCGCCCATATAAACCGGGGGCGGCGAGCCGCGCTGAAAACTTGGACCATCTGTCTTGCGCGCTGTTGTCGCTATCTGTGGCCTTGCGAGGACTTTCGCGTGATATCGGAAGACAGATTGGCCCCGACCGACCGACCGACCGACCGACGTGTGCGGGCGCCGCGGCAGAGCCGCCCCGCGGACGCCGCATGCCCCCGTCTGCCCCATCCCGTGACCGTCCCACCCCCAGCCCTATCCGGTCCGCCCATCCCGTCCATCCCGCCCAACCCGTGACCGTCCCGCCTCCGACCCGGCACCAGCCCGCCCCCAGCACGCCAACGGCCCGACCCCGGCCCATCCCGGCCCACTCTGGCCCGCCCCCGGCCCGACCCGGCCCCCTCCTAGCCCGCCGCCATCCCGCCCATCCTTCCCCCTTCCCGATACCGTCCCTCCCCCTGCCCATTCCGGCCCACTCTGGCTCGCCCCCGGCCCGCCCCCGGCCCGCCACCGGCCCGCCCCCGGCCCGCCCCCGGCCCACCCCCGGCCCGCCCCCGGCCCGCCCCCGGCCCGCTCTTAGCCCGCCCCCGGCCCGCTCTTAGCCCGCCGCGGCCTACTGCCATCCCGCCCATCCTTCCCCCTTCCCGATACCATCCCTCCCCCTGCCCGTCCTGGCCCGTCCTCTCGTCCCACGTGATCGTCCAGCGGACGACTGGCCGCATGGTACAGCTTCCTCGAGAGAACGATCGCCGGGGAGCAAACATTCTCTTCTGAAACGTCGCTTTTATTTTCTTGAAGCATATGTGTACGTGAAACACTTTTTGCTTTGAAATTTTCATTTCGGATATCTCTTCCATGAATTTCGGTTTTTAGCATTAGTAGATTTTTTAAGAGAGAAAAAATATAAACCGCTGACGTATTTGCTTATGTATCTTCCATAAAATAATAAAACCAAATGTGTACTAGCGTATTCAACATCGAATGGTCTGATGTATGCTTTTAATGGAAAACAAAAGTGGATATTCACAGAAAATTCTAGAATATTGATTATCTCACCTGTCGTGTACTGAGGGTGGATGCCATTACAAGTCGGGAAACATCATTAAAATGACATTGAAGCGATGCCAGTCGTGGAACCGATACAATCACATCACCTGTCCCAGGTACATACGTAATCACAACACTGTTTTGGCAGCGGCTGTAATTTATTAAAAATGTTCAAAATTTTATTCAGTTTGTCCTAGTCCCCATGTGGTGTTTTTACCCGGATAAAATTCTTAAATAATGATTCGGAATTTACCAGATTTTACTGTTAAAGACATTTCTTTTTAATTCCACACAAAAGCTAGATAAAAATTTTCAGAACCCCGCGCAGTTTGTTTACCGCCCGTGTCGAATCAATGGACCGGCTCGGAGACAGAATGAGGACTGCGTGTTCTGCTTGGATCTTCGTTTGGACGCGTGCGCCGACCGGACGGCCAGCGCCCGTGCAGACGCCTGCGCCCCCTGGGGCGACAGCGCGAACACACAGTCACATCACGTTCAATGGGCCGTCGCCCACGCATCTAGTCACTTCTAACAGCCTCCGTTTCGGCCCTCCCCACTCGCCCCCGCCGCCTCACCGCCGGCTCTTGTCGCTTGTCGCCCATCGTTTGTCGCACGCCGCGCGCCTCACGCACTGTCCTCCACCCTCTCTCACGACCACCGCCCTGCATCTTCCATCGCCTCCTCGGCCACTCCGTTTCCTACTGTTTCGTCGACCCCGGCACTTCGCCTCCTCTTCAGGCGGCAACCGTCTGCCCAGCTGCCCCATACAGCACTCTACCCTGCATCACCTCTCACCTTTCCCTCCCACCGTAGCACCTTCCAGGCGCCCCGCTTCCCAAACGGCGCGTCCCGCCCCTCAGCCGTCTCCACGATTCTTCGTGGAGTTTCGCTCACGCGACCACCCGCCTCGTCCTCATTATCCTCGTGGTATTCTCGCGCGCCCGCCCGCCCGCCCGCCCGCCCGCCCGTCCGTCCGTCGCCCGTCCGTCCGTCCGTCGCCCGCCTCCGCCTGCTGCGCGCGCTCCGCCCCCGCCTGGCGCGCCGCCCCTCCCCCTCGCCGCGCTCCGCTTCATCCCTGTGTGCGGAGCGGCCTCCACGAACGGCGGCGGCGGCGGCGCGCGCGTTCCGGCGCGGCGCCGCCGCTGTTTGACAAAAGCTTTGTGCAGCGCCACCCGCGGCCGTGAGGGCGCTGTGCCCTCGGCCCCGGGGCGTCGGCGCCGCCGCCCCGCCGCCTGACCTGAGCCCTTGTCCGCCCCCGCTCCGCCCCCGCCCCGCCCCGCCCCGCCCCCGCGCCTCTTGTGTTGCTGCGCGCGTCCGCCCGCCCAGCCGCCTGCCGTGCCCGTGTATGCACATGAAATATAAACATGCAGAGGTGATGCGTCAGGAGCGGAGCGCGATAGGGGCGGCGCGGAGCGGGCCAAAGAGGAGCCCTGAAATGTGGAGGCTCTCGCAGGGCGGAGAGGCGGGCGTTCGGCGGCGGAGGCGGCGGCGACGAGTGCGCCGCGGAAATACGACCGCGCCATTGTGTTGCTCCCGGTGCGTAGTATTTTGTCTGCTCACCGTTGGTTTTTTAGTCGGTGGGTTTTCGTGTCTTTGTCGTGCCCTTACTGCTTCCACCTCTGCCAACGCAGGATTAGATATATATCTTCGCAATTGAAATTTTTCAATTCTAGTGATATATAGAAGGTATATTTCGGAACCCTTTACTCTGTTTCTACCTGTTTCTCTGTCTTCCTTTCTACGAGTAAATATAGAATAGTCAGTGACATAGATGAGTATATTCACTTCCAAGCTTCCGATTCTAAGCCATCCTCGTGTATACATCCTCCAATACGAATTGCTCTTTCCTAACTTCTTTTTACAAATTTGTTTCACCTTAAGGATGTGTTTTATATTTCTGTTTGTTTCATTTCTCTTCTTCATGTACTCATTTCGTGAGTTTTCAAAATTATTCGTTTGTTTTCCATTTTATCCGCGTATTGTTAGATTGGGTATCTTCGTTGATGTACGTCTCAGTACACAACCGCCAGTGCTCCGTGCCTGTTCGTCATGAGTATCGCAGCCATCTTCTGGCTTCCCCAGCGCGCCCGCCCCGGGCACCGCCCCACTTGTCGCCCGCTGAAACTTTCATCGCGACCCGAGCGTCGGTGCAGCGGCCGCGAGACAGCCCGGCCCGGCCTCTCTGCATACCAAGCGGCCGCGGCAGCCGTGACCGGAAATAAGAAAGTGGGAGTATGCGCCAGTCGCGCCTTCGTCCCCCTCCCCTCTCAGCCGCTCGGGCGCTCTCTCCGCCCGCCAGACGCCACCGCTTATTTATGTACGCGGCTCCGCCGAACGACGCCTGCGACCCGCCCCCGCCCCCGCCACCGCCGCCTCCCCGCTCTGGCGGTCCGCGGCGCCGCCGCGAGGCGTTTTACGCGAATTGGACGCGACGCGACTCGTCGCAGCGCGGGCCGGCCGGCGGCGGCGGGAGCGGCGGCGGGGGCGGGGCGTACGGGAGATGTGCGGGCGCTCTCCGATGCGGTGCTGGTGTTCTAGAGCAGAGGGATGTGTCATTTCGAGCTGGACTTCGCGTGAGTGGCCGTCACTAAAAAGGATGGGCTGATACTCTTAGGCACGTGTATGTACGTCGCGTTGTTTTTTAATATTAGAATTTCGCGTTTCATTTTCTTCTTAGTTGAGATTAATATGTCGCGTTTTTTCTTTGTTAGATTCGTGTTGTTATAAATTTATAAAACGCTGATTAGTGGGTCAAAAATGTTGGGTTCACTTGTACAAGGCTTGGCAAGGTCGAAAGATTGAAGAATTAAAATAGGCAAGTGTCCGTACTCGCGATTTGTAAACCGTATCCACCGAATGGTGGTTAAATATATTACGAAATGTGTAGTGATATGAAAAACTATTACAAAGCAGCTCAATAAATGATAAGAATAGAAATAATAGAAAATGATACATTAGTACTTATTTAGTAGAAATCATGAAAGTGTTCAATCCCTTATTTTTATTTTCGTCTCGTTATCCAGTTCAAAATTAGCCTACATTTGATACGACATTGCATTGGTTTGGCAGAAGGCAGATTGAGACGAAATTAAAGTGGAAATAAGAACATGCTCATTTACTTTTTAGCCTCTCATTACAAATACAAACATTTGGGTTTTAACGTTCTCGCCACCGTGAACAGTAATTGTCCAATCCACTTCGTCAATCAATGATTTACTGTAATACACGTAAGTGGGACCATCATAATAATACTTTTAATAAAGTCCTACGCTTTGCTCTACTTTTGCTGACTTACGTCAAAGAAGATTTTTTTAATTTTATTTATTTTCTGGAACCTGTTTCCTTACTGCTAGTTTTTACAACTCTGAGGTCTTTAAATCCTCTAAGTAAAAAACTTCATTTCCGCTTCGCGCGCAGTTGGCGGTAATGAAAGACGCGCAGCAGATGGAACATCCGTAAAAAAGCATTGATAATTTTGTTTTGTAATATATTGTTTCGCAATTTTTACGCCCGCCCGTTTCGACTGTTAACGCGGCGAAGGAGACGCTTCGCGCCCAAACGACAGAGGGAAGGAGATGCGTTGAGTGCCGTCGTTGTTGCGGCGCAGTTTCCGTGAGCCGTCGTCGGGCGCGCTGGCGTCGGCCCGGCGCGGCTGCGACGCTCGCGCTTGCTTGCGACTTGTTTTATTGCAAGAAGTGCACGGCCGTAAACGAGATAATGCTTCGGATGTTGTAATACGGCGGCAATGCGCTGATGAAATGTGGGAGCAGAAACAATTTATGGTCCGCGCCGTGCAAGTTGGTTGCGGGACGCGCTCGAGTTTGTGTGTGTGCTTGCGTTCGACGTGAGACGTTCGTGTGTGTGTGTGTGTGGGGGGGTGAGCGTGTGCACGAGTGCTCTCCATTGTCGACTCTCTTCTTTGGGCCGAAAGCGTTGTGTTAAACGCCTCGTTTTCCCAGGAGTAGGCGAGTGCCGTGCTATTCGAATTTGTCGCAGTTCAGTTGTTTCTCGCGCTCGTCGTGTTGTTTGCGACCAAGGGACGCGAGAGCTGCTCTCGTGGTTCCATTGTTATGACGACAAATGCATGGAGAGCCTTATCTTTGCTATCTGGTGTCGTAAACTACTTAAACTTGTGCAGTTAGTTTATGTTTTCCTCTAAAATAGTGGTTCGCATTTCGTCTCTTGTTTCGTGCACCCCCATTCACGCAGGAGAGCAAACTGCGTACGCGTTGCGAGATGCGCAGCACGGATTCTTTTCGTCTTATTTTGCATTGCAAGAATGTTCTGGAATTATTTAGAAAACTTTGAAACTTTGAAACCCGAGGTAATATATTGTTTCATTGGTTCAAATTCTTAACGGAGCATACTGTTTAGTATGATAATGATGATGTACGTCCTTTATATTGTGGCTTATATTGGTAATATTTCCTTTTTAAATTTCACTGACGTTTCATTGGTACTACAGTTAGTGCTGCCAATGGATATATACAACACTGCACTTTAATTTACTACTGTTTTTCATTTGTCAGCCACCCATATTGAACTCTACATTCATTACTCATGTCTTTTTATCATAGTGTTCATATTTCTTTAGAGATAATGCTTCACATTTATGCACCAATAAAAACATTATATATCCTCACTACATCCTAAAACGTATTGAACTGTTCGACTCTCTGCCGTGTTCAGATATCTCCAAGATACATTTAGCACAGTATCTCCCAAAATATATATTTTTTTGTATGTTCTCCTATTTTGCTGTTGGGGTACCTTGAATTATTAAATAGAAGAAAGCGTTCTTAACAGGAATAAAAACTGTGTCATTCCTTTAAGTGTTCAGCGGGCCTAATTCCTTAGAATGTTCCCTCCTAATAATTGGGGAGACCTCGTCATGCCCGGCTGTTTCGACGCCGCCTCCGAGGCGCCTTGGCCGATTGTCTGGCGGGCGCTTTGGAGCCGATCACCAGCAACGTTACAACGTAAAAACGCCACAATAAAATACAGTTTCCTTCCGATTCCTAACTGCCGCTAAGCCGATACCGATCTTTAAGCGCCGCTACAGCCGGTTTCCCCGCGCGCGCTGCCTGGCGCCGGGAGCACAAAAGGACGGCGATCCTGCCGCGGCGACGCGCAGTGCGCTCGGCCGCGTTCTCAGAGGACAACACAGTGCGACGCGAACGATTAAAAAAACAAACAGATAATACTAATGAATATCCAAAGTGTTGTCAAGATTTCGTGGCCAGGATGGTACCAATTGGGTTTCCGCCATCAGGTCTCTTGTGCAGACTTACCAGATGGAGTGGGCAAAAAGTGACAGATCGATTCAGTTGCTCCCTGTCCTGATCATGGTATGAGAAGAGAGCGATTGATAATTTTGATTTGTTTCATTGGTTTATATTCTTAACGGAGCATACTGTTAAGTATGATAATGTTGATGTACGCCCTTTATATTGTGGCTTATATTGGTAATATTTCCTTTTTAAATTTCACTGACGTTTCATTGGTACTACAGTTAGTGTTGCCCATGTATTTGTAACCTCTTTCTATTTCCTCTAAAATTGATATACTTTCGAATTATATTTTTTCTTACCTTCGTACTCAAAAGTACGAGAAAGAAAGTAATTCTAAAATTTTTAGTTCAGTATTTAATGTGCGTATAGTTGGAGGACCATTTTTCGGTAATTTTGGAATTGGTCATTTCTATCGATGGTAACGACAGTGCAATAAGCCTGTTGATGAGGAGCCGCGCAGCCTCGAGGGGCACCGGGTGCACTGTGCGGCGCCCCGCCCCGCCCCGCCCCGCCCCGCCCCGCCCCGCCCCGCCCCGCCCCGCCCCGCCCGGCGCTGTGGCGGACGAGACTGCGGGATGCTCGGCCCCCTGTATCGGATTTCGATAGGCGGCCCGCGGCCCGCAAGTGGCAGGCGGGCGGCCGCGCCCCGCTACACCCCGCCCCGCCCCGCCCCGCCCCGCTCCGCCCTTCCGCCCTGCGCGGCGCCGTATCAAGAATAACCGCCCTTGGAGTTGGAGGGTTAATTTGAAGACTGGATCGTTTACTCCTCCCAGCCGCCAGCGGTGAGAACGCTTCGCCTCCGTGGATGAGGGGTGAGGACGTGTGTATTACGGGAATTGCAGCTTTTGAGCTAGCACTTGAAGTTTAATGTCGCATGTGCTTGGACGATTTATGGAAACACCTATGCATAGATGATGTTTTTCGTGAAATATATTGATATTCGTTGGTATTAAAACACCTGAAAAATCAGTCAGATCTGGTGTAATTCTGTAATTATTGATATTATTTTATGAAAGTCACTTTTAAATTTTAAATGTAATTTTGTGTTTTTTTAATTAACAAGTTAACTTAACCATGTTACTTACTTCCCTAAAAGATGCAACTCTTTGCTTCTTGAATTATATTTACAACTCTGTATTACAGGCATTAGGTGATGTATTGTGACTTATAATTTCTCAGAAATTTGAACATGTGTACTGTTAAAAAAGAGTGATTCGATCATAAGCTTAAATGTTTCTTATATGTTCCTAATGATTTCCTATATGATTATATATAATGCCAACCAAATCTTAATTTTTAATTACTTTGAGATATTCCACAAAGTATGTATGATTTTCATCATATTCGCTTTTCTGAAAATACGATCACATGCGCATGTGAATAAATTTATGAGTACGCTGATATCCAAAACACCCCACACGGGCGTAAAACGCATCTGGAACCGCGTGAGCTTGAACGTGCACGACCAAACAGCGTGCGTGGTGGGGACGAAAGGAAGGAAAGCGAGTCGGATTTACGAGTTCGAGGCATAAATTTCCACCCGCCCCCACAACGCGTTGCACTGATTCCGCTTGCACATGCAATCTTCCTTTACGTCGGGCCGCTCCACATGCATTACGACGCGGCGGGCACGCGCGACGGGGGCGTGGGTAGGGGTGGGTGGGGGCGGTCCGGAAGGGAGCGTCGCGGCGCCCGGGTAACTTATTTAAAGCGGTAATCTGAAACCCAATTATCTAAGAAAAGCCCGCTAGTTAGGGCGACAGCGCGCGCCCGCGCTGCGACGCGACAGGATAAAAAACGCCTGAATAAATCGCGACGTTATAAGGTGCGCCTGAAGGGATCCCGCTGCCGGCGCGGCGTCTTCTCCTCGCTGCCTCGTGGGGTCCCGCAGGGTTCAGCGCGGGGTCCCTTTACGCTTCTGGCCTTCTCTCCTTGTTACTTGGTGCACAAGACGCGCCGCCACGTTAATATTAAACTCAGGGCTTCGTAATAATCTTAGTATTCAATTTTTGTTTCAATTTATGGGCTTTTATTATCTTTTCGGATATCTCTTTGATCCGTGGGCATTGTTTTCAAGTTATCATCGTGATAAAAGATATATTACTCCTAATTCATGAATGATGAATAATAAACTGTGTTCGTTTTGAGACCATATTACGTATATTATTATAATGATGTGATGTTAGACCTGTTATTTAAGTTAGTATTTCTTAGTGTACTGGTCTTTTAAATTTTGATCAGACTGTACGCAAAGATTCCGTTGTCTATATTTGTATTAGATATGCTCGATAATAGATGCGAAACTACAGATTTAAAGTGAAGTTTTTCATCGATATGATGCGCTTTGCGATATCTTGAGAAGGGAACTTGATCATACATAAATATAAAGTCAAAAGATTCTGAAGAATTATTTTGAATATTGAAGTGCGTCATGTGTGTTATTGCTCTCTCTCTCTGTCTCTGTCTCTCTCTCTCTCTCTCTCTCTCTCTCTCTCTCTCTCTCTCTCTCTCTCTCACTATAAAAAATGTGATTTTCTTGCTAGTTATTTAACTTACTGAGGTAGAGACCGAATCTTCTGGTTATTGCTCCTTCAATTTTGTAGAAATCTCATGTTTTTTGAAAAATTGTTTTTCACTCGTTAGAATTTTGGCAATATAATGTTTTCAGAACTGTAAGAATATTCTATTAGCACCAATACAACGCCTAATTATAGTATACATCTTCTAAAGCTTGAATATATCTACTATATTTTGACGAAACGTAAGCAGTAGAATAAATAATTCCTATTAAATGCTTCGTAATTCCAACCATTGATTCACTTGATATTTAGATTGATCTCTTCTTCAAATTGTGTGTGTTTAACACTCAACTGGAAGCCTTATTCTACATATTATAACCGATTGTGCTGACGGTTTCGTCTTGATATAAAGTTGCGTATCAACAGTAAAGAACAACTTTTTTAATATGCATTATTGGTATTCCGGACTGCATAATTTATATTTCAAACTCTTTCATCCACGTGTTCTTTACATTTAAGCCTTATTTCGTAGCAAATATTACATCTATCGGCAGCCACCGCATGAAATTCGCCAGTTGGTCTGGTCGTCCAGTCGCGGGGGGCGTGGAAGCGCGGGCGGCTGCAGGAGACGTGCTCCAGCAGCGAGGGTGTGATGGGGGGGGGGGGCGGCCCGGGAGCAGGCGTCGGTGGCCCGGCGGGCGCCGCGGCGCGCCGCATCACGCGCTCGTGCGTCACGTTCCGTGCTCGGTGACGGTTTGCGTCAGGGCGCGCGAGATACGCCGCGCCGCGCTAACAGGCCCCCGGCATGAGACCGCCCCCGCCCGGCCCGCGCGGACGACGACTCTATTCCTCCCTGCGCGCCTACGTGCCCCCGCTGCGAGGCGGGCTGCAGGCGCAGGGAGCGGTGGCGAACGCGGGGGCGGGCTTGGGGATGGGCACGGTAGGCGAGGGATGGAGGCGGGCGCGATGTCGTGGGTTGGGGAGGGCGCGGTGACGGGCGTGGGTGGAAGGGCGGGCGGGGTGAGGGGCGTGGGGGGAGGCGGACGCGGAGATGGGGCGTGCGCGGTGATGGGCGTCGGGGGGGGGGCGGTGCGTGCGCGGTGATGGGCGTGGGAGCGGGTCAAGCGCGTTGGCGGGGCTGGCGATGGGGAGGCGAGGTGATTGGCGGCGGGGCTGGCGCGTGATGGGCCTGGGGCTGGGAGCGGGGAAGGCGAGGGTTTGGGCATGGAGGAAGGGGCGAGCGAGGTAATGGGAGGGCGGGCGGGGTGATGGGCGTAGGGGGAGGCGGACGCGGTGGTGGGGCGGGTGCGGGCAGGCGCGGTTTGGAGCATGGGGGAGGGCGAAGCGAGGTTATGGTGGTCGGGGGTGATGGGCGTGGGGGAAGGCGGACGCGGTGATGGGGCGGGTGCGAGGTGGGTGCGATGATGGGCGCCAGGGAGTCAGTGCGTGCGCGGTGATGGGGCGGGGGCGGGGTTGGCGATGGGGAGGGCGCGGCGTCCTAGGTGGGAGCGGGACGGACGCTCAAGGCGAAGTGCCGGACGCGCTGAGCGGAGAAGCGCGTTGTTTACGACGCGGTGATGGAAGGGGACGAGCTATTGAATGCGAATGCGCTGATTAGCTCCGAGATGCACAGGTTTTCACGCCATTAAGTATTTCCTACGTCTCTTGCGTACGAGCAACTACTGTAGGTTTCGTGTTGTGCAACGCAGGTCGGGGGTGTTGCTGTGAAGCATCGTGTTAACACACTGTTTGGAGCAAATAACTTTAATCATGTGAAGAGTGACATATTTACATACATATGTTTACACGCTAAAATTTAAATTAGTACTACTATTTCTTCTCTTTCTTGTAGTGGTTATTCCTTTTTAAAATCTTTCTTTTTTCATGCAGGAAACAGTGTGGTGCAGACAAGCCTTACACCGCGTGATATCGCATTGCGATGTGTTTGCATATTATTACGCTTGTCATTTGTCATATTCTTTTGTTTTTCAAATTTATTTTGATTTTGGAGAAATGTTTAATCTCAAGAAAATTATTATGATTTGGCTCTTTTAATTTTTGAAAGATTTTTTAGTTTTGCTTTATAACTAGACATCTATTATTCTATTGTCCTTTACGCTGGACTCTTTGCTGTATATGCGCCTATTGCATTCTTTTCGATGCTTAATCATTATGCCTGTTTGATGAGTTTGTGAGCCTTCTTCGAAAGGGACGTTCCGTTTCACTTCTGTTAACGATTTCTCAGCCGACAATCCTAAATCCCGGCTTCCCGCTGGGAGTCCGCCGCAGGCAGCGTCGGCCTTATGAATGTTGCGGAGCATTTAACACGCTTTTTGCCGCGTCCGGTTTTTCTCCCTCCCGCGACGAAACAATTGTCAGAAGCGGTATTGACGATTGCGAAAAAAGCGGGTGCGAGCGGCGCGGCGCGGCGCGACCGCGTCCCCCTCGACGCCCCCTCCCCCGCCCCCGCCCCCGGCCCCGCATCCGCCCCCGCGCCCGCCGCCGCGCCGCACAATGGCAGGAAGCTTGAAAGAGCGAGACGTGTTTGCGGAGGGAAGCAGAGGTGAAGAGGTGTGTAAATAATTCCGGCCGCATCTGTCAAACCCGACGCGGCGGCCCCGCGGCGCGCGCGTTCCGTCATATCGGCGAGGGCGCGGCGGAGGGAGCAGCAGGAGGAGGAGGGAAGGGGGGTCACGCCCTGTCAGAATTTGCCGCGCGGTCGCACATCGCCCGGCCCGCCCCCGCGATTCCGCGCCTGATCGCCGCCCTTTGTCCACGCACCGCGCTGCGCTGCGCTGCGCCGCGCCGGCCCCACGCCCTCACAAGCTCTGCGGCGCGCCGGCTCTTTCGGAGAGCGCCTCTGTGACTGGGAAATTGTTGCTTTCCAACACCGATTCGTGATGGCTGTCTTGAACATGCGTGTGTTGGACGTTCCTAATGAGACGAAAAGCAAAGGAAATGTGGCACTCAAACACTCTGTGTGTAATAATTTAAAGCAGCGAAGCGTGCAGTAAACTGTGCTGTAGTTTTTCTTTATTTAATCGTAATTATTTTTTATGAACCGAAGACTTTGCTTGTTGGAAAGTGTGTTATAGTAATTCATAAAATAAATTTCCAAATTCCATTTGGTATTTTGGCAGTAGCATCGTATTAATGAACGTTGTATATAGTTTCCGTGCTTTGTTGAGAGGCACTTTGTTTCGTGCATTGTGTGTCATTAGCTTGTGCTTCTCTTTCAGAAAAGTCCAGAAGCAAAGGAAAAGAATGCAGCTTGCTTTAACTGAAATAGATATCATTCTTACAGTCAAAATGTTAATTACATTTCTATATAAATTTCTGAAAATGCGGAGTAAGTTGATATCACTTTAATAATAGGTAAAGGTATTAGAATATAAAACCACTGTACCTGCCGACAAGGAAGAAGTACAATTAGCGACTGCTGCGAGACGGTGACTGATGTTAATTTCACCCAGTGCCAGCAGCACGACAAGTGCACGCGCGTGTTTTACGTAGGCCACACAAAGCTGGGAGGTATCCGAGAGGAGGCTCCGCTGCGCCACGCGCGAGCGCCTGCCCGAACTCGAGCGCGCGCCCTCGCCTGATGAGATGCGGCGGGAGGCCCCGAGCGGCGCGCATCGCATCTGCTGCACCTCCGCGCGCCGCGCATGCGCCCGAGGCGTCCTTGTGTCGCTAATTACGCGTGCATCTCTCCCCGCTCCGCCCCGCTCCGACCCGCTCCGACCCTCCCCGCCCCACCGTCCTCCGTTGCCACGCCGTTGCCGTCGCCGCTCGCTGCCTCCCGTGTGCCGGCGCCTCTGCGCGTCCGTTACGCTGACCTCGTCGTGCGCCCCTGCCACGCGCGTGCTGCAACCCGCTTGCCTCTTAGTTCCTCGCTCTTTGTGTGCTTTTATTATTATTATTATTATTATTTTTTTTCGTTAATCGGCCAACTAGGACCACGCAAGCAAGCATCCTGCATTTACCGTGGCTCAGTTTTTATTTATTATCACGGTGGCAGGTGCTTGCAACAATTCTTTGGGGGGACCAGCATTTTAGCTGGATCCGATTTTTATCACCCACGGTTGTTAGCCCTGGGGGTATGGAAGATGAAATGATGATATGATGATGATGGGGTGAAAGGACAACACATACAGACATACACAAATACATCCATGCCCGAGGCGAGACTCGAACCCGCGATCTTCTGGTCCGAAACCACTCCGGCACTACTGCCTTAGCGATCTCGGCCATCTGATCGGCTGTGTGCTTTTATACGTTAAAAAAGTATTTTTAACAGATCATTTGACATTTAATGAATGATTTTAAGAAATTACTCTGCATACTACTCTTGGGTGGATCAGAATGGAGGTTTAAAAAGTCTGTATATGTGCACCAATCAGGTTGCTCAGGGCGTGAATTGATACTACTGTAGTCTCTCTGACCGTAGAGTTGGTGTACAGACGGTGGTGGTTTGTCGATACTATCTTTTAGCTTGGTCGAATTGAGCCGCTGTGTGGACGAGTATTTTACCGGCCGAATGCTCTGATCGGTAGTTTCCTGTGGTTTCTCCGATCAATACCACGCGAATGGCGGATCAGTACCCTACCAATCGGGCTCGAACCATCAGCGATCTTTCCTTTCCCTGCCTTGTCCTGTCTTCACCACTTTTTTACATGCACTCTTACATGCGCTACATAATCCTACATGTTCGGCGATCAGTCGAGAGCAAATTCTTTGTCGCGGCTGGAGCGGTGCTCCGCCGGGGGAGATACCTTCTTGTGGGAAAATCCAGCAAGCGAACGTGTAGGTCGGTGGTGGATCTCGCCATCCAGCTGTGGAAGAGTACTCCCATCTCCTGCAATAAAAATATGTACTTCACATACGGGACTAATGATCTTAGCCGATGAAACAGGAAAATGTAATGAATCAATGAAAATTTAGAGCCCGAGAACCCGCATCGGACCTTTCGCACACTTCTAGAGTGCGTCATTTTGGTGTTTGCCCAATTGAGTTCCGGACGGATGTCTGAGCAGAACAGTAAATAACGGGTTGAGATCGCATGAAATCATCTAGTCCTAACTCCTGTTCTTTTAGGGTCGATCCTTCATTCCCACATGGGGCACCTTTCTTGATCTAGAAAAGACACTGGCAGTTTAACGAGCTCGTGGATATCAACACAAATCTCAAGCAAGATTCTGAAGCCCGAGAAACAAAAAAGAAATTGTCAGGCGATTCACATCTAAAATATAAAAATATTTCAAATGTAAGAGACATAAGTTGAGACGAAAATCTGGTTTATTCTGTTACCTAGTCAGACCTAACAATATTAATGTAAAAATCCGTTATATAAGATTGAAGTAATAGCAAACACAAGTTGAATACGTAATGAAAATTTTGCTTGGTTTTATGGTAGTATATTACTGATCTCCAGCACATTTGCATTTCTGCCCAGAGTATGTCACACAATTTCTAACTGTTCTTGACGTTAAATAAATAGACATTTTTATTGTGTGTCATTCATATATCAATAACAGTATTTAATTTTATTTTCATTTGTGAATATTGATGCCACATTGAGGTAATATAGATTTATTTTCATGTAGGAATTAGTAGTTGAATTTCACAATCCTCTTGAGACTTTTCTTTATCGCTACACATTTTTTCTTTTGACACTTCACAGAATTGCTAAAGATCGATTTTTTTAACGTTTACTCCATTTCTCCTTTTTCTTGTATTATCATCCTTCTTCTTGAGTCATGCCATAATCGTCTCTCCACCTACCCACTTGTGTCTCAGCGCCCTCGTTCGCTCACCACCCCCTCTGCTCAGGCGGTCGTCGCGTCGCTCCCTCAGCAGCGCGGTCGTGGCCGCCCCTCCCCCACCCCACCCCACTCCACCCCAAGGTCCTCCCTGCGCGCCCATTCCATTAGCATGCGCCCGCCCCGCCCCGCCCCGCCTGGCCCCATGTACGAAATTGCGCAGCCGTGTTCGTCTTGAGATAACGCAGCGGGCGAGAGGCCTCCGCCGCGCCGCCTGCTCCCCAGCGCGCCCCAGGAATGCGCCCCGACGCCTCCCCTCCTTGACCTCCGCCCGAAGGGGGCGGGGCGGTATGCGCTGGCGTGGACGCTCAGGCTTCCGTCAACTTGGTCTCTACGTGCGTTTGGAATTACGTGTTTATGAATGTACTGTACTTCTATGATAAACTTGATGAGTTTCATTCTAGATTGTAGTAAAACGTAAATTTATAATTGATTACAAAGTACGTCATATGAATAATACTCTCGTCATATTTACTTTATTCTAGTTACGTAGTTTTGGATGACTATATCTCAAGTGTATTCCGCCATTTACTTTTCTCTCTCTCCATATGACTTGTTGAAATGTTCATCCAATTCTCTTATCTTTGTTACATTCCTCTCACTTGTGTGTCAGACAGACAAATTGAAGAATAATTAAGTCCGAAGAAGTGCCCCGATAATTCTATCGTTGATGATATAATAATACCTGAAACTATAGATAGTGTTCAATTTTGTAAAAACTATAGTCACTTGGTATTTCAGAATAAGCTAGTTTTAGAACTATATAGATGGCCAATCGTTAACATAAAATGGAAGTGTATGTTGTTACATTGTTGAATTGTGCCAGTTACGGAGGTCCATACCAATGCCACTTAGACTGACACTTGACATCCCTAAGAATAAAGCGCAAAATGTATATGAATTTAATTTTTTTTCTAAAATACTGAATACAATCTCAAACACATTCGCGTTCATCTCGAAATGTCAGTCAGTTTATTCTGGCATCCACTAGCTCCATAAGACAGCGGCTAGATTAGTATTAATTATGTTTGTACTGTTTTGCTCAAGTTTGAAACACTAATGTTTTAATAATATTACATTACATAATAGACACAGTTTAGGTTTTCATTCCAGTACTTGCAGATGAAGTGAAAAGCTATGAGAAGTTGTGTATATTCTAACTCAGACGCAAGTTACAAGGAATTTTGTAGTTCAGGAGTGCGGTTATATTCTTTACTTGCTGTATAATGGTGTGCACGAGTAAGTATGGTAGGAGGGATTACTGAAGCTGTCTTAAAATATTAAGCATTTTACGGCCTTAGTTCTAGAATCTCAATGAGGCATATTTAAAAATTTAAAACAAAAACCGCAGGGGCGGGTAGGAAACGGCGGCGAGGCGAAAACTCGAAAGAGCTCGCCCGCGTTGTGAGAGTGAGAGGTAGCGAAAGATGGAAGGAGAAGATGAGTATAATGCCGGAAACAGTAAATAAAAAGCGGAGGAGGCAACATTAGCAACCGCAAAGAGAGACAAAGGAGGCCTCCGCGATGTGGCTTCCCCGCTGAATGATTTTTCATATGGCAGCCGGACGCGGGGCGGTGCCTGCAGGCGCGGGGAAAAGCTGATTAGTAAGCATTGTTCTTAGAATTCATTGCCGAAGATTTTTCTCTCGTTTTTATTTTTATTCCTTCCCTCCCCCCTCCCTCTCCGCCGTTAAGCTCGAATGAATTTTCTTGCGCGACGCGTTGCAACGTCTCTCCGCCTCCTTCTCTCTCGCTCTTTCCCCAGCCTGCGGTCTCCTCCCGCGGTTTCCCACCACGCCCCCGCCCCGCCCCCGCCCTCGGCGCGGCGCCTCCGGCTGCCGGAGGTTTTAAAAGAATGCGGGCCGGAAGCGAAAGCGCTCATTTTCATAAGATGGAGCGGAACGTCATACATATTCAAACATATCTTTCGGACTTCGGAGGCCGACGCACCAGGAGCAGGCCGCGTGCTCTCCCCTCGTCGAGCAGAGCGGAACGCGGAGGCAACAACTTCTTGCCGCGAGCGCGCGAGCGTCGTAGCAACGACAACGATTTAAATATTGACGTTTCTTTCGTTTTTTTCTTCTTCTTTGCGGAGTTTTGTTGGCGCTCCTCTCCCGCCCCCGCGAGCGATCCGCCGAGGCCGCAACGCCGACTTCCCCTCCGTCGCTGAGGGCGTGGAGCGGAGCCCTGCGAGGACGCGGTCGACGTCGCTGCCTAGTGTCCCTAAATACAGAGAGTAGCGCATTCCATTGTTCCACCAATCCCGCCATTTTATATCCAGTTGTCAGGACAATTGGCACTGTGTGGTATTCTGTTTGTTGAGAACCATGAATCTATCTCCAACCAATACAACGTTCGTTAATACCAACCAACCATTTAATATTGATGAAAATCTCCTTAATGCCACCAAATGTTACAATTTACCTTCAGCTCAAGAATACTGTCTGGCGGACCTAACCAGTGAGAGGATATTAAATGTCGGCGGTTGCGCTACTCTCTGTGTCTAGGGACTCTTTTCGCTGTCGACGAAACAGCGCTTCGCGCGGCTACTCGCGGATTGCCTATTCTTTACAATTGTTGTGTGTTATGCGTTTTGTTAACGCTTTTTTTCTTGTATTCCAGCTATATACAAAATCTTCGTTACAAGAAATTGTTCGTAAAATGGTAACTTACGGCACAAATAATCACGTATTGGCCGTTTACGGCACGAATAATTGCGTCACCACACATTCAGCCAATCGCAACGAGAGAATCATGGGGGGAGGTACCGGTAAACTGAACAGTCGATCATCAGTTTGTCGCTTGGATGTCAAATATCTGTGACGTCACAATATAGTTATTTCCAAAATTGAAATTAATAGTAATTAAACTAAGAGTCATAGAGAGTAAATCTCAAAGAAACATTGATTCGTAATAGAAGATTTGTTATAAAATTGTAAAAAAATATTTCAATTGTATGTTTTTCGATCTTTCGATACCGTCAAACAACTTTTTTATATCTCTGCTTTGTGACTTCCACGTTCATCATCAGGATACCGTCAGAAATGCTATATATATCATATCTGTCCTTTACTTGTGTCGTTCCATGGAAGAATGAAAATGTACTCTAATTATGACATAAAATGTCGAAGGACATATTACTTGTGAGTTTTCAAGATGTTTGTAGTGTAATTTTTATTATTTTGTAATTGAGTTGGCGTTATTGAGTTCTTTCTAATAAGCACGAACAGCATTTGCGTTTGCTAATTAGCAGAAATTCGGCAAATTAGCGATGACTGAATTACTTATATCTCATTCTCCTTTCTTTCAAGTTTTTTTTGTAACGTTTGCGAAACTTTATTAGATGATATTATTGATTTTATTCTTGTTTCATTTCACTGTATAAATAGTTATTTAAAAATCGTTGAGATCTCTTTTTATTAAGCATTTTATGTCGTTGCGCGAAAGTCGTGTTGGTTTTATACACTCATCTTGTGAAGTTATTTCCTTTTCAGTGTTTCTCATTGCATTACTGCAGGCGTAGAGGATGGAGGCTTTCGTTTCCCCTTTCGAACATTCAAAACTTTGAGGGTGATGCGCCAGTGAATGCTTGGATTGCGGCGTTGGTATATCTTTTCTTCTCTTTCTCCAAAACATCACAGATATTTTCTGTCCTTTTTCATCAAAATCGGACGATGAGGACGTAATTGCGTTGGAAATTAATAGATTCTTCTTTGTGACTACGAACTAATTGATCTCAAAGCAAAGGAGGCATGTAAAGCAGGTGAAAGCAATAGCCGAACCTTCAGTGGAGCGTTTCGTATTCACGATACCAATATTTCGTCTGAAATATCAGACGGGAGAATTTTTTTAATGCGTCGAGTTGTGTACATGTATATAAGAGTGGATATGGGTGCTGGCAAAATTTGATTTACAAAATTGTGTACCTAATCTTGATGTACAAATAACATTAGAAAGAGACTAGTTTTAAGAAACGAATTTTTAGCACACTTTTCCTAATGTAACTTATTTGAGTAATGGGCTGGACAATCATCTGTTTTCAGAAATAGTTCAAAATATTAAGAATGCCGTCATAAGTTGATGTCCAAATTTTTGTGGTATAATTCTGATGAAAAAACTTGAGAGAGGTTTTTGAAGTAGAATGTATTAAAATCAGGAGAAGTCCAATTAAAACTTTCTATTTTTTCATGAATTTTTGTAATTGTTAATAATTTTGATGTTGCTTTTGAATACTGATTTTGTATTTGAGTGCTCTATTCTTAATTTCAAATTTATCCAAGACAAATCTTCCTTGAAACTTGATCAGGGATTACGAATACCTTCATGATGATTAACTGTCGTTGGACGAGTGAATTTCTCGGAGTCTGATGAAAGGGTTCAGAGCGGGTTAAAAGGGCTCCAAGATCGGTTGAGGGCTCGTGGGTTCCCTCTTATTGATTGCGCAGAAGCTTGTCGTCGATGCTGGAAGTGGGCTAAAACCATTAATTTTATTCGAACGCTTGGTTTATTGATTTGCATGCTGCTGTATTGCATTGACGAAATGACATTAGTTGAACTCTCTAATTCACATTAGTGAGAATTTCGTATCCTACCATCCTGAGTCACTTAGAGGGTGTTGTTTTTGTCTTATTTAGGACATATTCACCTCTTCCTATTTTCATCTCAAAGTTCAAAGTAGTTTTACTGCAGTATGTTATGATTATTATTAATATATTTATTTTGGAAAGAGAAATAAGCATTGAATTTCATCTTCAATAAATAATATATTCTTAATATTTACCAATTTTACGACCAAACATAGCAGACTAACATCATGTGCAACATTTACAAAATCGTAGGCTAAATGAAGTCAACCCATGTTACATCAATTAACAACGAAAAAACGTATCACAAAGCGACAACTGTGATCAGACACGCAAGTTTACATGCACTAAAATGCAACAGGTAGATGCTCTCTCTGTAGAGTTTGAAGAAGGCTCCATTTGTTGAAGAAGGAACATTTGTTGACTTCTATTAGTTTATGATTTTGTACCTAATGTTTTTAATTTGTTTAATAAGAAGTCCTCATGGAATATTTGCTACTTTCATAAAATGTGTATGTGTTTGATACATAATGCAAACGTAAAAATCTATTTCATTGAACAGGTTCATAACTTGTGTAAAATCATATTTGAAAACTATTGATTTATTTATAATTTAAATATATACGTTTTTTATTATTAATGTTGTATGTGGTTTTTATCGTTAGATTGATACAAGTGGTTTCACTGTCAGTTAATCTGATTATCGTCTGGAGAACTTGGAGAAGTTCATTAAGATATTGGTGTTGTGACTGACAACATACAAATGTGAATTTTGCTGCTTACGTGATTCGAAAAGTTTGTGAAACTTCGAGGTACGTAAAGTACAGCTTCTAGAAGCCACTGGCTACTTGGATCATGTTAAAATGATGCTGCCGAGATGATTCTATACACTATCTCGGATGTGAGGCTTGGAGGCAGACCTGATGTCCTGAGCTGCGTTTGATTCACACGTGCTATGAGATCGAAGACTGGAGGTTTCTAGTCGCCGATAGATAGCAGTGTAGAAATGGGTCGGGCAAACCTTGAAATGAAAACCAGATTGTAAATAAAAAGGATCCAATCGAGAACCCTCCTCGTGAAGATAACGTGCACTGGTATCACAATATATCGTTGACAATTTCTTTTTTTTTAGTATGTACGCCCAGTCAATTACTGCTGTAATTTATTTTACATATGAACTCCAAAACACAGAATAATTGGGTAATTGTAATAGTCGCTTTAAATAAATTGCTTGCTTCATTTCAAATCTTGCAGTATTCGCAACGAACAAATTAGAGCTCGGCTGCATTTTGAGGTCCCTTCAACTCGGCGCACCGTCACGCCGGTGCAGGTGGCGCGTCGGCGGCCGGCTCACTCGGCCTCGTCTCCCGCCCACGCCTGAGCCCGAGCTTCGACCCCGCCCCGCCCCTCCCCGCCCCGCCCCGCCCCGCCCCGCCCCGCCCCGCCCCGCCCGACCTTTCCACCGCCCGCGCGTCCCCGGGCGCGCCGTTATCATTCATCCGTAATGACGGGCGCACTTTTACGGCGGGCGAGAAAGGAGGCCCGGGCGAGCCCGCTCCCCGCTGATGTATGCACGCCTTTAGAAAAGATGCAACGCGCCCGACGCTGCTTGTAGGAATTCGCCTCGCTCGCTCGCCCGCCCGCTCGCCCGCCCGCTCGTCGCCGCCCGCCCGCTCGTCGCCGCCCGCCCGCTCGTCGCCGCCACAAGCGCCACTACTACAGCCTCCTCCTCCTACTCCTCCTCCTCCTCCTCCTCCTCCTCCTCCTCCTCCTCCTCCTCCTGCTCGCTCTTCTCTCGACTTCGGCGCGGCTCGCCTGTCTGCGGGAGCCGCCGTCTTGCTACCATACAGTTCTCTCCCTTCTTTTTGTATCTGCTTGTTTCTGATTTGCTCTTGCCCTCAGCGTTTACCCCTCTTTCCTCAGCCAGCTTATTCTGAGTCGTCCTAATTCTTTCGCGGCCATCAATGCTCCTTTCAACAGATTATCCTGTTGCAGCGTACCTTTCTGTCGACGTTCTTTCTGCAATACCTCTTCACCTCCCTTCCACTCTCATTTTGTCGCTATGGCTCTCCTGTGCCCTACAACGCCTCTTTTTTTATGCTCTGTTCTCTGGTTCGTTTTTTCTATCCTAAAACTATTGTCACTTTTTTGTAAGGTTGAGCTAATTTCGCTCGTTTCTCTGCTTTCGGGTTCTCTCATTCTTCGTGTTTCGCTTTTGACTCTCCGCACGGCTGTGTTTTTGGCGTCTTCTTGCTATCTCGCTCGCTTCTCCCATCCTCTTCCGCTCCCTCGCATAAGCACCCACATACGCGCACGCGCCGCCCGCCCGCCTGACGACAGGTTTAGTCATTTATTGTGGCACGCGATGCTTGTTAATTAATAAGACTCCGTCGTAATGTTGTGTTGTTAATTGTGGGCAGAAACCCGAAGAGTCTCGCATTAAATCATGGTGGCCGTAATGAAAGGAAACCTCGCTCCTTTGCTTGCACCGCCAAGCTGATTAAAATATAGAACATCCCGCCCCGCCCCGCCTCTACCCGCCCCGCCCCGCTCCGCCGCGCGCCGCGTCGCCTCGCCTTGTCTCGCGCCGCTCCGCGCGTCTCCCCACCCCCCTTCTCCCTCGGAGCGGCGACGTCGCTGCTTCCGCCCGCGTCTTCTCCCGATTCTCATCTCCCTCCTCCCTCTCTCACTCTCTCTCTCATTCTCCATCTCGCGCCCCGCTTCGGCTTCCTCCCGTCTCCCGCTGCGGCCGCGCGCCTCGCTTCACCGGTATTTTGCGGCCCCGCCCCCGCCCCCGCACCCGCCCCGCCCGCGCGCCGCCACCCGCCGCGCCTGTTTCACCGTGCAACATAATACTTTAATAATATCGCCTACCCGCGAGGCGCGACGTGGCGACGGGCAGTCTGAGGGAGGGGAAGGGGCGGGGGCGGAGCCGCGCCGCGCGGTGCGGGGGCGTCCTTGCCTCGCGTCGCGCTCAAAAGATCCTGCCCGTCGCACGAAATTGGAGAATAAAACTCCCCTCCATTTATCGAGGTATCGGAAATTAACGGCGGGGCTCGTCCTTTCAGCGGCGGCTCAGTAATTTTCTGTATTTTGCGCGAAGACGCTGGGTGGTTTTCAAAGGCGCCTCTGAAAAGCAGGCCACGCGGCGGCGGGCCCGGGTGAAGGGAGGAGGTGACATCGACAAATAATAATTTACTTGACTATTTTTATCTGACGTTGTAATTTATGGTGGAGGAGAAAGGTTTGATGTGGGTGTTAGCTGAGATGCCTCTTTGGTAGTGTGCTATTAAAAGGTAGCCGACGTTGCCGTAGTGTAGCTGGGTATCACTTGAAGGTAATTGACATTTGTATTGCTCTGTTATGTTAGAAAATAAGTATAACAATTAGTGAGGAAAAGTGTGATATATGGACAAAGAGCAAAAAATAGTGTTTGCCGGCGTGAATTTGCGTCTGAAAAACTCTTATTGACTGGCCCTTGTTACGAACGAGAGGTGCTACAACAACTCATACTTTCTCGTAATATTTCCAAAATTTGCAATTTTCGAACATTCAGAGAGTTCAACGAAAAAGAGACATGCGCCATTTTTAAGTGTTCATTGTTCTATCAGTGGGAAACAGAATTAAGAAAAAATTTGGAGCGTGTTTTAAGAATTTTTTTATATGACGCATTAATTTCAAACACAAATTATGCAAAAACAATTCATTTAAAAATTTGTAGTAAAAAATCAATAAGTTGTTTGTAAATTACCTTAAATGTTGGATTTATTTTCTGTACAAAACTGTTACTGAAAATAAAAATTGTTTATTGTGTAAGAATGAATTTTGAAAGAAAAATCAATAATTTTTTTCAGACTGTCACCAAACTGAATGATAATTATTTATTACTTTTTAATGATACTCGAACTTTTTATCTCTCAAAAGCCAACCTGAGTTTTAATACGTCTTAAAAACACATATCTGGATGGGGTAAGGTTCATTTCTGTTCGGCACTTCCGGTTGTTATGTGAACCTACTCAAAGCAGCGATATAATGTTAAAATAAAGTGGGTGCAGCAAAACGGTAGTGTTGTTAACTTTTCGGATGTGGTGTGGGGTTGATACGGGATGGGGTTAATGGGGAAGGACCAGTTCGGCTGCGGCAGCAGCACCTCGCGCCCGACGTGTCGCTAACGATCACCTTTGTGTTGGCTTCGCCATCGCTCCGCCAGCGGATCGGCAATTGCCCCGCGACTCCCCAGCATCGAGTAGGCGCGCGCGCTCCTGTGATATCATCACGCACCATAAACTGCAGTTATTCCGAAACAAGCCTATACGTTGGCAGTTTTGGGTAATGTTTGTGCAGCTTTGTTAGGTAACGGGAAACGCGCGTATACAGTAATTACTTCTCTCTCGGAAACAGTTGACAGTTTTAAAGGCAATTACGGTAACAAAACACTATGACAAGCGAATTATATTCTCGGGCTCATTAATGCTGGTAGGTGCGAATTTATATGCATTTCAATAGTGAACTCCCATTCCAGGAGATGTATGTTTGCATACATGAGTTTGAAAGCGCTGTGCATTTTCAGTGTTTGAGGCATTTATGTTGTTTATCTTGTATTCTGTGTTATATGTTGTAGCAATAAAATATTCCCATGTTTGTGCTTTATTTTGAATGTACGGCTTTTGAAAGTTTAATATCGGGATCGAAAACGTAAAAAGTACAAACCGGAATTAGATTAATTCATTCATTGGCTTTGCACGACCCGTATAAATTCTTAATGTTTTTAGGCAATATCTTAGGTTTTGTGGATTTTACATGTCTTTCATTTTGTTACGAAATTTACATCGCAGTGTATTGTGATTTCGCTTTTATTGGTTAGAAATGCTATGTAAGCTTCTTATTCCCAGATTGCAGACGCTGTGCTTCTGAAAAGTATATCCCCAAGTTATAATACGAGACACAGCGGCGTTTTATGTCTTGGAGCTGTCATGTAGCGAACGATATCATCTAAATTACAGTTGATGCTGTATTCGGTTTTTCTTTCGGCCCAGAGCGTCGTTTTAAGAAATGAATTATTACTTTCCGTAGAGGGGAAACTCTTTTGCCGATATCCATCGTTTCTAGCTTTAAAAGAGTATTCAGATGCGCAGGGCTGACTGCGGCGGACGTTTATCGAGGATCCTGTAATTTACAGTGTTTTGGCCAGGAGCTGCGGGCTCTGCTTTCCGGCGTGAATGATAGCCGTGTTGCGTCTGCCAATAGACGTTTCCTTCTCGCGCTTTGTTTGAGAAGTTGACGACTCCATTTCACTCCTCGGAAGAGTGCAGGAGGCAAGTTTCTGCGATGAGGGCTGCGGCCACGGTCTGAGAAGGCGTGGAGTCGGAGGTGGAGGTGGACGCTGTGGATGGAATGGGCGGTGGCAGGTTGTTGTGTCAGCAGCGGCGTGTTGTGAAGTCAGAGGAGGGAGTGGCGGAGCATGAGGCAGCGTGGGTGGTGGGGGTGGAGGCGGAAGGAGCGGCGGAACGCGCGAAGGAGAGGGTGGCGACGGAGGTGCTGTGGAAGGGGGAGGGGCGGCTGCGTGGTTGGGAGGGCTGATCGGTTGAGACGAGTGAGAGACTCTCGGAGTTGTTTTCGGGTCAGGGGAAAAAAAAGTCAGCGGCTACTGGGTGAAAGTCGTCGCGGACGCGGCGGGGCGAGGAGGGAGGGGGGCGGGGGCTGCGCTACGCTCCATTTCCGGTCTGCGGTCTTTAGCTCGCACCCTCCCGCTTTGTTTATGCGTTCTCCGCACGCAGGGAAGGGGGCGAAAGTGCGAGGGCTTCTTCGGGCCGTGTATCCTTCCGTTTCACGGCGCTTCTTTTTGCTCTTTCGTTTGAACGCCCTTCTTGTATTCTTTTCACCTCACCCTTCATTTATTTTGCTTCTTTTCGTCTGTCCGTCCAGTTGAGCGTGATGTTGTATTCTCCTATTCTTGATTTCATGCCTTATATCGGTGTAATTGGGATCATGTTATACTGGATATCGAGGGAATGGTAGTTTTGCATGTTTTTATTTTGACGATCAGACTTGTAATGGAGGAGACGTAAGTATTTAATATTTTTACCAGAATGACTTTATCATTTCTTTTTCTTAGAATAAAATGTTTTTGATTTCGCAAAATGAATAACTTTTTATATTTTCTTTATTTTGAAATTTCCATGACTTTGGAAATAACGCTTTAATTTTCGTATGCAACAAAATAGTTTTATTTGTTTACATTCTTGTACTCTTGACTTGTTTACCGTATTTCTTATTCATAAATTATTTGTTCGTATGTGCTTCAATATGGTGAGGCGTCGGATCAACGTTTAAAATATGAAAGGAAAGTTTTTCAACACCGTTTTTCCATTAATATACAGTTCTAGTCAAAACTAGTAATGTTTCATGAATTATTCCTTCATAAGCTCAAAGGTTGTATGATTTCACTGTCGTGAATCTTAATCTACAACTCACAGTAATTTTGCCCAAATACAGTCCCTTATTATTTATTTATATTTATTACTGTTATAGAAAAATGAAAGAAAGATTCGCAAGGCCTGGTATTCGAGAACTACTTTAGGATTTCTATTAACATGCGAAAACCTGATATCAAGTCAGTTCTGGTTAACTTTTGAGTGATCCTTTAAAACTACGAAGTCTACGGACTATATACCAGATTTTTCTGATCATATTCGCGTAATGAAGAGTATACTTTTCATGTAGAAACAAATGATTGAATCAATCAATAGAGAATGTTGAAATTGGATGTAGATGCCGTGAACTATTTTTAGGCTGTTATGCACGTATATGTATGTATTAATAATTTCTCCAAATATTGATTTATCTCTTGGAAATCGTATAGGATACATTGAAATTAAAAAAAAATAAGTGTAGTAATTTTAGTGTAAAGAATATTGAAACCAAGAAGAATTTCATAATGTGCTGCATTAATACTCTTTAGCTTGCATTACTTTTCCACGTAGAGGACATGGGAGACAGTGTGAGGGCTTAGCTCGCATTTCCTTGTGGAGAAGGACCTGTCGTAAACGGGTTCCCGGAGTTATGAATACAAAACACATTGCAAGAGGGAACGAGGAAAAAGGATTCTAAAACGGAGGTATGATCAAATAATTTCAGAATTCCAGTTTTGTACGTCTAAAAAGGAACTTTGACTACACCGCTGTAACTAAATGGCAGAAAGGTTTTCATATGCTCTTGCAGACGTCACGCAGTTCTCCATTTGCGATGGAACAACAACATTCAACGCAACTGCGTTGGCAACACGCAGTGAAAATTTTTTTCTGCTGCTCCCAAAGGAGACACGGCATGCAAGCCGAGGGAAAAAAGAGAGAGAGAGAGAGAGAGAGAGAGAGAGAGAGAGAGAGAGAGAGAGAGAGAGAGAGACATAGTGTGGATGTGGATGTTATGAATGTGTACATGTGTGCGCATGTCGCTGTACGTCAACTGTGATTTGCCCGCGTAATGAAATGGGTCAGTGAACCTTTTCAACTGGCACGACCGCTTCGCTATGGAAGGTTATTTTCACGGCTGCAGGAGCTTAGAATCGAATCTCATGTAACTCATTCATGAAGGCCATTTCACGACTGCTGATGAAATACATGATTCACCAACCGCTGGAATATCAAAGAAGGAGATATAAAAAAATACATACAAACGACTTTATTTGACTCTTTCTCTCGGGCTCTTTTCTCTCTCTTTCTCCCTCTCTTTCTCTCTCTCTATCTATCTAGTATCTCTGTCTCCTCATCTCCGAGTGTGTGACGTTAGATCTGTGTTGTGCTATTTCAAAGATTTTTAACAGAATGTAGGGATGACGATAACCCATTTTTCGACAACATTTGGATCATTTGTGCAAAGTAGGGTCAAGAAAGGTTGTTTGTGATTAGTTGTTCTCTGATAAATGTCAACTAATCTTTCAAACGTTTCGATGCAATTTCATAAGATCCATACTTCATATATTTCATAGATTAATATGGTACGTATTTTATAAGCGTCGTTATTGTTAATTTTCAGGTTTTCATTTACTTCATTTTTTAGCAGAGGATTATTGGGATACATAGGATTATTCACTTTCATTAACTTATAAAAACTTCGTATACTCAAAGCCATGAAAAAGCCATATCCAACAAGAATAAAATGAAAAGTTATTATATTGATTCTAGATTGTTGATATACCATTGTTCACCACATAATTACTATTGGTGATACGAATATACCACTGTTCATCCTCTGTGTATTTATTGCTTACTACTTATTACACGTACTACTTGCATTGAGTTTTTATTCTTAATTGATTGGTTTAAGTGCCTCTTTGGCGATTCTCATGGCACGTTGTTCCTCAGACCCCTCTCCTCCGCGGGGAGCCTATCCGAAAGCTCGTCCTGCGGGAAAAGGGCGCGTCGTTGACTCCCGGGCGCGAGTGCGGGCGAGCACGAGTGTGTTTGATGTGAATTCGACATTCTTTTTCGCAATATCTGTGAACTTGCGCGCCGTTTTGTCAATTTAGACGCCGGGAATTCACGCTCAGCTCCTTTGATGATCGCTTTCCCTACATAATTCTCCCCCGGACGAGAGAGCGCTCCCTTTGACGTCAACATTCTGCCGTCTGCCACCCGGAGCCTCGTTAAAATTTTCCGCCCGCCCGGCGGTGGGGGCGGCGGCGGGGGCCGGCCCCGGGGCCCGGGCACCCAAAGGAAGCTGTCGTCGGTCCCGAGGACTCGTCTTGTCGGCCCGCTTCCGACAATTGACTGCGCTGTGTGCTGCGCTGTTGTTGGTGACAGCCTTTTTTTTGCGAGAGCCTCTCGATCGAGAATATCGAAAGCACTAGAGGGGATGTAAAATTCTTGGGAAGTGGTTTACTTTCAATTCATGTTATTTGTCATATCGGTGGTCTTTATTACTTCGTTTTTTATACTTTCTCACCCTTACTACGTAGGAAGAGAAAGTATAGTAATCGTGCGATGGAAAAAGCATTAGCGAGCCTTAGTGGTACTGAAATGTAAAAACTAAAAAATGGATAAATCTTGTTCCTATGTATTATAAATTCCTTCCTATAAATGTGGTGTAGTCAAAATTAATGTTTTGTGGGTCCTAGATACCAAAAAATCGATTGAAAGCAAAACATCTGTATGTACGTACGGCCTATGCCATTCAGCAATTTGTCTCCAAAATTGATAATCCGTAATCAATTTTATTGTTCTATAAGCACTCTGATTTTGAAAGGGATGATTTTATTTTTACGGGTACTATATATGAAGCTTCAAATTTTTTTGAAACAGTTTAATTTTTTTCGGCGTCTTCCCACAATTATAGTATTGAAAATATATTTTTTCTTGAACAAAAAGTGTTCTTTAAAGTCAGATATTGAAAGAAGATCATGTACAATGTTTCAAAAGTATGTGTAGTGGTCGCGTATGTTTGCATGAAATATAGGCGTTTTTTAAATTTTTTAAACAATTTAAAAATTATTTTCTAAAAAACCCCCGCTCAATTTTTTTTAAAACTTCTCCTCGTATCTATCAAAGTTGATAAAAATGGTGCACGTTTCATTTCCGGCAAACGGTTTTGTCGATAATTACACAGATTTAACGTTTACAAACTACATAATCTCTTCTAAAATTAAGCTCTGTAAAAAAGTCAAGCATTATTTTCTAAAAAAAACAAGTTATTTTTGCTAAATTGCTTGTAATTCGTGCTAAATTAATGCAAATAAATAACGTCTCAAAAACTGTTGTAAATGGTTTGTTTTTTTCTACGAATAGAGCAAAGAACGCTTAATAGAATGACAGGGGTATGATATTCGTTGAATTGTTTGAATTTTCGAAAATATGCTTATGTCGAAATAATGTGAGAAAGTATGCACTGATGTAACACCACTAGTTGATTGTGGGTTTTGTGGGGGGGGGGTGACTGAACCAGCCCAGTCAATCCGCACAACAATTCATATTTAAGAAAACTAATAAAAATTGAAAATAACCAAGAAAATTCAATATCCATCAAAATTATAATTTAGAAAAATGTTCTGAGTCTCAGAAGCAAGGTATTAATCGTCATAGAATTCTAATTTTGTGCTTTTCTTTTCTAAACATATGGCTTGCTGCGTTAATTGCGGCGAGAGCTGTATGCGTTTTCCCGCTTTAACAGTAACGTTCCAGAAATATCGACCAGCAGTGATCGTTCTTTTGGTAATCGTAAATATATGTATACGTGCTTTACTAGTGTCAATAAATCTATTAACGATGCAAGAATCATTCTGGCAAGAATCATTTCTCAATTTCAGACAATAGGAAACATAATAATTATGAAATATTTTTGATCAAGTGTATTCTTGCATTGTTTTTCCGCATTTTATTTTAGCATTATTGCATCTGCATCAGTGTCTGTTTTCCAAGCGGAGTATATATTCTGATTTTTTTTCTTCATCGTCGCTGTGCCATCTCACTTCTTCGACCTCAGCTTTGTTCCTAGCAGCCATTTCACCATTGGCGCTTCAAAAAATGAAAATTCAGTTTTAACATTTTGTACCTCTCTTACTGTTTTGCTGTTTGCTGCTCTGTCTCTTTTTGTTTCGCGTTCCTCCTCGTGGCCTTTGCGGCCCTTGCACTCGCCCACTCCCACGATCCATCCGCCTCTCCGGCACGACCGCCATTTCCTCAGCGCTTTGCTGCTCCGCCTCGCTTTCGCGGCTTCCGCGCCGTTCGTCGCCGCTTCCAACCCGCCCACCTCCCGCGCAGGAGCTCGAAGTCGTACGAAATCGCCGAGCGTGACGGCGAGAAATTAAGAAGTCACGAGAATTAACTAATATATCTGTGCGCCAGTGGGAGTTTGTTTGTTTTACGACGCCACCGTCTCGGATTCGGATGAGCCTCCGTCGCCGCCGCCGTTCCTCTCTCCTTCTCCTTGCCCTCCCGCCCGCCTTGCTCCCTTCCGCGCCGATGTAATTGAGATAAGACCCCCAACGCCGTGATTGCGGGTACGCGCCGTTTGTACCGCGCGCGTCCTACAGCTCACGGGCGACGTCTCTGGAATGGCGGGGCGTTGCAGTCTCCACGAGCATGAATTCGTTCATTGGTTGGAGATTCCGGGCGTGTCAATTTCGAAAGGCGTTTAGTTCCGAAAGTGGAGTGCATGTTTTTGTCGCGGGAAATGGGGGTGATCTCCCGTTGTATAGCGCTAGAGTCGGCCCCGACGCTGGTAGGCTTGGGTGTTTTTCTCAACCAGCTATCTCCCACCAACAGGGCACCGCTCCAGCTGGGACAAGCTCTAAACTCCCGACTCGTCTCCCAGCATGTTTGGTTGTGTAGTGGATATAAGTGTAGGTGTGGGTAAGGATAGGACAAGGAAGAGGAAGGAATGATCGCGCGCGGTTCATGGCCCGTTTCTTAGGGTATTGCACCGGTATTCGCCTGGTGGTGATTGGAAAACCACGGAAAACTACCTGTGAGAACAGCCGGCGGATAAAATTCTCCTCCGAAAAGTGGCTGAACTCAATCTAGCTATGTAGCTAGTGTCAAAACTCCTGCCACCGACGTAACTCAATATATCAGTCAGAGGCAGTGACAATTCATGCCCTTAGCTACCTAAGCCGGTGCACGAGCATGATGAGACCCGGCGCGAGATTTTGAGTATGCAATGCAAACTTTGCAGGAGATCCACGATTTGCCTGTTGTTAATAAGCTTCGGAAAGAACTTGCAGGCAAAATAGTTTTTTTCTTCTTTTTTTTCTTTCGCGATGTGCCGGGCGCCGCTTTATTTTCCCTCTTCTGGTTTCCGTGCGCTCTCGCGCTGCCGCCTCCTGTCCTGTGATTTTCTTGTGCTTCACTGATGCGAGGCTTCTGGGTTCACTTGCCGTGTTTTGGTTAAGCGTAACACGTGACATAAAAGTACGTTTGTTTTTATAATTACGGCTAGGTCTGGAATATTACTTCATTCAATACTGGGGGGAAAATGTTTCAACTGGTGTATTGTTATGCGTTTTGTTATGCATTTGTTAACTTTCTAACTTACTCCTGGAATTCACATTCTCTTCCTTCCGATTATATCGTGTAGTTCCATTCCTTGGTAGATTCCATGATGCTGTATTTTGTTGATTTCGGAGCGCTGAAGTACCATTTAGCTGTTTAACCCAATTTGTTTGCTTAGTATCTGAATTATAACGTAAAATATCCATGATTTATTTCTCCACCAGATAACATTATCTTTTCGTATTTTATTTATACACTTTTAAGTTTTAAGCCTTGTATTATTCAGCATAACCTTTTATCTCTTGTGAAGAGTTATAAGATACGCAATTGCGTCGTCAATTCCTTCTGTTTTGAAGGAAGACCTCTCCTATCTGTTGAATAAAGAAAATGATTCACTCCGTTTTCTGATGCAGGAAGAGTTTTACCTTACTCCGTGTAGAAGAGGCCCCTGTCGCGTGATCGAAGTGCGTGGTCTGAGCGAGTCGCTGCGCTCGCAGCATAGGGGAAATATCGAAGACGCCCTGCGCTTCCAGGGACGCGGCCGGGATCGCCGGGGCCCTTGGGCCGGTGCCGGGGTCGGGCCCGCGACAGACAGACGTCTGCGTGGGCGGCCGCCAAAGGACATCCCCCCCCCCCCGCCCCCGCCCCGCCCCGGCCCGCCCCGCCCCGCGCCTTCTTTTGTGGCTAACGTCGTCAAACCCCGGTCCAGCAACCCAATAAGGTGGCCGTACTTCAGACGTCGGAAGCTTTGCTAACAGCCGGAACATAATCTACCTTTCCTCGCATCCTCGGCCGCTCACTTCAAAAGGGACGGGCTGGGACGGCCACGCCCCCGCGCCGCGCCGCGCCGCGCCGCGCCGTCCGGCCTCGCGAGGGGATCAATGCCAGCCCGCAGGCCGCGCTTGCTCCAAACTTCGCTCGTGTCTTTTTTATCTGTCCCTTTTCTCCAAGTTTGTCGGGACAACATAAAAACTGTTAAGAGTTACTCCTTCCCTTACATGCGGCCGGTCTATGTTCCCTCCGCGGCGCAGATGGGAACATGCTTCCACGATGATGTGTTAAATCAACAAGAGGGGGGCGCGGGAGAAGTTTCGAGATAAAGTCGACGCTGGAAAGTCTCGTCTGATGGCGGTCTCACCGGCCGTTTGCGTCGTAACAGATCCGTGACCGTTACGCGACGGGAGAGGAACTGCGAGGAAGAGTTTCTTTTTGTGGATGTTGAAATGAGTTGCAGCATGATGTCGTGTATCTTAACGTATATGTAGGGATAATAATTTATTTTCGAGGAATACCTTTTAAAAAGCTTCAGCCGTTTAATTCGTTCGCCTTCTTTGTGTTTATAGAAAATAAAACTGAAACAACATTTGTAATGAAAGTTATGAAATGTAATGAGAGTAATGAAAGTAATGAAACACACACAGTTGACGTACATATGATTCATTTTCATTTCATTATAATATTTCAACACAATAATGGCTGAACAAGATTTGTTTCCTAAAGTATATAATATAAAGCTTTAAGATAAAGTTGACTGTAATATTTACGCAATATAAAATAAATATTGTATGAGTGTGTGTATACGAGTATAAAAAGTGCAATAAATAGTTACTTACAATATATTTAGATTATAAAAAGTAAACGGATTCGTATAATCTTTTCATTTTGGCAATAGAAACGTATGGATGTTTTTTAGGTCAGAATTCTCACCTTCACAGTAGAAATTCATGTTTGCTGTCATCACTATGAATTGTGTGTGGCTCTTTATTTTTCCAATTCATCCAAAAACTTTAACAACATTTACGATACTTTTTTCCTATTTGTTTTGGAACTTGATTACCGTAAAACGCAATTCACTATCACAAGGTTCACATACCACGAATTATTGTCTCTAGAGGTATTCCATGATAGTAAAACACTTATAGTACTTCCGCAACTTTGCACATTTTTTTTTCGAATATTTGTTGAGAGTGACCTATCCTGATAATATCTCTTCTGTGTCAATTCACAGCAATGTTAATGATTTTTGAAAATATGTGTTTTCCTAAATAGTAATTGGAAAAAAGTGTATCAACTGAAAAATATTTGATTAGTGTATACATTGTTTTTTACTTCATTTCTTGGCTTTGAAGTTTTTACAGATGTAATTGCCTCATAATAATCCCTTAGTTAATTTAACAATACATAAAATTAAATCCAGTATTTCACATGTTTTTCCAACATTACGAAACAGTATCGAAACATTTGTGAGCCGGGTATGGGTCGGGAAAATTGGAATGCCTATAATCCACGCATACAGGGCAATTAAATGATTTTATGACCTTTTACAGCCCATTTTTTGTGACTTACAATTGCAGCGAAAACAAGATATACTAATTTATTTTATCGTATTGTTATATTAGTAACATCGATCGATGATTTGACAACCGAAATTACTAGCGTTAATACCTACCCCGTAATGCTTTAATCTTCTCCCAGTTCCGCAATATTAGCGTGCACCAGCTAGCAATCGGCCTACCTCGACCACTGGCGTTTAACCATTGTGAAACACTATCACGTAGCAGACGGATCTCCTGGCATTATACACTACTTCACAATGGTTGGTGAAACTCAATCCCTGGGAACGAAATTACCTTTGGCCATGGCGCATAGAATTAGGTTGATTTGTGAAACTCACACAAAGGGAATAATTACGTTTTGATCGTTTACTACTGCTGCTAATATAGCGAGCGCAGTCAGTATTTAAGCGAAGGTGCAGGTCTGTCCGTAAAGCAGTGTCGGGAGGCTGAAGATGAATCTGGAAGAAAGAAAGACGGAGTGTGCGCATTTTAATTTCAAAGCGTGCATTTTATTACTAACTACCCTCTTCTGTGATCATCGGTGGAGCAGTGATCTCACGTTTAACTTTGGCTACTCGCAGAGGAATCCATATAAAAATTTGTGATCACGGTCGTTTAGGCAATAATAAAATGCATCATCATGGATTATCGTAATCAGTATATCAGTTCGTGTAAATTATATAATTCAATATTTTGGACTACTTTGATTAGTTATTATTCGCAATGTGTCGTTAAAAATTAGTCCTTTTTGAAATCGGGAAATATTTTAAAATATCTATATTTTATTTCGTAGTTTCAATAGTTCAACTGTTATTCAGTTTTAAGTGAATTGACATGGTGAAGTAGATGCATGTTTAATAGTTTATGGCATAAACACTTTTAGATAGTATAACCTTAATGAACAATCGTTCTAATTTCTGTAAATAGGCCTGTACATTATTTTATTTTCCTTCATCATCGTGTTTTAGAAACAAAGAAATAAACCAGTTAATAAACATAACAAAGAAATACTACATTAAGTAGTAAAGTCAATTTAATTAAAGAAATAATGTTGTTGCAATGCTCTTACAGACACTCGAATATTCTGGAATACCATGATGTGCGTTTTGTTTTTCATATTAAAAATTCATTTGATTTATTCCTGATCGTATCACGAACAACTGTTAGTTTCAAAATCAACTGAAAGTTAAGGTTGGAAATACAGCCTTCATTAAGAAAGTATTGTAAGAAATATTTTTAAGTAAGTAAAGTTGCAATTTTAGAACATTCAGAGAGTTCAACGAAAAAGAGCCATCACAATTTTTTAAGTGTTCCTTGTTCTATCAGTGGGAAACAAAATTAAGAAAAAAATTTGGAGCGTTTTTTAAGTTGTTTTTTTTTTTAATTGATCCATTAATTTCAAGCACGAATTACGCAAAAAAATTCTGTTTTCAAGTGTACATCATATTTTTAAAGAGGTGATTTTTATATAACAGAGTTTGTTTTGAGGCAAAATTTCTATCTTTAATTTTGTAGTTCTGAAATGTTAACATTTTGCAATTTTCGCAGAACAGTGAGTTCGCCAGAAATGAGACTTGCACCAATAATATTACCGTCTTTTGATAGATATGAGCAGAAAACGTAAGCCAGAAATGTTAGTTTCCACGTTACGCTAGAGAGCGCTGCGGAGAGCGCGCTGACTGAGTAGGCGTTCGCGTGCGGCGAAGTGTGAGCGCGGGGCTCTAAGCGACCGTGCGTCCGTCGGTGTTGAGAGCGCGCGGGCTCCAATGCAGGGGCCGCCTGCTCCTCCGCGCTGCCGCCCCCGCCGCGCGCCCCGACGCAAGAGATTCAACAACTTCCATTTCCTGCGCGTTTGATGGATCTCTCCCCGAAATCTTGATGCCGTTTTTCCTTTTTTTTTTTTTGTTTAATTTCCTGTGCTATGTGACCTGCTGGTGGAGATTCTTATCTTTGAAATCTTGTTAATAACTGTGTTGGGGGAAAAAGTTTTTTTTTTCCCCGCGTCCGGTTTTGTCAAATGCATAATTTCGTTTTGTCGTTTGTTTCAGGTAAGCTGACGTAATATCCGCGACCGCAACGCCGCTGAATGCTGATGGAGAATTGTGAGTTCGGATTCTCTAATTCTTTCCTTTCGTTTCCGCACCAGGCGCCCGTGTCGTTCCTTTCCTCCCAGCACGCGGATATAAATTACCCTCTGTCGTAGACAATATGATAAAGGATGAAATCCTGCAGGATTGTTCTTTAACTCCCGGTAATTGAGTTACAACTGGAATATGCGAATAGGTGCAATAACTTCTGTCGTCGAAGTTTAATCTCATTAAGCGAGCAAATTTTTCTGGATAATTACGTGCTGGATCCGTGCAAAATGTCACCAAAATATTGCACGTGTCTCGAACTCGAGACTAAGTAGGATTTATGGTCGGAGGGAGAGTCGAAGGACCAATTGGTTTATTCCGTTCTCTCCCTCTGGCCGCTGCGGTAGTGCCCGCCCCAGCTCCCGCGCCAGCTCCAGCCCCTGCCTCCGCCCCTCTCTGCGCGGTGCTCCTTGCCCCCCCCCCCCCGCCGACCCCTCGGAGCAGCTGCTGTGCGAAGCGGGCGGGCGCCGGTAGCCGGTCGCATGGAAATTCTTACACACTCCGACTCTAGTGAACAAGGTTTCTTTTCTATCATTCTATTTGGCCTGGTTCTAGCAAGCTATTCATATGGAACGGTAAGACAGACACTATAAATCTATATTTTATTGCCACATTCTATAATTTTCGTTTTGAAATTGGTTAGTACATTCCGAATAAGCGGTAAATTTTAATAAAAATTATTTCGAAATGTTTCTTGATTGTTTCACTTTGTGGAATTATATTTTAAAACACTTTCGTGTCAGAAACTTTCAGTAGTTGAAAAACAGGGGATCCTTGACATATTGCACATTTTTAAATTTATGATGAGAAGAATGTAATAAGTATTTCTTGGGACAAAACTTATGAGTATAATTATAGTTTTCATTTCTAGAATGAAAAACTATAAAATAGTCTAGGAAGCATAAGAATACTTTAGTATATAAATATGCACTGAAATGATATCGCAGATTTGACATTTGATGCGTACAATGATAATTTTCTTCTTCTATCGTCTAGTATATTATTTCTGTAGTATAGATATATTTTAGGGCTCTCACACGCGATCAAACTATATAAATGAGATCTGTAACGAAAGAGAAATTCACAGGGACGCGAGGAATTGCTCTTTGACTTTAAAAATGTGAAGGATTTGTCGAAAAACACGCATCGAAATATTCATGTCATATGCAACCCGCAACACTCGGTAGCATTGTTAAAATCTATATAGTTAAATAACTTACAAACGAACCGTTCTAGAGCTTTAAAATCCGTAATTTTGAAGTCTATATCCTGAAACAAACGTTTATTGCACCAAAATCTTCTAGATGAGATATTTTTAGACATTCTGTTACATTTCTCTGGACCGGCGCTTATCAATACTCTCAACTGTACTACTACCTGTTCAAGACGTACAGAATCTTCAACTGCATGTGATATTAAACTAATTATTTCATATTTAATGCTATTGAATTTCATGGGTGTACTTCTCTCATAGACAATAAAGTTAAATAATATTGTGAAAAGTAGGATTGTACTTGCCCGATGCTGTATTTTCTCATGGACAACTTTACATAGCTTTCTAAAGAGTAAAAGGCTTTTCTAATATTTTTGTGACTATCAAAGAAGATTATATAATTACCTCAAATGGTTTTAAGGGAGTGTGAATTGTTTCAAGAAAATGTCTATATAACACTGAATAAACCTTTATTCAAAATTTCTTTCAAACATCAATTAGATAGTTTTTATTTTTATTTGATATTCCGTAAGTACATTGGAAGTTACCTTTATACAATTTTTAAACTAATAAAAAAGTATTGTTCATAACTTTCCCTCTTCATTCGGAAATGGAAGGATTGAGAAAAATGGATAAAAGACTGGGGTTCAACATGTTCTCGCATGTATATATATATATATATATATATATATATATATATATATATATATATATATATATATATATATATATATCCAAAAGTGCCATAACAAATCAATTACTGAGGTAGAGAAAAATGATATAATTTATTGTTGCCAATTCACAAGAAAACAAAACGCTTAAATATACTTTCATTATTTACTGCGTAATAGTCTTGTTTTACTGCCGACGCGTTGCTTTAGATAGTTTTATTGAAATCTTTCTTGTGTGCTTAGCTTTCGCTGCGAGAAACATTCATATTTTAATTCCGTGCTGCTGCTGCTGCTGCTGCTGCTGCTGCTGCTGCTGCTGCTGCTGCTGCTGCTGCCGCCGCCGCCGCTGTTCTCGTATTCCGGGGCATTAGTACGTTTTCTCCTTTAACGGCGTGCCCGGCGGCCTCACGACGCGCGCTTCGCAGTGGAGCGCGCGCGAGTGGCGGGCGGCGGCGCGGGCGGACAGTATCGGCCAGCCCGAGGGCACTTAAAACATCGCTCGATGCCCGGCCTCCGCGGGCTTTGTGGCGTATCTGGGCCCCGGGGGCCCCGCGGGGCAGCGGGCCGTGATTGTTCATTCATCCCTCACGCAGGCGAACGGGCGGGGGCGGGGGCGGAGGCGGGAGCGGAGGCGGGGGCGGGGGCGGAGGCGAGGGTGGCGTGACGGCCGCGCTCGAGTGCGCTCCAGTTCGCGTCGCAGTCGCACAATATGGAAGCAATAATCGGCGACCGCGTGGGGCCCGAGAGTCGCCCGCCACTCGCCGCGCGCTCTCCGGCCGGCTGGCTGGCTGGCTGCTTGGTTCGCTCGCCGGCTCTCCCGCCCGCAGGCCGGTCATCGATGGTCCGTCTCCGTCCCGCGTCGTCTCCAGCGTCGCACCCGCCACTCCGAGCCCCCCGCTCCCCCTCTCCCCCGCCCGCCCATCCGTCCTCCTGCGAGTCCCGCGCTGTCAGCCCGGGGGTCTTATTGACCCATTCCGTCCCCACAGTCCCGGCAATAAAAACAACTGACATTCCCAGGAAGCTGGGAACATGCCGCGCTGCCGGAGTCCTGCTCGCTCCGGTCTCTGGCGCCGCAGCAGCCGCCGCCACCGCCGTCCCCCCCCCCGGCGCCCACCAGTCGATGTCAGGCGGGGACCGTGGCGCTCGGGGAGGTAGATGGATCGGGTGATGGTCAGGCAGGGGCGGGTGTAGTAGACGAGGAAGAGACACAAGGACAGTACAACGGGATAGGCAACGGTGAACATTTCCAAGGCATTGGTAGTGACGGTAGACTCCCGCAGTAACCGTGTCATTTACGGCAATTGTAGTAGAGAAATGCAGTAGCGTTGACCCTAGTGGCGGGCGTGGCAAGCGTAAAGGCGGCAAGTAATCGTGACCGGGATGCCGGCCGCGATGTCGGTGGTGGAAGAGGCGGGTCGGCGACGACAACGGCGACGGCGGACGCAACGGCGCGGCCACGACCGCAGCCGCCGAGCCGAGCCGAGGGGAGAGCGGCTGAGAGCGACGGGCGGCCCCTGTTCGCTCCGGCGACGGCGGCCCAGCGGCCCCTCTCCGCCACGCCTGCGCCACGCCACGCCACGCCACTCCGCGCCGCGCCGGCTGCCTCCCCGCTCTCTCGCACGCGCTCCCTGCCGGCCGCCCCCGCACTTCCTCGCTCTCTCTCGTCTCTCTCTCTCCCTCTTCCTGGCGCACGCACCCTCCCTGCGCGCGCGGCGCTCCTCAAGGGGATGTATCGCGATACACGCCGACACATCGACCTCGCCGCAGTCGCCGCCGCCGTCGCGGCCTCCCGCCCGTGCGCGGACACGCGGAGGGCGCACTCAAGGGGATGTACCGCTCGTTGCCGCCCCGCGGACGCCTCTGCGCCGCTCGCCGCTGCTTCCTCGACTCGAGCGTTCTCGGTGCGGCGGAGGTTGCCTGCACGGCCGTTCGCCGGGGAAATGCAGGGTTCTGTTTTTGCTAACGGCGGTTCTTTAAATGTCAGTCGTTCTCGATTTCGGTGATTCATACTAACACTTTTAAAATGATCTTTCATAGTAATTTGAGATGGCGGTTTTCTACGCTTAATATATTAACGAGGAAATTACTTGATCGCAATTCCATGCATTTGAGTTTTATCTCTGACAGTGAAGTGTTTTTGCGACTTACTCTTCTTCTGATGTTGGAAAGAAAAATGAGTTAATTACCGCTATTTTTGGAAGTACTATTGCTATTTCTAAGAAGGCAATGTTTCAACAATTCTTACCATAATTGGTTAAGTTTATTTGATTTATTTTCGTTAACTAACTGTAGAAACGGTATGTGACGTATAGTGGACTAATATAATCTGCGCTCGTTTTCTTGAGCTACAGAACTACTCTCGTCCCCAGGCTTTTACTGCACGTACTTGAATAGTGAATAAAATACCAACAAAACACGGTTCAGAACATTTAAAAACTAGAAATTTTCGCTTCTGTGTTATAGAAAACTTTTAACAAACGTACAATACATGAGTTTACAACAGTTAGAGATAACATGAAACCAGTTTTCACTATACTTTGATTTACCCCAAAATTCAATTATTTAGAAAACTTACTTGCGTCGGTACACGAACAACAGATTTGATTTTATAGTATTGGTAATAAAATAGCAACCCATTCTTCCGGTTCTATTCCTACCACCACTTGCTGCTCGTGGAGAAGCTACATTTATGTCCAGTACCAAAACGAGGGACCAACTCAGTAATTGCTTAGTGGATCAGGGCAACTGGAGGAAAAACCTGATCGAGGAGGGGGTTATTGACTCTGAAGTTGAGATACATTACTTGCCAGAGGCATATTTAGTCTATTTAAAATTATACAGCATAAATGTTAATTATTTATTAAATTTCATTGCTAAAATTATTATTTTCCTTTTTGATGGTCAATAAAGTCTCTATTTGAATACAGTTACACAACAGAAAAAAATAAGTCACACTTACCGTGTATCGATTTTAATTGTTTAATGTCGTCTGGCAATGTTTTGTAAAGTAACGTACATATGTTAGTAAGTGTGGGTACTTGTAATGAGAGTAGTGAGCTGTTGATACTGACATCTGATGAATATGATTCCTACAACGTGTGCTGTAATGATTAATCTCTGTAGTGCAAGAGCATATGTTCTATATCCTTAAGTAAGTCAGTTTTGACAAAAACTACAGAACCGTAATTAAATAGGCAATGCAGCGGTAAGATTCTATGTTCAAAGAGGAGAAGCTTTTAGAAATCACATAGACGCATTTACTTACTATCTGTACATTCTTTCTGCAAATTAAAAGTCTGGGTACTATAGGATGTGCTTCCGAAAATTATTATGTCATATCTCATGAACTTTCCCACAATACTCGCAGTGCTGCATGAATTTTGACTAAATTTGAAAGACTTCTGAATGCGTAGCATCAGCTAATTGCATAATGTTTATTTTCATTGGAGTTTGCGTTTTAATTTCTTCAGTAAATAAACCACTTTTGTCATTTTATATTACAGGACTTTGTATAGTATATTGAATATTATAATTATCAGAGTTAGTAATAAAATTACCATAGAGAGTAATGAAATATTTTGTATAAATTAGGGAACAAGCGTAAGATGTTTTTTAGAAGCTGCTCCTTGAAATGGTAACAACCACTGCCTTTCATTTTTTCAGATCCTTCAACTTCTTTTCTCCTAAATATTTACTATAAGTTTATTAAGAAAAATGTAATAAGTATAATATATTAGTAATATACGATATTAAATATACCCTACTTTATTATTACTATAGAATAAATGGCAGGCACGTTAGCATTTTAGTTTTTTGTACGTGGCTTGGAATTCTCAAGTTTTGTTCCATTGACAGTAATATAAAATATATTTTTATCTATAAGTAATATCGTTTAGTATATTATAAGTGTATAATTATCTAATATTTTAGAAGTAATTGAAAATCACAACTGTTGGTTTTCTTTTTAAATTCAGTTATTTGCGCTTAATGTCGTTTTTATTGAAAATGTGTGCCAATTTTGTCAGAAAATGTAATATCCTTATTAAAGAGGTACGTAGAAATGAGTAGTACAACTTCTCAAATTCATAAAATCCGAAATAATTATTTTAGACTTGAGAGACCTGAATTTTATAAGTGTGACTACCGTTTTTTACCTATATTTTTTGTTACAACAGTTCTTTGTTAGAAGAATCGTCTGCAGGTTATGGAAACATTATAAATCGTTCTACTTAATCGTACATGAAATATTAATGAATCACTACTTTCTTTATTGCTCTGAAGATCTCAATGAATAGTGCAAGCGTATTATCATAAACTAGCGGCATCCTTGTATAATGGGACGGTGATAGATAACAGCCCTTGTAATATTGCAAGAATCAAGTCGCCAGTTGTGGAGAGAACTGCTTCAACGAGCTACATCACCTTAATACAACCGCGCCTCTGAGTAATGGCGGATATTATGTCTCCATAAAACAATTATGTCCTGACACCTACGTCTTTAATACGCTCCTGCAATAAAATATAAAAAATGTAATTAAAACTTTTAATCGAAAATTCCTGAATAAAATACTTTAAATACCTGCCCAACAGTCAAAAAGTAAGGATGAAAGTATGTCGATATTTAAAATCGATATATGACGCCGCGGCGGGGAGAAGAATGTAAATTAAAATCTGTAAACACGTTTACAATTTTCGATATCGTAGCTTAGATTTGGGTTGCACCGTTTGTGGCTTTCATGTTTACTTCAAAGGTAAGGGTCGAGCGCTAAATGAACAGTCACGAAATATTTATTTTACTTTCGCACACGTTCAACTGAACTCCGAAAAATGTGTACCTAAATATAGATTTAAATGCTTTTTTCTTTTCTGTTATTTCCCACTCGATTTTATTAATTTTTTTCAGCAACCTCTAACGAATCATATCCGATGAACGATGAATTGTATATTTGAGTGGGTGAAAAGCAGAACACTATAAGTGACATTTTATAAATTTAGAGAAATCTGTTTAAGTCAATATTACTGTACAGTCGTGGTGCTCTGTTTCTTCATTAAAACCACAATATTTCAGTTATTTATTAAAACTACGAAAATTCATTGGCACTGAAATATAGTCTAATATAAAGTCGTTTCTCTCTGAATTTATAAAATGGCACTTTTACCGTTCCGGTTTTCACCCATTCGTTTAATTATTATTCTTTCAAACGTGATTGTATTTGAATTTTAAAAAAAGCGACGTTGATTTGTTTTGTAAAAAAGGAAAAGACTGTTACAAATTATTTTAAATAGTGGCCTGTAATGTTTTATATGTAATATATCGTTCAAAAACGTATGCCCTTTGCAGAAATACGTCTCCAGAGCAAACTCAGAATTTCTATTTGTACAATTTTTATCTATGGGGAAGACTACGGGAATGAGTAAAACTGACAGTCATTTGTATGAGAAGTTACTATTTATGAATTTTTCTTTAGAGTATGTTAATAAACTGGTGTTGTATACGTCTGACTTCATTTTTCCATTCTAGGAGCATTAAGCCCAAAAGGACGGTTTTTGTCCCGTTCAGTTCGCCAGCGGGCGAAACGTTTTCTTCCGAGGGCCGTTTCCCTAGCCTTCGTAAGGTGTGCGATGAGGCGAGCGCCGGCCTGAGCCGTAGTGTTAACATTTTATTAAGGTGCCGCGTAGACTGTTTTCGCGGGCGCCGCGAAAATCCTCTCGTAACCCGCCTCGGCGGCCACCGGCGCTGGCGGCGGCGGCGGCGGCGGCAGTGGCGTCGCGGGCGTCGGAGGCGCCTGGCCGAGCATTACTCCCACATAATCGCGAGGCCTGTTCTTAGCGTCCACGCCGCCGCCGCCGTCTCGGCCTAGCCGCCGCCGCCGCCGCCACCGCCCGCGCCTCCGAAGCCTCCGCCACCGCCGCCGCTTTCGTCATTTACATTTATCGCCCGGCTGTAAAAGACGGAGGTTGGCTGCTTTTTAGCCATGCATTTTAAACAGAACTTCAGGAAATGAACTTGCAGGAGGGGGGAAGGCGCTTGGTTTTAAAATGTGCATATTATTACTCGGTGTGTGGATGTATATGAGTGTGCGCCTGAGCAGGGCGGCCCTTTTTATTCCTTTACGAGCGGCTTGTGGCGGCACCGACGCCGACTCCGCCTCGCCCGCCACTGGACCGGACGCCCTCCCCGCCCCGCCCCTGCGCCCTCAGCCACGCCCCGTCCCGCCCCGCCCCGTCTCGCCACGCCACGCCACGCCACGCCACGACCCGTCACGCCTCACGCCGAGTAGCCACCACTCAAGCAGCGGAGAAGCAGCGCGGCGCGCGAAACGCGAGACTTGCCACGGCGCCCTCCGCGCCCAACCCAGTCATTTCAACATTGCTACTGCTGGGTGGTGGCCTATGAAATGGCAATTTTTACTTTCTCTCATGCTACATATGTATTATAGAGAAAGTTGGGTAATGCTGCGGCGAAGACCGGCGATTTTTCGGCAGAAAAATTCGTATTGTACATCCCTGGAACTGAAAAGGTGTCAAAATTAATTTTGGCGCTGATATTAATCAGTTGGAAAAAGGCGTGATAATAGCCAAAAGACAGCGTATACTAAATATATTCGAAATATTGGAATTATATAAGTTGTCTTAAGATACATAACGCTTCATTCAGATTAAATAAGATGAGTACTATAAACACTGTTACATCAACCAACATTAGTTGTCTATAATATGAATGAAGCGTTATGTACGAAAAAAAGATTAGGAAATTTAACGAGCAAAAAAAAGGTATGTGCCATTCTGTAGAACCGCTAGTTAATTTTTGTTCCGAAGTTTCATTTTAAGCGTGATACACAAGAATTACTAATTTTGTGAGAACATTAAAAGCCGCCAGTCACGTATTTAAATCAGTTGAATATACTTGAAAAACCATTAAATGGTAAATATTTAGTTTAACACAATTCTTCATCGAATCTCATTTTCCATTTACACGTTTATTGTTGTCGTTAGATTATTTATCTTGTTTTGTTATGTTGAGAAACATTTTGCGAGTGTTTGTCAACAATCAATAATAAACTTTTTTCTACATAAAACGTGTGAAATATTATGATGCACTAATAGGGCGTTTGAAAGAACAAGGAAAAATGTGCCCTACGTTGATGGAAAATTAAAGAATGATAAAAGGTATTCTATGTTTCTAAGACAATTAAAACACAGTTTTTTTTATAAAAGGAAACTTTTTAAACTTACTTTTAGCACTAGTGCAAAAAATAGAACTGTTAGCGTGCTGATACTAGGGGATGTCTAAAACAATATTTTTGAATGATTTGCAGAAAATCGAATTAAAACGAGTATTTCAAAAATATGGTATGTTCGAGTATGCGGTCGGTATGCGGCCTCACGGAGTGTGGGTAACGATCGAAGAAAGTAGACCAGGCCGGGAGCGGGGGGGGGGGGGGCGTGGCGGCGCAAGGGCTGCTCGTGGGGTCGCTGGCCGTGGGGGCGTCGGCGTAGCGCAGGCTGCGTCCCCTACTTGGGAGGGCCCGCGCCTGCCCGCTGCCCACCGTCCGCCCTTTGAGCAGTCAGCTGCAGTTCTCCGGTGTCGCGCGGGCGGCGGGGGCTGGCAGGGGCACACGGACAGGGGATGACGATGCGGGCCGGGCAGCGCGAGCGGGGGGGGGGGGTGCGAGGGAGACCACGGGATGCGGCAAGGCGACCTCGAGTCGCCAAGCTCCTCGAACTTCTGAGCCCAAAACGAGTCGGACGCAAAGTTACTGTCGTTCGGCACCCGTTTTCGTAGAAGTTTAGTTGTCAAGAAGCTGCCTAGGGTGGACAAATGTTGGTGTCTTCGGCAATAATGGCCGCTTAGAATCAATCGCCACGGCGTTGCCCCGCACGTTGACGTGATGGTGTGTGCGAACCGATTCTAGGACAGGGTTACGATTTTCTTTGCCGAGAAACGTGCCAGTTTGTTTTATTGCTTACTCGTATTTTATTCTCTCTCTTCGTCCACCGCTGTTGCGACAGAACTAGAAGGGATATGCCCAAATTGGAAATTCAGTTCGCAGCGGGCAGTAATTGTCTTGTAAACAAAAATAGCTTATGTATTTGTGTTGTTTTGCTGCTTTTGGATGGGCTGTAATCAGCTTCCCGATGTGTCAGCCTGTGATATCTTTTACGTATTGGGTTAAGGACATACGTAAACAATCCAAACACGTTAAAGGAATTTCAGAAACTTACATTGAGATAATATTATAATACACACATATATTTTAATTAGCGATAGTCACAACGTGTTTTCTCGATGCCAGAAGTGCTAAGAAGAAGGCGGAGAAACTTTTCAACATCTCATGAAGCCAGAGCCGAGACTGGGCGGCCAGAGCAGAGACTGACGTGAGGTGGGATCCCCGAGAATCGAGAGCTCATCGCCGGCAGCCCATCACCACCTCATATGTTACGCGCCCTATGTTACGCGCGTGTTAATAAATCGCATTCCAAACCCGCTTTCTTAGACACATTTTATATAGGTACCACTGATTTATGATATTTACTATCTTTGGAAAACATTGCAATTGTCCGTGTTGAATAAAGACTATAATTACTAAATCATCAACTGAATGCACGTTCTAGTGTGTGAATTATCTTAGAATTTCAAGTATGTTGTAGCAAATATTTATTTTCAAAAGTATTATATTCGTCAAAAGAAAGCATCAAAGCCGGATCTAAGAGGTCTTTTTTTTCTGAAAATTCGCCAAATCGATGATCTGGAGTATTTTATTCAAGGAACATTATATCGCATTCATGTAATTATGTGAGAAGTTTGTGCTGAGCTGGGAGTGGGAAGAGCTGCCCTGCCCGCTTGAAGTGTGTGTGTGGGCGGCGGGGGGGGGGAGAGTCTGTGGGCCGCTGCCCAGTTGCCTATTTGCATAGGCCTCGCCACGCCACGCCGCGCCGTGCCGCAACCCTCCCTCGGGCCCTGGGGACCTCGCGTAGCGTCGCGTCACCCGGCGCATGTGCGCCTGTCGCCCCAGCTCTCGCCTCGATTAGGGGCACGCAGGGCGCGGCGACTGCGGACGCGCCCGCGAGGGGGCAGCCCAAGGGCATTATCTTAATGGCGTATGTGCGCTCACTTTTCTTGTGCGTGATCTTGACCGTCCGGGTGACGAAGGCTGTGTTGCCGACGTTTCGTCCATCTTGTCGTGGTCTTCCTCAGGGCTGGTGTGGGGTCGCTCAGGGCTGGCCGCGGAGGCCTACGACTTCGCTCACTTTTCTTATTTAGGTTGCTTCTGCCTGCCGGTCTTGGTAAACTATTTGATGTTTATATCTCAAGAATTATAATCATAAGAATTGATACCATTTTGGAGACATAAAAGGTGGTTAGGTATAAACTAGTAAATTTCCTATTTCCGTTTACTCTTTTTTTCATTTTAAATATGTAATGTACTGACGTACACAAAAGGTACATCACTTCTGTTTTGATTTATTTTTATCTCTTTGTTGTCAAAGATAGTACTAATTGTTTTGATGTTGTTTTTGTCTTGCCTTGCGAAATCGGATGTACAGATTTTGGAGTCCCTTTATACCGAAAGAGTTACTTTTTTTTAAAAAAACGTTCGTCCGTTTGTCTGTCCGTCCGTCTGTTTATCTGTGTGGTGTGTCTGTCTGTGAACAACACTAGTACCTGAACTAAGCGCACGATTTTTTCCAAACTGAATCAACCCCTGTGGATCTGACCTGAGTCGAAGCTCTACGATTTTGAAAAACTTTAATTTATTTTTGGGAAAACTTTAGCTTGAAGCATCAGGGAAATTTTCAATATTTTTTAAGTATGGCTCCAAATTGTGTCTTTAAATTTCCTGTAAGAATGACATAAAATACACTTATAAAGGTGGAATAGATCCAATTTTCTCTGTTGACTCTAAATTTTCGAAAATTGAAAAAGTTTGAATTTTTTGACCAGTCTCTAACGTCATCAATATTTTTATTAGTGTCGATTTGTTCACATTGTTACATTTAGGAGTACATGTGCTGTAAATTGTGTTTATGAAGTTTCTTAAAAACTAAAAAGTTTTCATTGGAAACGAGCTGAAAATTCCCCTTTTTCACAAAAGCTCAAGCACTATTTTCTCAAAAAGGTCTCCAAATTTTTCTTTAATTTTACGTACGGATAGTGCTAATTCCATTGTTCAAGATGACATGAAATGAATTTTGCTGTATTCTTTTGATTTTTTTAATATACTCACATCGTTAATATGCTAATTTCCAGTGATTTGTATACATTATTACGTTTTTGAGTGGAACTGCTCTAAATGGCTCTAAATAAAGCTTTTTGAAAACTCGAAAGATTCCTATGAAAAGAAGCTTCAAATTTCGCATTTATAATTACGCTTACACGCCATTTTCTTAAAAACGGCTCTAAATTTATCACTGAAAATTCCCTACATAGGAGAGGTTTTACTCTTCTTTAATGTTCTAAAAGTAATATTTCTAATTAACCGTTAGGAAACCGGAAAATTGAGAAACCTTCAAACATGCATTAGGGTGGCGATAGATGGCAGCTGGCAAGAGAATTTGGCATGACCGTTAAGCTAGACCCCAAGGGAATTAGAAAGCTCTACTACGAGAAAGTATGTGCCATTCTGTAGCACCACTAGTTTCATAATTTAGTAGAAAAGGTTTTTCATGTAATACACAAATTATTTTTGCGTTACGTCATACATGGTAGTATTATATTTCAACAGTAGCACTTTTTAAAATTAATTTTAAATATAATTGAAAAAGTTGAGAGTCGTCACGCGCTAAGACCTTGAGAATACATTGGTATTAATTGCGAACATCTGCTGAACATGGTCAATGGCGTCTGATACTGTCTGCTGTCTGTCTCTCTCTCCCTTTCTCTTTTTCTTTCGACCTCAACGCGAACCACATTCCGCGTGGAAGGAAAAAAAACCCGCGTAGTATCGCGCTGAAACTTAGAACGGTAATTGCCTCTGCGGTGGCGTGGAGGGCGCTGCGCTCTCCGCACTATTATTTCACGAGCGGGGATCCGTGTTCGCATCACGTCGCAGCCACCGCAACCGCCCTCGCCGGCGGGGCAGCCCCTTCCCCCTCCCCTCCCCCCCTCTGCTCCTCGACGCGCCCGTTGCTAGCGCCATCCGTTTCTAGCTCTCGTCTTTCGACCCCTTCCCCCGCTGCATCACGTTGCGCACCCGACGTTGCTCTTTGCACTATTTCACCCGATAGCTGTCCAGACCCTGCACTTCTCTACTGCGAAAATCATTGCTCTTTTGTGTTATCGTATTTATATTCAACTCGCATTCATGTTTGCACAGAAACAAATGTTAAAAGTGAATAACACCGTACTGTTCAGGGAGCCTACTTCGAACCTTTTTGGTGACAACCACAAGTTCTTTTCACAAAATTCTTTAATTTAGAACACGGAGACTGTCTGCATTTGCGTCTCAGGGTGACCATCCCAGCCGGAGCGTCATCTCCCTCTGCCACCGCATTTCATCCCCTCCTTTCCGCCGCGCGTACTCGTTACGCCAACGAAACGCTTCGTCAGCGGGCAAATCTGCGAGTCTGCGGAGATCCTGGGTGCGAGACGGCAACAGCGATGACGATTGCAACGTCGCGTCGGGCGCCGAGCCGGAGGCCGTCACTACGGCTACTGCATCAAGGCAAGCGAAGGGGGGGGGGGGAGATGGGAGGCGGCACCCAAAGCGCAGTTAAATATCGCCCGAAGCAGCGGCGCTGAATTGCGACGCAGCAGGGTGTGCCTCGTCGACACGTCCGCTCACCCGCGCGACCTCGCCTGCCCGGTTCGGCTCAGCCCGCCCCGCCCCGCCCCGCCCCGCCCCTTTCCCGTCCCGTCCCGTCCCGTCCCGTCCCGTCCCGCCCCGTCCCGTCCCGCCCCGTCCCGCCCCGTCCCGCCCCGCCCCGTCCCGCCCCGCCCGGCCCCGCCCCGCTCGGCCCCGCCCCGCTCGGCCCCGCCCCGGCTCGGCCCGGCCCGGCGGTGTCACTGGCCGCCGCTCCTACGCGCGCCGTAACTCGGAAACTGCGGGGCCGAAGTAGGTCAGCGGGGGGCGGGGCGAGCACTTGCATTGTGCATAGGCGAGGGCGGCCGCAAGCCGATCGCGGTGCCGCCGCAGGCCGGGGCGCCGCACGCCTAATAAGGCACGGAAATGGAGACCGCGGCCCGCGGCCCGCTGCCCGCTGGCGGCCCCGCCCTCCCGCCCGGGGGGAGAGCACAGGGCCAGAGGCTGCCGCTGCGCGGGGGCGGACCAGGCGGGTTGCGGAGGCTTTCCTGGTGAGAGAGCAATCGCCGACCAGAGGAGGAAGGAGAAGCGGGAGAGGGACATTGAGGCTTTGGGGGCGGAAACACTTCATTTATGCAATTCACGAGAAAGAAGCTGCAAAAGACGAAGATTGTGTTGACCTGGAATAAAAAGGTTGAGTTTACAACATATCGCACGAAATTGCGAACAAGGCTTTCTTTACACACAAATGTAAAGCTAGTTACGGGTCCTACGTTGTGTAAAATCCAATAATAATGAAGTCAAGGGTTGAAGGATGTGATTATATGGGAAATAATCACTCTCCAGAAAAATGCAAGTAAAATGGTAAATAAGGAGTAAGAAAACTGCGAAAAAGAATTAAAGAAATATTAAAAAATTGAAATTATGATAATATGGGAAGAAGTGAAATAACTTTTTTTGCGATAATTAAGCTCAGACGAGCATACCTTCCAGCCGTAAAATACTTATTTATTGAAAAAATATTTGAAATTAATTTCAGAAGCTTTAGATACTATTTCCTTCCATATGCGTTTAAATTACGTGCAAAGGTCCCTTGTGGATCGTCTGTACAGAGAGATATTTTCCCGCTGCATCATTCGAATCAGTAACAATCTGCTATTAGCTCATAAGGGCGTAGCATCTTAAGTAAAGGACGACAAGAGGTACAGAGAGTGCCAGTGCTGAGCGTTTGTGGAGAAAGAGCGGGCGAGGGGAAAGTATTGCGAGCGCTGGGAGGGAGTTGCAGGCGCTCGCGAGGCGCACGGCACCGGCATCCAGCGCCGCCGCCCCCGCATGGGCATGCACAGCGCCCGCGCTCCCCCGAGCCTTCCGTGCGGCACGGCCCCGGCAACCACCGCCCCTCCCGCAGACCCAGCACGCTGCACAAAGCTTTGACTCGCGTCGTGGGGTTCGCTCCGACGCCCGGATTAGACCCCTTGCGTATGCAAGACGGAGCCCCATCGCCCCCATCGCCCCCTCCTCACCCTCGCCCCGCGCCCTCCTCGCCACACACCCGCTGCCACCCGCTTCACCTCCGATCCCCGCCTCCGGCCCGAGCTGTGGCGACGTCGGCCTCCGAACGGCGTCTGCGCGGTGCTGGCTGGCTTCTCTTCGTCGTAAATAACAAAAATTCAATAGAAAACCCTTCCAGTTTGAATTAATTAATGAATGGCTTACTTAAGACCATCGAGTCACGATCCGACTCGCCTCGCCATTCTTTTAATAAATAAAGCTGCCCGGGTCGAGGGTTCCGCGAGCGAAGGAAGAGGAAGAAGAAAAAAAAAAAGAAGCAGGACTGCATTAAAGTTCTCTCGGGAACAAGGCATTTTAATTTAGATAATTACAAGCTTTGCAAAAAATTATTGAAATAAAAATTCAAAACAAATGAATCTGATTCTTAATACTGCTAATTGTCGCTTGACCGTACGTTTTCGTGGAGGTTTTGTTTTCGCCTTTCAGGGAGTTGGAGCACAAGAAGCACATCGCCAAAGAAATTGCGTGCCGTCGGGGAGGAATCTTTGTTTGCGGACCCGAATCAATCAGTTGTAAAGTGTTTTCTGTTTTCGAGAGCGCACAGAGTACTTCGCGAATTGAAAACGAATTACCCGAATCTTGTTCCGAACAAAGCACTACGTTGCTACCCGGAGTTATCCTGATGGAAACGCCAATCCGAGGAACGTGCGGGAGGCTGGGAAGCGGGGGTGGGGGAAGATCTCATCTCCTTTTGTTATGTAGGAGAAGAGGAAGGGGCGGGATTTTTTCGGCGGTTTGGAATTTAGCAGAAATACCTACGACGGCTGCGCGCCACCGCTGGAACGCATGACCTGGTCGCTCCTTCCGGCCGAAGAGTCGTCGATTTTACGCCTTTTTGAAATTTCCGAGCGGTCGACGACGAGTCTGCAGGAACGCGAGACACGAAGGTCGGCGGGGACGGAGCGAAGGAGGTGGATGTTCGGGGAAGGCGGGCGTCCGCCTCGCAGGAAGACTGTCAATAAGGTGCACTTGGACCGCCCCCGTATATTTACGTGTATTCGGCCGGACACGGTGAAGCATGGGGGCGCGGCGTCGGGGCCAATCTCCTGGCCCGTGACGGGGATGAAGAATAACATCCGGCCAATGAACTGCGCCCGACAGAGCACCCGCCGCCCCCCTGCCCCCGTGGCCCTACGTGCCTCGCACTTCCCGGCCCCCGTTGCCCCCGCCGCCCCGCCGCCCCGCCGTGCCGTCCCCGCCGCCCCCGCCGCCTTCGCCGTCGCGTCGACCTCACTACTTCCGGAGCCCAGCGCGCGGGTGGATATTCGTTTTCCATCTTTGTCCTCGGGCTGACCGTTCGGCTCAGGGCCTTCGAGACACGAGGCATCGCCTAGTGGTTGACATAATTTCACCTGCTCGGTGTTTAGAGAAATATATTTAAGAGTATATTAGAGAAAATATATATATTGTGACGTACCTGGTGATGCCGGTACTTTCACTGCAAGAAATTACTAAAGGAGGGTATCTTTTTCGTGAAAGGGTCCCTACGAGAAGTCGGTATAACATTAGGAAATTTAATTAGTAAATGAAGTACAATCATGAACAGTATTTATTCACAAACCAAATTTGTTAATTACATGATTTAACAACAATTATACACTTTGCCTTGGTACCAAGATCAGGTGTAATACAAGTTTTATCATACCTTTGGGGCCCCAACAAATACCTTCGATGCTTGGGTTACGGTTCGCATCGGCCGGGTTCGCCGACCTTCGCAGCAGCTGCGCCGTCGGCGGCTGGTGGAGTAGCGGTCGCCTCGGCTGGCGGCCTCGGGAATCCCTCCTGACTCGGCTCCTGGTACTTCGGCGTCGCACTTCCCTCTAATTGTCTTTCGTCATTTGATATAACTACTAACCACGCGGCCACTGCACGTGTCGGCGTCAGCTTCGCAATACACACAGTTCTGGAATTGTACACACCGCTACAACTAGCATAAACGCAATTTACTGTTTTCTAGCATCGATCTTTTATATTGATCACTTTCACGATATCAACCTAACGCGCCTATTCTTCTTGCGTGGGCTAAATTCTATAACACACGTCCGCGGCTCACAACGACTCCTCCGCAACTTTCGCCGGCCGGCAGCACGCCGGCCACGTCCTTCGGCGACGGCCGACTCGACCCAACTGACTCGTAACGGCCAAAGCTCCCTGTCGCTCCGTGCTCGGTTCTCAACCGTCGATTACGTTCCCACGGACGCCTCGCAGCGGCAACGGTGGCGGCGGCGGCGGCTGGCCCTCCTCACCGCTGTCCGTCGCGCTGGTCGTGCGTACCGCGCAGTCCAAAATAGATTCTAATTACTTATGCTAATGTTCTAATTAGTATAAGGAAACACAATGTGTTTCAATATATATATATATATATATATATATATATATATATATATATATATATTGAAACCCAGAATATGTGTTTCATTACACTAATTAAATCATTAGTGTAAGAATTCAATAGCTATTCTGGACTGCGCGGTGCGAGCGCCGGGCGCTGCGAGCAGCGGGCAGCCGGCATCGGTCGCCGCCGCCACCGGTGCCCGCCGGGAGGCGAGCGTGAGAACGGCGGGTACAAGCGTGGCAGCGCGCACGTGCAAAAAGTTCGTTAGTTGGATTGAGGCGGCCGCCGCCGAAGGATGTGCCGACGTGCGGCCGGCGAAGGGCAGACGTTAGCAGAGCGGCGACCAGTGCGGACGTGTAGCGAGGGCTCTCCGCTAGTGGATGGACGCATGTAATACGCGACATAGTTATGTGATTAGGAATCGCAAAGTAATGGACATGTAAACAGAACATTAGAAGTATCAGTATAGTAAAAGATTAGTGTTGGTAAAATAATTGACGTCGCTCTTATTAGTTGGTACGGAGGGAACATTCTTGAAAGCGTGCGGTACAGAACTGTGACCAGTATACGGAGTAGGCGGGGGTCGTGTAATTAAACCCACTAATGGACAGTGATTCGAGGAAGGTGCGCAGCCGAGGTATCAAAATCCTGTTCGGGGAAGAATTGTTGGAGCATCAGCCGTGGATGATCACCACGCCATCTGCTGCCGACGGCCCGCAGCAGTAGCAGAGGTCGACAACCCCGTCGGCACGAGCGGCTCGACGAACCTCATAGGTATTCAAACGGGGCCCCGAAGGTATGAAAGTTGTATTTTACTCTTAATCTTGGTACCAAGGCGGAGTATAAAAACGGTGTCTGATTATGTAAATAGTAACCTTGATTTAAAATAAATCTTGTCATAATTGTATTTCTATGTATGAATAACTTCCCCAACGTTGCACCGACTTATCCTAGGGCCCATTCACGTAAAAGACACCCTCTCTTAGTGTTATATTGCAGTGAAGATACCCGGCACCACCAGGTATGTCACAGCTGGCGCCCGAACAAGTGGATAACGTATAGTTAAGAAATGTGGCCTTAGGGAAGTTGGTGAAATGTTGGAAAATAATGTGCATGTAATTGGTGTATAGTAGTGCAGGGTACAGATGAGAAGCAGGCAGTGAAGTGTATTATTGTAGACAACAAAAAGTAACAATACATGTGTTAGCAAAATATGCATAAGTCAAGTAAACATAATGAAATGTTGATAATTACAAAAATGTTGTTGCATAATTAATTACGGGCTGACATAGGCAATTATTTGTGAGCATCCAATATATAGTTAATATTGTAGTTACTGAGGTTATGAAGGCTATACATGTACATGTTACAAATAATATAATGTAATAGAATTTCAAATCTTGTAAGACATATTAATAATATTTGAATGGCTTGGCAATTTTTTTTATAACATGGAAATTAAAGAAATGGGGAAGTAGTAATAATTCTTGTGAGAATATAAAGGTGGTTAATAGTGTTGTACAAATTGTGCACATATTTGTTTTTCTCTTTGCTGGGAACATTCACTCAGTAGTGCATTATCTATTGGTGATGGTAAAGTTTGGGGAATTTAATAGAAAGATACCAGGTTGGGAAATATATACCAGCAGTGTAAATGTTTATTGTGAATATTTATATGATGTTATTGAGGAAAATTCAGGGAGGAGATATGACATGTAAATGTGAATGATGATTATGTACATAATATAGCAATAAGTGTGTTGAAAAGTAATTTCAATTAATAAGGGATTTACTATAATCTGAAAGCATTTATGTAATAGTGTTAATGAGTTTATTAGCAGTGTATATGTGTAAATGGTAATAATATATGTGTTGTAAGGAGTATGTTTATGCATTGGTAGGTGAGTGGAGATTTATATGGCGACTGACCTAGTGTTATTGTGTTTTTGGTGGTGAGTGAGGGTTGTTCGTCATCAATTAGCAATTGAAATAGGAGCGAATTAATCCATTCACGAAAGATATACAGCGCTGTGGCGGGTATAGTTAATTCATAGGATAACTGTGGTATCGTTGGTAGGTGAGGCAAGTGGAAAATTTGTGCGGTATTTTCGTGAAGTGAGAATCGATCGGACAGTTCAAAGTAACAGAATGGAGGCGCAAAATGTAGTGCTGGACCGGGAAGAGAAGGCGGATGAAGTAGGGGAGATAAATGTAGGAATCGACAATAGCATGTCATCGGAAAGCAGGGATAGTGGTATCGGAAGTCGGTTGGATGATACGTCAGGGGACAGCTTCAATAAAGATGTACAAGTTACATCAACACCGATGATTCAGGCAGCAGGAAATTCAAACCGGGGGGGTGGAGAAGATATCCATTTAAATGGAATGCAGATGATGATGAAGATGTTAGAAGAACAGAATAGGAAGTTATTAGATGAACAGGATAGGAAAGCAGAGGAACGAAGTAGGAAGATGTTCGAACAACTAAATGGGAAATTAGATGAACAGAATGGGAAGATATTGGAAGGACAGAATGAACAGAAAATATTCACAGAGGAGCAGAACAGGAGGTTAGCTGAAGAACTGAATAGGAAAGTAGAGGAACAGATTGGGAAGCTGGCAGAAGAACAGAATAGAAAATTAGATGCAATAGGGGGGCGAATAGGACGCGCCGAAGAACAAATTGTGTTAACGAAGAATGAGATGGCCCAAGTCGTGGAGCGGGTAGAAAGTCACGAGCAATGGACCGCCGAAGAATTAGGGAAACAGAAAAAGGAGTTAGAATCCCAAGTAATCAATCTGGGGGGAGAATTAGAGAATAAACTATACCAGCAATTAGATGATAGAACCGCTAAGCAGGACGAAAAAATTGAAAGGATACAATTGGTAGTCAAGGAAGAAATGCTGGAGAATAAGAGGGAATGTGAGGAGAAGGTTGTGTCATTACGAACAGAGATTGAACAAATAAAAGAATGCAAGGCATCCCCAATCGCAGCAAGCGGGACGGTACCATTTACCCCCCCAAGATCACTAAAATTTTCAGGAGACGGGAAAGAAAATCCATGCATATTTATGAAGGCAGCAGAACGACATTTAGATGTTATCAATACTTCGGAAAGGTGTAAAATACAATTATTATATTTAATGTTAGAAGGCAACGCAAGGATATGGGCCGATACATTTGATAAGTTTCCCGAATCAGTAAAGGCATTTAAAGATCGATTCCTTGAGCGGTATTGGAATGAGGAAATTCAAATTAATTTTAAAATTAGCCTGATGAATAATCATTACAACCAGTCCATGGGAAGTTTGCGGGAATACGCAACAAGGCGTATTATGGAATACAAAACGCTATCCCCACCGATGAGCGATCAGGAAATAATATGTGTATTGACGAGACAGTTCCCAGTCACAGTGCAGAATCTTTTACGTAGTGTGCAGCACACCGACCTGGAAAGATTCCAGAATGTGTTAGGAGGGTACGACTTGACGTTCGCAGGCGTACCAAAGAACAGAAATGAAGGGAATGTTAATATGGTTAGATCGGAACGTAACCAGGGGCAAGGGAATGATAGGAGCAATGATTACCAGAGAAACCAACGCGGAAGAGGGGGAGACGGATGGAGACCAGAGCCGGGGAACCAGAGACCGGACTGGAATAGATCTAATTCAAACCGTACGGAGACGCGAGGTGGGGGCGGGAATGCACCCGACCGATTAGCACAGCCTAGCACAAGTAGTGATCAAGGACACTATTTAAACTAATAGAGTCCGCGGTGATAGGTGGCCCCATTGCGGACGCGGAAATCGATGATGTAAACGCGGTCTCCATAAACGCTATGCAGCCGGTAACCTACGATACCCAACCGTGGCGGAGATGTAAGAACTCAGCGGTCAGAATCAGGAAATGTCCCACGATATCGATAGAATGTGAAGGTATAATTAAAGAAGCTTTAGTGGATACAGGGTGCACGACTACAGTAGTATCAGAAGAAATGTATGAGGAGTTAAAAGCAACAGGAAAAGAAGTAATGTGTCTGCCTATGAATAGGGCGTATGTGATTGGGGCAACTCAGAAGAAGTCAAGCCCCATCACAAAACAAATCATGTTTCAAGCCAGGATTGGCAACCAAGTATATGAGATGGTGGCCCTGGTAGTCAAAAAATTATTGTATTCGGTAATCATAGGGACGGATTTTCTGGTCGATCACAGAGCATTTATAGATCTAGAACGGCAAGTGGTGGAGCTGGGGAGCCAGGCGATAGGATTCGACTTGGGGATGGACGAAGAACACGAAGCATGTACGGGTGTAGTGGCTGACAATTCATTAGAAAAACGAAGCAAGATAATTGACGAATGGCATAGGAAGTCGATGGAAAGACTGGATAAGCATGGGGAAGAAATGAGAAGAATTACAGAAGAACGGAATAGGAAGCTCATCGGAATATGCGAAAAACCGTATGGGAAAGCGGAGGAACTGGATAGGAAAGATGAGGTGCTAAAATTTCAATTATACCATCAAGTAGATGCTAGGGTAGCGGCAGCAGACAGAAACGAGGGGATGACGAACCAAATCCATAAAGAAGTCAAGACAGCGGAGGGCAAAACGGTGGAGGTCCAAATCGAGGCCGAGGAGGATGTTTATAAAGTGAAAGTGAAAACGGAAGAGTTGAAGTTAATAATGGATGAAGAAGTGGACATGAAAATAGAAGGAATGGAGCGTATAATAGAAGAAGAAATCGTGGAAAATACACGAGGGTGCGAAGAGAAAAGAGTACAAGAAGAGTCTAAACAGGAAGAAGACGGGAAAATGTCGCCAAGTGTCAAGTATGAGGTGACATCAATTATGCCTCCAAAGTCGATGAAATCTCTGGGAGATGGGACGGAAAACCCTAAGGTAGTTATGCGAGCAGAAGAACGGCACCTAGCATCAAACAACATATTGGAAGGATATAAGGTCCAGTTATTACACTCAATTTTAGAAGAGAACGCCAGGACGTGGGCAGAGAATTTTGGTATATTTCCGGAATTTTTAAAGGTATTTGAAGACAAGATTTCCGTACGAAAACGGAGCGAAGAAACTCAAATAAACATCAAGAGCGACCAGAGGAATAGCCATTACAACTACATCACGGGAAATAGTAGTGGATACAGAATGAAGAGCATTATGGAACCAACAACATTAGTTGCTCCTATAAAATATCAAGGAATTAGTTGCATGTTAACGCAACAGTATCCTGTCACCGTGCAGAGCTTACTGGGCAGAGCAGATCATACCGATTTAGGAAGGGGTTTGAAGATATTGGAGAGGTACGAAGCCACCTTTGTAGACGCCCCAAAGCATGGGAATGAAGGAGATGTAGGCAGGTCCAAAATGGAGCGAAGTCAGGGGCGAGGGAAGAATGATGGTATAGTCAACCATTGGTACAAACGTAGAAGAGGTCGTAGCTGGAAATGGGACGACACTTACCAAGATGTGCCCAACACGCTGGAAGCTATGTCCTACAACTGTGATTTAGGAAATCAATGTCAGCAAAATGGGGATGAACCGTCATACAAGAAACAAAACATAGTAGGACACCACAAGCTTCAAATCGGAAACCTGGTCAACATGTATGGAAAATAGTGAATTGTAAATAGTGTAATATTAGTGTTAATACAAGTAATCACATGTTAATTCGATTCTAAGTTATAAGTGTATATAGGGCGTCGAGGAATATGCAAAAGAGTGCAACCATCGGCAGTGACGATGTTACTAGTGTGAATTTTGTCCAGAAGCGGGAAAAATTCAAAAAAAGAAAGGGGGGGTGATGAAACCCAGAATATGTGTTTCATTACACTAATTAAATCATTAGTGTAAGAATTCAATAGCTATTCTGGACTGCGCGGTGCGAGCGCCGGGCGCTGCGAGCAGCGGGCAGCCGGCATCGGTCGCCGCCGCCACCGGTGCCCGCCGGGAGGCGAGCGTGAGAACGGCGGGTACAAGCGTGGCAGCGCGCACGTGCAAAAAGTTCGTTAGTTGGATTGAGGCGGCCGCCGCCGAAGGATGTGCCGACGTGCGGCCGGCGAAGGGCAGACGTTAGCAGAGCGGCGACCAGTGCGGACGTGTAGCGAGGGCTCTCCGCTAGTGGATGGACGCATGTAATACGCGACATAGTTATGTGATTAGGAATCGCAAAGTAATGGACATGTAAACAGAACATTAGAAGTATCAGTATAGTAAAAGATTAGTGTTGGTAAAATAATTGACGTCGCTCTTATTAGTTGGTACGGAGGGAACATTCTTGAAAGCGTGCGGTACAGAACTGTGACCAGTATACGGAGTAGGCGGGGGTCGTGTAATTAAACCCACTAATGGACAGTGATTCGAGGAAGGTGCGCAGCCGAGGTATCAAAATCCTGTTCGGGGAAGAATTGTTGGAGCATCAGCCGTGGATGATCACCACGCCATCTGCTGCCGACGGCCCGCAGCAGTAGCAGAGGTCGACAACCCCGTCGGCACGAGCGGCTCGACGAACCTCATAGGTATTCAAACGGGGCCCCGAAGGTATGAAAGTTGTATTTTACTCTTAATCTTGGTACCAAGGCGGAGTATAAAAACGGTGTCTGATTATGTAAATAGTAACTTTGATTTAAAATAAATCTTGTCATAATTGTATTTCTATGTATGAATAACTTCCCCAACGTTGCACCGACTTATCCTAGGGCCCATTCACGTAAAAGACACCCTCTCTTAGTGTTATATTGCAGTGAAGATACCCGGCACCACCAGGTATGTCACAATATATATATATATATATGTATATATATATATATATATATATATATATATATATATATATATAAGAGTTTCATGGCAGCTTAATGCAATTGTGCATTTGCATGCGTTTTCAAATACACATTTTCTTCAGAGAATATGTTGTGAAAAAGTATTATGGAAAGCGATTGTTATATCGTCGATAAAGTGGTTTTAGGTAACAAATTTGGTTGGCTATCCTAACACTCGTTGAACTCTTTGAAAGAGTCGTGAAGGTCCTTTGCAATTTTGTGTTTAAATATTTAAAATATAAATATTATTAAACAAAAGATCTAATATTTGTCGGAGTTTCATATTTATTTCACGAAATATTAGTTAATGTGAGGAAATTATTGTTTTAAGACAAAGATAGTATTTAAAAAGAATGTATTAAAATAGTGTAATATTTGAATACAAACTTATAAGAACACACATACTGATATTCTTACTCACATGTATAAAGCGTATTGACTGGGTTCAAAAGAGACATTTATTATGACTTTTCAAAACTACTCTATCTTCTATCCAATACGTGTCTTATTGCCTTGGGTTGAGTATCGTAACAGGCTTTTGCTTGATCTTCAATGTTAAGCATTTGTCGTAATCGTTTGATGTCAAGTCTTATATCTGTTACGAAATTTGAATTTTCAGCATAATACGTTTTTCTTGGAAGTGACTTGTCAAATGTAGGCGTTGCATAAAATTCCCGCTGCAGAAGAGCGCCGGCGTCGGTGTTTCGCGTCTGCGGCCCACGTGCGGGCGGAAGCAGCTGGATCGGCAGTGTCCTGACGTCGTTGGGCGGCGCGGCGCAGCGGTGCAGGGCTTTCACCTCGCCTGCCTGCCTGCCTGCCGTCGTCGAGGGTGCGTCACGTGTTGGGGCGACGCGTGAACGAAAGGCAAGGGGGAGGGGGGTGGAGTGCCGCGCGGGGAGGCGAAAGGGAGCACCGTATCTCCGCGGCGCTCACCTGGCGACTGCGGCGGCAGCTGCTCGGTATTCGTGAGGGCGCGCGCGCGCGCGCTCGCAGATGCACGTGGCGAGCGCGCGGGGCGGCGGCGGCGGCGGGGGCGGTGACGCGCTCGGCGGGCGGGCGGGCGGAAGGGGCGACGCCCGTCATAACGCCACGGCGGGGGTGGGGCCGGAATGGCGCCCGCCCGCGGACCACTCAGGCGCCGGCGGCGGCGGTGAGGGCAGACTGAGACGGAGTCGCCAGGCGGCCGAGGACTAGGGGGTGCGGCGTTAGATATATCGACAAACATTCCACACAAAACACGCCCGCCGCCTCAGGTCTTCCCCTCCGCTTCCCCGCTCCCGGCTCTTCCTCCCCCCTTCTCTCTCTCTCTCCCTTCCCTGCCCTGTTGCCGTCGCTGCTTGTCGGAATTGGATAGCTCCCGGCATGGGAACATTCCGCCACCTTCGCCGCCTCGGCCTCCGTCGCCGCCGCCGCCGCCGACGTCGGCGCAGTCGTTCTCCGCGCCCGCCGCCGTGTCTTGCGGCGTCCTTCTTCACGGTAACGTCCCGCTCCACGCCGTCGCGGTCGCTCCCTGCTCCTCGCCCGCTGCCCCGCTCGGCGCGTAAAAATATTGGCGCGGGGCGCCCCGCGGAAGCGGCGGCGAAGGAGGAAGAGGAGGAGGAGAAGGAGGAGGAGGAGGAGGATGCAATCTTCACTCGGATGGGGCCGCCGCGGCCGAGCGACCTGGCCTCCGCCGATCAACCGGCGATCGACGCCGCCCCACTGCGCGCTCGGCCTCCGTTGGACCGGGCACGGGACTCAACCGGGCAGGGCAGCATCGACTTTTTTTTCTTCGCTTAATTCTTCACGTGCGTACACGTTCTAAACAGATCGTCACGAGGAAAGGTTTACTTAACTCGCACGTGTCATTAGATCTGTTTGAGCTTTACCCAGATACCTCTCGCCTTATATTTGTTAGCTCGTGTGCGATGATATTGAGATCCTTTGAATCTTTAACGATAATATAAATCTGATATTGAAACGATAATATTAGATAATAATATAAAATCTTAACTCCTTTCTTCTGCAGAAGATTTAGCATTTACTTTGCTTTTATGCGTCATGCAAGACGTATTAAAAGCCAACCATAACCTTTAATGATTTAGAATCCACATCAATTTGAAATTTTTTAATACTTCGTAAATGTGTATAATGTTTGAAACTAATAATTATAATTTATTTACCTCTAGTACAAATATTTAGGTGAGTTGATAAGTGTGGTAAATTTCTATGAAAACGTGGTAAATTTTATTATCTGGCGACATTGTTGCTAAGAGTGATTCTTAAAACGGCATCATTAACATTCAATCATCATGATTGAATATTTAAAGAAGGGAATGGAAGTGACGGGCACTTATTTTAAAACATTATTGGACCGCCTCCGCCGTGCCTTGAAGTAGAAGCGGCCAAGAATGGCGCGCATAAAAGTGCTCATTCTCCAGGACATTGCATCTGCTCACACGTCAGCTGTTGCGATGGCAAAACTACACGAGATGGGCTTCGAAATTGTTGTCCATCCACCCTATTCCCCAGAGTTAGCACCAAGTTACCCTTTCCTATTCCGTAACCTCAAAACTTGGCTAGGGGGAAAAAAGTTTTCGTCAAATGAAGAGGTAATGTGTGCTGTAAATGAATACTTATTTGAGTAGGGCACTTTTGTTCTAAGGGAATATCAACTACTGGAATATCGCTGGCACAAATGTATTGAGTTTTAGGGTGATTATGTTGAAAAATAAATTGTTTTTCAAAAACATAATGCTACGTTTTTTCCTAGCTTATCAATCCACCCTCGTAGTGGAAATTATGATGCTTTAAAATGAAATTCTGAGGCGTGTTTCGTTTATTGCAACCTAATTGAAATTTGAAATTTGAAATTTCCTAGTAGTGGTTTGAAATTTCCTAGTAGTGGTGTTTGCAACAGAAAATAATTAAAATTTACATTTTTTTATGTAGAACGAGGAGCAGATATCAACGGTAGTTTTTGTGGAAGAGAATGAGTTGCTCTAATTTATAACGCTTTTTTTATCTTCATCTCTATAAATTTAATGGGTTGTGTTTTGTCCGCTCAGCTAAGCTACTGTTTCTTTTATACAATTTACTGTATTTACTTTTATTCATGTTTCAAAGCCAGTTGCTTGAAAGGATTTCATCGGATGAGATGTATTCTCATTATGAGCGAACTACATTCGGTTTTATTGACCACTGATGCTTTCAAAGTTCCCTCCCTTTTATAAACGTATGGTATATATTTTGAGTTAGTAGACGTATACGAGTTGTTGACATTGCCGAGTTACCGTATGAGCGCGCATTTCATCCAAATGTGTCCGATGGCTACTACGGCCTGCGTACTCGATCTCATGAATTTCGCGCGATTGTTCTCGAACGCATCTCGTAATGGGTTCTGTGCGCTGGCCGAGCGCAAAAGCGAGACTCGTTTGCGTGCCCGTTCGAAGGTCGGAGGTTAAATCCTGCGGCGTTCCTTAAATTCATTCGCCAGAACCCGATTACCGCACTGACCTGCACACGCTTCCTCGACGGCCTATTATTTCGGGCTCGGCCATAGAAAGCGGCGACATGCCTTTTTCCAACCGTTGTAATTTGCGCGAGCCCGCTTACATACGTCGCCACAGCAGCATTGTGAGACGCGGAGCGCGGGCGATTTCGCGCCACAATGGGGGGGGGGGAGAGGGGAAAGCGGTTAAACGAGGTTAAGCTAAATCGAACGAAATCTCTTTGTCATTCAAAATATGGGGGGAAATCGAAGTTGCAGCGCTGCGGGCTTTTGCCGCGAACAATCGCCCGCCCACCGCCATGGCGCGGCGCGACGCGGCGCAGCGACAGCTCGTGGGGCCTGGCAGGGGAAATGGACGCCGATGCGCGTAGCCCCAGGGCGATAGGTAGACCATGCAAAGCTCGCGTCTCGTCTTATCTTGATGTTGTTTTACAATTTGGGGTTGAATGCGAATATTAACTCGAGAATATAATTCTTTGTAGTCTGGCTCTTTTATATCGGGGTAAGATCGTGGATATGCGTTAACATTGGGAGTATTGTTATAAATTATTCGCCACTTAGGATTAAGTTTGAAATAAGTAAGTGGCATTACATATGTGAATATTTTCAAAATTCTTGGTAATAGAAAAAAAAAACTACGATGTTGTAAACTCTTTCGTGGATTGCTTTACCCATGATAATTAGGCTCGGAGCAATTCAAAATAATTATCCCAAAGTAAGAATTTCCTGCTGTGGAGGTATTTTTCTAACAGAAACCTGTGCGACGTCTCCACACTTTTTGTAGTAATCAAACATATATTTGAAGATGTTGGTAAGTTTATACACGTATTGTTGGTTTATAAATTAAGGTTTCATTTCAGATTTAATATAATAATAAGAATAATTTAAACGTTTCTTCACAAGAAAAAATATATTTATTTGAAATTTTATCTCTCTTTCTCATTTCATTGATAAATGTAATTTTGCATATTGCTTTGAAACAAACGTTGAGCCTAAATAACAAATCTCTTCAAGCATTGCTGACCAGTTTTCCAAACAGTTTCAAACAATTGTCAATTTTTAAACGATGCCTCAACATGAAAGATTTAAAAAAATTCTTGTCCCTCACCATTTATTAATGCATCGAGTTACTGTCAAAGAATATTGTCAAGTGGCAATGATTAATTAAGCGTCGTTCTTAACTATATTGGTTCGATTCCGTGATGAATTGAGTTGCCCTCATTGAGATTGGTGCCACGCGAAGGCAAATCCCTACAGCCGTTCACTCTCGCTCTTCGAACACAGACAGCTCTGCCGATGGAGGGCGCCACCTGCCTTGTTACCCGTTGTTGACTCGGAAGTATTTGTTTTCGGCAACTATTCTTTGCTCGGTAGCTACTTTGCAAATATTGACTTGCGGTGGCGTCGACTCGCACGAGTACACCCGCACCTCCCGCCTCCCCTCCTCCCGCGCCCCCGGCCCTCGCGGCGCCCTCCCGCTGCCTGGGCTCACGCGCGCGTCTCGCGTGGTTCGCCGCCCCGCCCCCGCCCCGCCCCGCCTCCTCGCCGCCGCACTCCATGCCGCAGAGGTGCCGCCGTCGGACGTGTGTGCCCCGTCCGGGAGGGGGAGAGGGTTCCCAACTGGAGAGGAGGTGCCCAAGGGGTGGGGCGTGGAGGAGGGACGCGCAATTATCCGCCGCCGCTGACCGATAGCCCCAGGCACGTGCGCCCGAAATAATTAAATTTGTCAGTTGGCTCCGCGGGCGCCGCCATGTCGATGGGAGGATTTCGTGCAGTGTGCTGATCGGGCGAGTTTGGGGAGAGAAGAAAAAAAAAGGGTAGTTGGTGGAGGAGGTGAAGGTTCATTGGGTGAGACGTAATTTAATATATTATAGTTTGTTCAGTTATCAGATTCTATAATGGAAAACGCAAATTTATATTGTATGTGGTATTCAAAATATTTTTGAAAAGGCAAAACGTGTATATTTATTTCGAAAAATAATTCATATTATCTCTTTCTTTAATAAATTATATAGTACTCCTCTGCTTCTGTTCTAATGCAACTCTAGAGAATATTTGGCTATTATTTCTACTTCTAAAATTTGTTTCTCTGTAGGTAATTTATATAGAAAAAGTTTATTGGCTATAAATTATAGTTGGTTTATAAAAATGCTGGCGTCTGCCCTTGTATGTAAATTTTTCTTTTGATAATTTCTTATTCTAAAATGAAGAACTACCCCAAAGTAAATTTTTGATAGTCAAATCGTCGAGTTCTGGGATTGGGGTTGATGAGATGAATTCGCGAATCCGCTTGTCGACCATTCCACCCATTTATCGATCACGCCATCGCTTTTAAATAAATACTGTGAAGGTGTTGCGTTGACCACTCTATCCCGCTTAAAGCTCACCTGCAGCGCGGCGGGCGAGCGGGTGCGTTTTTGCACCGCGCCCGCGCACACTTGGCAGCGGTGCCTCTCGCCCGCCGCCACCGCCACCGCCGCCATCTGTAACCATGACGACCGCGAGATATTTCGACCTGTGGCACGCGATATTTTTCAGGTCAATTGTACTTAACTTGTCATCGGCCACGCATTCCACGCCGCTCGAGCTACAAAAATCCCCGATGTTTGTTGTGAATTGGTCTGGTAATGACATTTTTGTGTCGTGTCGAGGGCCCTACGCGTGTGTTTGGAGGAGTGCGTCGGGCTGTTCACGCACACGGTTATTGCTGGTTTTGCACCCCGCTCCTCCCCGTCCCGTCCCGCCCCGTCCCGCACGCACCCCTCCGCTCTTCACGGCCCGCTCTCCCCGACCTGTTCGTCCAACCCACCCCTCTCGCCCAACCCTCTCGCCCCACCCGCCCCTCTTGCCCCTCTCCCCAGTCCACTCCAACCTTCCCCGCCCACCGCAGCCTCCCCGACCTCCACACCCCGTGCGCGTTGGCACGAACGCTCCGTTTTTTGCTGACCCAACCCCCTCTTCATCCCGCCTCTCCCCACACCCTCGTCCGTTGCACTCGCGCAGATATCGCTGCTGAAATTTTTAGAATTTCAAGTCGTGCGGCCTTTTTCTGTTTTTGTTGCGCGTGTTCTATTTTCCTCCGTGCATTTGTGCAACTTCCAGGTACTCGTCGGAACGTTGTTTTCCTCTTAACAGCATGTATCTATATAAAAACACGAGACTTTATTTCGGCGGCGTGGACGTGAAATTTCACCTGATTCTCTTTCTATTGCCGCTGTTCGTAACGCGCAGGTGGACGGCGGAACCGCGGGTACACCTGCACCAGCAGTGCGTTCCGATGGAAAGAACAACTTTGACGTTCTCCTGTTCCCCGGCATTATTTTGCGCGCATGGCGGCCAACTTTTATTTGGAGTGGAAACAATAGCGTGGCGCTACTGCTGCAGCAGCTTTCGACGCTAGGGCTGGTCGCCCTGGGTGCGGGTTTTGTTGCCTTGGCGGACGAGGGCACGTGGAGGCGAGCGCGATCTTTTTTCAAACGAAGGTAATTTAAAACGGCCTATAAATACTCTTGCTCCCCGCTTGTTTTTTAACGTCAGCCGGGCAGCTTTATCTAAACATCGGGGTGTGGGCGGGGTGGGGCGGGGTGGCGGGAGCGGCCGGCAGGCAGGTGCGGAGAAGCGTGAGCTTGGGGAGAGCGGCCTGGACGGGCGGCGGTGGCATTTGTTCTTTGTGGGAGCCTCTCCCCTAAACTGTTCACGTCCTTGGATTTCATATCTCAAAAGGCGACGTGTTCTGTAGTATTAGTATTTTTTTTTAAAGTGAGGTGTTGCCCGTGTTTGCAACTATTAAGTCAGTTTTGCAGTCGTATTGACACTAAATTGGCAGGCTATTCGTATTCGTAGACGATTTCCTATTCGCAGACGATACAGCACCGTTTCCTGCAGGATACTCTCTAAATAGCCCCCAATCTCAATTGGAAAACCACACCAATAAAATACAAAACCTCTCTTGACATGTGGAAAATTCAACTAAATTCTGATAAAACTAAAGCAAAAATCTTCCCAATCAGAAAATTTACCTCTCTCCTTCTCTAGTATTAAACAACTCCTCATGACGTCGAACCCACTATCACAACCCATAAAATATTTAGAACCTCACATAGATACAAAACTAACCTAGAAAACCCATGTAGATACCAAAATCATACAAGCTAGAACAAACTAATTCATCTCCGCCGCCTTTAAACAAATACAAAAGCCTTTCTAACAACGCTATAACCACATACAAAACAATAATAAGGACACTAATACTCTACGCGTGTCCAGTGTGGATAAACGCAGCTCATACAAACAACAACAGACTCCAAAACATGCAAAAGATATATTTCATACTGATCTCACAAACCTCCTGGTTTGTAAGCAACAGCCAATTGAATAGAGTAACAATTTTACAAAAATCTATGTAAAGCGTGCCTTTGTATATCGATATTTAGGTTGAACTATTTTGAAGATAACAACAACATTGGAAACATTTAAATCAGCAATACAAGGGTTTTGAAAAAAACATTAGAAATAATAATTTCAGAAATAAAATTCATATTCTGTAATGACGCCATTTGATACAATTTCTGGCAAAAACAGGTTTTCATTGTTATCGAAAAATGAAAACATGTTCATAAAATAGAGACGTGTGGTTATAGCGAGATGACAGTCTTTAGAGAAACATAAATTTCTGATCGCGAGCTAGACATTCTGTTTTTCAAAGAGAGGTGACAAAGATAAGAACTAGCTTATGAGTTCGATAACTTGTTTTGCGTATTTTTAGAAACCACGCCTAATTATACAACTCCACCTTCTCACAATAGATTGTGTTTTGGAATTAAAGCTTTTCTGCCCAGTGCCTTGCAGCCTTCTGGACAATTTCGATGAGGGGTATACATTCCTGATAGTTGAGTCCGGTAGAAACCGTGGCAGAAATAGGATTTCAGTGTTATCGAAAAAATAAAACATGTTCATAAAATAGAGATGTGGTTTCAGCTAGATGACAGTCTTTAGTGAAACGTAGTTTTCTGATCACGAGCTAAACGTTCTTTTTTTTCAAAGAGAGGTGACGAGATAGGTACTTGTTGGATACATTTCTCAGGCGTATTTTTGGAAACTAAGCCAAATTATAATAGTCCATCTTCTCACAACAGATTGTGGAATTAGAGCTTTTCTGCCCAGTGCCTTGCAGCCTTCTGGACAATTTCGACGAGGGTATACATTCCTGATGCCTGATGGTCGAGTTCGGTAGAAATCATGAGCGGGGGTGTTGAGGCTCGTAGCGAGAACGATGCCCGACACCGCGCCTGGTGCATCGTCATCGACGCGGCCGTCCCCGCCACCAGCCACCATCCAGCGCGTCCGTGGGCGGGCGGTGGTTGTTGATCGTGGGCTTGGGAGCGGCTCGGGCGGCGTCCGGGCTGGGGCGTCGGAGCGCACCGCGACGTCCCGCGGAGACAATGGTCCGGTGGGGCGTGTTTAGACAGCTCGCGCGCTCTCCGCGCCGGCCGCCAAGCCGCGCCAAGCCGCGCCACGCCACGCCACGCCACGCCACGCCACTGCCCCTCCCGTGCTGGAGGAACTCCCGCCCCCCAGCCCCCTCCACCACCGTGCTCGCACAATGGCGCGCTCCGAGTTGTGGCGCTAATTCCACCCGCGCCGCACCCTCTCCTGCGCGCCCCTGGCCGTGTGCTTTCAGCAGCGCCCCAGTGTTTTCCACCGCGGACTCTCTTCAGGCGAATGCGCGAGCCGCCGTTCGCGCGTCATCGCGAAATTGACTCTAAGAGAGATTTCATATCTGGGGGTATTGAAACGAAATCCAAAATTTGTTCATCTGATTAATTTTTTTCAGTTGTCGCTTTATGAGAATTGAAGGGTGGCCGATTGGTCAGTCAGTGTAATTTATTCATACATCTCTACAGCGACCGAAGTCATATATCATAATATGCGAAGTCATATATCAATATAGTCGTATATTATAATCGAAGTCAACGAGAGTACAAAATGAATGCTCTTCCCAGCAGGATTGTCTGAAATGGAAAAGAGTTTCATTTCACATCCGAATTTAAAATAACTGGGTCAATCAGTGCAAAAATCTAGGTATTAAGGTATGACACTTTTGATTTAAAAAGAAATTCCAGCATGTCATTTTCCAAACTCCATACACGAGTAAGACACAATCTTGATGTTATATTGAACATTATAGTAACTTAACAATGAATAATAAAAACACTCGCTTTGCAGTATGCTCATCAATGTGAAATATTTTATTTATCACATCCATTTTAAACATAATAAATTTATATATAAAACACACACACACACACATATATATATATATATATATATATATATATATATATATATATATATATATATGTGTGTGTGTGTGTGTGTGTGAGTGTGTGTGTATGTGTGAGTATGTATGTGTCTCTGTTTGTGTGTAAAATATAAATATGAATTATAAACTACCCACTAAAATTAATTTCATTTACATGTGTATGAAAGCAGCCTACGGTCTTGGCAAAAAAAAAAAAAAAATGAATGTTGATCGTAAAAAGAACGACCATTTTGCGCCCTGAATTTGAAAATAAAATTTATTCCTGCACCTCAGATAAGAACCACTAGACTGTACGGTCAACAAGGCCAGAATCCGTGGGATTCCTCTACATCAGTTTACAGTTCACACGTAACCTACTGCATAGCCTTCAGTAAGATTCGCTTCGCTCTACACATCCCGCGTTTATCTACCTTAAGCGAACATTCAGCACTTTAATGTCTCGGACGTATTATATGATTCAATCAGGAAATTACGAACACCCCATGTGTATGTATTCGTCTTGCCAGTAACACACAAATCATGTACTCTAACAGGTTGTTTTTAATATATATGTATGTATATGATTAAACTTTTAATAATTCGTTTCCCATTTAAAATATGTTAATTTGTCTTCACAACGTTGATATATCTCATGATTTTGCTAGGTAGCGTATGCTTTTGAGAATATTTTAATTTTACCCTACGTTTCAATATCGCCATTACATTACTCATTGATTCAGGATGATTCTCTAAGTATAATTTTGGCATCTGAACTTTTCATTATTAATGTATTAATATATTAGAAAACAATAATCTGAAACATTAGTACCAAAACTTTAAATTTTGAATGGAATGATCCTAGTATATTTCACCCTTCATCTTAGTTTCCATCCTTACAACTATTACTTTATGATGCTTTGTAGTACATTATATTTCTCTCTAGCAAAACGAGTGTGTCAGAAAGCAAAATACAGTTGATTTCTTTCACACCGGGCGATGCACTATTACTTAATATCATTGCATCATTTATGTTAATAATGATAAAATAAGCATAAAGTGTGCGATTGATCCAGAAGGAATTAATTGTTAATAGAAACAGCAATTAAAACTGGCAAAGCAATTTCAGTACACGTGGAAAAGCGGTGGTATTCCTCCAGTGGTTCCTTCGGCCGCTTCTGTTCGCCTGTTCCCTTTATGTTTCATAAAATGGTCTGTATAAATCGACCCCCGGCAAGATGGCGGTGTCTGGCTTTTTGCATAAAATTATTAATCGATACGGTGGGCCGCGGCGAGTTTAAATAAGGAAAGTTTCCGAGGAGCGGACCGGGCGCCTGCGGGGGCGGGGGGGGCGCGGCGCGAGTTCAAAAAGCTATTTCATTTGGCCAATGTCTCCGAGCAGCACAGCAGTTCGGAAACTAAGTTATTGTCGCGGAGCAGGACAGCTTCGGGGCCTTTCAAGCTCCGGAAATCGCCCCACATGATTTTTCAGACCTGAGGGACAAGGTGCACTAGTGTTCGGGTGAGACAAGCTCTGCAGAAGAAGTTGTGTGGTGTTTTACCTGGTCATTACTTAAAGTGATATTCGTTTACAACTTAAAGTCGCAATACCGTGTAATTAGTCTATTCATACAGGTAGAATTTTTCTCGATTAGAATTCGTATTAGACTAAGTTTGGGACTATAATTTGAGATAGCTTCTTGCCAGTTTTGTATGTTTTCAAACTTATCGTTTACAGATGTGTATAAAAATCATAATACAGATAAAATATTGGAGTCTAAGTAATACAAATAAACGAATATTACCAGGACGAAGTAAGTTGCTATTACGATATTTATATTTTCTAACAGTTATTAAAATGTAACGTAATATGTTAATTGTATGCATTGAACTATAGTTCGGAGATAACGTTATGATTCACTTTAATACGGAAATGCGATGAAGTTATTAATATATTATAATTTTATTCTAATAATTGCATGAAATGTGGGTGTCTATTTCATTGTGTCTATATTATATATATATATATATATATATATATATATATATATATATATATATATATATATATATATATATATATATATATATATTAGTTCGTCCAGGAAAAAAATTACAAATACACTTTCTTTGTATTCATAACTATACTATACACGACATAATTGTTAAAGAACTAATTAAGACCATTCAGGCATTTACATTGAATAATTGATATTGTGTTCTAAGTGCAGACTTGAGGAGACTCAAAAACATTTCATTGCATAGATACTACTTGTAATGCTACATTGACGAGTGTACAAAGTGAAGTTTTTTCTTCTTACATTCTGCATGTATCTCAATCACGTAAACATTCAGACAATCGGACGAAAATACTTCCCTTCAAACTTCCACCCTTTGATAGAGGTACGGTACTTAGGTTTTTGCTGTCATTAAATAGGGGAAGGGCCTGGTGAGCTGTTTCTAGTTTTATTGATTTACCGTTGACCAGTTACGAGTTGCTCTTTGATCTTACAAACATATCGATAGAGATAAATGCTAAACAAGATACACCCTTAACAAGACGTATAAACAGTATTTTGTTTCCCACCATTAACTTCTGATTTATGATTGAAATCACTTCCCAAGCCCGAAAGAAAAGCCCGAATGCGAGGAAGTTTATGGGGGCGCCGTATTCGTGACCCTGGCACGCTATGCAACCCTCCGAACACCGGCGTATTAAATCCCCGGCAGGCGCATAACCGTCAGGTCTCAAAGCCATTCCTCTGCCGTCACCCCCCGCCCGTCCTCCGCCTTCGACGCGTGCCGTACTCTTCTTTTATGAACGCCGGTGCTTTTGCGGTCGGCTCTATAGAGCAGTTTTATTTATGCGTCCCTTAAAGTAGATTCCTTCGGTGTTTGCGCCTTAATTTCGTAGCGCGTGATAGCGGCTCCCCGAGGAGAGAGACGCGGAGGCGCGAACGCGACTGTGTATTTCCACGCTGCCCCCCCCCCCTCGTCCTCCTTGTGCGTCTCCACGCCCCCCTCCCCTCCCCGCCCTGCAGCGCATCCCGTGAAAGGGCAATCGCGGGGGCGTGGCCCGCGCCGCCGACTCTTGAATTGATTCATCCCGCGGCGCGTGCGTTCCGCTCGCGGGAAGTCTCTTTCAATCGGTCTCTAAGCGCGCGGGATCCGCCCTGCCGGCTCCCCGCCCCCGCCCCCGTCGCCGCATCTTTACCTTTAAGTTATATTTCATTTCAATATGAATTGGGCCCCACAATACGTTTTCAATCTGGGAAGGGAAGTGCCTTTGTAAATGGAAGAATAATCCAGTTCCGCGGCGGGGGTCGCGGCGCGCGGCGCGGGACGGGGCGGGGAGCGGGGGAGGGGGGGATTTACGCATGTCGCCGGTGAATGGCGGCGCGGCGGTGTGTGCGTGAGAGTATGAACCTGTAATCAGCCGCTTCCACGGCCCCCTCGGAATCTTCACGACGCCGTTGAAGGCGGCTGCGGCGGCGCCGGATGCGTCCTTCCCGTGCCGCCCCGCCCCCTCGCCCTCCGTTGCGGAACGAAGGTTCGCGAGGAGCCGGCGAGGGGGGAGGGGGTGTGAGATGGGAAACGGAGTGAGCGGCGGTGACATTCACGGAGCCCTTTTGCTCCGCTAAGTTGTCGCCACCGCAGTCTTGGGCGAGCGTATTGACGTCTTCAAGTGATTCCTGACTTTGAATATGGTAATAACGGGGGGGCTGAGGGAGTTAGCGGCGCGGCTGAAAGGCGGGGCGGGGTGGGGGGAGGGGAAGGAGTGCGCTGCGAGGCGTGGCGTGGGAGGGAGGGGCGGAGAGCGGCCCTCGTTAGCGCCGGCGCCTCCGCCCCAGGGGCTCGCGTGAGGGGCGGGGCGGGGGCGGAGGGGGGCGGGGCCGTCGCGAGGCGCGGCTGTCGCCTCTCTGGGAGAGCAAACACTCCGTCGCGCCGGCGCCGAGGCAGCTTCGCGCGGGCGGCTCCTTCGTCTCGCCTTCGTCCCCGTGCCTGTCCCTGTCCCTGCCTCTGCGCCGCGCCCGCCACAGTGATTGTCTCGCCGCTGCCTCCCCGAGGCCTTGCGCTGTCGTCTGGCACGTACCGTTCCAAGACGGCGCCCCCCCCCCCCTTCCCGGAATTTCGCGCGGGACTTGGGTGAAACACGATGACAGGCGTAGTCAGAGTACCTGCGGTGAGTTATGAATGGAAACCTTCCAGAAGTAACGTAGCCGCTTCGTGGAGTAGGTCGCTGACCTTGTATTCCATGCTTTCTCTTCTTCGATCGTTAACATTGTTTCTTAAATGTTCTTTTACATAATCGCATTCAATGTCTTCGGTGTCGTTAGGTTTTTATAGTTTTTCACTTCTATAAATGCTTGAAATGTTAGAACGACAAAAGTCATTACCTAATTATAGAACTGGAGTAAGCGGCACCATATGTGCTGAATGTCAATTACATCAACGTTTCTGGCGCTGTGTTGAAAGCAAATGTAAAGCAATTTCACAGCGACACGAGAAAACAACTCGCTTCAAGCAACTTTCATTTCCTTTCTATTGAATGCATACGAGCGCCACCAGCATAGTGGCAACATTAAATTACATAATGCAATTTCCCGCCGGATTATTTGTGACCTTTATGAGTCTGCGTTTCGTTTTCAATGGAAGGCGACCAAAACAACACCGATACTACAATTCTCATTTTTTTCATACTTGCTTGGATAATTAATATTCACTTACTGTTTTTATTATGTGATTCATTCGCCATTGTGTTCATTACTGGCAACGTATAGTGTGTTCCTTTGCCCAAGAGTTGCTCCATTCTGATGACTCTCCTTCGAATGCTGCATACTTTCCCGGTCAGTGTCGCGCGATGCCACGCTATTGTGCACATATCCTCTCTGATATCGACATTGCATTACCGTCGTCATGCCCCAGAGCAAGTCCGCTATCATAGCACGCCATGGCGCGAGCGTTAAATACACGCGCTCAGCCCGCGTTGCAGGAATATAAATTTATATTAAATTACCGAGTTAGCTGCAATTGTATTTTCTCGCGCGACCGCTGTTTGAAAGTTAAGTGGTAATGTTATAATGGCGGTAACGAGAAAATAAAAGCAGGAGGTTTGCTTGTTTGGTATCTCTAAAATGTAATGAATATAAATAAATTTTGGATTTTTCGTAACAGCCTGGGTGTAATGTAGTTGGCTGGTTCGTAGCATCTAGCAGATGTGAAAAATTGAAAAGGTTTTGTAGATAAATTTACAACAGTTATTGTCGCTCTTTCGTGTAACACAGATGCGAGTGGTGAATCGGAGGAATTATTTTCAAAACAAATGACTTCTTTTCCGCAATTGTACATGTATGGTTGATGTTTTATTTTTGTTGCAAATCTTTTCTAGAGTTTCATTTTTTAATTACTTAGAAATTAAACGGAAAGTCTGACAATTAAATAATCGCTAATGTTTTTCTGCAGCAAAATTCGAAAAAAAAATCACTATCTCGATTTCTATTGTATTGTGCATGCACGAAGCCAGAATTAGTTATTATCGTACTCTAGTGTGCTTTCTATTTGGCTTTGGTTCGGTTAAGAAATGAACGTTAAGGCAGTTGGTGAAAAGGTACTCCAGAAAATGTTTTCTTCACTTCTGTGTAACGTGAAGATTCTTCTCTACTTCTACAAATAGTGAGATCTGAATCTTGTTCAGGTAACTTAAACCCGAGATCACGGGAACATACGCGTATTTAATCCGGGATCATTCCATGTCAAATGACGCAACTTGCATGAGATAGTTGACGAAAGGGCAGGAGTTGGGCATAGTTGCGAGAACTTTCTGAGGAATCTCCCGCGCACAAGATCCTCGCGTGGACGTAAACACAGGATGCGCTCAGTCGAAGGGCAGAGGAAATAGGAGACACCGGGGGCGACGCAGTAGACTGCGCGTGGCGTCATGAGCCATATCCGCGCCAGGAAATTGAGATGGTTGCGCTCTGTCGCCGGCGCGGCGTTGCGGTTGTCGTGTCTGCTGCTCGTTTGCGAACTCCGGGTTCGATTTCCGCTGCTGAAACAGTGGCAACTAAATTCATGTCGCTCTGTTTGGGACGTGTAGCAACGCCCAGCCATTGTGGCTGCCAATTGTGACCGCGGATCGTTCTGAAATGTGGGTAATGTGTGGCTACTTTAATTCGAATTTGAGTGGTTTGCGAAGAATATCTGATTTGAATACTATTGGTGCGTACTTTAATATCACATGCCTTTGCTCTTAATTATCACAACTAAATTGTTTCCTTATATATTGATAGGAGACTTAAGTAGGTTGTTTTTTTCTCTCATAATTACTTGCTGTAGAGAAAGGAAGTGTGAATTTCTGTTGACTAAATCTTACAATAATTACGTCTGGATAATTTATTTGTTAGTGTTGATCGTCCTGTTGTAGATCTTGTAGTTGATCTTGAATTTTATAATGTTAACCTTAACATATAATAAAACTTAAATGTATTATCACACGTGTAGTACCATGTTGTACATTCATATTCCTATCAATGTACTCAATGTGATAATCATTAACTTGGAGGTAGAGTAAAATGCCGATTAATAATTCGCAATAATTATGCCATTCTGCTGCCTGTTTTTCTAATTATTATCATTATTATTACAGCAAGTCAGATGCCCAAGGAATCAGTCAAACTTTGTGTGAACATTACGAGTAGTGCATGTGTATGCATGTTTAATATTTTTGCATAATTACTGAAGCGTATCTCGTTATCGTAACCAATAATTTATTTCAAAAGACCTTGAGTAAACTCTCCTCTTGCGACGTCTATGCGATATTTTCATAATATCTTGAATCACCTTATGTATGCAAGCGGTTAACCGCGCGACAAGCAGTATCTCCTGCGGTCACCAGCGAACGCACGTCGGAGTGGCGACGCGGAAGGAGCCCCGGGGACTTGAGCAGGGAGTTACGCGGGCGCCCAGCTCGTAACGCAGGCAGCTCCTGCCCCCGCCGCCCCCACGCCGTGCCGCCGCGGCGGCGCGTCCCTCGCCCCAAGACGGAAAGGGACGGAGAAGTGAAGAGACTTTATTGGCTTTTAAGACGCGGCGTAATTAAAATGTAGGGGCTTGTCTGGCGCGGCGCGCGGCGCTCCCCCCGCCTACCTTCTTCACCCCCGCTTCTTCTCGACACGCCCACCCGGACCCTGGGCTCTCCCCGCGCCGCCTCCACCGCCACACGCCCCGCTGCCCACGGCTCCGCTGCATCCACTAGCCACCCCAGGCAACCACGCCCGTCACCGCCGGCGCAGCCCGCCCTCCTGCTCCTGGAGCCCACGTTGACTCCCGTCGTCGCCGTGCCCGCCTCATGCTTCACCCTTTTCACCCCCACCGCCAGCGGCTCCCCGGCCCTCTGATGAATGAATAGCACGCTGCAAGCTCGGTCGTGAGCGGCGCCTGCGTCTCCGCCGCGCCGCGCCTCGACTCCTCGCCCCGGCGCGAGTCGGAGGTCGAGATTCTCGCGGGAGAAAATTCACGCTCCACGGGATGCGTATGGGAGCGTAAGCCGCCGCCGCCGCCGCCGGTGCGTCTCGCCGGCGACATTGGCGGTGGAGGCGGCCGCTCACCTGCCGCACGGCTTGCTTCCTCGCTAGCGCTCTGAATGCGGCAGTTCGTCGCTGAGGACGGGGAAGTAGCATCTCCGCCTCCGCCCCCGCCCTCCTCCCGGCGCTCCGCCCCGCGGCGTCGTCGTTCTGAGAAGGGGCCTTGTCCCGGCGAGAGCGGGACAATGAGAGCTCCGAGGTTCAAATGGCAACGCGCGAAGGGCCTGCCTGCACTTTAGACCCTGACGCCGCGCCGCGCCGCCCCCATTTCGCGCGTCGGCCTTGCTCTCCGCTCACGACGACGCGACGGTGGCCGCGCGCTTGCTGGGCGACGGCGCTGGGTGGGGCGCCGTGCTAGAGAGAGGGGAGATGAAGGCTGCCGAGGTAGCGATGCGACAAAAACATCCATGTTTTTGTAGAAACATCGATGTTTTAAAGATCGATTAAACATTATTTAAAGTAATATTGTGATCGCGTAATGATATATATCAAAACTGACTCTAATTTTGACATTGTGCTGGATTAATAGTTCTGTAAGTTGATGTAAGGATGAAATTCGTTATTCTGACATTTGGGATACTACGTAGAAATTCTGTCAGGGAGACTTATTGTCATGAAGAGAAAACTTTCTTTCATAACAACGCAATATTTATACTAACATGAACGAAAAATTGAAATTAATATCTTTAATAATTTCTTTGCCAGAATTTATTACGATTTTATTCTTGCGATAATTTAAATGTTGTAAGTAAACTTGCTGAAATTGTGGAGAAAGCAGCAGCAACGAAAGTCAGTTCTCTTTAACGATTCATACCCAATTTGTTACTAAAATTATGAGAAATGAGTGAAACATAAAATACTGTGTACGACAATGGACAAACAGAGTTTCATGCATTTGAAAGTCTGAATACTTAACACTAATGTCCTATCGTTTCTCCCTCATGGACAATACAATTATTTTATTCGCTTGGTTTGTACAAGATGAGTCACTTACATTAATACACTGCTCATAATACTATTCTCCTTCTAATAGAGTTTATATAAATCACAATGGATGAATTTATTTATGGCTACTTTACAACAATCTCTTGAAAACAATGAATGATGGGTTCCGTTTAAAATTAGGTTTGAAAATATCTACATGCAATATTTGGTTATTTTATTTGAACTTTGTTACTCGTGATTATATATAATAGTGAATAAAACAATATACGATATCGACAAAATATTGCATTACGTTTTAACATAAATTACAATTATGCTTTGTAAACTGTGGTTCCCGCAGAAATATTTTGGAACTCACGGGAGTGAAAAGTCATACACGGGAGGGAAAAGAAATTATTCTCCACAAAGAAATTTATTAACTATTAACTATGGAGACACTGAAGATGAGATAGATTACCTCGAAACATGTCTATCTAATGCTGTAACTGACTAGTATTTAATAAATTTGTTTGTGGAAGATCATTTCTATTTCCTCCCATTGTATTTCAGTTATGTTTTTGTATTTCAATTTCGATCTTTTTTTTTTAAATAAATTTATTTTAAGTCGCATCAACATCTATGGTTATTAGTGAATACATATAAATACATAACATGACATGTCGATCAGTTATAAAACAGTGCTTGAACAAAATAGTACAAAACAATTATACCGAACATAAATTAAACATACAATGTTAAATATAAAGTTGGAATTGTAGTCTTGAAATACATTTAGTAGGGTTATATTTCGTTTAGGATATTACTTAAATTATTATATTAGGAATGTCCATCTTTCTTTTCATGTGTAAACTCCGAAATATTTTCTGTTTTCCAAAACTTCTCGTGTAAATTCCCATGAATTGAAATATTGGAGAGCGCAGAAACGTGGACGCAAAAAGAGATAAAAGTAGAGGACACGTGAAGTGTGCTTTTTAACAAGATATAAGTTGTTTACTAGAAGCAATCGGTCATACGGATTTTAGCTAAGCAATATTTCACGAGATAATGTGGGGAATAGATGAGAATGACAGTCGGCAAACTTTATACCTAATCTTACAGATGAAAATTTTCGCGTATATAATGCTTTTTGTTTTGTTCCTATGACATGTTGGGTACACTGGAGCATTTTGCGATTGGTTGATGCCAGTTGAAGTCAAATACGATGTATATCAAGTGATTACAATTGATTGATGGCTAGTTCTGTACATATCAATGCTAATCTGGTTGAGTGAGCCTTGCGGCATTATCTTTTTAATTTTTTAATAAGTTGCAATGGGGAAGCGCATGGTGTTAGCGTGTTGATACAAAGGGATGGGGCTACAGCGGGACACATGACGTTCTGACGGAAGAAGGGGGCTTTGCCCCGTATCTTGTAAGCATTAGAGAGGCGCTGTAGGAGCGTGGAATACATCCCATCCTCCAGCAACTGAATTTGTTCTGAATAGTCACTTCCGCACGATGGCACTCGATAGTACTGTACCTGAGATTGAGAGTCAACCAGGGAAGAACATTTATAATCTTCGGATGTCACTAAGCGAGATGCCAGGGCATTTAAAATTAAATTCGTGTTCGTGCTGTTGGTAAAGTTTCAGACAGAACAGAACATAGCGCTGTGAAAACAGTGTTAGGAAGCGAATAAATGAGAACTTTTATTGAACACGTAGGTGAATATTCTGTTATGTTCTCAGTATGCATCGTTTTACTACTAATAATGTAACTAATTTTAATATTAATTTCTGTTATTACATCTGACATGGAAATATATAGTGGATTAAATTACATTTTTTTTAAATTTTGGTATGTCGTATCGTGTGAGCTTACGTTTCATACAGTTCTCAATAATCATATTCTTGTAATTGTATGTGCATTGATATTCTTTTATTTGTAAATGCTTTGACGTCATATATTACCTGCTATCAAGTTTTATGTAAATTTATTTTTCCTGTTTGAAAGTGTCACACATTTCTACAAAATGGTCTATTTACGAAATATTGTCACAGTTTATCTGAAGTCTTCGTTGCCTGGAGTGCCTTCAGCGATACCAGGGTAGTCCAATTCTGTGCTCCTGTTATTCTCAGAGGAAACCCTGCTATGCTCAGAGGAAGCAGAGTTCGCCTTGGCTGCTCCGGTTGTAGCCTGGAGCAGCTGCAATTGAATCAGCGTCCTAGAACTCTTGCGCTAGGTTGGGCGGGCTGCCTGCCTGCCTGGTGGACGGGCGGACAGGGTCGCCCGTATTGCGAGGTCATCTCCCAACATATTTATCGAGCGTGATGCCCCGGACGGACGGGAGGCAGACTCCATGTAAATTAACAAAGCATTGAGCCGACGCGCGGTCGCAAAAACCGCGACCCGCCGTGTCATGACAGCGCCGCGCCATCACAAACGTATTCGATAACATAATGTTGTAATCGGGGTCCGAACCCGGGCCTCTCGCGCTGAATTAGCAGCGTGTCGCCGTGTCTCCTTCATGATTTATGAACTATAAATCTCCGGGAGATAGCTCGCGGCGGGCGGCAGCGGGGGCGACGGCGGCGCGGGGGAGGCGGGCGACCGCCAAAACGCACGCAGACAGCGCCCGCGGGCAGGCGGGGGGCGACTCGGACGGCGGGCGGGGGTTCATAAATCGATTGTCGATTGTGCGCGCCGGCGGCGTCACGAGCGCTAAGTAATGATGCGCCAGTAAGTACATGGCGGCAGACAATTGCCACGTCACTGGCAGCGGCCACGCGCACAATGAGCGCTGACAGGTTATGTGACACCGAATTTTGGGGCGGCGCCCCGCCCCGCGGCGCCCGCGGCTGCCGCACCGCCCCCTCCCCGCCACGCCCCCCGGGAGGCCGGCGACGTAAATTGCGCGGAGCGGCGTGCGCTTCACGGCCCTTTTTGCGGTGGGCGGTTACCTCCCGCGCGCGCTCGTCGTGTTCGCGAAAAAGGAATCGTTTCTATTGAAGCCTTATTTGACGTGGCGAGACTCGGGCCATCAAACCCGCTCTTCCGTCTGACCACGCAAAGTTTGCTACGCTCCTTTCAATACACTAGTGGAGAAAGGAGGTTTTTCTTGGGCTACGGAGTAGGCGATTTGAATTTAGCTCAGAGGCGTCATTTAGGCTTGAGGATCTTATACATGCAAGTAAATCTACTAACATGGGACAGCCGGCTTTACTTCCCCTCCGAAGGAAGGCGTGTAATGGATTTTTTCGCCCTTAAAAGTTCATGGCTTCGATCGGCTTGGAGCCCGCCAGCTTGGATCGAACAGTCCGATACGCTAACCGTTACACCATGTCGCTGCATCGTTGCCAATGGACTGCACGTAGTGTACGTTAGGTCACGGGAAAAGGATCATTACAACATAAAGCCAATGAAACTGCTCACTGCTCTTCGTTTGCGATGATTGTTATTAAAAGTGAAATTCAATTCGAGAATAGATCGCTTTACTTATATTTCTTTCTGCGCGCCTGTTTATTGTAATTCATTTGCTGTAACGTGAGGTAAACAATATTTCCTAACATAACTAACTCTGTAAAGAGAGGTACCTGAAGCCCATCATCGGGAGATGCCTGAGATATCAAGCCCAAGAGCTCCCCGAGCTTCTATCGCAATCATAAAGCGAGCATGAATACCGCGTTTCGTGATTCCGGGAAGCCGCGCTCCCAACTCCAGGAACTGGCTCGTAACATCCTCAGCCGGGAAGTCGGCGCCTTTGATCGCAAGGTCACGGCCTCCTCGTCGGTAGTTCGCCGTCATCCACCCGCAGCTCTTGGCCGCGCTCGCGTCTGCGACCCCGCGCCCTAACCGCGTTGCGCCGCGTTGAGCCTGCCCCGCCCCCTTCGCCCCATCACTTACCTCCCGCGCCCTGCGGTCTCGAGGGAGCCCGAACTCCATCGCGCGCCCACGCCGCGTCGGGCCTCTCCCCAGAAACACAATCAGCCGCGCTGCACCACTGCGCAACCTTAAATGGAAATTGGGAGGCCCTACATCATAGCGGGAGCGCCGGCGGCGGCGGCGGCGGCCGCGGCCAGGCCGGCGCAGGACTCGGCGAGGAGCGGGCCGCGCTCCCCTACGTTGCGACTTGCCTCCGCGCGGTTCGGCTTCCGTTCCTTCCGTCGTAGCAGGCGACGGGCAAATGTACAAAAAAAAACACTTTACGCTTATAATGGGGCGTCATGTGCAATCGTACAATGTTCCAGTGACTGCCACATAGTTTGTATATTTCTGCAATATTGCAGTGTGCAATGTACGTTGAAACGTAACGTAAAAGTAACATGTCTCTTCAGAGCTAATAGTGTTACTCGTATTTTTGATCTCTGGCACGTAACAAACGAGTGTCAGCTCACTGGTGACTAGGCATTATTGAAAAATACAATCGAGTCTTAAATTAAACCTAAACCAGCCATTAAGGGCAGTTTGTAACCCAGTTATCTTACCAATTATGGGCCGTTTTTATATAGATGTTTCATTATTATTTTTAAAATGTTAACGTATCGCCGAGTTGTACAAAAAAGGGAAAATTTGAAGATGAATAATTATGTAGCGAAACAAAATATTCGTTATTTAAATCGAAGCAGTATTGCGTGATTAGGACATGTAGTAACTCCCCCTGCGGTTGTTATGAACGTTGAGTACCACGTGGACGAGAGTACTGCCAGCGCTCGCTCACCATTCGCTAGCACTCTGCTCAGCGCCCGCCTGTTCGACCATGCGAGTTCAGGCCGACGCGCTCACGAACCCCAAGGGGGGGGGGGGGCGGGTCAAATTATACCCGACATTTATCTGTCGTCACGAATTAGCGCTCGGGACAGCTCTCTGCAACCAAGTTTCCTTTCCGACAAGCCCCGCCTTCCTGCTCCTACTACAGCATCCATAATTCATCTGCGCTGATACCCTTTCTTCTGGCGGGAGGCCCTCGGAAAAAGAGCAAGAACGAGAGGCAGACCGGCCGGCGCGCTCTCATCTTGATTAATGGTGAAACTAATCAAGCAGTCCAGCGCTTCTCATTAATTTCTATTTATCTCTTCAGGGTGTTGATGCCCCTTGATGCTTCGTCTTTCATTGTATGGAAGCTTTTTATAAGACGGGGGGGAGGCAGGCGGAAGAGGAAGTTGGGGACTTGAGTCGTGATTTGACTACAAATCACTTCGCTCTTCTCCGCTTCATAGAAGATCCGCCGTCAACTGTCAACGCGCAACGAACGGGTTAGACTCGCTTCACAGGCACGGGCCGTATTCTTTCTGCCGCTGTTGTGGAACGTTTCCGAGAAGATTTTGTCGTACGGCGCGTGTTTTGTATTGCCGATACCCATTTAGAGTCCGGGTCCTATTTGCGCGCGATCATACAAAACCTTCCGGACGAAGTTTCTCTTTTGATTCTTAATTACGATACCTTAGTTTATGTAAAAGTGCTGGGTGCCACCAAATATTTTGGCCGTGCTTATCTTAAGACGCCGTTACGTAAAAATGGCTTATGATAACATATGTAGACACAATTATCTCTGTTACCCCTTGTCTGGTATTTTGTGCTTTTCGTTTTAAATGAAAGGTAAGAAAGTAATGTTAAGAAATGCTCTTTTACAGTTATTTTTCCATCCTGCCGTGTTTAGAAAAAAAGTCATTTTTTGAACATGTGAAATAAAAAGTTGTTCTGAAGATACCAAAAGGGTCATTTCAAGAATATTTTGGAAAAGTGCCCCGCGCGACCGTCTTACATTTTGATAAAATTTTGTATGAAATTTAGCATTTTACATGTCTCAAAGGACCTTTAAAGGTGAAACACAAGGGATATATTCCAGGAACTTTCTTTTTTTTAATATGTTGTTATAGATTTTAGAGAACTGCATGTTGCACAGGTATTTGCATAGTGCTTTATACTGTTCTCATTAATTTGGAATATTTTAATCCTAGTAGGTAAGATCACATTAAAATATTAAAATAATCGCCAATAAAATCTTGATAATTAGCATGATTTGTGAAAATCATTAAATAAAAGTGAACTCTCGATAATATTTTCCCAATTTTTTCAACAAATTCAGCATTTATTTTTTCGTCATCGTCTGTGTACATTGCATCAACACCATTTTCAGTAAACCGACTATTCACTATCATTAGTATCTTTCTTTTGAGGTTCAGCATAGGAGAGTGTAAGTTCAAAGCAACCGATATCGCAATTTGGACCGATTGCACACTCTCGGGTTTCTTCACATTCTGTAGTAGTAATTAAGAACAGAAAGTAATTAAAATATTTTATTTTAAATGAAAGCTATATTAAAAACAGTAATAACGACCAAATGGAATCTTTGTTCTGATGCAGATGGATGGATCAAATATTTTTTTAGTTCATAAACGTGTAATTCTCTCTATATTATGGCTCTATACTAGTATTATGGCTTCTCAAATTCAATCAAGTCTTTTAATTCTTCGTTTGTTTCGTGAAGGTGAACACTCACTCAAAGGATTTTAATAGTATTCAATGTTAAAATACTTAATTTATTTGCTCATATTATTTGCGTTGAATACTTTAGAACAGCTCTGCTGAAGTGTAAGACTAGGTATCAGACAGTCCGCGTGCCACAAGCCTTTCACGAGACCGGAGCCGATCGCGCCCGAGCGCTGATCTTCCCTTCCTCTTCCGTAAGGAAAGCAACGGTCCACACCGGTGGCCCACAGATAAACCCTGGTCCAGGGCATGCAAAGTGAGCCGCCCACTTCACCAGCACTGCTCTAGTAGATGTTTTCTTTCAGTACATCGTTTTGAATATTTTAATCTTCCACTCATACCCGTGTATAAACATTAATTATAGCTTGTTGTGTGTGTGCCTCCGGAGCAGGGCCAAGCACCCTGTGTGTGGCGAAGGTCCCAAGGAGGCGGCACGACGCGTCGAGTGTTTGTCTCCGCCGCTGGTGGGAGACACCCCGCCCCCGCCCCGCTCCCGCCCCGCCCCACCCCGCCCTGCATGCACCTCCCCTAACGCAGCGCACGGCCAGCTCCCTGTGCGTGTTTGCAGGGGCTTTCTCCGCCTCGCCCTCGCCCTCGCCCTCACTCCTCACTCCTCGCTCCTCGCCTGCGTGCTACCGTGTGGGAAAGCCCGCCGACCGGTATTTACGTTACGTAATCTGCGATCCCGACGGACCTCCCGTGCCTTGCTACGCCCGTCACTTCCGCTAGTGTTGCCACCGGCGTCGTGCCACAACAGCGACGCCGCCTTCTCATTTATCGCCATTAGTGGAACAAAAAACTCTTGTTGGTGTAACTGTTACTCCCTACATCATTGTGTTCAGCGGGTTCTAACGTGCTATATGCTGGAACATGTCTACCGCTTCTGTGAACTTAAACGTCGCTTCTTCTGTATCGCTGCTTCCTTTATGACAATTTTCGCATAGTTTTGTCATATTTGTCGTTTTCCGCTAATGCCCGTTTGAGGACCTCGTTTATGCTTTTCAAGCTCTGGATATTATTTGTTTTAAATATTTGTGCCAATTGTGTATCCTTGTGTCGGGGGTAAGAGAATTGGTGTGTGGTGAAATGGTAATGAAAATGAGATGAATCACAATAAGAAGTGATAGAAAAATGATGAGAGCGTCGGCTTCCGCGGCCGTAGTCATTATTTAGTTGGCTGTCCCGGTGACGTCGCGCGTCCATGGCAAAGGTGCCGACGTTGCGGTCGCCATTCTGCGACCTTCCTCAGGGCGTAATGGTCAGGGCAGAATGGCGACCGAAACGTCGGCACCTCTGCCATGGACGCGGCGTCACTCGGACAGCCAATTAAATATAGAAAAATGACGTTTTCAACGAGCTAATTTTGACGAGACCTGCTTTACTGACAACGAATTGACGCTCAATGCTTACGCTTCGCTACGAAGTATTTCGCGGTGAAGACCTTTGAGCCAGCAATCCCCATCTGCCGGAGTCGCCGTATGTCCACAGCCCCAGCTTTTCCCTCTCGCCACGGCCACCTTCACAGTTGCCGTTTCGCGCTGCTGCCGTCGTCGCCAGCGCTGCCGAGAGCGCGCGCCACTGGTCTTAACCTTCCCAGACGCTCATTTTTCACGCGGACCATCAGAAGCAGCGCGCGCCTCCGCCCCCGCCGCCCCCGCCATCGCCACCTCCTCCCCCGTCGCCGCCACTGCCACTGCCGGTTCCTCGTCGCCGAACTGTATGCTCAGGCCGCCCGCCCGCCCGCGCGAGCGCGCGCGGCACGAAAGCGAAAATAGATGGAAAAACTCTTTTAGGGTCTGACAGCGCATATTTACCCTCGTTAATTACCGCTGCGTCTAAACCGTACGTAAATGAGGAGGGGGATTTAGCCGACGGAAGGGTGGTTTCTTTGAATTTTTCTCGGCGTGGAGCTAACGTTTACCGCTTGTTGGTTTGTGAGCTCGCGTTTCAGGTGAATGGATGCGTTGTCGGCTGTTCGCTTCGTGGAACGGATGTGCTGAGGAAGCGCCAGGGCCGCAGGTAACCTCTTGCGGACACATTTGTACATGCTAGAAAAGAGCTTTGAAATGGCATACTTGTCTTGTGTTAATAGTGCGGCTATTGTTCGCATATGTGTTACACTTCTAATGAAATGAATAAACTACTGTTCAGAGATTAAAATTCTTAATTTGCGTATCAGACCTGTGATGTGCAGTTTAGAATCTGTAAATAGCATTTGAAATTCGATGAAATGAAGTTAATGCAATAAAATAATAACAAATGAAGAAATTAATTAAATAATAACTAGCAAAATAAATCTAGTGATTTTTTATCTATAAATAATTCACGTTACTGTGGCAGAAGAGTTTGACTCTAGTTGCCTGCAGTGATTTGGACATGCGAACTTTTGCGTTGCTTCCTACAATGAAAAAGTACATCGGCTTTCATTTTTTTGTTAAAGACAATCACTTCCCTATCTCAGAAAATCGATCGCATCTATCTACTCTGGTGAGTTACGTGAATAAAGAACATTATTCGTTTCTTTGATGAATTTAATAATCTTGTGCGCGAAGGGGCCATGCGTGTGTTTGCTTGGCTTCGCTCTTCTTCACCGGGCGAAGGGGCTGCAGGGGTGGATTGGCGCTGTGCAGCGTCTCCATCGCCTCCGCCGCCCATCGTCTCCTCTCCTGATCTGCTGCCTATCTCTCCCCTCGGCTTCCCGTCAAGAGCACGATAATGGCGTTATGCGTTATTAGATTAGACAGGTACGGGTGTTGTCTCTAATGGCTGCGTCGCCGACTCCGTCGCGCCAATTACTCGGGATTAGCGCTCCCGCGCGGAGCCTTTCGAAGACCCTGATGGGCGTCGCCCCCTCCACCCCCTCCTCCCCTCCACCCTCTTCCCCTCCCAACCCCATCGCGGCCGTCAGTCGCGTCCTTCGTCAGATCGACGAAGGCACGTCGGCTACAGCCGGAGGTACTTGATTTATAGATGGGTTCCTAACATCCCCTTTGCAGCTGTAGCATGCTGAACCGCGCAGAAAAAAACGAACGTATTATTTTGCATGCGCGAAAATTGTTATTGGCAGCTATTGCCCGTCCTTAGCCATCGGCTGGCGCCGTGCAGCCGGCTTTTAACAGCGTCTTCGTAGATGAACGCGGTGTCCCCACGCGGTAGACACGGCGAGAGTGGATGCTTTTCGATTGTGCCGATCGCGTGGGACTAGAAGACTGTTGAATAGTCCCAATCGCCCACCGATTCACCCGCCCCACAACTCGCCAGCAACTTGATGAAATGACGGACAAAGAGAAAACGGGAAGTTGCAATGGGACTTTTCCTACACTGCACGAGACCAGCTCCACCCTCAATGTTTTACCTAAGCCGTAGAATAGTAAATAGTGTTTCATTCTACAGTAGAGCCCTGAAATGTAGATGATGCGTTTTATGAATTGTTCATTAGTATTGTACTTCCATTAAATGGTTACGAAAGAACCACGAATGTGGGTGTTAATTTTAAATGTTTACTGATGAGGTATTGCAAGTAGTGCTTTTTCGAATTCGTACTGGTCTGTAAGATATCGTATTATTATTATTTTCTTCGCTTGTTTTATCTGAAAATTGGTGTGCTGTATGCTGCAGATGCATAGAAAAACGCGAACAATGACTTCAACTTTACTATAACTTTTTAATTACTAATCGAAAGCCTTTTTTGCGACGTATCTTGAGAAATGTATGTCGTTATGAAGATGTAGGGTAGAACTAGGAAACCATTCGAAAAATTGTAACGAATCAATTACGTCTTCGTAATGTTTGTGAGACCTTGAAATGAATTAAGTATCTTTTTACCAAAATTATCTGCAAACAAGTGTTTGTTTCCAAATAAGATATTCGAATTTAATCTATATCGCTTACTTGCACCAATCCTCTATTCGTATTTTAAATAATTCATCCCCCTACTCCAGACAGTCTTGATACCTTCCTCGTCAGCATAGTTGACTAAGAGTAAGCGAGAAAGACCTTTTTTGCACAGGGAGCAATATACGAAGGAGATTATGAAGGGGGCCCTTGCAGCGCGTTTTTAACGTTACCGAGGAGAAAACGAGTCGGCATCGGACTTACCGTTTTAGTCGGATAAAAAGAAAACAGGAGGCTCCAAGATGGCGGCGTGGGCCAGCGCCGCAGGGCCAGCGCCAGGGCCGCGAAGAGGAAGACGGCGAAGGCGGGCGGGGCGTGGGCGGACGGCGTGGTGGTCACCACTTAGCCGCGCCGCTTGTCCAGTGGCGACGTGCGGGGGCGCTGTTTTCTCACACAACAGCCGTGATCCATCACCCAGGCTAATCCCTCATGTCCAGCCCATCCATCAGAGCGGCCAGGAGGGCGCGCCGCCGCCGCCGCCTCCGCCTCCGCCGCCGCGGTCGCCTTCGCCGACGTCAACGCAGCCACGGTCGCCGCCGCCGCCGCCGGCGCCTCCACGGCCGTGGCCGCAGGGGTGGGCGGAGGCGGCGGCGGTTGCCTTGGCGGGGGCGGTGTAGGCCGGCCTGGTCCCCCAAACGAAAACAGCTGCCGCGCCACCCTCGTCGGCGTGGCGCGGCGTTTGCCCACCCCGAGCGGGAGGGGTGGGGGCCGTGGGTGTCGCCGGCGAGGGCGGCCTCACGCGGTGTCGTTTCGCATGCACCCTCGCGCGGCGCCGTCCTCGCCGTCCTCGCCGTCCTCGCAGGGAGGGCCCGCGCTGCCGCCGCGCGCTGGACGCGACGCGGCGCGACAGCCCGCTCCAACAAGTGACTCGCAGCCGCAGTCCTTAACATCCGGTGGGAAGTCGCTTTCACTTCAACCGCCTTTTCGGTGAAACATTATGTAAGTGAAACATTGCTCTCGCTACTTATTATAACACATTATTGTCGAAAATTCATACCAGTCAAATACATCAACACTCTGCACAACTCTGCGAAGTTGTGGCAAAAGTATTGTACGTATTTATGCTCAAATACAATCCGCTTGCTTTCTAGGATCTTCGTAAACAGGATTTATTAATAATACTTTACGAACGAAAGCTACAAGGGCACGATTCTGTAGTTTTGGGTTAGAATTAGGCTCGCAAATTCACTTCCAGATGCAAATCGGGCTATTCCACAACATTATATGTTTAAACAGATTGGAAACTGACTTGGCGATTTGTTTCTTGCATTTTTGTTTTCTGAAGTACTTATTAGAAAGTTAAGTTGGTTTCCAATTTGTTTAAAAATCTAATGGTGAGATAAAGTGTTACACGTAGATGTGTTTCGGGAGTTATGCTTTGATCAAATACCACAAAATTATTAACTATTATCGGACAAAGTTTTAACTCTCCTCTCTCCTTATATTCTGCAGGACAAAGTATATCTCAAGGCAAAAATGTATGATTGCAAAATTCCTTTACTTTAGTTGTGCTTATTGTAATTATTTCCAAGACATACGTGATGTGATTTTCAGATAGGTATCTCAATGCCTTTTTTATAAAAAAAACCTTTATTTTCGTTTGTTATTATGCATTTCTCGAAATACACAAATAATCAATTGAAATACAAAATACATAAAATGCTATTCGTTTATTGTTTAGGGGCGGAATACTTATTTGTTTTTAGATTCCAGAGAAGTGGCACGTTTTTCCAGACCTCGGCTTCAATCAGCTCCTGTGCTATTACTTACAAAATAAATGTCTGTATTTTTTAATGTGAAGTTTTTTCGTCCGTAAGACCAACAAGCATAGTTCGTTAACTTACTTTCGTTTTCCTATCGTGTATGACAGCTGACGTAGCTGCTTACTCGCAATTCTTGGAGACGCCGAGGGCCTAGAGTGTAGTGTAAGCAAGCCGAGCCGTCTGGCCAGGCGCAATTGCAGTCCGCGAGGGGCTGGGAGACAGCGCCGCTGATCCGGAACAACAGCGCTTGACCTGAAGCGCCCTCTGCTCCTCTGCTCGGAAGGAAATGGGTGCTCGGCCGCGTGTCGCCTCGGAGGACGCTCGACTTGCCGGGGTCCGTTCGGGGAAGGTCGCGGTGGGTCAGTCAGTCAGCGGCCGGGGAGGGATCGATCATATTCAAATGCGCGGCTGCGGGTCGGGGGGGGGGGCGGGGGAAGGACCTTCAGCGGTCGAGAAGACGAGGGAAGGGTCCACGCGCGTGGGCGATCCTTGGACTTGCGGCTGTCAAACTTTGTCGACTTCTTGAAACTGTAGAACGTCTTTTTATCTGGTAGTCGATGTGTTTAGAAAAAAATGTTAATAATTAATGCAATAAAAATCCGTCAAAACTGAAGATAAATTTTGTGTAAAATTTGAAAGAAATAGATTTTTTATTTATTTATTTATTTCTTGTGAAACTTCTCGAGTGCCTCATGGGCCCCAGAGTTCTGCGTACCAGCTCTAAGCGCCCGACGAGGCTGAGGAGAGACGTGACGGGGCGAGAACGGACGCGGCGGCTGCGCGCGGCCAAGACGTGCGCGCGGGCGGCGGGCGCGGCTTTGGGCGTGCGGCCGGCGGATGAGGCGCTGATCAATGTGGGATCGTGTTCCATTAACAGGGATACACGCCTAAACCACTCCGCCGGGCCCCGAGCGGCGCGGAGGCGGGGCACCCAAATGGATGGAAGGCCCGGCGCTTTCTTCTCTCCCAGCCAGCCCCAACCCTCCCTCCCCCCCCGCAATCCTTCCACCACACCCCTCCTCGACCCACGCGCCTCGCTTCCACCCTCCATCTCCGCAGCCGCACCCGCCAGCCACTAAACCGCTCTCTTTACATTGCACCCCCGCCCATGCCATTCTGCCCCTCGCGCGGGCCCTGGACGCAGGTACAGGTGCGCGCAAGAGTCGCCACGTCGCACCGCAGCCCCCACCCCGCCCCGCCCCACCCCCACCACGCCCCGCACCCGCCCCGCCGCGTCTTAATCCCGCCGCTCTCCCGCCCACGGCCGTACCGCGCCGCGCCGAACGCATCTTGCGAGCGAAAACGCGCCAGCCGCTCTCACCTTAAGGCCGCGAGAAAACTACCAAGCGCCTCCCGCTTCCGTCGTAATATCGCACACGCTGTAATACCGTAGAATAAACGCGTAACGTATAGACCCCGTTATTAGACCGCAAGCTGGGTGTATGAGGTGTAGGATCCCCGAGTATCGTCCGGCTTTCTCCCGGATTAATATCTGCGTGCGGAGCCCTGCCGCAGATGCGAGATTAGTACCTCTTTCCGAAGGGTGCGCTGCGTTACCTGATGGAGGAAAGTAAGTTCCGGAGGCCATCGATATTAAATTTTCGTGGGCTTTGTAAAAGAAGATAAATTCTACACGTCGATAGTTGTACGCTTTCTGAAGAGCATCGCTCCCTTATACAGGCCGGATTTTCTTGAAAAGAAAATGAGGGAAACAGGATTCCGACTACCGAAATGACTTCGTCAAAGTTTACCTCCGCGAACCTACCGAGGGAAACGCGGATCACAGAGAGTACGGGAGGAGTATTAGTAAGGAGGCGAGCCGGTATTACGGTTCTCAAAAGCCTTCAACTAGCGGCGTCTTTTCTATAAAACCGTACGTCATTGAAACCTTTAATCTGTTTCCCAAGTTCCATGTTACGTCCTTCCTAATACCAGTAATGTAAAGTTTGGAAAAAGAGCGGAGGGCGGGGCGGGGCGGGGCGGGGAAGCGGGCGGCTGTGCCCGCTGGATAAAGGGTAAACTTGGCGAGGCGCGTATCCGCGAGAGCGCTGGAAGTTCCCTGGGCGACGCAGCGCGGTGCGAGTACCCGTCGACAGGCGCAAGGTGAGCGAGGTGGAGGCGGCGGGCGCAGAGAATCACGGGACGGAGAAGAGGACTCAGAGGCTGTAAAGAGAAGATGGCGGAGGGTTATGTGGGATGGAGACTTAGGGGCGCAACGCTCGGGAGGGTGTAGAGCGGAGGTAGCGAGTGGTGCACGGAGAGAGTCGGTTAGGAGTGAATTTAAAATACGACAACGTAAGAGGGGATGTAATTGGTAGTTGATTGGAAAAAGTGTTTAGAGCTGCAGAATAAAATAATACAAGAAAGTTTAGCGTGAGACTTTAATGGGGAGCGTACGCGTCTTTGAGAAGAGTGAATTCTAAAGAACATAGCAATGAAAAAATTCTGATATTGTGTATTGTGTATTGGACTACTTGATGGCTTGAAAAAAAATGTTATAGAAGAGATTCCGTAATGAGATGCATAAAAATTACAGGTAATATAAATGTGTGGGAAAACCATTTGTCGGCTGGAGGAGAGAGCACAGCAGACGTAGCGAAAGAAGAGTGAGGCGAAGTAAACTTCAGATGTGGACAGGTAAAATAGAGAAGGAGGCGGAGAATTTTAAGGGGGCGTGGCGGGGCGAACGTGGGCGAGACCAAGATGGCGGCGGGGCGGAGGGAGCCGGGAGCGGAAGAGTGCTGATGCGGGGAGACCTCATAAAGGCATGCTTGTAAGTTTGCGGCCCGAGAGCGCGCGCGCGCTCGCGCGGGGGCGATGAGCTAAGGTGCCAGTGGCGGCGGCGGGGGCGGCGGCGGCGGCGCCGAGTGGCGGAGCGCCGGTGCGCTTACGGCCGCGGGTCGACCCCGTCACCGCACCGCCGCCACCGCCGCCTCCGCGCCTCACCGCGCTCCTGCCACCCCGCCCTTATTAACTCAGGCTCGCAATTTAGGCGACGCGGAGCTCCTCGAGGATATGAAGAGATAACTTATCGCGGGTCTCAAACCCCCGACCTGCCTACGAGTTGTGTAAATCAGTTTTATACGGAACGCGCTGCAATTTCCTTGCCTAAGATATAGCAAGGTGTTTAGATTTTTTGCGGGGGTCTCCCCAGAAAAAATGAAGTTGGTAAGATACCCGATCTCAAGTTTCCCTTTACATTATCGTTCAGGAGCACCGATTCTTTGTGTTTCGGTGGCAGCTGGGAACTTACGTTGCCGCTCAACTCGCTTGCGTCGTTGGCTCTACACCTTGCAAAGTTCACTTGTGTTCGTGGCAGTACAATCTCTTGAACGTTTCTTTCCTGAGTAGTACTTGATTGTAGATTACGTTTTGCAATCTTCTGTAATACGTTTTAGACCATTAGAAGTTTCTATTCGTTTTCAATTATATAATATTAATGACATCAGCATTATGTACTAAGAGGTTAAGAGAAATAATTCAGGATAGATATTTGCTAAATTGTGTTATTAATAAAACATAATTTCTATTATTTTATAAATGAGAAAACTCACTTCGTTCTTGGAAAGATATGAGAATCCTATAGTACGAATACATCATTTAGTGTTTCGATTGCTAAAGAAATTATTGTGCATTTTACTTGTGTGTCCGTTTAGTGAATATTTTATTACGTTAAATTCACATGTTAAAAATTTACTTAATAATGTAATTATTATTAACTGTAATTTTAGAAATGAAAAGTAATTATCTCAACATCCATTCCAATTATACGAAATTAATTTATTCAAAAAAATTTAATCTTACGTACCACAGAGAAAACTTCTCTCACAGACTAATTTCTGTAATTATTACTGAATAAACATGTTTCGGGTTCATGTGAAGAAGAGTGTTGATAAAATGATGTGCTAATGTACCTGTGATCTACCTGGGGCGAGGGACGTAATATCGTAGCGTCGTGAATAGAGCCGGGGCCGGGGGCCGAGGCGGAGGGCGGCGAAATGCAGCGCGGCTGCAGCCCCCGACGCGATGCGACGCGACGCGACGCGACGCGAGCAGCCCGGGGACGGAGGCCCAGGGCGCAGGGCGCGGTGATTGAATGCGGCCATTGAGACACGCTGGGCAAACCACCCCTCCCGCCCTTCTTCGCCCACGCCCCCCGCCCGCCCCACCTTCCCCGCCAACCCCGCCGGGCAGCGGGCGCGCGGCCGCTAGTAGGAAATTGATGCGTTACTCAGGGCCCCGTGATTGCGTAGCTTGTCGCATGTGCCCCTGCCGAGTAACAGGCTCTCGTTAGTTGCGGGCGGGGAGGCAGCAGCCACTGCGAGGAGCGAAGGCCGACGGCGGCGGCGGCGGCTCAGGCGTACAGCACGGGCGGGGCGGGGCTGGGCGGGGCGGGGCGCCGCGCCGGTCCGACGGCAGAGCGGGGACGGGCCAGGGGCAGCGCTGGGCGCGGACTTCAATGTGAATTAATTACCTTAATGGCGTGAGTTTGCGCTCCTAGGCGGCGAGACGGGCGTGTGTTTGCGGCGAGCGGGGTGGGAGCGGACAGGGTGACCGCCGCCGCCGGGCACCGCCCCTCGCCCCGCCGGCGATCGGGCGGGCCCACGCGACGCCCTGGGAGGCTCTCAAAGCAGTCCTGCGACCTGTGAGACGCCTCCGCGGGAGGGGAGTCCCGCTCTTCGGATTCCCATCCTTCGCGCTCCAGATTTGCCTTCCACCGACTTCCCCTGCCATACCTAAGCTTTTCGGATAACGTTATACTTCGGTTTATGTAGTGTCATTTAACAGATAATCAGCTGTTACGGTATCATCCATCCTGGAGCTTAAACATCATTACAGTGATGTCACTATGGTGGTGTTCAAGCTCCCGATTAGGTGACATCGTAAGAGCTGATGAACTGCCAGATGACCGTGGAAATAAATCGTATAGTTCTTTGCTTCTTTGTCTTCCATACCTCTTATTCTCGTTGTATTAGAATTATTCAGGTGGATTAATTAGTTAATCTTAGCTACGTTTCTTTAGCGACGTCATCACTTACAAAGCTTTTTCCGTTATCGGCCTTCCTCTTGCTTATTCGTCTTTGCATGCTCACACAGTATTTACCATTTGTTGCCAGTACTCCTTTCCTTAGTATTATGAACGCCTGTCCATGTTCCATTCTCTCTCCCCTTTGTTTCTATATTGATATTTTTTTCTCTTCTTCATTCTTTCCAGTGTTTCCTTTTTCCTGGCATTTATTTTCGTCTTCCTTCACCTTTCCGGTGTCCACTATCCAGAATCACTACGTATCGACGATTCTTTCCCCTCCTTTATCTATCAGACATTCGCCTAGTTTTCAACCACATTTCCCTGCCCTTGGCAGTATTCCGTGCCTCCCTCTCCTTGCCACCGCGGGCCTGGCCTAGCCGCGTTTCCGCCCCGCCCACAACCCGCCAGGCCTCGCCCCTCCCCGCCCCGCCCCGCCTCCTGCCACGCCCCGCCAGGCCTCGCCCCGCCCACTGCCCCCGTCGCGTCGCGGTCCCGCCCCGCCCCGCCCCCCGCCCCCACTCCTTCCAACCCGCCAGGCCTCGTCCCGCCCCCCGCCAACCCGACAAGCCTCACCCCGCCCACTGCCCCCGTCGCGTCGCGGTCCCGCGCGTCCGGCCACCGCAGGCGGCTCCGGCTGATGCGAACTGCGGCGCCCGGCCGCCCCGGCCGCCCGCGCCGACGTGACCCGAAACTTCGTTATCTCGCGTGGGCGGCCGCGCTCCCACGCCGTTTAGGCGCCCGGCCCCTCCCATCGCCGGCCCCCGCCTTCGCCCCCCCCCCCCGCTCCCCAACCTCGCGCCTTCAGCGCAATTTGATTCCTTTCTAATGCTCCGGCTTGTCTGTAGCTAAAATTAAATATTTTGGATTGCTGGGACGTACGATGTCTTGAGCTACCTTCGATTCTTTTATTTGAATAATTATGTTCTTCGTAAATTTATAACAACAAAAACGTAAAAAATGATACCGGGAATACTATTTTTTTTATTTCAAAACCTCCAACAGTGATTGGTTTTTGTTTTGTCGATTCTTTTAGTTCAGATTTGAAGGCGTGCGTGTTAATGAACTCAGAATAGTGACATTGTGAAATATGTAGCTTCTCTTTGGTGCGTCTACAGATGGAATTTTGAATCTCACGAACGTTTATTATTTGTGTTGTAGTCCATGGTCCTAGTTGTTGTTAGTTCGTATTATTGATATAGAGAGAAGCAAAATATCTGTAACATATCATTGTTTCTTGGGCAATTATAAATTCTCATTTGGTGAAATAAATATAATTTGTTTCATCTCGTTTCTCTTGTATATCGGGCTTCCGTATTGTGTGTGGCCGTTTCCTAGGTCTCCAATATCTTCAATATCTGCCCATGTGTTCTAAAGTAGTTTCTGACAGATATTCGATGTCGTGCCGTGTTCAGGAAGTCATCGCGTGCCATTGAAACATTCCATGAGAGGAGTTCGATCTGCACTGAATCAACAATGCATCGTGTCTCGTCTGCATTTCTTCACGGCACGGACACGAATCCCTGTCGGATCGCTCAGGTCCTGTCAATGCGGCGAAACGTTCCAACTTCGCATTATTCACGCGGTCGGTATTTATAACATCAGTGCTTCCACTATATTAATGGCTTCGTAGTGAAGGCTGTTGCTCTGTTGAATTTTGCACATTCTCCTTTCTGACCTGAAAATAAAGTAAATTTATGTATTCTCATTTTCAACTCTTTTATTTATTACTTGTTGGACCGGTGCAAACACACTTCGTAAATCACATCACTTTGTAATACAGGAAATAACAATATTATTTTATTTAAGTTTTTGTCTTTTCTTTAAAATGTATTGGTATTAAAGTTGCTAACGTTTAGTTTTTAGAGTACTGTTCGTTTCATTTGCGTTCTTTAATATTCTTCCGAGAATGTGATGTTTGGTTCCAATTCTAATTCTGGTTCAAACTCGCCGACTATTATTTATTTTAGTCGGAGCTATTTTCATGTTCGGTATATAAAGTTTAAGCCTTTGTGTTTGCAAGTGTTTATTAACTATTAGTAGTTAGAGAGGTTTGCCAGGAATTTGAAGCTTTTTGCTCGTTTTAACGGGACTGAAATATTTTAGAATATTATCTCATGAAATCAGGTATGGTTATATCATACGTAATACGTTTACGATGAGGATAATTCTATATATTTTACCATGATTTGGAAAATAGGTTAGTTCTTTATTTACGGAGCAGGAAATTTCCCTTTTAAGGTTTATATTTTCATTAGACACATGTAAAAGCATTAAGTGTTCTTGGTTTTCTATATTGTGGTTATACGTACTTTTCTGTTGCACTGATGTTTACCCCTCTCTGTTTCTAAAACCCTCCATACATTTTTATCTCGCTCCCTAGCATTTCCTTACTTTTCTCAAATGTTTTGATGGATGAATGATGCTGGAATGATTTGAATAATGATGGATTGATGTTGAAATACAAGGCAATGGTAAACGGGGAACTTCGAGAAAACCTGCCTCAACCCTTTTTGTCAATTATAAACTTAGTATGTATTAACCAGGATTTGAACCCCGGCTTCCTGAGATGGAGCGTTCTGGATTCTTCACCACAGATCGCTCCTTTCTCCCAAATCATCCAGGAGGCGCACTGCACTATGTGTCTAGTCATAGTCCTTGACTTTTACCACGCTATGACGGAGTACATATCGTCCATACATCTTGTGTTTTGCTGACCGGAGTCGTTAGGTTTCGCAGACTGGCACCCCTGATCGCGTGGTGACAGAGTTGACCTCCCGTAATGATGCCTAAACACGCAGTCATATGTCTCGTTGCAAACGACGAGATTTTTTCCCGCTTAGATCATTGTTCATAATGTCGAGCATGTGTGTCTCTGAAGGATATTCAATTTCTCTGTGCGTGTGTTAGTTTTGTAGACCTCTTATTTTCAGTTCTTGTAATGTGATATCTTCAATATAATTAATTAGAAAATAGTATCAAATCCTTTAAAGTGAGGCCAGTCATCCCTAGTCACTTTCTATCGTCCGTCTGTTTTAGAAGAAAGGCGACTCATCAGTTAGTTGTGGACTCTCTTATTAATAAACTCTGTGATCCTCATTGGTAATGTGTCGTACGTGAGGTAGTGAAGTGTCGTGTGTGAATATTTTGAATCAGTCTGCACAAGTGCGAAGACACGCGTGGCACATCTGTCATTATTTTTTCCCACAAATTGACTTGTCATAACTGTTGTAAGGGAACTGGTTTTGCCTTTTAAGTGAAAATGGATAACACTCTATAAATATACGACAATTATATTGTATATTATTCTATAATGTATATGTATACTTTTTCTTTGAAGTGAAATCTAAAAAAAAAGCATATAAATACCCAATATATAATAAATACATTAATATATAATGAAATAACAGATATAGAAATAAACATAAAGAAATATATTTCTTATTCTGAAAAAGTTTCGTACTTGTAACGGTTTTCCTTTAAAATTAAGATATATAAAAATTGATCTGGTTGCTTCTCAGATTGTCTTTTGAGATTTGAGTAAAAAACATTAGCTTCTTGTTTTCGTAAGTGCGCTTTGAAGGTATTAAATTGTATTAGATTACGAAGTACCCTCTCACAACAATAATATTTTTCTGGTGTGCTCTCAATATGTGCAAATTTAAGACGAAATTTTACATGTTATTCTTTGAAGATTCAGCATCAAAAACAATGTTAAAAAATCCTTGTGTATGTCAATTACTGATGAAAATAATTTCTTTTATCAATTGAAACTGTAGGATTTAGGCGAACAGTTGTAAAAAGTTATAAATTGTAATATTTTTTTATGTAAAACATTAAATTATTAGTATTAATATTACTTCATGCCAGCTATTTATGTTTTCTAAAAACACCTGCATATCTCAAGTTAATCTTACAGTAGTGCGTAGGTACATTCATTACAAGCGCATCTCCATCCCCCGCTGTTCGGGGTATTAATAGCCCTCTGTACTTGAGGCCGCGAATTCTGTTGTCTGCGTGTGCTCGGATTGGCTTGAAGTGCGCCGTTTAACTTCCTCCTCGGAACCCTTCAGTTTCCCGCTGGCCGGATAATCGGGCCGCGTTCGTATCTCCGGCGGTCACGCGCCGCAGAGCACGCGGTTTTCATGATCCTCTCGGCGCTTGGAGGGCAGCGGCGCGCTGCACGCGGCGAGTGGGCTTATCTGGCCTCGCGGAGGCGGTGGTGGCGGCGGCGGCGGCGGCGGTGGCGGCGGCGGCGGTGGCGGTGGCGGCGGCGGCGGCGGCGGAGGCGGCGGCGGTGGCGGCGGCGGCGGTGGCGGCGGTGGCGGCGGAGGCGGAGGCGGCGGCGGCGGCGGTCTCGGCGGCGGCGGTGGCGGTGGCGGTGGCGCTAGCGGTGGCGGCGGAGGCGGAGGCGGTGGCGGAGGCGGTGGCGGTGGCGTTCGCCTCGGCGGGGGGGGGGGGGGGGGGGGGGCGTTGCTCGCCGGTCGAGAAGCCGGGACTCCGCCCGGCACGGTTTGATTTCTCCAGCGCCCCCGGAGCGACGGGCGAATAGGAGTTGCGGGAGACGGAGGGTGTTGTTTCGCGAGGTAGAAATGATCCAGAGACCAACGTACATTTCGAAATAGTGGTTCGAACAGAATGGCATGAACTTTCTGTTCTGTGCGAGAGAACAACATTTTAGTATCTAGGTGTTTCCATGTCGTTGCATTTCGACCTCTTCACCAAACAGCCGAGCCCTTCATCTGAGTGGCGTTATCGAATAAATGTGTGAAATTATTATTAATGATAAGTATTACATACAAATAAATATTTAAATAAATTGTTAATTACCAACATATTTGCATGTCTAATTTAATCTTTAATGTGTTTTACTTCGTTTAAGGTCAGGTGATAGGAAGTGTACAGTGTTACGAAAGCTTAGAAAAGAAAGAGACAGAACAACTGAAAGTGACTAGTGAATAGTATACACCAAACAACAATAATTTTGAGAATTAGTAACAAGCCAACCGCCCACCCTGCATTCAGGAGGCCTTTGCCCTTAATGGGATTAAACCAGGCTAATAATATTTCGGGTAAGGATTTTTCGTTTCATGTTGAAGATAATAAATTAACATTAAAAAAATTCAACAGTGTAAATTAGAAAATCTGATCAACAAAATTGACGATTTTTCTCGTTCTCAAACAAAACAATACTGCCGTTTGAATGGGTTTAGAAATGTGCATTATTAGAGTACGCCGGCAGGGTGTACTTAACATCGCTCCACACATTTCTTTCGCTCTTATTGCTTCGATTTCCTCGTGTTCCTCTGCTCAACTTACTTTCACTCTAATTTTCTCTCCAGGGTTCTTCCTCTGCCTTACAGGTCTCCTAGGTCTCCTATACATCTGACGAGCTAGAGCAGTACAGTAACGAACAGGTCGTATGCCGGGATGGTCCCTAGGTTTGTTCTCCCAGACGTAAATGTAGAGCTTGTCCTCCCCTCTTAAATGTTACTACTCTAAATGTATGTAAATTCAGTGGTTAGGTAGAAGAGCAGGCCCTATGGCCTGAGCCTCGCCATTAATAAAGACATTATTATTATTATTATTATTATTATTATTATTATTATTATTATTATTATTATTATTATTATTATTATTATTATTATTATTATTATTAACAGGCTCTCGCGCGATAATTTGTACTCACCTTGTCGCATCCTATCCCTTACACACTCACACACACTCACACTCTCTCTCTCTCTCTCTCTCTCTCTCTCTCTCTCTCTCTCTCTCTCACACACACACACACACACACACACACACACACACACACACTTGGATGCGCTGCACACATTTCGGAAGATCTTCGGGCGCGTAGAGGTCGACCTAGCCGGGGTGGTGCTCGAGGAAGGAAGAAGAAACCCGCAAACTGACCTGTTGTCGGCGCCGAATCTCACGTTCCAGTGGGAGAGGAAAACCGCCATATCTCGAGATATAACATGCACTGCCGTACCGGAACTAATCATCTAACAAGTTTATGTGCCCTGGATGAAAAACCGTCCAACAAACTCTCTCTCTCTCTCTCCTCATCTGTTTTACCCCTTTTCCCTCTCTCCCTCTGTCTTCGGTCTGGCTCACATTCAGTGCGAGTGGCGCCACCCACACGCACCGGCGGTGCGGGGGCGTATCTCCAGGCTTGAAGCCAGCGCGGAGCGGCTGTATAGTCTCCTCAATATCCCGCGAAGCTGAAACATAAATACACGTGCCGGCGCGCTCCGGGCGAGCGATAACTGTATGTACTCCTTCCAACTTTTCCGGGACAAGGGAGAGGAAACTTTTTAAACGAGACACGCGCCCGGTTCGCTTCGCCCCGCCCCGGCCCCGCCCACGCCCACGCCCCGTCTCACCTCCCTCCGCCCCCAGCAGCCTCCGACGGCTCCGTCCCCCTCGCCGCCGCCGCCCGCCCGCCCTAACGCGCGTTTCTCCTGGGCAACTCCGGCGCCGGAACGAAGGCGCAGCTTGATGGACCCGCTGTTCGGCGCCAGAGCACGTGTTGCGCTCCAATCTCCGCGGAAGAGACGTACGACCGGGGGGTGAACCTCGCCCGGGTGACAAGGAAGCTGCTTTCTAGCTTCCGGAAAATCACGTCACACGCGTTTTTAGCTGCATTTTCATTATGCGACTGCACAGTTCTCGTACAATTAAAATTCTTTAAATTTAACTAAGCTCTATTTTCTCCTCTTTATTCGTATTTGAATGAATAATTTTTTTCGCGATAAAACAGATAAAGTTTTTGGACGTCACAGCATCTGAATAGACTATTAGAATATATAGAACGCCTTCAAAAAAATGTTACATGATCCTACGAATTCAATTCAATTTCTTAGTCACTGAAAAAATGTTTATCGGTATTAATTTCAAGCCCTATCATTCCTAGAAGTTCGCCTTCTACTGTCGGCTGAACCGATTGTAACAATGCTGATAAAATTATTTTTGGAAATACGTCCGTTTTTATCAGCATACAAGTGCATTCGTATTGTTTCTTCACGATTGCTTTACAGAGGTGTTCTTGATTAAATGAAATAGTTTTTTTCCGTCTCAGTGGACTTACAGAACAAGAACATTTCCATAAGATAGGCAAGTCTTAGATAAACATTCCGCGCGAAGACATTGGAAATGTCATTTTTCAAATATCCTAAAACAAAGTACCGAAACATGCGATTTTATATTAAATGGTCAGGATTATGTAAAATCTACACAGTATTGAAAACATATAAAAATAAAATGCATTTAATACAAACGCAAAAAAAAAAAAACTTTTGAAGGAATTATCGTATCACCACCATCTGATTGGCAAGTCATCAAATACTTAATGATGTGAAAATTCTAGCTCCAGTCGTAAGCAACCAGATTGTGTGAAAAAGTCGGTGGCTCATGTTCAATTTGGTCCACCCGGAACTGCTGGGCCTCCGACGGCCCAGCGTCTTCCGTGTCTCGTCTCCTCCGCTGCCTCGGCCCTCCAGCCCCTCCCCCGCCGGTGGCGGCGCTTCTAACGATGTCACCGGAGCCTCCGCGACGACGGCGTCCCCCTTCCCCCCCCCCCCCCGCGCAGATCGCCTTGCGGGCTGCGGGCGACTTATCAACGGCCACCCGAGCCGCCTTCAAACGCGCCCCCCTAGCCTCCCGTCCCCCTCCAAGACCTTGCAGCAGCGCCAGCGACCGCCGCCCCGCGCTCGGGTGGCCCTGAATTATCCGCTCGAGTTTAACGCCGTCGGCGCCGCCCCTGCCCTGTAATCGAATTCCACGTGCGCCCGGGCCCCGCGCCCCCCGAGAACGGCGTCCGCCGCCGCCCCCGTCGCCAGCGCGCGCGAGGATTTGGCTCGCGTGGACAGCGCGCGCGAGGGCATTCTGTAACAGGAAAATTGTTGCGGATTCAAACTGTAACGTCGTGCCAAGGGGCCAGATGGACAACACATGTCGGAAGGCCAGCGAGGGGGCCGGGGCAGTCCTTTGGCGGCAAGCGGAAGACCACCAGAGGTGAGCCCCTCCTCAAGGGCCCGGGTGGGCGTGTCTCGGAACGCTGGTGTCAACTGGCGCAGAGGGAAATGATGGGTGAGTCCAGCCGCGGTGCAGCTGGACTCCAAAATTGCAAACAGGCCCACGTTTCGGGATGAGAGGACGCCGCCGGCATGTGAGGTCTGTCACGTGACCCCTCGCGAGGCGGCTGGAGAGTAACCTGCCGTGGTCATTCATTCGAGTTTGAACCGAATCGCAGTGCGGAAGGCACTTGTCACCCGCCAGGGGTTATCGCGAGCTTCGGCAGCGAGGTGTGGCGGTTGCCACGGGACAAAAGACCAGGAGCGGCGCCAAGCCGCTGGGGTTTGCGTCAGGCTGGGGCGGGGATGCCTCAGAGATGTGCAGTGCTGGGAGTGCAGCGCTTTTCCGAGGAGTGTGTATATAGTGTAATAAAACTTGTGAATAAAACTGTATAAACAACTCCGTGTCTGTGTGTTACTCGCACCCGACGACGCCACAAAACAATATTTAGCCGGGCCGGATGGCTGAGATCGTTAAGGCAGTGGTGCCTTAGCGATCTCAGACGTAAGGGTCACGGGTTGGAGTCCCGCCTCGGGCATGGTTGTATTTGTGTTCGTCCTTTCACCTCTTAACGTCACCATATCATGTCATTTTTGCAGTTACCATACCGTTAAATGCAATAGTGGTCGCTGATGACCTAGATGTTGATGCGACCTTCAACAGCAAAAATAAAATCGTTATTTCACAATTTTCTCTCCGGCCATTTGGCTCGATCAATAAAAGCCATGTTTGGTGTAAAAACAAATTTATGTAGTTATTACTTTGTTGATTGGAATTAGTTTCGTAGGTTTAGGATTGTATCTAATTGATGGACTTTGATTACGAATAGAATTGTTCTCTTGCAGTATTGATATTTCCAGACAGTACACAATATTGCCGAAATTTGTGACGATGTCTTACAATTAGGTAAATCTACCTCTTATATCTTCTCTTCTTAATGGAGACTATTCATTCACAATGGACATGTTCCCACGTTGAATCTTATGCATCCACATTTGGAGTTCCATTTTCCGGTTGAGATCGAGCAAAAGGTTTTCGATTTCCAACATCATATAATCCGACTATCCATTGAGTCATGAATTGTTGCAGTGAATAAAACAATCTTACCTTCTTGTAGCCTTTTCCTAGAATACATTAATTATAAAAACGATTATTTAAAAACCTAGAACGGGAAGGGAACTTTCGAACTAGAAAGGGAAGATGGGAGCATTGGTATTGATGTATTGGTATGGATGCAATGGAATCCGATGGAAGGGTGGTGGGCGTGTGCTTGGGCATGTGAGCTGCCGTGACCCGGGGGGGCGGGCGGGGGGGATGCGTTCGTCCGACGCGGTAGCCTCGGGCCCCTCCGGCCGTCACGCGATCGCCGGCGCGGCGCGGCGCGCGGACAAGGCGGTCCGCGGGGTTCGTCTTCCGTTTCCGTTTTCGCTTTCGCCCCGCCGGGCCAAGGTCGACCGGGCGGGGCGGGGCGGGGGCGGGGCGGGGCGGGTCGGGGCGGGGCGGGGCGACAGAAGGAATTGCCGCCCGCGCGCGCGAGCAGCCGCCGCCGCCGCCCCCGCCGGGGCGGGGCACGTCGTCTGCAATCAGAGCGGCGCCACGGCGCCTCAACAGTACGCCTGGGACGCGGAGGCGGCGGCGGCGGCGGCGCCGGGAATAAGACAGCGGCGAAATGAGACCCGCCCGCCGCGCGCCGGCGTGGGTTGAGGAAGGTGCTGCACTGGGGGGCGGGGAGAGGTCAAGGAAAATGGGTAAAAGAGCGGAAAGTGGGGATGGAGGAAATGACTGAAGTGGAGAAGTTCCGAAGTCATACAGGGAAGGTAATGCTATTCGTAGAATTAGTTATGGCGTTGGAGATCAGCAATAGAAGAGAGCGCTAAGAGTGCTCATACATGCAAAATTTAACTTCAGTGGATCTGTCAAATATCCCAGCCGTTTTCATATGTTATGGACGCTTCTTACTTGTTTAAATGAAAAACCGATTTGCAATTGGCTTTCATACGAAATACTCTAAGTTTTGCTTCACGATATTTAGTTTAAAACTTTATTATGTAACATTACTAAGACAGTGCTTCTTTACATTCAATGACGTGGGAGCTCTCTCTATACTACCTTATACGGCATAGAAACAGGCACAGCTTATCGCTAGAACGGGCAGAGCCTATCGTTAAAATTATTGACGAAATTACGGGCTTTGGATTACTCAGAAATGAACAGGAGGAAAATACAAGAAATCTTACCTGGGTATGGCGTCGATCTCACAGAGTTGAAGAAACTCAGTGGTGTTTAACAGCAGTGGGTGAGAGTGTTGTGTATGTCTAGAGATCAGTTGTAGGTACGGCCGTATGATCTGCAGCAATGGTTTAGAAGGGTCTTCGGGCTAAGTTTGTGGTCGCAGGAAAGAAAGCATAGCTGATGTAAAATCTGACACAGTGTAAATACAGCGGCTGGCGATGAAGAAGAGGGACAGTCAGAGAATTGGTGGGGTACAGGCGAAAGACGAGCGAGAGGAAGGTTGTAGTCTATAAGAAGGTGCTTGGAAGGACGTTGAGGAAGCGAAAGGAACGGGATAGGAAATAATTGTGACCTTGAGGCACCAAGGAGCGGGCACTGAATACGATTGCCCCCCTCTTCTCCAGCGACCAGCAATAACAATAGAACGCGAGCCGCGGGCGCGCCTCGAGTTCCTCGCTGCGCCGATTTCACCAGCCTTCCAACGCCTCCGCGCCTCCTCGCGGAGAGAAGCTCGCCGCTCCGATTGCCCGCGTGACCCGCGGTCTCAGCTCCCCCCGCTACCACGCGCCGCGTCGAGTCGCGTCGCGTCGCCGGAGCCGTTGAGCGCCTCGCGATGGAATCTGTCGTCGCGAGGAGGAAGAGCCCCACTCTCCGCTCCATTCGAAGCGGCGCGGGCGCGGATATTGCACCTGCTGCAAGAGGCCCTGAGAGACAGCCTCGCCGGCAGCCGGCATCTCCTCCGCCTCTCTCTCTCTCTGCGCGGAATTCCGCGCTCCCTGCCTCGGCGCCCGGCGCCGGCGCTGCACGGCCTCCGCGAAAATGGAATCAACACTTCTGATCTAAAGGAGCCGAGGGAAATCTTGGAACATTGTGCATAATTTCATCTCAACCGGCAGATTGATTCGATTTCCCCTCCCGCCGCCGCCGCCGCCGCGGCTGTTCCGTTCTGTTCCGTTCGCGGTTACCTGGCAGCGATCCTCCGCCGGAGGGATATTTTATTTCCGGGTGGGGCCCCTTGGGAGAGGTAGACGCTGCGCCTCGCGGATGGCGCTCGCTGCGGGATCACTGAGGGAGGGAGGGAGGGAGGGGGGGAGGGAATCAAAGCTCTTCGACGTTCCGCAGGAAATCGCAATCGCTAATTTAAGGCCCAGAGTTCCGCTGTTGAGGGGCCGCGGCGGAAGAGCGCCGCGGAGGGAAGACGCGCCGGCAGCGGCGACCGTTCTCGCGGAAACGACGCAGTAACAGGTCGGGCCTCGACGGCGATATTAACAACGCCTGCGACGCGGGGGGTGGGCGGGGCGGGGGAAGGGGGGCTGTAAGAGGCGATCGCGGGGTGCGGGCACGCCGCGCCGGGACACACATAACGGCCACATGTGGCGAGATAAGGCGGTTTATGCTGACAGAAAACGTTCGTTATGTCTTCATCCCGAGCGGGCGGGCGGGGCGGGCCCTCCCCTGCGAGCCAATACCGCGGCGGGGCCTGCGCGTGTGGGAGAGCCTGCCGCGTATTGCCCCGCAGTTTTATTTCATATTCATCCCGGAGCCCTCGGCGCTCTCTTCCCCTCGCTCGACCCGGCCACGTCCGTCGCGGCCGCGCGCTCTTCTCGTTCTGCCCCTCTCCCCCCCCCGCTCCCCCGCCCCCGCCGCGCCATCCGCGCAGCCCGCCGCCGCCGCCGCCTTTATTGCCTTCCGTCCCCGCAGATTTCGGGCAGCGCCCGGCCCTTTTCATGCTGGCGCGCCTGGGATTGACACAGTCGGCCTGTAATTGCTTAACTCCGCTGCGACGTGGCCGCGTCCCCGCCGCCCCGCCCCGCCCTCCGGCGCACAAAGGACGCGAGTTCGCGGGGAGACGCGGGGCGCGGGTGGGAGCGGGGCTCTCAGCGCGATGGCGGCGGCGGCGGTAGTAGTGGATGTGCAGGCACGCCCTCATGTCAGCCCACACGCGCTGCCCTCCACTGCTTCTCGCAAATGCTGAGGTCCGTGCTTCCCGCCTGCTTCGTTCCGAGACATCCCCATGCAAGTTCTCTCACGAGAATATCACGTTTTGGTAGTACTCACGTGAATTAGCAAAATATTGCATCGTTTTTCTAATGGAGACTGAGATCATAAGCAGTTGACGCGTTCCGAAAAATCAGATCAAACGAAAGTTTAGTAATGTCCTATTCAGTTGACATGGATGATGAAGACTTTATTGTCATTTCCTTATTCGAAACGTCTGAACATAATTTTCACTTTGAGGCCCGATGAAGTTTTCATTCAAAAGGGACGTGTCGGTGTTATTAAATTCTGTTGAGATCGATTGAAAAGTGCATGTAAAGAAAAATACAAAATAAAGTTTTTTGCCCAAAATTTGATTACTTTTTATTAATTAAGGGGTATAAGTTACATTGTTTTGATGTATAAGACAATACATGCATATTCATTCTTACATTATACTCACTTTGAATTTTAGGATACGTTTTGAGTACTGTGCCAGAGAAATTTCCTTCCATTGTTATTTTAAGTAAGTCGAATTCAATTGTTTATGGTTGTTTCATTCTGTGTTTATTTGAACAAGGTTTCACATTTAAAAAAAAATATTTTTTGACTGTTGATGTTTTAACTATCAGTGCTGGGTAGTAGTTCAAAGAATAATTCAATTCTCGCTCAGAATTTATGAAATGCACGTATACATTAATAACTGCGTGAATCAATCACGAATTCTAAATCTTACTGACCGTTATTTATTATCCTTTATACCATGTTGCAATGTGTTGCGACATATTTATATCATGGAATATGTTTTTTTTCACAATTTTTCGTAGCGTTCCCCGCATTTGAAGTAGAAGTTTTAGGATTTCATTCGTCCGGAAATACAGTTGAGATTTAGTAGTGTACATTGACGGCCACCTGCGTTATCCGTCACTGATGGAGAAAGGCTGACCCGATGGGCGACTTTATATCTGCGAAAAGCATCGGTTTGCGTCTGACCCGCTACTTTCCGTGTCTCGCAGCAGTTAGCTCGCGTGATCCCAGAGAACTTTATCGAGTCACGGGACCCATTTTTTCTTCGTTTTTCATCCCTCGACCTGAATTTTCTGCCCATAATCATACTGTTGTACGCAAGTAATTTCATTCTTTGAATTAGGAAGAATTGAATACCTCGCCAAAGTACCATACGCAACCAGTTTTGTTTGTATCTTTGTTGGAGTTAGAAGACTTAAGAAGCAAACTCAATTGAAGTATCCGAATTCGAAAATAAATTATTCTGCTTTTAGAGCGCAAGACGTGTAGAGTTGCACTCTTGAAGATAAGCGATCAGGCGAAAGGAAATACCGCGCTCCATCACGAGCGATATTCGACGTGGAATTGGGCCGTGTCGTGTTTACAACGGACTGTGTGCCAGGGGGGCGGGCTAAGTTACTACCGACAACGCCCACGCGTGCTTGTGAATGGAAAGGGATACTTCCCCGTCGCGTGATGGCGGCGCACGAAGGGCCCCCGCCCTCGATGCAAAGCACAGGGTTTTTTTGCTTCTAGTTGCTGCAGTTCTGTTTATTGAGGAACACTCGGCGAGGTTTTCGGTTTGTCCAAAGCTCGATATGCCAATCGCGACTACGTATTGAACGCTAGTCCCTGGATACGAATTTTCTGTGCCACCTCATTTCAATGGTTTATTTTTTAAAGGTATACCTTGTTTATAATCTTGTAGTATAATTTGTTGCACGGATGCAGCCAAATTAAATGATAATGTATTATATTATTGAATATCTACCATTTAATTTTGATTCACTTTATAGAAGGCATTGCAGTTTTATTTGGGATAAAACAATCTGGTTTAGATACTTACATTTAATGATTTTACTCTTTTGAAAAATCTAATGAATATAACTGAAGGTAGAGAATGTTTCCTATATTTTACTTTGGTAGGCATTAAATTTGTTTTGGCGACATCTTTAAGTTTGTTTTGTGTCTTGTTGATGGATGGTATTCGGAAACAGCGGATAGTATGAGAATAATCCCATGTTGCTTACTTTCTCAAGTGCTCTTTCTTACGCTTTTTTATTTCTTCGGTTTACTTTTCATCAACATCATTTTTTCATCAAGTAGTCATGAACGTCTACTTTTGTTTCTTTCATTTCTCGTAAGTACCCTTAAAATCTCTTTGGTAATCTACAGCTTACGTGTAATTTTTTCAAAAAAATGCCATTTATACGTGATAAACGTTGGCTGAAATTTGACATTTCCAGTAAGTCCACAGAATGGCGTTTCCGCCGTCGCCGTGCGCTTTGACGTCCGGACGCAATATAAAGCGCTGGACGCCAGGCACAGCCCGAGCCGGACATCCTTTCCACACCCACGCGCAGGAGTCCTCTCGCTCTCTCCCTCCTCCTCCTCGCCGCCGCCTGCCCCTCCCCCTCCCCGCGGCTAATGACGGCGCGACGAGCACGGACGTCCGACGCCGCAAAAAAAAATCACCTGCCCGAAAAACGAGCGCGCCCTTTTTCTCTCGGCTCGGCTCGGCTCCTCGGCCGCGTCGCCCGGCGTCGCCCGGCCTGACCGGTCGCCCTGTCCTGCGCGGCTCGACGCCGCTCTGCTCCGGTTCCTCCACCTTGATGGAAGACTCACCCCCCCCCCCCCACTTACCCACTCCCACTCCATTCATCTCGGAGTGGGAAGAGCGGGCCATTGGGCCGGAAACTGAGCGAAGGGCGTTTGAGCCCATTTCGGTAAAGAAAGGCGTTCAAAATATATTATTATTCTTTTTTTAGAATCATTGGAATCTTCCGTAACAGTGGTTTCTCTCAGAGATCGCCAAAGACAGTGATGGAGTTGTTAGTACGCTGGATGTAAACCAGGACACCGAGGATCGATTCCAGATCGTGGTGAACAATTTGCACAATCGTTTGTGGTGAATCTTGCAAAGATGTTTTCACTTATTTATTTACTTCTGTCACAATTTCTTGCATATATGTGCCATTTATGTGTGATCGTTAATATGGTTCCAGTCCCAGTTCTTTAAAGTTTTCAATATGTTCAACTTACTTCAAGGGATCAAGATCACCGTATGTATTGGTAAATACAATGTTGATTTAATTTGTTATCAAAATACTTACAATTTAATTTAGACCATCACTGAATGATTGTTTACTGTGTGAATGGAAGTAGATATAAAAATAAACGCCCATGAATCTATTACTGAATGTAGAGAGAAACATATTGTTCATTGAATATGATATAAGAAATCAGTAACATCGAGCCATTGCACTCCTGTTGTTTCTGACAGAGCATTGTAGATATTCCTAGAATAATTACTCGAAGTAATTCTCATATGTATTCTTAAATATGAAAGCAGCGTGATTCTCGAAAATAGAACAATAGGAAGGAGATCATAATCTGGGAAAACGTTTGTATTTAGTGCTAATATATATTATCTGATCCAACTCTTATCAATCCAAAATTTCTGATGAAACTTGGTAATGTAACTTTTGAAGAAAGTATAAACAGTGTTGCCATATCGGCGGAATTCCCGCCGTTTTCAGCGGATTTTGAACTCGTAGGGCGGAAAAAAAAAATAGTTTCGCGGACAGCGGAATAAACGGCGGAAATTAATAAAGTTAGTAAAGCAGTAAAATTAGTAAAGCATCAGTTTTCGTTAACCTTTATTAATAAGTTATTTTGCACAGATGTTGTATATTTTTAAAATTTCTAAATCCATGTTACTAGCAAGAATAAATAATATAATACTTATATAGTAAATTATATAATACCTTAAATCAATTGTTATTATTTTGCAAATTTTCACCCAAGTAATGCATTCTATATTATCTAAAAAATGAATTGCAGGTTCAATAAAGCCACTATATTTCCCAATCATATTTTTGTTTTAATAGAAAAAAAATACATTTAAATATGGAAAAATAATTTATTTTACGTTTAGCAGATTTAGGCGGGAAATTTAAAACCAGTTCAGCGGATTTTCGGCGGAAACTGAAACGAACATGGCGGAATTTCTCTAAACACATCTGGCATCCCTGAGTATAAAAGAATTAATATTGCATCTCTCTTTTTCCTGGCGAACCTTTTCCTTGCTAGTCACTTTCTCGTACTTTGACACCAGGCTGACGTGAATTAAGCTGGAAGTACAGTCCGTCAGTAATGTATACTTTAAATATCAGGACCGTTCATAATTGGAATCGATTCTGGCGAAAAAATGCATGGAGTGAATACCGTATGTAGGTGTAGTACATACTTCAACACAAGCGTCAGCACTTAGTAATTACTGTATTTTGTTGTAGGTGTAGATTTGGTGAGAATTAAATGCGACAGTCTGGACATTAAATATGGTATATACGAGTGTATTCCAGTATTTTTTCCTGTAATTAAAAACGTAAAAAACGACTATAGTAATTGTTTTATTCATCCGTTGCACATTTTTAACCATTATTCTGTAAACATAATCACTTGAATAAAGGCTTTGGCATTCCAAATAAAGATTGTAACACATTCTCAGAACTACTTTGGAGGCCTTTTTATTGGTTCTTTTCGAAAATATGGAAAATTTTATAATCCTATAGCAATCTGGTCCAAATTAATACCAGAATATCGAAATTCTACTGCTCTTCGGAAGAACATTATGTAATTTATTATTTTCGTATGTATAGATTTTTTTATATTACGACATAAAAGGTAATTTTTCAATTGATACGTTTTAAACACATTGTAAATTAAAAGTGCAATTCTTAGTAGTCATCAGGAATCAGGTGAAACTATGTTAAGCTCTTGGCTATCTTTTTTAAAATATATTTTATTGTGATTTTTCTAATCGTATATCGAGACCAACTGAATGGGTGACAACCAGAACGGTATAACTTACATTTTATAAATTCTGGGAAAAACGTGTTTATTTTAGGCTATATTTCAGTGGCAGTGTATTTTTGTGGTTTTAATGAACAATGAAAATGCCGTGGTTTTTAATGGTGAAACAAAGCACTACGACTTTACAGTGATATTGTCTTAAATAAACAGATGTTGATGATCTCCAAGTTTCTTAAATTTTGGACTCTCATTAATAATATGTTTTACAGTGTTTTACGTATTACAGTTTTTACACATTTATTCTGGAAAATAGGTAGGCGTGAGTTACATTGGTGTATTTTGCATTACAACAAAAAAGTACATTTTACTTTTTGTTTGTAGCAATTTGGTGACAATATCTTAGATGTCTCGGAGTGATTTTTGTTCGCAATTTGTGGTAGAAGGAGTGTGTGGGGTGTAGTATATAATTTTTCTGCTGGACGAAGATGACGAAATTGTTTTGATTAATCCGTCATGTTCAATTTCTTTACTGGTTGCCACAGATTTTCTATGATGTATTTAAAGCATCTGACGTTTGTACTGTGGGAGTGATACTGTGGGATTGCATCATCTTTGCAGAACACACTAAACAAATTGTAACACATTAATTATATTTTAATTTACAATGTACTTCTGATCTTTTATTGATATTATAATAAATGCAATTTAGTCTTTCAAATGTAAAACTGTGGTGGGGCAAACACAATTATGTATTTGGAGCGCAATATTGCACAGCAATTTTTAACCTCTATCGAAGGAAATCTTACAAACTATTCATCATCAAATGATTTTTTTTAAATCGCGGTGTCAGTTTACTAAACATTCCCTGCGCAGGCTTTTGTGCCGCTTCTGCCAGGACGAAAAAGCTTCTCCGAGAAGGAGAAACAGTTTGCATGGCAGGGGGCGGGCGCTGTGTGGAGCGGTGAAAGCGCTGGTGGCTGAGCGCCCCAGACACTTATTGGTAGCCGAGACGACAACTCAGTAAAAAGAGAATGCGCTCTCTACAGCCGCGGCCCTTCCCCCCCCCCCCTCCCGGGCCGCGCCGTCTACTTGAATGTAACGAAAACCAATTACTCTCGTACGGCATCACGTAAGTCCACAAAAGAAACAACCTGATTTATGTGGAGGGTCCAGAAGCGGGGTCTGGCCGCCAGGCCAGGTCATTTCCAGGGCTCATAACACTCGCTCACTGTCGACTTGCCTGCAGATCCGCGCCTGTTTTTGCTTGTCAAGCGCCCGCCGCGCTTCGACTTTTGTGCCGTTCCTCCCCCCCCCTCTCCCCCCCCAGCCCTCCCCCACCCCCTACACGCGCTTTTGTTACGCGATTCGAGCGCCGGACGGACTGGACCGAAGAGGGACCTGAAGCAGGAGAGACAGGACGAATATGTGGAGCGGCAGCCTGGAGAGAACGTTGTGGGTGTGGTGCATAGGACTACTCGAATTAACGTGATAGAAGTAGACAATGTGCTCGAGAGAAAGGGACAGAACAACAGTCTTAATTGAGCAACATGAGTGAAGTGATTTAAGACTAGGAGAACGAATCACGGATAAGAAAGTTAAAGGTACGCTACCTGTGGTAGCGAAATGAGATAGATTAAGTCTGTAGAGTGGGTCCAAATCATATGATCGTGCGAATGAAAGGGGATTAAACGGAGATTATATGTAGAATGAGCCATACGTGAAGCAGGGGAATCAGTCAGTAGAGATGATACAGAAGAAAGAACCAGGCAAGGAGAACTGATTTAGTACGGACTGAAATAATGCACCAAGAGGCGAGGAGGCGGGGGAGAGCCACTAGGACTTTAGTGGAAAGGAGACACAAATGAGAAAAGTGGTGATCCCAAAGAGGAAACGACGAGACGGGAGGTGGAGGACAGTGAAGTGCTCCAAATGCTCCCAGCCAGTTGCATTGTAGCCCGCGTCACTCGTAGCTCGCGATATTCATTACTGCGGTTTTTACCAACGCCCCCAGTCAAGAAGATTTCGACGACCACGAGAGGGGGCGTCTTCACGCAGCTAAACCAGCACGGGGAGCTCTCAGATTGCGCCCCATAACTCCCGTGCACACTCCGGCAGAAGAGAGCGCCCATAGTACTACATTTCCTGGAATCCTAATTGCTCTGGGTGAGCGGTTCCGAAGGGGTTGCCTTCCGCGCGCAAAGCACGGCTCTTTTTTTATGCCGCACTTCCACTGGAGCGTCGTAGACAAGAAGTCCGACCTCCCCCCCCCCCCGCTCCGCTGGACCTCCGCGGTCCCCGACCCTCCCCCGTTTCCGTCGCGCGGATCCTACCCAAACAGTTCTTCATAGCCCCTCCACCATTTGTGTCCCTTCCCCCCCCCCGCCCCCGCCCCTCCTCCACGATGCTTCGTCGCTCGACTACAAGAACCGATCCCTGGAACAACACAAAGGCGACTTCACCTAAAGTTTAAAGTCCTTTCCGATGTCCGAGTGTACAAGGCCGGTTGCGCCATCTCTAACTGCGGGGGAGGGGCAATCAAATTAAATTCCCCGGCGTCCTGTTTGTCGGAATGAAGACAGAACACACCGCCCTCGCCCTTCCGACGGACTCGCGCCGCACAAAAAAAGAAAGAGGAACTCCTCGCTCCCTTACTTACGATATCTGACTTCTCCGCCTCGCCGACCTCTCCTTCTTCGCCTCCGTCCCGCGACCGCTGCCGACCGACCGACCGACCGACCGACCGACCGGTCAGCGTCCTGGCGCGCGGTGGGCGGGGCAAGGGAGGGGCGGGGGCGGGGCGGAAGCTGTCGCTTAGGCGCCGCGGGACGCTTGCTCAGGGGCCGTCAGCGTCTTGTCCCTCGCCCAAGGAAATTCGTCACTCATAAAATGCGCCCGGGCGCTCTCGGAAAGGTCTGGAGAGCCAGTTGAATTCGCTGTGGAATTCGAACCATTAAGTGCATTGTCAAAGGACAGTGAATTTCTCTTTGACCACTCATGTTTCTGAATATTCTCTTTTCCGACTATTTTAATCTTTAAGGGTAAAATTACACTTATTGCTATTTTCTACTAGAATCTGGATTTTTTTAATAGTTATTTTATTATTATTATTATTATTATTATTATTATTATTATTATTATTAAAATTTGTTTGAAATAATGTGTGGAAACTTGGTGTAGGTTTAGGTCAGACCTGTTTGTAAAAAAAAAGTAACAAAGACACCCTTAATACTTAACAATTAAGGTACATAATAAAATGGCAGATATTCGCATTGTTAAGACGGTGTGGAACATGTCCCCGCCCCACTTATTAAAGTCCTGTTCCTCTAACCTTTGAGAGACTTATCTCAGAACTTGAGCTTTCTGAATAAACCAAAGCGCCACCCATTCTTCTCACTGCAAGTAATCCGGCCCACCTGCCCTCAGCCCACACTGAGGAGGACATCCGTACAAGTCGGCGCGGGCACCGCCCTCGCAGCCTTACCTGGTTGTTAACGCTTTCGCGTCGTATTGACCGACTGAAGGCGGCGAGAACGGGGCGCGAGCGTCTCTGTATACACATGTCTGTCGTATTTGCCTGCAGCTCCCCCGTCTCGCTTCTCGCCCGTGTTTGCCCTTCTCTTCGACGCCGCCGACTTTGAAAATATAATTTACCGCTATGCGGAAAGACAGTCGCCGATGCGGGGAAGGCCGTGAATTCCGCGACGATCCCAGAACAAACAGCGAACAGACATCGGCTTTTAAAGGCTTCCGCGGTGACGGGTGCAACTAAGCCGGGCGGTCGCGCTCTTCTCGTCGCGCCCTCCCCTCCCGCCCCTCCCCTCCCCTTCCTTTGTTTGCTCTTACCCCATCACGACTCATTTGCCTGCATCGTTCCATCGATTCCGCCACGCGGGACTCGCGCTCCTCCTCTTGTGCGGCGCCGCCTCCGCCGCCGCCGCCGCCGCCGCCGCCGCCGCCGCCGCTGCCTCCTGTTGTACCGCGCTGAATAGCGGGGGGCAGGTCTCAAGAACACTTGGCTAAAACACTGAGCTAATGATGGTTCTTATTGTGTCGGCGGCGGCGCCAACAGCCAGAGGTGGAGGGTGAATCCTTTGCTCCCGCGCTCGCTCGCCCTCGCGCTCGCCCTCGCGCTCGCCCTCGCGCTCGCCCTCGCGCTCGCCCTCGCGCTCGCCCTCGCGCTCGCCCGGAGGCGCCCTCGAGCGGCGGAAGAATGGCTTCGCACGCGCGCTCGGCCTCCAGGCGCCGCCCTCGCGCCTCGCGCGGGGTCGCCTTCGTTCCCGGAGGCTGCGCGCCGCTGCTCCGAAAACGGACCCGAGAAAGAACGACAAGTGATGCTCCGATGTAGCGCTGCTCGAATTTTCAGGGATTTTACAAATTGTTTAGTTGAGTGCTGTGAGTGGAGTACTTTGTAGGCTCTTTAAATTTCAACGTATGAAATATATTTTATGTTGGGAATTAAGTGGTTCGTGTGAAGGATTTTAGAACGTTCGGTTCCTCCATGCCGATTTCGTTGTTTTGAAATTTGTCCGTGTTTTCTGAAAGATGTTGCCGTAGGGATTGTTTTGGAGGGAAATATACTTTCGGTACTATGTAGTAATTTAGACATATGTGACGTGACGTTTTTCCAGTCAAGATTTTCAGGTTGGAATACGACAGGGAGTGATGTAGTATTTGTTTTCGTGTCGTACACACCGTCACTGTTTTCCATGTGAGTGATAATTGTGAAGTATATTCTTTCTTCAATATTTTCATTGTATATTTATTATTATAGTATTCTACGAGTAATTTGATTTATGTTTCTTCTTTAGAATCTTTGAGCGTAATTTAATTTTTTTTATGATAGATTCCAACTTATTTTATCAATAAAATCTTCTTTTGTCCAAAAATATGTAATGTTTTTGAAAAAAAAAAGACTTGAAATAATTTCTATATCATTTTGACATTGAATCTTGTTTTACACTACACCACTGAATGCTTCTGTGTCGTTTACGAACATTATCATCGATCTCATTCACTATCCACTTATGAAGTATACGTTTCACCTTAGTCCACCTTTTAAACTATAATAAGTTACTAAATTTAAATATGTTTGTTATAAACAAATTCCTAAGTCTTTTTTCCTTTTCAGTAAATCTCGGAAGATTTTAGAAACGTACGTCTGAAGCTATAGGTTATATTTAAAATAGTAATTCCCATTCTACATTGGATAAAATCAATTAAAATGGTGAAAAAAATATTTTGTGAATATAATAAAATAAACAAAAGTGTGTGTAACAGAAAAGAAATATTCTATATTTGTCTTGTTCAGTAATATTTATCAGAATTCATATTGTGCATATTAGGAATTACAACTACATTTCGTATAAAATATGCGGTTTATTGTTTATGATATATAGAACCATGTGGGAGGCAAGACATAATACGAGACATTCAGTAAGATGCCATAAGATAAATGCCAATGTTACATCAAATAAGTATTAAATATAATGAAAGCTTGTGCAGTCGCAACTTGACAACACTGAAACTTAATTATGATATTTTGATGTTCATTTTCATACTCTATGGGCTTTTGAAGTTTTATAAACTGGTATTTAGTTATATGATTGAATATAATTGAATTGAGGCTGTATCATTTATATTAATAAATCGCATTCCTTCTTTGGTATTTAATTCCGATCGCAGTCCTTTTCTGGTTGCGGTAAATATTCATAATTATAATGTTAATAACATTGAAAGTCAATTTGCCGCGAATGTTCATTCTATGAATAATTTATATATTATCTTATCGATTAATGCTTTGACGAGTGACGTAAATGAAAAATGAAGATCATTTGAAAAGTTCTAAAATCCTAATATTCCACGATTGATTTTGGACACTTTTAAGCAACGTTCTGCAAATTCTTTGTGAATTCATTGTAAAATTTATTATAAATTACTGGAAGTTATGATAGGCGGAACAAAAACAATTTAATAAAACGACCAATATTAACGCGCTTCCATATTTTCTTTGTGAACTGGCCTAAAAGGGCATCATTCTTATAATTTAAATAAAACACATTGTTATATACGATAATTATGTATGCTGTGACGTGTTCATTGTGCAATGTTTTTAAAAGACAGAGATGTAAATCTTCTCGGACATCGTCCAAGTAACAAGCACACCGCGTCTGTGAACACAGCGTAAGGCCTGACAACAGCCGCGTCTGTGTCTGCAAACACCAGTGGCCCGACATTGTGAGGCCAGACCGTCAATGGAGGTGCGCCGCGAGTGGAGAACAACGAGACGTCGCCGCGCAGCGGAGAGACGCGCGGCCGCGGGGGTTGGATCTGGGGGCGGGGGGAGGGGCGTCGTGGAGATGGCGGCGGAGGGAGGGGGGATGTGCCGGCGGGGGAGTCAGCGGGGTCTCCCGTCGCCGCGCCGTGTGGCCGAGTCCCCGCGCTGGCTCCGGGCCGCCGCCGCCGCCGCCGCCGCCGCCTCAGGCGCGTTCTTGTATTGTTTCTGCCCGCCGCCCGGGAGGCCCCGTGTTTTGGTAGGCCGTGTAGTCTCGAGCGAAGGAAGGGAGGGCGGGCGGGCGGGCCGGCTGGTTGGCGGCGGCAGGGTGTGGGTGGGTGTATTGATCTGGTCTTGGCGTGCCCTGCTGCCTGCCTGCTTCGCCGCCGCCGCCGCCGGGGGCGGGGGTGGGCGAAGGAAGGGGGAAGGCGGGCGCGCAGCCCGTAGCGCCCTTGCTCGCTGCGCTGCCTCGCGTTGCTAAGCGCGGAGTGCAGCCTCTTCCCCATACGGACACCCCGAGTCACCAGATCGATTTTCGGGATCGACAATGGGATCTTCATTGTATCTTCGTCGTCGCGAATTACCTGCAACTACAGGAACTTCAACGATCATTCTTATCTAACCTGCAGGAAAAATGAAAAGGGTTTCGTTATTTTTTTCTGTATATGTTTTTCCAATTATCTTAGCGTTCCTCTCCCTTTATTCATGATTTGAAGTCTACGTACTTGTGTTCTTAACTCTTTCGGATCATAGATTCTAAGAGTCTTTTTTTATTTACTTGTATTTTTGTTGTTGAAAATCTGTGAAGTGAAAATTCTTGTTCTGCATTCGTTCTTGAATGATATCGTAGTTATCTTTCATGTTTTGTGGTTTTCTGCAGTAATTTATTTTATGAAGAAATATATTCGTAAAGCAAATTTCAAGAAGAAATATATTTGTATGGTTATTAAGAAAAATTGTGTTATACCAATACCATTCTTTAGAATTTTTAGAAAATGTAGAGAAATCATATATTTGTGGATTTATTGCATTTGCACCCTTTATTAGTTATCCTAAGTTCTCTATTCATTTCTTTTTAAGACAAATTAAAATTCGGCATTTATGTGAGTTGTCTGTGGTTATTTTTTACATATCTCAAAAAGTTTAGTATCCAAGAAGTTTTTGTTGGTGTGTGGTTGCTCTACTTGCATCTGGGTTGGTATTTGGGATGATAAGTTTTAGTGAATGCTTGATACTCACCTTATGTTGTAAGTTGATGCTTGTTTGGTACTTCCTGAGATCGTGAGGATCAGTTCTTCCCGAAATACTTCAATGCAAATATCGCGTACAGTAAATAGTGGATATTTCCATATCGCATTTCTGTGTTGAACGAAACAAATCTGCCTGTCTGCCCCTGAGAGGTTCAAACAGGCCGTTTCAAATTACAATTTTGAAAGTCCCCTTCATAATAAAGTTAAGTAAATTACTTTCATGATTTATTTCACAGGGATCGTAAGATGTGTTTCCACAAGAGAGCAAACTACCCATTCACTTTAACTCATTGAGCCTCGGGGCTCTTGTCAGTCCCTTTCACCATCGTCTTACGCTTACCCCTCACACGTAGTGGACGACGAGTAGCAGGCGGTTGGCGTATGAAGTCGCACGCGCGTCAGCTGCGTGGCGACCGCGCGCCTCGCCGCTCTCGGGGATCAGCTTTGGTTTTACGGATGTTTAGCTCCTGTTTTTCTTGCGCGCTCTCTCCTCCTCTCTCTTTCGCCTCTAACTGCCTTTGGCGTCATAAAAAAATCTGCCGCCAGCCCACGTTCCGGTTTCCCAACAACAGAGCGCTACCATGCGCCGCTGCCATCCTCCCTCCGCGATGTGCTCTTCGCTCTCACTCTTACTCTATCTGTCCATCTCTCTCTCTCTCTCTCGTTTCTGCGGGGTTGCCCGACTTCACTGCTCGACTATTCCCTTCTGCACCATTAAAGCTCCAATAAGCAACAACAAAACATCAGCGGCAGGAGAACAAAAACTCATCGAGTTGATCTGGAGGAGCAGCGGGGCGACGGGGCGAAGGGCGGGCGCGACGGAGGAGCGAGCGGGGGGGCTGGAGGGCGGAGGGCAACGCGTGGGCAGCCGTGGGCGCCGTGAAGCCTGCTTTCAATGGACGCCGGTGAAGTATCAGCCGACGCTGCGGTAGCCAGCGATGTAATAATATTAGTCCCGAAACCCAGCGCGTCTGACGTACCACACGGTACACGCGGCCCGCCTCCCTTACCGGGCCTCTCGTTTTCTCCGCGGCCGCCCCCGCCGCCGCCCCCGCCGCCGCCGCCCCGCACGCACGTAGCCCGAATGTAAACACAGCCGCCGCCGAGAGGGCCCTGCGGACGGGAGCTGAACTCACCTTTTGTGTGCCCCGCTCCGGCCCCAACTCGCCTCCACTCGTTCGGACCACGCCCCCCTCTTTGCTCTTCCGTCTCCTCCCGCCCTCCTCCGTTTGCCCACGCGTCGCGCTGTGGTAGTTGGGGCTGAAGAGAGGCCTCTGGAGAGCTAGTTGAGGTCTGGCGAAGTTGGACTCTCAGGAACTTGCGCGAAAAATTTTATTTTTCTTTCCGTCCTTGAAAAAAGTTCCGTTTTTTGTATTAAAAATTAAAATAAGGTGTGTGTAATGGTTGTTAATTGCTTGGGGTTTGGCTTCATCAATCAACGTTGTAAATAATCTGCTTTAATGTAGGTACATGATGTGTTAATATGAGCTGAAAATAACTTAAATGTGCATTATTGATCTTTATCAAATAAAATATGGTTACGTTTTGGATATTGTTAAAACGTCCGTTTAATGATTGATTTTTATGGTTATTAAACACACGTGTTTGAAATAGTTTTCCTGCCCAGTCGTAGATTAAGAAAATATGTGTGCACTCGCAATAGTTGTGTTCGTGATATGAATTATTGACTATTTCAACTCTTATACTTGACCAACAGACAAATACCCTCTTCAAATTTTCCGTATCGTGTTCTCCACCACCGCCCTCAACCCCCCCCCCCCTGGGAACGAAAATACGCGCGTCTCGCCTCCCTCGTGTGTGCACAGGCTGGCGCCTGCCGCCCCCACGCTTTCGCGCCTCGGGAGGATGCGCCCTGCACGGGGTGTGGGCGGGCGCGGGGGCGACGGTCCGGGGAAACGGGGTGCTTCAGCCCCCCTCCCAGCGTGCGTGGCGAAGCTGGCGGATCGAGGCGGCAATCGATAGGGCCAATCAGCCCCACCCACCCTTCCCCGGGGGTGAGGAGCAGCAGCGGCAGAGTCGACGTCGGCGGCGGCGGCGGCTGCGGCGTTGAGCCACCGGTGTTGACCGCCGTATGCAGATCTCCGCGCACAACAGCTGGCCCCCGCGGGAGGCCGAGCGCGCGCTCCGCGCCCCGCCCCTCGCCCCCCCCTACGCGCCACGCCCTCCGGCCCCGCAGCCCGCGCAACGCCCCGTTTTCCAATCACCTGCCACCCCCTTCTCCCTGGCAGACGCCCCTGTATCATCAGGCGTTACCCCTTACTCTAAATACATAAATGTAAATTTATGGAGGTTTCTCTCACTACCTGTCCAACTGTATAACTCCGCGCCGTTATTGATGACTGCGCCGCTAAGCCTTTGATTCACCCGCCTACGCCGCGCGTATTTTTTCGGTGCAGCGAAATTCCCGGGCAAATGATATACGGGGCTCCATATGGTGGCGTGGAAAGCAGTTCGGTGTTCTCTGATCCAAGTACAATAATTTGTAGTCGGCGAAGTATTTATAACCTACGATCCTGCAGATTCCGTTCATGAACACGGTGAGGCTTTTCCTTGTTTGCGCGGATAGGGAAAAACAAACTGCAGTTTTAAAGGCTATCGCGTACTACGTCGTGGCTGCGAGAGATGTTTACATGGAAAATCTGCTACGCATGATTCTATCTCCCTTGTGTGATATCGTCGTTTTTTTGGTTTTGAAACTTCTTGTATAATTTATTTACATCCTGCTCCGTTTTATTTCTAGGATTACGTGTCTCTCAACTGTTTAACTTTAAACCAGAATTAAGATCTTTCTCATTGTTTGTTGATACTTTGTATGAACGAAACAACATGTCATTTACACTTTTTTTTAATTTGTTACAGGTAATTTCAAGAAACGTCCCCACGTTCTTGTACATTTGTAGAAACTGTGGTGAGTAATCAAAATATTATTGATCGTCAGGGAAGGTTTGAGAAATATTTGTCATCCTATCGACCACTTGAGAAATCTTGCTACGCTCCTAAATCTGGCCTTTCTGGAAAGCGCGTATCCTGTCGTCAAGCACCCCATTCCTGCGCGAAAGGAGGCAGAGCGACGCGTAAATGAAAGGGCCGCGAGGTCGGTGCCCTGCCGCCCTGCTGGCCGCCTCGCGGGTGGGTGTCCCACCCCACCCGCGTCTCCACCTTCTCCTCCTCCGCTTCCCCTCCCTCCGTCCCTCCTCCTCCTCCTCCTCCGTCGCCGCCGCCCGCTCCGACCGTGTCGGCGCGCATTATCGCGGCGGCCGCGCCGTCCCGCGGGATATCATAGAAGAGTGGCTTCTCGTGTAGCCCGCGTCTCTAAGTAGCAATTGTGACCGCGTCGTGCTGCGCGGGGTCTGCCGGGCGCGCGACGCGACGCGGCGAGGCGCGGCGGGGCGCTAGGGGACCGCGCTCGCAGCCTGACCGCCGCCGCCGCCGTCGCCAGCCGAGGCGCCCGGCTCGCGAGCCCTGCGGGACGCCTCCTTATCTTCCGGGCGGCGCACGGGGCTCCGGGACTCCGGGAACGGCGGTTGAGGAAAATGAGGGACATGGCAATGGAATATTATGGCGACGTAGTTAGCTTCTGAATAAGCTTTGGTGTCTCGTTTCAAGAAGGGAATTAGATGTAGATAACATACGGTTTCAATAATTTCGAAGACCTTTTATATCAATTAATTTTTACGTTATTATTATTATTATTATTATTATTATTATTATTATTATTATTATTATTATTAAAGTCTTCAGTATTCATCTTTGTGATTTCTTTAAATGATTCTGAAGGGTGTCTTCTATGGATTGTGAATAACTCTGTACTTCTTTCATAAAATCTCTCTACATTTATTAAGTTCTCTTTACATTTGTTAAGATTTGCTATTGTCATGAACGGAGAAATAGTAATTTAGATCTGAGCAATTTCAATTAATATTTTATTATTAGTTATTGCCCAGTTCTCGCATGTAATGTAATTTATGACATATTCATTTAATATTTTTGTTTGTAGGCCTATATTTCTAGAGCATTAGAACCTATGATGAGTATGATAAGTAACTGTATGAGAATGCAAAATAGTAAAATAATTTCTAGCTAACAATTGCCATTTGTGATACTTCCTTTCTCTATAAAACGATAAAAATAATTCTTTGGATTATTAATGCTAAATTGAATTACAATGGTGATTTTAACTGGTAGAATATGAAATATAAATCTAAAAATTTGAAAGAGGAAAATAATCAAAACAAATTCTTAAATTAAAGATTATCTTCTTAAAATGATTCTGAAAAAAAAAATATCTACATTAATTCACTCTCAGTTTGCATGGAACCTTCTGACTTTTCTTGAGCTTCGCGACGATACTCATTGCCAAATACGCAATAGATGTGGAGGAGTTGGGTGAAAGTATGAAAGTAAAAATAAGTGATGCTGGTAGGATTCTGTGGAATGGTCATACGCAACTTCCTCTCCGGAACCAGGGCTCGTCGGATTTCCGCTGTGGCGGCCGGGCCGTGCCGCGCCGCGCCGGCCGGTGCCCGCGGGCGTCGTCTGGTCGGAGCTTACCGTATTACCGCTGAGAGGCCCGGCCGGCCTCGGCGCGTCCTCAGGCCCTCGAGGGCGGCGGCGGCGGCGGCGGGGCCCGGGGTGGCGACGGCCGCGATGGCATCACGGGCGCCGGCGTCGAGGTCCCCGCGCTGCGGCCTGCGGCGGGGGAGAGCCGGCTGGGACTATTCGCCTGATGAGACCCCCCTTCACCCCCACCACCCCTGCCCTCGCCCGCGCCTCTGCCACGCCCACTGCAGACAGATGCTGAGCGCGTCCCTCTCCCCGCTTTGCGACGCTTGCGTACACTGACGTGTAGCGGATATTACGAGGACACTCCGCTCCCCGTGGCTCCTCTCGGCGCACGCCCGCGCAGCCGGAGGGGAAATCTGCTCCGTTTGAGGAGAGCGTCGTGTGTCGATTGACCCTACTGCTAATATCCGCGGACATATGTACGTTTCCGAGACGAACATTGCGCTGCTTCGATACATTCGAACATAGAAACACAGAATTTGATTTTTTTTAAAATAAAAACTATAAATTTGAGCATATGGAAAGTTTCTTTTACCTAAGTGTTATTGCTTTCAAATATAATCGAGAAAACTTCTTCATCTCCTCTTAAAGGGTTACAAGTGACGTCTATTTCGTCTTATCGTTTTGCATTTTTACTATCATCTTTCTTCTTCAAACTTTTCATCTACTTTCGTTAGTGCAACGTTAAACCTGTGTTCTTTGGACGTGACGGCCCGACTAATCTCTATTCATTTCATTACGATTGCTTACACCATCTTTTTAGAAGTTCCTTCATCTTCATTTTTCTTATAAAATCGTTTTTTTTCCGTCTTTGAGTTTTCTGAGATACTCGTTTTCGGATGGCGTATTAATTATTTGTAAGTGAGTTTAGTCAATCATTTTTCAAAGACTCCGAGCGAAAACATTTAAGAAAATGTACAATGTACAGCAGCCTTGCTGAACACTGAAGGCGGTGCAGTTGTGGTCTCCTTTAAACCCAGTCGACAGCTTGGTGGCAGCTAGTGCGGAGGGGTCAGGGGCGGCGGGCGCCGAAGCCGAAGCCGCAGCGACGGCAGGTGCGCCTGGAGGCCAGGACGGGCGATTGAATAATTAGCAGCGCGCGTCTGCGAGCACAGCCCTGCCGCCCCTCCGGCGGCGCGACCCGCACTTACGCACCGCCCCCGCCCCGGCCCCGCCCCGCCCCGCCCCGCCCCGCCCTGCCCAGGCCCGCCTGCAGCGCTAGTGAGAGGCGCGCGGGAACCGGCGGGCTGCGTGCGGTCACGGATTTGCTCCTCTGCGGGGGACCCGCTCCCAGCGAGCGCCGCGCGCCGCCCGACCTCTGGCGGAGCACCTCCGCTGCGCCGCTGTTCTCTGCTCACGCCCTCGCCTTCGCCCTCGCCCTGGCTCTCACCCTTTCCCTTGCCCTCGCCCTGGCCTTCGCCCTCGCCCTCGCCCTCGCCCTGGCTCTCACCCTTGCCCTCGCCCTCGCCCTCGCCCTGGCTCTCACCCTTTCCCTTGCCCTCGCCCTGGCCTTCGCCCTCGCCCTCGCCCTCGCCCTGGCTCTCACCCTTGCCCTCGCCCTCGCCCTGGCTCTCACCCTTTCCCTTGCCCTCGCCCTGGCCTTCGCCCTCACTCTCGCCCTCCCCCTGGCTCTCGCCCTCGCCCTCGCCCTGGCTCTCACCCTTTCCCTTGCCCTCGCCCTGGCCTTCGCCCTCGCCCTCGCCCTCGCGCTGGCTCTCACCCTTGCCCTCGCCCTCGCCCTCGCCCTCGCCCTGGCTCTCACCCTTTCCCTTGCCCTCGCCCTGGCCTTCGCCCTCGCCCTCGCCCTCGCCCTGGCTCTCACCCTTGCCCTCGCCCTCGCCCTCGCCCTGGCTCTCACCCTTTCCCTTGCCCTCGCCCTGGCCTTCGCCCTCACTCTCGCCCTCCCCCTGGCTCTCGCCCTCGCCCTCGCCCTGGCTCTCACCCTTTCCCTTGCCCTCGCCCTGGCCTTCGCCCTCGCCCTCGCCCTCGCCCTCGCCCTGGCTCTCACCCTTGCCCTCGCCCTCGCCCTCGCCCTGGCTCTCACCCTTTCCCTTGCCCTCGCCCTGGCCTTCGCCCTCGCCCTCGCCCTCGCCCTGGCTCTCACCCTTGCCCTCGCCCTCGCCCTGGCTCTCACCCTTTCCCTTGCCCTCGCCCTGGCCTTCGCCCTCACTCTCGCCCTCCCCCTGGCTCTCGCCCTCGCCCTCGCCCTGGCTCTCACCCTTTCCCTTGCCCTCGCCCTGGCCTTCGCCCTCGCCCTCGCCCTCGCCCTGGCTCTCACCCTTGCCCTCGCCCTCGCCCTCGCCCTGGCTCTCACCCTTTCCCTTGCCCTCGCCCTGGCCTTCGCCCTCGCCCTCGCCCTCGCCCTGGCTCTCACCCTTGCCCTCGCCCTCGCCCTGGCTCTCACCCTTTCCCTTGCCCTCGCCCTGGCCTTCGCCCTCACTCTCGCCCTCCCCCTGGCTCTCGCCCTCGCCCTCGCCCTGGCTCTCACCCTTTCCCTTGCCCTCGCCCTGGCCTTCGCCCTCGCCCTCGCCCTCGCCCTCGCCCTGGCTTTCACCCTCGCCCATGCCCTCGCCCTGGCCCTCGCACTCGCCCTCGCCCTCGCCCTAGCTCTCGCCCTCGCCCTCGTGCTTGCCCTCGCCGTCGCTCTCACCCTCGCCCTTGCCCTCGCCCTTGCCCTCCCCCTTGCCCTTCCCCTCGCCCTCGCTCTCTCCCTCGCCCTAGCCCATGTCCACTCAACGTCCTTCCCGTCGCCCGCACCCGTTCCTCTCGAACCTTCTCCCTCCGCCTTTGCTCTCGCCCGCGCGCGCGCCGTAGTCCTCGCATTCGTCCTCATCTACGTTCTCGTCTTCGCCCTTCTCCTCGCCCTTGTCCTCGCCCTTTCCCTCGCCTATGCCTTCTCCCTCGCTCGCGTCCTCGACCCACTCTTGCCTTCATTCTCGCCCTTGCCCTCGCTGCGTTCGTCGCTCCGGTCATCAGCGGTCGACCTCCCGACCGAGCTGTACCTGCCGTTTTCGATGAATTCTTAGCTTTTGCTGCCCTCCGAAGACCCTGCCGATCTTCTTTGCACAGTCTTTGCCATTCTACTCTACTCGCCTCTATACCGCACGCCTCCGTAACTTTCCCACTGACTCAAGAGCGTGCACACCCTGCGCTCCCCCACCCTTGCCTTTTGCTCTTCGCCGCCCCCTGCCTCTCTCTCCGCCACCTGCTTTTCCCGCCTGTATCTTTTCCACTGTAATCACTCTATGGCGTTTGGACTGTACCTCTGTTTCATACCCTTGTGCCTCAAACTCAAACGCATTAATGCCGTAATCTACGAACCACTTCCTGCCCCATACCCTAGCCTAGAAATAGGATTTGTGACGTCACTCGATGATTCATTCAGTGTAACGAAAGCATCCGCCTCTTCCTCTTCCACCGTCGATAATGATACTTCATGAAAGCTGCGATCTTTTCTGCGTTTATTAACATTTCCACCGCTTCTTCTACCTCGCTCTTCTTCGTCGCTTAGCGTCCTTGTTTCTGGCGCTCTCCCGAGCCGGCGACGTAGAGGCAGCTTCAGCTCCTGGTCCTCCGCCCTCCCGCCGCCACGGCTGCTCCTTTGAGAGGCTGCAGCAGCGACCTCCCCCCCCCCCTCGTCCTTGCCCTCGGCCCCGCCCGCGCCGCCGCTGCCGCCTTTGCCGCGAGACGTCGCCTGGCGGGAACGCGCGGGTGTGTGACGTGTGGGGAACACTGAGGTGGCTCTGCGGCGACGAAGGCGGAGCGAGCGCCGCGCCGCGCCCCCTTAAGGAGCAAGTGATGTTTCAATTATGTAACAGTAGTAGGAGTAACAGCGGCGGCGGCGGCGGCGGTGGTGGCGGTGGCGGTGGCGTCGCGCCGCCTCGCAAGGCTCCATCCGCCGCCCCCGCCGCCCCCGCCGCCGGCGGTGAGGCGCGCTCGCTCTTGCCGGCCCACAAAAACGGGACATGATTAATTGAACCGCCCCCTCTCCTCCTCCTCCCCCGCGCCGACCGCCTCTCCCCCCACCCACCCAACCCCTGCCCCACCCCGTACCGCCTACGCTCTATCTTGCGAGTCCTCGCCGCTCTCCACAAGGTTCTGTCTGGCCTCGCTCCCCCTCTCTTGCGCGACAGCGCGCCGGCCCCTCTTGCTTACAAGATTCTGATGGTGACACAGACCACGCATAGCGCTTCTTAATTGTTTTCGCGCTCTCCCTTCCCTCGCTTCCTTCCGTGTCATCTTTCGCGTGGCACGCCCTTCGCACTCGCCGGCCCCGCGCCGCCCTCGCTACTTTGCTATTTTGCGAAGTTTCTTCCCACTTTTACTGCTTCTCCCTCGTCGGACCCGCCCCCTCTTCTCGGCTGTTTCAATAGCGCCCGGGCCGTCAACAACAGTTTCTTGCATACTTTAGCGGGTGTAATTGTATATTTGATAGCTTAATGCTTTCTAATTAAGAAATATCAGCTATCCGTTCTGCGGCCGTCGCCTAGCCGGCGCGCGCAAAAACCGACACCCTCTGCTTCTAGCGTAAACACTGTGTAGACCGAGCCCCCGAACGGCAAAACCTCGGCCAAGTCTACGTCTGGAAATATAGGTTGGCCCTTCTCGTGCGATGGCGCTGTTTTTGCAGAAACGATAATTGGTTCTGGAAGGCTTTCAAAAAGACGACGTGGATTTTTCTCGCAGCTCTTCGCGCCCTTCTGAGCCTCGCTCCGCAGCCCAATACGAAGGTCCATTTCGGCCGTCGATGCTTTTTCAGCGCGTTCTGCAGTCTCTCTGAAGGGTTTCTTAGACTCTGCGAGGGTCTTTGTCCCTCCCAAATAAACTGCCTGTAGGGTTTCTTTTGATCCATCTGCGAATGCTTTACTCAGCTATTACGCACTATAGTTACTCACTATTCAACTACTGTGGCGCTCGTGTTATTTTCTGTGTGTCTCGCAATTTACAAAGTTAATTAAATAGAATAAAATTTTAGAAATATGTGAAATTAATTATTGACGCCACTAACATAAATTTTTATTGCAGATATGTTGAATTTTCCTACTTTAACAAGATGTCTTTCAGCAGACTGTAGGAGAACTGTAAAGAGCTCTCTGTTTGATTTATTTGTAATATAATGCGATTATTTTAGCATTGCGATACTCTGCAGTTAATTGCAACAAGTTGTAATTATCACTTCTTAATTTAAACTTCTCAATGTAAAAAAAATATTCTAGACGTCACACCTATTTATAAAATCTTTGGAACGGCTTATTTTATTACAATTGCAAGTCTACAATGCTTCCATATACAAAATGTGTGCAGACCAACAGGTATTCACGTCACCTAAATCCTTTAAATTGTGAAAAATATCCTTGTTCAGTTTCAGTTACGAGAGTCTGCATCCTTCCTGGTGGACGTCTTCTGGAGCCCGTTTTGTAGTATCACACAGATGCTGTTTATTTTCACTTCGGAAAATAGGACAAACAAGTTATTTTTGCATCTCTGTCTGCCCAAATCTGCACTTCGGTCAGAGGTCACCGAAGCCGACACCTTCGTTCTGAATTCTCTACTCGTAGACCTCACTTAGCAATATCAAATCGTTATGTTTTATCGATTTGCAGTATGCCGATAAAAGGCTACATTTTTGTACTGATTTTCATTGGACATTGTCTCTACGCGGTGAGGAACATTGTGGCAGAGCATACGAGAGTTGGCGAGATACTCAAAGAAGCAGAGTTAGCTTCATATTGTTTTCTCTAGGGGTTGCGCGGACTAGATTCTAATTAAAATTGAATTCGAATTGCAGGAGTAATGACTATCTTCTGAATTATTGTACGCGCAATACGCGTTGCTTATTTACCTTTCGCTCTAGAAGCGACTTATCTTTGCATATATGCGTCGTGTATTTGTCATTACTTAATGTAGTCGAGAAATGGAATTGTTGTCAGAACTTGTTTCGAATCGAGACGCACTATGCAAATTAAGTATAAAATGCTACTGTAAAACAGGTTGCTTGACACTGAGACATCACTTTATCTCAAACAAAACAATGACTGTACCGTGCGTGCTAAAAGCTGCTTGCTTGAGGATAGTATAGAAATGGCGATTACACGAGGTCTCTCCACTAGTGAAGTAAATTCATTACAATACTTGTACAGTAGTCGTCACTAGTTTTGGGACAAATTAATCCGAAGTTGAAACTAAGTAACCCTCTATTAAGTACTTTGCTACTACAAATAAAAAATAACCTAGCACATTATTACTTGTTACTGCTTTCGATACGGAGCTGAATGTACCCTGCATGACGTCCTGCATCGAGACGATCGTGGTTGTGAGGGAAACAGATGTATGTAAACAGTTGATGTTACATGTTCTCATATGGGGAAAATTATGGCAGAGAAATACGAAAAGACAAACCGAGTCAAGTAACATTTAGGTAATTAGTAAATAAGTAAATCGGAATCATTAAAATTAAATCATATACGTACCACGGGCGTAAACGGATTCTAATCGAACGACGCCAAAAAGACTGAGGGTCTTTGGCCCAAAGTATTTTTGCCACCGTTCGATCATTTGAACCTTTATGCATAAACAACTGTTTATTCTCACGTCGCAATATTAAAAACCTCATTCCCAAAGAAACGTTCATTACGAAAACAGTGAAATTCTCGCAGACCTTTGTAGAAACGTCGTATTTTGTGGACGCTGTGTTCCGAAACCTACATTTCACTTCGCGTGACCTGCAACTCCGGCAAACTTGAGCAACTCGACAGCAAGCGACAGCGCCGGGCCCCCTCCAGCAGACGCGTATTTTGAGAGAGGCGGCCCGGCCCGGCCCGGCGCGCCGCGCCTGACCCCTCCGGCCATGCATGTGATTTCACTTAACTTCTCAAGGAGCGTATGGTTGGCGAGACACTTCTTCAAAGATTCCTCCGCGCCACCCTCCGCGCTCGCCCGCGCAATCGTCGCCGGCGCCCCGCCGCGGAGCGCTCGATAAATTTCGCCTTCAGTCGATTGCGCGCGGGCGCGCCCGTCCCCCCGCGTGCATATCTTGTCTCTCCTGCCCCTCCCCCTCTCTCCCTCTCTCTCTGTCTCAGCAGCGCGCGTCTCCCGCCGCTAGCGGTGCCGCTCCCCCGCCCTGCCCCCCGCCACCGTCCCTCTCCTCCCAGCCTGCGGGGAGGGCTCGAGAGACACTAGCCCGGGAATTTGCTGTGACCGCCCAGCCGTGAAACGCCGTCTCCAACGTTCCGGGGAAGCAGATCTGTCCCCGCATTTGTCGAAAGCGCCGCCCGCGCCGCCCTCCCCGCCCGCCCCGCCCGCCCTCGTCGCCCGTGGCGTCTGCGAGGCTCCTGCAACTGCACAGGCCGCGTACCCTCCGAACGCTTTGCAGCCAGCCTACCACCCCCACCTCACCCCCACCTCCCCCCACCCACGGGGGGGGGGCGTCGTTCCCAAATGCCTCCTCGCCCCTACCCGCAAAACCTTTGCGTGTCTACGTGTTCCCTTGCCGTACGCGGACTTTTGCCTTTAGCTTCATATTTGTCTTTCTGGCGCCTCCACCTAATTTCAAGACACTCCCTCCTACTCCTACATTTTTTCCCTTGTGTCAAGCATCTTCTTTTCGTAGTGCTCCGTACCTTTCCATCTCAGCCATGTCGTCAGCACCGTTGCCGTCACCCTCATGGCCCCTGTCACCACCGCCATCTCCGCTATCGCATCGCTTCTACTACTTTTCGATGCGATATTTGGATACAGGCGCCATTTGAAATGGACCGCGGGGCAATAGCTTGCCGTAGTTTATTTTTATGAGGCACATAAGATGCAGAAAGGAGAGAGGAAGAGGCGGGGCCACGTGGGATAAGCATCTCCCCACCACACTGTGGAGTAGGGGAGAATGGAGAGGGAGCGTGAAGAGGTTTGGGAATGTAGTAAGAATAGTGGAGAACGGTTGGCGAGAATACTGGTTGGGTGAAGAAGCATAGAGAGATAGAGCGACTTTAGGAACCGTTTTTTAAGTCAGCACGTTATGAGGTGTACGTAGACTAATTATATGATAGCTGTAGTAGATATTCTTGGGGCATTATTAAATAGTATAGTGTAAATGTACTCGATATTCTTGATTATCTCTAACGAGGGTGCTATGTTAGGAGCAGTGTAGTTTTGCTATCATGTTGCAATGAGTGAAAAAAAAATACGAGTTCGATAAATACCAGAGAGGAAAGAGGCGTTGTCAAGAATCAACATTCGTTTGGAAATAAGTAGAATAATCCTGGCGGGAAATCCCTCACAGCTAGAGACGGAACACTAGAACGGCATCCCGCTATCCAAAGCACACGTTCTCCGTAGCTGCAGTTGAGCGCGGGTGTAGTGGAGGCGAAGGAGCGTGAGCCGCTGCGGCATAAACAGGGCGGAAGACTGACTGCGGCAGGAGGGGGTGGGGGCGGGGGCGGGGCCGAGCGCCCACATTCGCCGCGCACTCCCTCTCCATCAATGCTAATGAGAGCACCCAGACTTCAGCCCGGCAGGTCCCCCACCCCCACCCTGCCTGTCGTTCGCGGCGACTGAGCCTGCAACTCGCGAGGCGGCGCTGCGCGGGCGGAAATGCAAAACCCTCGCCCCCTCCCCCTCCCCCTTCCCCGCCTTCCTCTCTCCCCCCTCCCCCTCCCGCCGGAGGAGTGATGTTGCGTGGCGGGGGGCTTTGTATTGAAGTAGACGAGTCCTAGTTCGGAGCCGCGGAATACGCCGAGATCTAAATACTAATTCTGCTCGTGTGGTCTTATATGGCCTCTGTATCCAGGACAAAGGATGGGGGGGGGGGTTGGGAGAATTCATGGAAAGGGATTGTGAACAGTCGTAGTTTGAAATTAAGTTCCGGCACTAACAAGAAATTATCGTTATGTGAGTTTTTCCTCTCTTATGTACAGTGGAGTATTTCGTGTGTTTATGTGGAGTATTTTAACCGTTGTAATGTATATTTTTTTTTGTATTTAGTTTTTCTCGGACGTTACTTCTTGTTTGAAAAATCATTATGAGATAGACCGATGCATCTAAAATTCTCATTAGTTCGGCAATAATAGCTGTAATTAAAGATAAAATTGAAACTCTTCCAGAAGCGATTAACATTTCTCTGTTCTCTGTTTCGAAGTATTTCTCTCTTAAAAATTAAACTCTTTTGCTTTTCTTATTAATTTTTTAATACAACATATATATCACTTGCTTTAGAAGTTCACATTAGAGGTGGAAAGCGATGCATGCGTCTCTCACACACAATGTGAATCCAAAATATAATTTGCGATTTTGTATAAACAAGGTATTCAGAGAAGACACTTTTCTCCAGAATATGAGATATGATATTATTCTCTAGAGAATTCTTGAGAACAAAAAATGTCTGTTCTACGAATGTGTGGTTTAGAGTTGATTACGATATTCAAGATCTACGTTGAGCCACGTCGCAACCGAGGAGGCACATGGCAATCCGGAGAGCAGCTTTATCTCTGCATTCTAGAGAGGATTCAAGATCTAGGAGTTGCATAAGTACGTTCGCGTGGCGTACCGTAGGACTTTCTTCTAGGAACCTTGTCGTTTCTTTCTGCAACTCTAGTGCCTCGCCGCTAGCAAAGCCGCCTCCACCCGCCAGTACTCTACGTCGGGCGCCCACTCTGTGCTTGCACTCTAAGTAGATTGCGTCGGCAGGCGGGCGGGCGGGCGGGCAGGTATCCGAGAGCGGAGCGGGAGCGGGAGCGGGGAAGAGTGACGCGGAGAGACGCCGCGAGTAGGGAGAGCGGCGCTGCTGGGCGGATTTGTGCGGCCGCGCGGATATTCGACGCGCTTTCCTTCTCTCTGTCTCTCCCCGTCTCTCCCGCCCACGCTTTCTTTCTACATATGTAAAAGGCTCAGAGAAAATCGCATTTTAAAGTATTCGGATTTCCTGTTTGATATCCTGCGCGCATGCAGAGTTCGCCGCCGCCGCCCACGACGCCTCGCGCGGCCCAGGTGAGACCGTGGCGGAGGCGGCGGCAGGCGAGTGGATCGCGTATGGGATCGGACGGCGCGGGCGTGGAGACGGGGGGGGGGCGCGCATGATTCCCCGGCTCAGTCGCCTGGGGGCGCCGCAGCTGCGGGAAATGCTATTTTCCGAGCCCTCGTCCTAAAACAGCGCGGGCTGAGGTGATGCGGCGCGGGGCGCGGCGCGGCGCGGCGGGGCGGGGCTGGGCTGGGCTCTCTCGCGCTTTTCCTCCGTGCCCGCTCCGCCCCGCCTCCGCCCCCACGAGCGTGATCTTGTTGGTGGACTCTAGGGGCGACGCGGCGTCGCCTTCCCAGCCGCCGTCTGGGAGGAGACCTCCTGGGCCGCGTTAAGCTCTCTCTACTGCTGCTAGTTCTCGCGCGCTAGTTCTGCTTGCCTGTAGGGAGCCCGGGATGATGTGAGAGTCGAGGGAATTTTGGGTTGTTGTAGGAAGGAAATGGGAATACGGTAGAGTTTCGCTGAGAGCTTTCCGAGGGTGGAAAAGTTGGCTGCTGCGGGGAGGTGTGGAAGAAATCGTCCTTAATTCACGTTTTGGGCGATATGTCTACACTATAAAAATAAAATTGTATTTCTATTCACTCATCGTTCTTTAATACAAGTTTCATATTTTTCTCTTCGTGTTTTTTAGCAATTTTACTTGTGTAATTACTTCTGTCAATATGTTTTTGTCTTTATTTTATCGACTGAATAGTTTTCCCCATTCACTTTTTTAAATTATTTAAATTTATTAACCAAGTAAATTATTTAGTATATTGTTACTTGGTAATATGTATTTAGCCACACATGTCTACATGCCCTGATACGTATTACATTCTGAAAAATAATCAAATTAAAACTTGTACTTTCTTCAGCAAGATGCTGAGGAACGAGTTGGTTTTTGGTTATCAAAAGAGGAATTGGTTATCAAGAGATAACAACTTATTTAGTTACGGGGATCTTGAAAGCTGAATCCTTTTATTCAAATTTGCATAGTGGCTAGGCCCCAATGTTCCTGACATTCTTCAGAAATAAAATTTTGGTGCCTGCTTCGCACAACCGTGAAGAAATATTTTTTTACTCAAAAAAGCTCTCTCAAGATCCTTGATCACTGTCTCGAGGAGGGAAATCTTCTTTTGCCTCCATTTAAGAAGGTCGTTGGGAGAAGGAGGTCTGGCGTGTGAGACGGCCCACCGGCGCGCTCGTCGCTGCAGCGCCTGTGCTCAGCTCGCTCGAAAATTGTTTGGTGCACCCCCGCGCCGGAGATTCTTATCCGGGAGGCGCGCGCGTTCTGGGCGGCAGCGGCCGGCACCGCACCCGCCCCTCCCTTCCCCCCCGTCCCCCACCTTCCCCTCCTCTTCCGCCTCCGCCTCTGTCTGTATCTCGGGCTACCCCTCTTGTTGGATGTTGTGAAATATGAGAGGAGCGGCAGAAATACTTTCAGGAACAGACGCGCGCAAAGTGGAAGTTTGTCTGCCTGTCTTCCGGCGGCGCGGGCGGGGCGGCGGGGGCGGACAAAGCGATCCCGGCCCAGGAATTCGTCTTCGCCGCCGCGCCGCGCCGCCCCGCCCCGCCCCGGGCCGCGGAGGACCCCCGAGGGGGACGGCGAGGAATGAGGATTTTTATCGCTCAATCGGCCGCGCGCGAATGAGTCGCTGCGACTGAGGATCGACCGCGCGTCGCGAAGCCACGCCCCCGCAGATGACCGCGGGCGCCACGCGCCCCCCCAATTGTGAGTCCGCGTCTTTGACGAAAGGGCCTTGCTGTTTTAGCAGAACGAGTGGTTCGTAGTATCTAGTGAAAGCAAATATTACTGCGGACACTTAGCTCTTGAAACAGAAAACTGTGTTTTAAAACGAGTAAATTATGTGTTAAGTAAGAACGTATCCTTCCGTATTGTACAAATATAACCCACGTTGTTTGTTGAAGGACTTGTAATATTATCTAAATATTTGAATGAAGCGTCGCCGACAATGTAAACTGTTTTGAAAGTATTTTCATGTGTTGAAAATTGCTTTAATGCATTTCTTTCACGCTTTGCTTTGTTCAAATATGTTCTCACAGTATCTGGCATTGAACTTACCAATGAATCGCAGTAGCTGTTAATGTTATAGTCCCCTTCAAAAATTCTCAACCCCTAATGGCATTGTATATTATCTCCTTACTGGATATTAATTGGTAATATTTTACTTGGTGTTCTTCAGATTTAATATTCCGAGATAATTTTCAAATTTATTACAAAAAACGCATGAAATACGTATATTACGAATGAACTACAAATGTTGCCTTACGCTTTTCATTTGAAATTGCTTGTTTGTCAACAATTTGTGTTGCTTCCTTCACGGGAGAATATTATCATGTCGTGGACTCAATATACCCACGGAGTATTGGTATTTAATCAATCCCACCTACATAAATATATGTTGATGAAATTGTTTTAATTCTTCGTCTACTCACTAAAATCGCAGCGCTAAAACAAGCAAAAGCACGTTTTTGGAAAGATCTTAGAATTTTCTGTCCCGAATCGAAAACAGTTTTGTACGATTATCAGGTCCTCATCAGGAGACCCAGACACGTCGAATGACACATTATACGTATGGATTGGTGGACGGGAAGTGGTCTAACTGTGATTGACGGAACTGCACATCTGAACAAACGCACATATGCACATTCAGGAATTACTCAAATACTGTGTAGGGATATTGCCTTTGAAAGTTGGAAGGGAGGCTTTGAAAGTTACTGTTGATGTAATGATATTTTATTATAGCTTCTACTCTCATGATTTACTTCTTAAGAAAGGAAAGTATTGTAATTGTGTTCCGAAAATCGGTGATTGTTCGACAGGAAAGCTTTTTTTCTTCTTCAAAAAAGTGTTTTTTTAAATTTTTATGAGACATATTATTGGGCTCGTCAATGCTTCGCTATTGCAATTTATTATACTTCACACGCTACTGGTGAAGTGCCAGTTAATAACGTTTTATGTTACGTTCTGCAAAAATTTAAATAGATGAAAAACTTACTGATGGGTATGGGATTATTCTATGTCTTGGTTTGGACATGGTTGTCAAGAACTCTATTGTTAAATCGTTCTCCCTCAAGCTTGGGCATGCATTCACAATGATACTGTCTTGGAAAAATTTGATTTACTTGTCCGTGATAACATAAAGTAATACTCCCAGCCGATATTTTACAATCACAGGAGCAGAATATGCAGCCTTAATACTTGACAAGCTAATACTTGAGGGAGCGGTGGGTTGCGTAGAGCTTCTGTTAAGGAAAGCTTGAGTCATGATCTCATAAATCATAATCAACAACGGCCCCGTTTGGCGTGTATGTGCGACAGACACACGCACATTCCTATTGTACTATGCCAATAACTTTCGCACTAGTGTAAGCTGTAAGTTGAGAAACATTTATTGCAATTGGATTGCAATCGGAATAACATAAAATATGAACAATTATTGGTTTTTGAAATATATTAATGCCACGTGACGAATAAAATTAAATCTGAAAATTCCTTCTCTCTTTGAAAGCAATATGTATCATGATGAAACAGTTATATTGTTGACAAGGTGTATTATTGGTATCCTGAACTTTAAAAAAGGAGTTTTGCAGAATTTAATTTGGAAAATTAGGAAATATTAACTCATCATCTTTATTTGCTCGTTGACAGCTGGAACGCTTGGCGCTAACCGTATTAATCCACGGCATATTGAAGTTCCTTTCCAACTTCCACGTTTGAGAAGAACCCTTTGCCCGTCGAAGTATGGATTTAGAAGTGTGGTGTGATATAATTTCACAGACTTTATTCTCGCGAAAAACTTTTGATATAACCATCGACAGCATCGCTCTGGCGAATAATTTTATAACAAGGGAGCTTTTCTGTACAAATATTCAAGATTGTAATAAGCTTTCGTTAGGGACAAATTTGCGTCAAAAAGTTGGCAGCAAAGAGATGAAGGGGATGAAGAGAGCGGGGTTGCGAAGGGGGTGCGGGGGTAAGGGGGCGGCGAGGGGGCGCCCTTTGCCGCCGCCGTCGTTGTTCGCTGAAAATGCTGCTGATTACCAGCCTCGGCACCGCCACAAGACTGAGTGAGTGGCTAAGGAGATCAAGTGTCAATTTGTACTAATTAGTCGGTGGCAAATTGGAACAAGATTCTGGATTATTGCACTGCGACGGGGGAGGGACGGTGGCGCACGGGGTCGCGAGTGGAGGGGCGAGCGGAGGGGGATGGAAACGGGAGTGGAGGGGTGGGGCGGGGAGGGAAGGGGAGAGGAGGAGGTCGTGGGAGGGGAGCAACGAGAGGATCGCAATGGCGCAGCGGCGGGCGCAGAGGCGGGGGCGGGGACGCGCGAGGTGGAGGAAACGAGAGGACGGCGAGGACCCCGTCCTCCGCGGGTCGAGCCCTTCCTTTCCAACGACGCAAAACCTTCTGAAAGATGGAGGCCCAGGACGCCGCTGGAGTACTTATTAAAGAGCCACGCGGCCCGCTCCGTCCCTCCCTTGTGCGGCGTTGCCACTATGCAGCGAATTGAAAACTTCTTCCGCGTTTTCATTTCCTTCTTTTCTTTTTGGATTGTTTTAAGTTGAGATAGTCTGTCGTAACACGATTTTTATGTACGGAAAGAGAATGAATTTTCCACCGCAGTTTTGTAAAGTACATGAAAATAATAAGTTCTTTTATGTAATTTTTATGCATCTATATTTCTAATACTTGAATATTTACAGATAACTTATGTATAGTTTATCTCGTATTTGAAATATTGACAAAACTCTTGTGTTGCGGTTACATTTGGGGAAAGGATCGACAATGCGGAAGAGATGTTACAATTTTGGATACATCGTACAAATTGAAATATCTCAACATGATGACGCATAACGAATTAAACAATAAATAGTTAAATAGATCAAAGATATAAACTTATTAAACAACATTCATCTTCAATTCGCTACAACATTGTGACTATTTTATCTTGAGATATTTACGTTTCGTCGCGCGGAAAAATTGGTATACCTAGCTCAAACTCCTCATAGAGTTTTGTGTGAGATGTTGACAAGTGGTAAAAGACATTTTCCACTAAAAATTCTAGCAAAAGTGAATTTGATTTTGTCATCGATTTTGTGTCGAAAATAACCAATTATATTATTATGTATGTATTATAATACCTCAGCTGAACGACGCGTTACGAGTGACATTTGCAAAACGCGAAAATTGTACATGTAAGAATGTCACGATAATATGCAAATCGTTGTCAGTATTTTAATTAATTTTTGATTAATGCATATTTTTTAATAGTGAATGTTGTTTTTATTCTGGAAATCCCAGCTATGACAGTGATAACCATGTATATATTTAGTAATGAGTTAACACTTGACCTCCAGTTTTTTGTACACGTCATATTTTTATTCTTAACTTCACATTTCGAATTATTGGAATGAACCCTAATAATGGATAATGCCAATTAAATACGGTTATACTGCACTTATGTACCACATACATTCATTATTTGTCAGTTACATAACAAACATTTTGATTTAAACGTCAGTATTTTCACACCGTTCTCGAAACTTTACATTTTAATGTGTGGAAAGTTAATACATATATACAGTGATGTTTATATTTGCTGAAAAAATAGTTTTAAACCAGACGGTAAGTGTTGCTATTTGCATAATCTAGTGTATATCTAAAATTTCCAATAAATAAGATAAATCTCGGAATTTTATTTTGTTTAAAATTCTCGTTAATTATTTACACTTCAGTTACGTGAGAATCAAGAAAATTATACTCTTATGAGCACCTTCTGTGAGATGATAAAACAAAATAAGAAAACTTTCACTCGAATGTTTCGTATATATCTTATAAAAAGATATTTTCTGTAAGGTTTGAAATTGTACATTTATAACAGTAATATACCAGTTTGAACCAGGTACATTTTATGCGAGGTTTGGTCCCTACAAAATTGCTGCCAGTAATGATATATGACGCGTTTGGAAGAATATTAAGGTCATGGGCTCGGGCACACTTTAGGTGAACGCGTGGAACATTTTCCGCGAGGTTGTGCGCGCCGCCGCCTTCGGCCCAACGTGTCTGGCGGAGGCCGTGGCGGCGGCGGCGGCGGCGAAAAGCGTCGAGGCAACTAACGAGCGGCCGGGGTGGCGCTGCCCCGCGCTCTTTCGCGCTCGACAGCTCGCGCGCGCGGGGGCAGCCGCCTCCTCTGTGCCGCAGGACTTGGAGCAAAACTGCTTCCGCTGCCCCGCCCACTTCCCTGCTCCGCCGGCAACCCCCGCCCCCGCCCCCGCCCCTCGTCCCTCTTCCTCCCACGCCCCCGCCACGCCTCCACCGGGCGAGGTAAACTGCCAAGCAGGAGCGCGCGCGAAACGTTGGTATAGTTATCTACGTCCCGTTAACTTTGACAACTAGTTTTCCATGCTAACTACGGCCTTCCCGGCCGAACGAACGGCAAGTTCCGTCAAGTTGCTCTTCTCTCTTCTCTCCCGGCCCTCGGTCTCCTCGCGCCTCCCGGCCCGCCCCCGCCCCCGTCCCCGCCTCCCGCGACCTTCTCTTCATCCCGCGCCGCTCCGCCCCGCCCCCTCCGTCCGCCCTAGTAGCGCCGCGAGGGAGCGCTCCCGCTATGACCTGAGGCTGACACGGCGCCACCGCCGCGTTGACAATTCAATTGTGACGCGGCTAAAGACGAGAACATTGCGCCTTAAAGACGCGGGTGGGGAGCGCGGAATATGTTAACGGGGCCCCCGCACGCCTCTCGCACGCTTCGCGTGATTCAATTTTTACGGACGCCTGCTTTCCTCCGCCTGCGCCGCGCCGCGCCGCGCAGCGCCAGGAGCAGGGGGCGGGGCGGGGGGCGGGGGCGGAGGCGAAGTAGGAAGTCGAGAGGAAAGGGCGAGACGAGTGCGCTCGCATTTGTGTCGCACCGCGAACGACCCCCTTCTTCTCCGTTTGCACCCCCCCCCCCCCCCACCTTCGCCTTCCTCGGAGTGTGCGACATTCTGACGTTCCCTTCCTTTGTGGACGTGTAAGGCAGTGCTTGTACTGAACAATGCGCAGTTTAAGCTGTGCCGTGAATTCGATTATTTTCCTGGATTACGATGTGGTAAGCTCGAATGCATTGTTAGTAATGGTGGATTTAATGTGCTCTAGAAATGTTTTGTTACTTATTCCTGAGTACATTTCGAAGAAAAGCTTGTTTTGTTAAACCGCTAATTTCAATGCTATAGTGTATGGAGATGTGAGTTGAGTTCTTTCGTGTTGAAATGTTATGAACAGCAGAAAGAAATTGTCACCAAAGTTGTATCATGTATCAAAGCTGGCATTGTGGGTGAAAATTTTGATACTTCTCAACAAACTTTATTTATCTTGATTTATGTTCAAATTCTTTATTATAATCTTCAATCTCGAACATTTCCAGTCATTCCCGTGATGACTGGTTTCGATTGATACAGTTAATGACAATGACTATATGATTTAGTTATGTGAGAGATGTGATGGTCTAAGATGCAGGAGAATCTTCTGAATGCTTGTCGCAAATATGCATTGTCTCCCAGATATTCCACAAGGAGATTTGAACTCCGAAACTCAGAAGTGAATGATGAACGGTCTCCTCATTACACCAAGGATCGGCCTGAAATCTCAGCTACAGGGAAGTTAATACTTTCTACAGCTGTAGTGTTTAAGCAGTTAACATTTTGAAAGTAAAAATAAAAAAAGACACAATTCGTATACCTTGCCTCACAAAGACTCCGATACAATAACAATTGTAGCTAATCATATTAGACACAATTAAGGATGGCTTTTTCTACATTTGTCAGTGGTTTCGACCCCGGCTGTTGCTCATATTTCGCAAGTAGAAAGAAATAGTGCCAGTGCGCTCGCTTCAATCACAGCCTTCCTCTTGGATCGTGATGTTCATGGTGCCAGCCCCGCCTAGTCTGTTCCGTTCCCACCGACAAGTGAAGACGTACTAGGCAGCGCGCTCGGCCCCGAGTTCCACGAGCGGCGGTCACGCGCTCTCCTTCACGCACACACGCAGGTTGTTAATATCCCGGACGGCCACGGCCACGGCGGCGCGGCGGCGGCGGCGGCGGCATGCGGGGTTGGAGCGAGGCGGGGCGGGGCGCGGGCTCTGGAACTCCATTGTGTCCTCGTCGGTTATTTCACCCGCAGGCCACCGCGCCGCGGCCCGCCGCCGCCGCCCCTGTCGCTCGCCCCGGTACGCCCCCGCCGCCGGCCCCCCGCCGCCCCCGCCGCCGCTGCCCGGGTCCCGCCTCGCCCTCGCCCCCGCTGCCGCCGCCGCCCCCGCCCCCGCCGCCGCCGCCGGAATCAAGCTGGGTAAACACAGATACGACGCGCCCGGCCCGGGCCCCGCCGCGCCTGTCCCCGTGGGCACATAGCTTCCATGTTTGAACATGCAAATTGTGGATTAAAACCGGTTTGCATAAGCCAATAATTTGCAGTCTTTTCCTCCTCTGTCCCCGTATTCCCACTGGTTTTCCCTTTTGTTTCTTGCTGTTCTTTCCCTTTCTGGCGGGGCCGTGGCGGCGGCGCCCCTGTGTGCCATCGCCCTCCGCCCCGCCCCGCCCCCTCCCCTCCGCCTCAGACAGACCGCGGCGCCGGCTGTGGCCACCGCGGAGCGCTACCTGTTTGCGGTGGGGAGAGGTGCGTGGGCTGTGCGTAGCGGGGGGGAGGGGGCGGAAGGGACGTGAGTTGTGGGGGCGCGCAGAGCAATGTAATGGACACCGGGGAGGATGCTGAGACATGTGAGTGGGCTGAGAGGAATGGAGGGGAGTAGCGCACTCCAAAGCTTGGAGCAACAGGAACAGTGAGGCACAGCACGGAGGACTGGTGGAAGAGAGCGGAGATGGGAACTGTGACTTAGGACGGGCGATCGGGGAAATCGTGGAGATTGTCATTGTGTCACTGTCATGGGGAGAGACAGAGAAAGTCAAAGAGAGCGAAAAGTGGTGGCAGGGAGGTTCGAAAGGAATGGAGCGAGCGGAGAAACGAGCGAGGGCGGGGACGAACGGGCGGAGTGGGTAGGGAAGGGGGCGGGGCCGGGCGTCGCCACAAAGGGCCGGCGGAGACACGTGTGGCTGCCAGCGCCGGCGGCCGCCGCGGGGCCGCTGCCCTCCGCTTCAAAGCGGTCGCTCGCGTAATGATGTCCTCCCTTAGGGCGCTGGGCCCAGCGGGCCTCGTAATGCACCGCTGCACAACGCGCGGGCCCTTTTCGACACCGTCTTGATTTTGTCGGAAACTTCGACGGTTTTATTTGGACCTCTTTGACCTCTTTGTGGGGTCTTTCGAGGGGAGGTGCAATGCGGTGCGGTTCGACCCTTGTAACTAAGAATTAATGTCGTGAATTTGTTCTGAGTCATTTACATCCGTCTGAGAGACGTTTGGGTTTCTAATAAAGAGACAATATTCGAAAGGCAGTTCTGAAGATATGTGTTTTAAATTTGCGACTTAAAAAATTGAGATGAAAGCATGCTAGTCGTAAAATGAAAACCGAAATCTTTCTTACCCTTCTTTTATTATTTTGTTGTCTTTCAGTAAATAGAACATGTTGAAATAGTAAAGATTAATATCACACGTTTAACTGAAGATGCTTAGACCCGGGAAATTACAAGAATATACACATGCTAGGCGCCTGAGGCCCTCCGGAATATTGCTCTCAAAAAGCGCATAATGTTTTTCTGTTCTTAATAACTTCGTTTCTTAATAATTACAATAAAAATTTTAATGTGAACAAATTATTTATTTAAACCTATTAATAATGCTAAAGTACCAATTAATAAGCCCTTAAAAGCCCAGCATGTGCATTGACGTGACAGAATCAAATTTCATGTCCTACCTATATAACTTCTGAGAACGCTTCCTTCGCCAATGACTATAATGAATGTATAAAGATAGAAAAAAGATTACACAGAGGGCAAGCTCACAGAAATCCAGCTGTGCAGAGTAAAAAAATAAATAAAAAACGTTAGGGACTCGGTGGGCCAGCATATGCATCTTAGGATTAAATATATTTATTAGCTTTGAAAATCGCTTGGCAAGTGGTATCCAAACCCTGACGTAGTCGCATTCGGACGGGATGTTGCAGAGGCCGCAGCCTGTACTTTCCATTTAAAACACAAAACAGAAACAGCACTCCTCGGGCCTAACCGGAGGAAGCGTTCGTATTCCAACTTGAGGAGGGCGGGACTTCCCCGAACTTCACTTTATTTCCGGGCGCGCGGCCTGAGGGCTTGGAGTCGTCGTCGCGGAGAAGAGAGGGGAGGGGAGGGGCAAGGCGGGGTGGAGGTGGAACGCGGACTGTTTCTTTAAACAAAGCACGATTGAGCGCCAACTGCCGAAGTTGCGCGCGGCGCCCCGGTATTAAAATGCGTTGATGTGCTCGTGAAACGAAACCTGCGCGCGTCAGCGCACTCGGAGACCCGCCTCGGAGTTCCACCTTGCTGTCGCCGCCCCCGCCGCCGCCTCCGCCGCCGCCGCCCGCGCCGCCGCCCCCGCCGCCGCCCCCGCCGCCGCCGCCGCCCCCGCCGCCCCCGCCGTCACCCTCGTTCCGGAGCGTCGACGCTCTCGCCCGCCTGCCGCTGTCCCTCAACGCTCGGGGTCTCCGTTTCACAACCTTCAAACCTCGCCATTGCTTTCGTTGCTCCTGGAAGCAGAGCCCTCCCCCAATCGACTTCTTCCTTTCACTCCGACCTTCCTCCAACCACCTCCATCCCCGCTACCGCGCACTACCTTCCACGACCTCACATACCAAACTCAACCCCCGCGACCTCGCACCGAGCAAAAACAGAGCCACCTCTTCCACTGCTCTTCCGTCCCTACCTACCAGCGTCCCCGCTGCAGCGCCGGCGGTCCCGCGCTGTTAACAGCCGCGGCGTTCACGAGCGCGCCTTGTCGCGCGACATGGCGCTTTCGACTGGCGCCGGATCCACTCCCCGCCACTTCGACGCCCCGCGCTGTTACGACACAATGAAACGTATGCCAGCACCGCCTCGGCGCTTCAGCCGCTGGCTGTCGCGGCCTTCGCCCTCGCCTCTGCTCCTGGGAACACTGCCTTGCTGGGGATCTTGGCCTTCCAGCTCTCTTTAGCGCCGGCTTTCCTTCACTTATACTCTTTTCGTCGCTTCTAACTGATGTAGCTATCCCCACTATTTTCTAGTTTCTCTTGGCCTTGCTACTCTTAGTTGTCCATCGTGATTGCGGAAATTCTTCTCAACTTTTGATGACTTGATAAATCTCTCTCAGACATTGATGTCTGCTTTTAACATCTTTTTCTATCCACTGTCATCATACGGTCCACTTTCATCAAAATATATCGTTTTCTTACTTTCTCACCGCATACAACATACTTGTCTTTTCTTGATCATTTTTTTTTTTCATGATGATCCATCTCCAAGGCCAAATTTGATATTCCAAGATAGTCTACAATCCATTTTATGTAATATCTGTCCTGATTCTTTTGAGATTTACCGTCTTCCCTCCGACGTTCGTTTCACCTCCGCCGCCGCCTCTGGTTCTCGTCGGCGGCCCTGCGAACTCCCTTCCCGAGCGCGGCATAGCCGACGGGCCGTTACTTCGCGGCACGGCCTTCGCACGCGCGCTCCGTAAATCATATTCTTCTCGAGAAATTAAACAGGCGCCGATTCCAGAGTGCCGGATTACCAGCGGCGAATGCGCCGGCTCTTGCGCACCGAGGCGGGGCGGGGCGGCGCGGGGCGGCGCGGGGCGGCGCGGGGCGGCGCGGGGCGGCGCGGGGCGGCGCGGGGCGGGGCAGCTGCAGTGGATTTCCGCGAAGCGCTGGGTGCTTGGAAGTTCGAGAGCGCTCTGCAGTTGTCCGGAGTTTACTTCCAGGAAGAAATATTCCCCCAGAATTCTTTTTTTCGTAAATTAAGTTGAGACGGGGCGAAATTTTGTTGTTGCTGTTGTTGTTGTTTTTTTCTCCTTTCGGACTTCTCATTATAAAATCTTAATATAGTAGGGCCATGCAAGAGGCGACGAAGCGAATAAGAGTTCCAGCGTTACACTATTTCTTGCGAAGGCAATGTTTTCGTTGCCTGTTTTAAGAAGTTTGCGCATGTAGACAATTACTTCGATGTACTATGAAGGGAACGAAGCATAATTGGGCTTCTTAGAAAATAATGTTTGTCTGTATGCTGAGAAGTTGTTTTATGATGTCAGATTTAAAGTATGAAGGTCGCGTTGCAGACAATATTACAAGACAAATGAATTGCGATCAGCGAAAATTCGTATTTCCCAAAAAAAAAACTCATTTTAAAATTATATTTCAGAAGAACTGCTTTTATAAAATATTACATATTTTCGAGTTATAACGGGGTTTACTCAACAGAGAGTTTCATTTTGTCATTGCCCGGATAGGGCTTTTTAGTGTATTCCAACGTATGAACTCTTCACTTCTGGAGGGCTCCGTTACCTTTCATCAATGCCGCGTTTCCTGCGAATGAAGCCGTAGCGATCCCCGCCGCCGTTTGTACTCGCGCGTTGCCCCACCCCGTCCGGCCCGTCCCGCCCCGCCCCGCGCTCGCCAGAGCCGTCCGTACGTCGTGAGCTTTTTTACGCGGCGCGTGAGCACGTCCGCGCAGAGAGACGGCCGGAAAGCATTCGCGGACGACGCGGCGCGGGTCGAGGGGCCCGCGCTCCGCTCGTAGCGCCGTCTTGTCCCGGTTTATCACGGACGGGAAACCGCCTCCCTAACACTGTCACCCCTCGGCTCCTCGCCTTCGAATACCTCGCTGCGCCCCTCCGCGCCCGCCGCCACGCCGGCCCCGACCTCTTGGGCGCAAGTCCCCGCCGCCGCGGCGTCGCACGGACTGCACGCGGCCACTCGGCCGTCCACCCCTACTTCACCCCGCGTCCCCCGCGGCGCCCTTCTCATCCACGCGCCTTTTGTGCGCGCCCAACGCGCCTCCGCCTACAAAGCCCGGCTCGCTCGTCGAGCCACCGGAACTACCGCGGACCTCCTCCGCGACCTCTTCCGCCCCTATTCCCCGTCCGACTCGTATGAGAACCTCCCCGCCCCCGTTTCACTCGACCCTCCTCCCTCGCCGCTCTTTCGCGACGTGTTTATCCTCACTTTCCCTTTCCAGTCGGCGCCGCCGTGTGCAGAATCCCGCCGGGCGGTTTATAGGGCGGCTCGCTAGCGCTCAGGGCTCTACTCCCGCGCCGCGCCGCCGTCTTTAACTCTAAGCCGCGAGACCGGCATTAGCAGTTACGTCAGGTGATGCTTGTGTCGTTTGCCATTAGCCGGGCTTACGACGGCCGGCGAAGGACTCGTAAAGTTATTTTCATACGCGTTTTATGGCTTTTGAATTTAACGCGTTCGTTTTCATTACTGGAGGGCGCCCGTGGGCGTGGACGGGGCGGACGTGGCGATCCGGCCCCCTCGAGTGAAATATTTCCGTTTTCTTATTTGTTTTTACTACCTTTCTGGCGTAATTTTTATGGCTTCGGTGAAGCGGGTACAGGTTAACGAACGGAAGGACGTGTTGTGCTGAAAGGTCACTCACTTGGGCGTTGGCGTGCGCAAGGCGGAGGAGGGGAGCTGGGGGGCCGCAGTCCCCCCTGACAATTTTGAAAAAGGCCTTCTTACTCTGTGTAATAAAACATTTTATTTTCGTAAATATAATCAGTTTCTTACGTTACCCATTTTTAAGCTGACAATTTGGAGAATTGAAACACGTCATTTGGGGAAGAGGCTCTCTATATTATCTTACAACCGTTCAAATGATTTAAGGTATATTCAGTTGTATTTGTTCACTAGTCGACCGCTTCGGTACTGCAGTGTATTACACATCTCTTGATTGGTACTCACGTTTTACGCTACGATGTGCAAAATTTCTAATAGATGAAAGACATTGTTACAAGTATGGATTTGTTACATGCTCTAGTTTGGACATGATTGTCAAGTATCCTGTTATTAAAACGTTCTTCCTTCCTTTAATTTGTGCATACGTTCGCTATGACACTCTGTTGGAGAAATTTGATTCACATGTCCGAGATTAAAGTAATAATTTCCCAATTGCAGGGGCAGAATTCTTGTACGCAGTGAAGACGCGCTTAATACTTGACTGTGCTGCGGGTTGCGTAGAGTGCAGGGGATCTTCAGTTCTCATAAACGAATTAATTATCAACAATGCCCCCATGTATCCGATTTAATTCAAAATACTCAAATGCAAAAGTTTCAGCAAAATCGGTCGAGTAGGTTTTCCATCTATGTGCGACACACATACACACATTTCCTTTTATGTATATTTATCAATAAAGTCATAATTCAGTTTGCCTTGTATGTTTCATTTAATTTCTAGTGAAATAAGTAAATAAAAAAGTTCAATGGAAATGTGGATGGCTCCTCCTCTCGTTTTAGGTTGCACACGCCTATGCATCTGGGCGCATCGTGCGAGTGAATTTCTATTTGAATCTGGAAACTACATGGAATAAGGCACGTGACGTTGAATTAGCAACCAGTTCATGCGAGATCGATGGGTGTGAAGGTGCTTGCAGTTCTAGTTAACACGGTGTGCCAAAAATACCTCATGAACTTTCAGTAAAGAATTTTCTATCCAAGATAGGGAGAAGTATAATTTTCGCACGTTTTCGATACCTTGAGGTACCCGACCCCGCCATTTAAATACAAATAGTTGTATTATGACTAAAGATACCAAAAATGTGGTTGGCAACATTTGAATTCTAGGAATGTTCGTTCCCGCGTAATAGAAAATGTATTATATCGTCAAGCGAACTTCTGATTTGATTTCATTATATTGCTGTGAAAGTGATACCGCCGTCCCGCCGTACTCCCTCAAATAGTAAAAATCGAACTCAACACAACGTGCGAATACTGAAGGTACAATTACAGAAGCACAGCAAGGAGCCATCTCAGTATTTATTCAAAGGATCAAGGGAAACTGTACGGAATCTCTGAACGGGGTGGGAACCTTTGACCCAGAAGCTGAAGTACAATACTTGTTGCAGGTATATTTCACAATTCACGTGATGTTCTCACATCCGTAGTACTATCAGTTGATTAACAATCGCTTGGAGTAATTCGATACCGTAAGCTACTGTTTTATATGAGTAGGCCCTGCTATAACTTTACTGAAAGCTAGCTGGTAATACTCAGTGTTGAATATGTTATTATTTTTATTAAGTTTTAGAAACTCACACGTGAAAGCAAAAATGAAAAATATTTTTCAATTTACTTTGTTTTACTTTTTTTCCGCATAGTGCGTAGAATACAGAATATTTATTTATGATGTGAGTAGGAAAAGTGACATTTTATTTTGCAAATAGCAAATGTTACAAGCTACATACAGCGTACTCCATACAAACATACATACTACATGCATACGACATACAGCATTCTAATGCGTGCTAAATACAGATCTATGAGCAAACTAAATTCACTTTTACCACGTGTGTCATTAAAAACTCTTAGCTTTCGTTTTTTTTTAAATCCAAGTATATAAGTCACTTAATGATACGTTAAGTTCAATAGTAGCTAAAGCGGTGAGACACAATTGTGTTGTTTTCTTTTTTGCATTCACGCATTTGTCTGAACATTTGAGCATCGTCTCACTTTTAGCACAAGTGCTAAAAATCGAGCTTCCAGCATGCATTCTTTCTTTCAAATTTCTTTCCCACTGCAATCTATTTCTAAATATTAAAACAAAATCATTTCATGTGCATCATTCGAATTGGTAGTAGTTATAGCGATATTTTAGAGAAAACAAAACATTTAGTATTGCATTGTAAGGCGAAGAAAAAAGAGCGTAAACGTTCGTTTTAAAAAGAGCAGTTTTAAAGAATATTACATTATTATTATTATTATTATTATTATTATTATTATTATTATTGTATTTTTCGATGCACTTGAATTTGTCAGCGCTATCAAGATTTCCGTTTTGCAACAGCATCCATTGTCACTTTGACAACACCGCGCTGGCAACAATAGGCAGTAACGGCTGACACCGCTGCCGCCTCCGCCGCTGGTTAGAATTATTATTTTTACTTTTATTTACGGCTATACCATGGAATGTCATTGATGTGTTAATTTACGCCAATGCACAGAAGACGGTGAATTCAATGACAGAAAGCTATTTTCATTTAAACTGTTGTATTAACAAAATGTTGAATGTATTATTCGCGTTTCATTTGTTTAGGGATTTCAAGTGATAGCTGAAGTGCATGTAAGAAACAGAAAAATTGTCTCATATTTCGTAGCTGTTACCAATAGCACATGAAATGTTATAGCACCACCACTAGTTTGTGCTGTTATACCACCTCTAGTTTGTAAAGAAAGCATAATGTTTACAAAGGGGAAGCAATTCGTAAGGATATCCTCCCAAATGGAAGATAGACGACCCTACTTGTGACATTACATTTAAGATTCGTCGCTTGCGTGAAATTCACCCCCAACTGCTACTGCCTAGTCTATAGAATACTAGCAGAATACAACGAAAACATCAATTGTTGGGAATAATAAGTGTGAAATGCAAGATTATAACACACTTATTCATCATTTCTTGATGTGTGATATGCATCATTGATACCATACGTTTGGTGTTTTGGTACCTTAAAAATAACGTCCACTTACCTTTTCCACAGAGGGCGCCTTTCTCTGGTGTACGCCAGAGAGACGCCGGTGGAGGGAGGCGTATATGAGAGGGAAAGAGGGAAGTGGCACAAAGAGCAACCTTAGCAGGCCTTTGATCTGGTTTTCACAAGCTGAAGCTTTTGAAGTATTGGTAAAAGTGTGCGTCTACCCTTGGCTTATCCATGGATAGCCTACAGTCACTAGGACGCCTTTTTCACATCACTCTTCACTTCAAAAGCGTTTATATCCTTGCTCTCTCTCTTCCTCTCTCTTGTTTTTCTTTTTTTTTATTTTACACGGGTTCACCGTCCTGCTCCCCATCCTTTATCCCTAAATGATTTCACTTGGACATAAAGAGAATATTTAGTATTTATACGGTTTCGAAATTCGCGTCGCAGCCGACGCCGAGGATGTTCGTTTGGAAAATGGCGAAGGGCAGCGTGCAAAGCAGGATGACGAGGCTGAGCAATAATGGCGTATCTCGTGCAACAACTTTGTAGAAATCGTATTTTCCTTAAAAGGCTCTTTACCACTAAATGCTAAGAGACACTCGAAGAACGGGGTTGACCTGCACATTACGAAATAAAAAATACACATGTTTAAAAATAAAATTAGCTAATATAAAAACGTTATTTTCACAGAGAAATATCTGGGATTGTCTACTCCGTGAAAGGTTTTTTAAACTTTGTTAGCGTAACATAATTGTATCACATAATTTATTATATAATTATTAACTAATATATTATAAATATATAATTAATATATTATACGTTTATACAGCATTATATAACTAACTGTTCTATGTAATAACGTAATTCTGTTCCTTGAGGTTATGATATTCCCATAATATTTAGTCAAAAAATTGCTACCTTGACTTTCGGAATAATTAAAGAAAACCATTGATTTCGATATGAAAATTTAACACAGAGATCTAATCATCATTCCTCAGTATAAGCATTCTTGCCAGTGAGAAACCAATGAAAATTATGAATTATTACCAATGACATGTTATCACTCTTGATGACGATGATCATATATTAAGCTCTATAATGCCAGTGGTTAAGATGGTGATGTTGTCATTCGTCGACAACGCACTCTGAACACATCACATACAGACGATGACTTATGGATGATTTTTCTTCTTTGCAGTCATCGCCGTCAACACAATTACCTCCGACGTAACCTCTTCAATTCCTTGTCTCGTGATTCATAAGCTCATAACACTTGTACAACGATTGCTGTTAACTCTTCTATCTATTCCGTTGACAGAACAATCCCCATAAATATTCCCTCCCGTCTCTTTGTCCTGTTGTAATGGTATTCTCATCCTTACTTCTATCAACATAATCTCCTTCCACGTGGGCGCACATAAGTTTACGAGTTCACAGTCACATAACCACAAGCAAACATCCAAATATACCTACACACACTTAATAGCTGGGCCGCTAAGTGCAAAATGCAGTTAAACCCCTCCAAAACAGCGAAAATATTCTCATTTAAAAGATATGCACCCCCTCCCCGCAGACAATTAATTATCCAACTGCATCTCAAACCAATTCCTGAGATCCATAACTAACGCCCCATGGTTCATTTCCAATAATCAACTTCATAAGGAATTCAACATTATATCGTTAGATCGTCTCATCACATACTTTGCTACAAACGTCGGTCAGAACATACATCAAAACTAACAACACTCACCGATTTCAGACTCACAAAAAATCCAGTCCGTAGAACCAGAATCCAATATAAATATACATCCTATGTATTCCAAATCAAATTCACAAACATAAAACCTGCTTACCGGACCCGCAACGGTGTACCTCCCCAATGTATAGTTTGAAGAATTAGAATAAGTTAAAAATATTACTTATCTATCTTAGTATAAAAAATAACTGTATATGTATTTACCTCCAGATAAAAGATTTAAAAAAATAAACCTTACCACACAACGTACCTCCAAAGACAGTATAGTTACTTAGCCGCCGCGCTAGTTTCATAGATGTATCTGACCTCGCCACGGCCTCTCCCTTCGCTACCGTCCTCGGTCGCAGCAATCTCGTTTCCATCACGCGTTTGAAAGTATACACCGCCCCGCCCCCCTCCGGCACCCCGCGCGCGCCACCCGCCGCCCGCCGCTGCGCCCCCGCTTTGAATATGAAATTGGAAAGTGAAACAGGTCTGGTACGGGGCGCCCGGGCGTGCCCCAGGGCGGCGCGGCGTGGCAAGGCGCCCGCCCTTGTCTTTATCTCGGCGCTAGTTTTTATTCCCGCCCGCAGGCTGCGTCCTGGGGAACCCCCTCGCGCCATACAGTGGGCCAAAACTGCATTGATTGCGCACCTATGAAGATTTTTGTGACTCCAAGGCGAGCCTTTCAACTAACAACTTCTAGGTGAAATGTGGGTTTGTATCAATTAAACAATGCTTGTCTATCATGTATAGTTTTCATTGTTTTGGATGACATTTAGTTTTGGTACGTGGAGTCGTGCTGAGAGTTATCTGAAAGTTTATTGTCTAAAAGTTACTATTATTTACGTACTGAACGTCATTCCGAAGTATTGTTTTTCTGTAATGTTCCCTTTTATGTAGTTTCACGAAGCGATGAATATTTTTCCTCCACGGATAAGTAGTTGATTATTAATGTTTCAAATGCTACAATTGACTGTGGTAGAAAATAGAACTAACGTAATGTTTATTTCGTGAAGTATTATCCCGTCTTGCGTTGTGTGATATTCGAATGGTTTGAATCCATTTAAAATTCGAATAAGTACTCAAAATTCAGTAATATGTAACAAAACTTTGACCAGTTTGTAAACGAAATGTTTTCTAAATATTGAATTCTACCACATTTTGTGTATAGCAGTTCGTGAATTGTCAGGAAAATGTTTATTGATGGCCGTGAAACTAGCGTATATAAAGCGGAAGGTACTTTTGAGTATTGTTGCTGCGGTAACGAATTCCTTTGAACATCAATCATGTATTGTAAAAACAGTGTTGCTAATGAGATTATTGGACTTAAATACATCAATTAATTTAAATAAGATAGTTTTAGAGAAGATGTGAGAATACTCTTGGGCAGTGTGTAGCTAGCTTCTTGCAATTAAATTAAGGTATTTGTGCAAGAGGAAAGTTCAAATATTTATACGAAATACATGGGTTATATATAATTACTGTAATTTTCTGTAACCGTTTCTGGCGTTGCTTCGAAAACTTCTATGTTGTGCACCACTTTTGTTCTACGTTCACTTGTACATAGTCGGCCCAATGTGCGCCGGTTCGTCCCCCTCTCCCCGCACCAAATTAGTGAGGGTTGACGAAACTTGCGAAGACCAACCGAAGTATTTTACTTTCTAAATGGTTATGAGTTGTAGGAATCTTTCTGTTTTTCTTTCATTTTCTGTATGTTCATGTAATGGGAGGACTACTTCTTTAGATGGAGTCTTTGCTAACTTTTCACCTCAGGATTCCTTTCTCCGAGAATACTCTCTAATAGGAATCGCCTAATAGGAATATGTGTAATTAATGTTTTATTTTCAAACGGTGTATATAATATGTCAGTTTTAATTTTTATCCTGAGTAATTTGTAAAAGCATTTGTGGCGAAACTTACCGTGTAGTTACAGGAATAATGTGAACACATTGACGTAAAATCTTAATTTCTCTATAAACTTGGAAATTTCATCGCGAAAAACACTCTTTAAATAAAAAAGATTGAATAAAATTTATTTGTCTTTTGAAACTTATCTAAGAGGAATCATATATTATTTTATTAGGATTTCGAAAAACTCTCCTTCGTTCTACTTTTCACTGCAATAAGTGTACATGTAATAATAGTTTTAGATGAAACATTGAATACCCTCGCTATTTCCTACAAGAAAATCGAAACCCACTCAAAATACTATTTCATATCTATCGATACTTATTCTCTAATTCTACTTGAATGAAAGAGTTTTACAAATTATGGATCAATACAACCAATAATCATTGTAAACATTGTTCCTGAAAACTTAATTGATATCTATAATTATAAGCACTAATGCTTTTGTATAGAGACACGTGTGTCAAGTGATAGCTGAACGTTCCGTTTAAATATATTCATTTACTTTTGCATTTAAAAACACAGAAACTTCGAGCTTCTAAAGCTCTTTACCTTCGCATCGCTGACTATTACATTACGAAACGTTGAGGGCTTTTGATAAATCAATTGCAATTCGCCCAACAAAATGGGAAGTCCAGATAAAATCTAACTATCCGATGTAGTTCTTTGCAGGTTTTTGAAACTTCGTAATGACAAAAAATTGCAGATTGGTGATAATTCTATTCATTTTAAGGTATTGAAATTTAGTGTTAATATTTTCAAACCTGTCATTAACAGCAAGCGATAAAACATTTGGAGCCCAATACCTTTCATTTAAAGCAAAACTAACGATATATGGTTGAGTAGAGAGCTCAAATAGTTTTCTAAAGGAAACTCGCTTTTTAAATATATAGATAAACACAAGTCCAAAAAAGAAAAAAAAATCTGCAGGGGTAATCCAATCATTATGTAAACAAAAGCTGTGAAGCATCAAGGACTGTCCAGTATAATGAGAACAAATGGCGGAGGAAATCTAAAAGGAGAGGAATAATAGTTTGGTGATCTCACTCTACATTGTGATCAATGTCATTTATGGATATACTGAATACATGAATAATATTTATGAATATTTGAATAATGTACTTAATATTTACTTTATGCAGTGACGTCTGATATGAAAACTTGTCGCCTGTATCCGGCCTCTTGAATCCAACAATAGATGAGGTGAATGCAGTCTACTTCTGAACATACTACATAAATTGAAATTGAGGGCTCCAGAGGGAATGGCGACGCTCATATTACGATTAAAACTAAGTTAGCTATTTATTGATGTATGAAAACTGTCTCGCGAAGCGAGAATCCGCTATATAAGAAAATTGTTTAAAAAAATTATGTGAGTATTGTTGCGTCCGCTGTTAAAGTCTCCGACGTCCCCGGGCGACGGCGGCGATGGCAGCGCGGGCGGGGGGTGGAGGGGAGCGGGGCGCCGGAGACGCGCGCGTGCGAGCGGGACGCGAGTGTGCGTGGGCGCGTGTGGGTGAAAAGATTCCAATTTCTTTCTTCGGGCGGAAGGGGAACCGTGCGCGCCTCGCCCTCCGCGCGGGGGAGAGCGACGGCGACGGCGGCAGCGGCAGCAGGGGAGGCGCTCGGATGCAGTTTTATTTTCAAACCGTTTTCTTGTCGCGTGCGAGCGCGCGGGATGCTTGGGGTACTTGGCGGCGCCAGATCGACGCCTCCGCCGCCGCCGCCGCCGCCGCCGCCGTCGCCGCCGCCGCCGCCGCCGCCGCCGCCGCCTCCGCCTCCGCCGCCGCCCGTCTTCTTCCTCCGCGCGAGGGCTGGGATGATGGAATTGCAGGCGGCGCCGCCTCCGCGAGGCGGGGGCGGGGAGGGAGAGGGAGGTGAGAGGCGGCATTGAGAGGGCCTCCGGCCGCCGCGAGGGAACCCGCGGGCTGGGATGCGACGGCGGTGCCTGCTCGCCGCGATACAACCAATAGCGCCTGATGGCGGATTAGGCCTCCATTGTGCGCGCGCTCGCCGCAGCCACCGCAGACGCCGCGCCCGCCGCGCTCCCGGGCGCCCCAGCCGCCGCAGCGCGCGTTCGCAAATCCTGCTGCATGACGAACATCCTCCCGCCGGCGACCAGGCCTATGCGCCAGTCGGGGAGTGTGATTTGGGTTACGGCCTACCGATGTTTTGCTTGGTAACGTGGGCGTTTGCTGTGGCTGTAGTCTGCTTGTTGCTCCGTGTTTCTTTTGATGACAGAATAAATATCGCAGACGCCGCGCCCGCCGCGCTCCCGGGCGCCCCAGCCGCCGCAGCGCGCGTTCGCAAATCCTGCCGCATGACGAACATCCTCCCGCCGGCGACCAGGCCTATGCGCCAGTCGGGGAGTGTGATTTGGGTTACGGCCTACCGATGTTTTGCTTGGTAACGTGGGCGTTTGCTGTGGCTGTAGTCTGCTTGTTGCTCCGTGTTTCTTTTGATGACAGAATAAATATCGCAGACGCCGCGCCCGCCGCGCTCCCGGGCGCCCCAGCCGCCGCAGCGCGCGTTCGCAAATCCTGCCGCATGACGAACATCCTCCCGCCGGCGACCAGGCCTATGCGCCAGTCGGGGAGTGTGATTTGGGTTACGGCCTACCGATGTTTTGCTCGGTAACGTGGGCGTTTGCTGTGGCTGTAGTCTGCTTGTTGCTCCGTGTTTCTTTTGATGACAGTATAAATATCGGCGATCGACTAGAACCATTACTTTGCCACGTTGTGATTCAAATTCAATTATCAAATTCAAGTTAAAAGTTGTATTCTCGCTCCGGTTGTTTTCGAGTATGCACATCATACACATGTTACTTTATATTTGTACAATTCAACTACACATGAAAAAACTAGATAAGTTAGTTTGTGATCAAAACCTGATTTAAGGATTTGTCTCTGTGTAATCTGACTCATCTAACACGAACGTACAATTGAAGCAATCTGTTTTCGTAACAGCTCCTTTTCACTTGTTTTTTATTAACTAATTGACCTTATTTGAAAACTTGCCACTAATGAGAAGTCAGAAGGAATGGTACTGCCTCGTTTGGTTTCATATCAAATGAAATTCAATGATTGAAATGTGATATAAAATATAATGGACTTCGTGATTTTAATATTACATTTATTTACAAAAAACATCTAGCGTAGTCTAAATATAACATGTATATTTTGCTTCAAAAGTTAGTAAATCAAAGAAACATAGGGTTACCCAACAAACATGACGGGAAAAAATTAAATTTTACATTACTAATGAATAAAAAAACTTTTGTAAAAGATTCAAGACACCTACATTTCACAAATTATATTTATTAATACACTTAAAAAACTTTTTCTGAAACAGTTCTAGGGTTAGTGAATAAAGACATAGACAAAAAATATCATTTTCTACAGTGTCTATATTGATAAATCATTTACAAATGAACAAAAATAGAAAAGCTCATTACTGTCAATTTTTTATCCCAGCCTTCACACAGAATAAAGGGAGCCCCAAGTCGCATTAAATTAGCCTACCTTACATTGCTTGTTTTAGATAAAATCCCAAACTCACTCCAACTGTCCGTCCCTTAACCTCAAACCCACTCCAAATACCGAATAGCGGGCCGTGATAACTATCGAGTTGTGCTAACGGATGTGGTTACAAAAGGAGGTATAGCACCTGTGATTTCTTAGGAAATTACGCGATTTTTAGTTATTAATAGCCTTGGGGATTCGAGCAATATTTTCTGGTAACACGTCCCTACACCGTAAGTAACAATGTGCAAAATCCCTCAAGTTTCTATATTGTCCCAGTTACTCAAACTTTTTTGCAATCACAGGGAGTCAGGAAAATATGTTACAGATTATTGTAATTCATTCAATGCTATCTCAATGCATACTCTTTCTACGCAGACTATGTATACCGACCACATGAGGAAACTGTTTATTACACAATATTTCATTGTCTTTCGTTGTATAAATTCGTTTGGCTGCTCCAACACGTTTCACGGTGATGAGGACTTAATATAATTTGCCGGAGTTTGTGGGGAGCTACAGAAATAGCTACAATACTTCGTTGAGGTTCCTTTTTCGATTACATCTTTTTGATCTGACCCTGTTCTGAATAGGTTCACATTGCGATGTCCTGGCTAATGGATACAATTTTGTGCTCTCTGACTTTAAATATCGCTGTATTTTGTATTAAACTGAAAAGCTTCATCAAGTAAATCAGAAAACAGGTTTAAAGCAAAAGAACAAATTCAAGTGAAAAGTTCGCTCCTCTGGTTCTGGTCGCTTTTGAGTTGGTACATCATATGACATTGTACGGTTCAGGTACACGTTTGGAGGAAAAAAAAGATAAGAGAGTTTTCGCTCAATGCCTGATGGATTTTTCGCCATAGAAATAAAAGTAAATTGAAATCATACAAAAGCAGGAAATGAGCAAAATAAAACCGTCCATCTAGCTTGTGACTGCGGCGATATTTCGCTTCTCGGGCGTGGGCGGGGTGAGGTGGCTGCGTTATCTGATGCTGTAGGTCGCCGCGTGGGAGGAGGGGGTGGCATTCGCAAACGACGCTTTGATCAAGTCCACGCCCCCTCCACTCCCCCACGCTCTGCGCCACCACTCCTCTGCGCCTCTCAGGGCGTCCTCACCTCGTCCTCACCTCGTCCTGCCCTCACTGCTCCGAAAGCGTTCGCTTCTGATGGGGTCATGTTGGAGAGTGGGAGTCAACTTAAGCGTTGGATGGAAATATAAGCCCTTGAATTGATACCTTCATTCGAAATTATTACCGGGAGAGGTGTCTCACGGCATCAACTGATGTCACTGCAGTCTCTCTGACGGGGAGGTCCTAGGTTCGAGTCCCGACGGGGGAAGGATTTTTGACACTGTCTTCACAGCTAGGTTAGATTCAGTCGCTGTATGGAGGAGAATTCTAGAGGTCGGCTGCACTGATGGGTAGTTTTCCATGGTTTCTTCGATCAACATCAGGTGAATGCCAGAGCAGTACCCTAACAAACGGGTCATAGACCGCGCGCGATCTCACCTTCCTCTTCCTTGTCCTATCCTCACCCCTTTACACACACACACACACACACACACTACATGCACTACACATGCCGAGAGACTGGACAGGAGCTGAGAGCTGTCCCTCCTGGGGCGGTGCCCCGCTGCTGGGAGATACCTATTAGGGGAAAACCCCGCCAGGGGACGCTAGGTTGGCGCCGGATCTCGCTATACAGCGGGGGAAAGATCACCACCACCTCCCGAGCAAAAACATGCATTACACTTACGTGACTAATGATCCTAGTGGTTGACGTGCTTGGAATCACTGAGCAATCAATCAGTCAGTTAACCGAAATAATTTACATTAAGGTGAATAATGGATAAGATAGAAGGAATAAGCTATAAACGTAATGTTTTCAAGAGTTGTTAACAAAACGACTGCGCAATCATTACCGACACGGCGAGGTGTATTAAGAAAGCTTGGAGGGTACAGGAAAGCTAATAGTCTTTGATGATTTTTCCGATATATTGCTCATTGTTTCGAAAGAAACAAAAAGTTTGACAAGGACATACCTTATCAACTATGTAGATAGAGGTAAAAGTACGCGAATGTGGATACGTCTCTTGAATGTGTTCAAAGCTTAAAATGATATTATTTGCAAAACGCATGTTATATTCTTCAAACATTACTTGTTTATTGTACTTTGCTGTTGGTTTCCGTTTATTGATGTACTTTATTGGATTTAGCGTACAATTGGGAATTATTTCTCTAATTTATATGAAGAGTTATCACATTCAGTCAATTAGCGATATATGATGCCCAAATTGTGTGCAATCATAAAATTATTTGTTCATTTAATGCGGTTGAGTATAAATATACTATAACTGATATATCTGATCAAAATGTATTTTATTTCACGGGAATCTGGCGATTTGTTCTCCGATACCATCATTTTAGATGTAGTCATGTTTTAAAAAATAGTTGATTCATTTTGAGGGTATTTATCTTATTTTTCCAACATTCATTCTTTAATGTAATGGTTGTGTTTCATGGAGGATTGGAGGTTGGTTGAAATATTTTGCCAGAAACTGTCGTAAAGTGCTCCCTGTCCTTCCCTATCGTTGCTGGCGCTTGTCTACCCTTGGGATTAGACTAGCAACCGGTGCAGCGTGTACGGGGACGTCACCAGCGGACTCGCTCTGGCCCCAAAAATGTAACCTGTGATGACACCGGCGTTCATAATAAAATCTTGCTCGTTTCCCTCATCGCCGGGCGTTACAATAGTCAACTTAATAGATCTCTCTCTTTTTTTTAATTTCCAGCGCTACATATGTGCGTACAGCGCGGAATGACGACCATTTCTCGCGCCACCCGCGGGGGCCGCCGCGGTGACGCGGGCGCATTTAAGTCGACTTTTTGGTGTCGGGCGACGTTGTTCGGCGTCGATATGAGTCCCGCTCCCCGACCGCCGCGGCGTCGACATCCGCGCGGGAACGGTGGGGCGCGCGCCGCCGCGTCGCGGCGGCCGGGGCGGCAGCTGTAGCGCGCGCGGGGAGGCCGGCGGTGGGAGTGGTTCTGCTGCTATGCCTCCCCTCGGGTTGATAACGACCTCGGCGTCGCTCCCCCGCGGCCTCGCGCGCCCTCGGGCCCTTCCCCGGCCTGCCCCTCCCCTCCCCGCGCCCGCCCGCGCCCCCGCGCGCGTGTGTTTATGAGTCATTTTCACAGCGAAACATGGGGCCCATTCACCCCCATCCAGTCGACGGCGCCGTTTTATGGGCGGCTGCGCCATCCCGCCCTCTAAGCCCTATTTGGTCCGCGCCGCCCCGCCCCCGCAACCGCCGACGCCCTCTCCCCCGGCGGCCGCCTACGCACCTGCAGCGCGAGCGCGAGAGCGCGGCGGCGGGCGCGCGTGGCGGCGGGGCGTGCCCGAGCGCGAGCGTGCGCACATTGCCTCCACGTGCGTATGATTAACGCATTAGGCGCACTACTTGTTCGCAATAATGGAGTAGATTTATCGAGCTTCCGCCAGACGGAAGGCGCCGCCCGGGAGGACCTCGCACCTCCGCGCGCCCGATGGAATGGAATGCTGGCCACGGTGCACGTGCCACGTTGCGCCGATTCGTCCTGCACTCACGTGCCGATCATGCACGTTGCGTTTACGTCCGCAGGCTCACCTTTTGCGTTTTTCTCCGACCAGTCGCTTTCTTTCATGCGTTTTTGAACAATATTCAATTGGCATTGAAAAATTGTTTATGGCTACTTCTCATGTACTGAATTTAATTTAATTCTAATTTGTTCTTATTTCAAGCGTATTTTTCTATGATATTGATAAATTATTTTTTCTTTTAATATTTCACACTTAGGGTTGCTTATTTTGTGAATAATACAAAGCTTTTTTTGCAGACTCCCCGTGCCAGAAGTCTGTTGCACAAAAAATTGCGTCAAAAATACTTTTCTCTTTTGTTTTGTTAATTTTTTTATACTTTATTTTTTGTACTTACTAGTCTTTGTGGAGAATTTCTGTTGATATTATTTCAATTTTTTGTCTGAATAAGTTGCGAAGTATGATATTTACAAATCCAATCGACAATTTATTGCCTGAGTATTGGGAACTGCATTCACGTAGGTTTCCATATGAATTTCCACTTTCAACCGTTTTTACTCTTTTTATGCCGCTTTGTAATTCTTTTCGAACGAAATATTTCATAACCTTGATGTAACTGTACCATTTATGAATTATATTGAGTCTTTACGCGAATGCATTCACTTTGTTCGAGCTAAAAATAACACTTCATGAATATTACGCAAAGAAGGGCGTGTGAAAATGTTCATAAAATTAACGTAAATTTTAATTGTAACAATATTAAGTTCATTCTTTTCTTGAAATGGAAAGTTTGGTGCGCATATACTAATAAATAGAATGTAAGATACTCCTAATATTTTTCGACCCATACCTAAAATAGCGAAATAATAGTTAAAGATTTGCTCCAAAGTTTTCTCTTACTACGTGAGATTCTAAACATCATTTTCAAACGTTCTTGGCGTTGAATTGGTACCTCAAAAACTTACACTTCTTCATAATGTTCTTTAATTTCAGAACGTTTATTCGTTGTTTCATAACATCTCCAGTTAGTTGTTAAAGATTTGTGTAGAACAGTCTATTCAGAGCAGATATTCATATTCATTGAGTGCTGAAAAATATTTGCTTCCTTTAGTATTTCGTAAGTAAACATGTTGATAAAGGGTTAGTAACTATTCGAAGCAATAGCTTTTGAGCTGTATTTGCCCGGCGGAAGCGTGGTTGCTCATTTCTGTCGAAAGCTCGCCAGTTGCCACCTCCTATATCCGGACATTCTGTTGTGCCCTCATTGCCGCCGTACACCGTAGACACCTCCTCAACTGCCAACTTTACAGCTGCGTCCTCTCGGTCGATCCCTCCTGTCGCCCTCGCAGCCGCTGGCGCCATCCCTGACTCTCCACCGCTTCCTTGCCACTGCACCTCTCCGGCAACGTTGCTGCTGCTGCGATGCCGAACGCCAGCGCTCCGGCGCGAGATGAGCGGTGTGCTTGCCGTCGCACCTCCCCTCTCCTCTCTTCTCTTCTCCTCTCCTCTTTCCCTCCCCCTCCCCGGAGGGGCCCTCCTCTGCCCCCGCCGCCCGGAAAGCCATCGCGCTGGTAAAATTGGAGCCCGGGGCCCCATCGCGCGGAATCTAATTCGCCGGGGTTCGAACGCGGGCGTTAAAGGCGAGCGGGCGGGCGCTCGTTGCGCGCGTTAAAGCCACCCGGCGAGCGAGCGAGCGAACGCGCGCATCGCCGCGCCCTGCCACCCGCGCCGCGCACGCCGCGTTCCACTCCACTCCACATCAGTTCCCTCGGCCCTGCCACGCGCCGCTTATTCCATACCCCGCACCTCGCCTTGCGATGCCCCACGCCGCATGCCCCGCACCCCGCGCCGCTTATTCCATACCCCGCACCTCGCCTTTCGATGCCCGACACCACATACCCACGCCGCTTATTCCATACCCCGCACCTCGCCTTGCGATGCCCCACGCCGCATGCCCCGCACCCCGCGCCGCTTATTCCATACCCCGCACCTCGCCTTTCGATGCCCCACGCCGCATGCCCCGCACCCCGCGCCGCTTATTCCATACCCCGCACCTCTCCTTTCGATGCCCCACGCCGCATGCCCCGCACCCCGCGCCGCTTATTCCATACCCCGCACCTCGCCTTTCGATGCCCCACGCCGCATGCCCCGCACCCCGCGCCGCTTATTCCATACCCCGCACCTCGCCTTTCGATGCCCCACGCCGCATGCCCCGCACCCCGCGCCGCTTATTCCATACCCCGCACCTCGCCTTTCGATACCCCACGCCGCATGCCCCGCACCCCGCGCCGCTTATTCCATACCCCGCACCTCGCCTTTCGATGCCCCACGCCGCATGCCCCGCACCCCGCGCCGCTTATTCCATACCCCGCATCCCGCGCCGCACGCTCCATGGACCGTACTCGTGGCTCGGACACGGCACCACTTGCTCTCGTGCACTGCATGTCCTTCCTCTCGTTGCCATACATGACGCTCCCGTAAGCTCCTCATCTTGTGTCCCATGCTGCGCAATGATCATCTTGCTCAACATTCCATAGCTTAAGCCTACTCTCTTCAAAAATGGAGCACGTGACTTTTCTTATCATACCGCCGCTTTTCGTATTGGTAGATCGCCTGAAGCCCAAATTTTCTATGCGTGACGTCTGTTGCCGTAGCGTTTCTCTTCTCGTGATCAAGTCTTCATCTTTATTTAAGAACTCACACAATGTATATCAGTATTCTTCACTTCACTGCTCATCCCATTTTTTCTGTGAATCTTCCTTTCCTCAGGACTCAACATATGAATTTCATGTTTCATTCCGTATGCTCCAGATTCCCCACCAGATGTATTCCTCGCCACTACCTCGTGGTTCGCTCAAAAGTGCACCTGACTCTTTGCGACAAGTGCAGCACTGTTCCTTTCTTCTCGCCACTCCTTTCCCCTCCCTCCTTCCTCTTTCTGTCTTCGCCCTCGCCCCCGCAGGCAGGGCTCGTTGCTCCCGAGAGGCGTCGGCGGCTTTGGGAACGGCGGCGGCGGCGGCGCTGTATTTTTTATATGCGGCAAGAAGCAAGATGAGTCCAGGGACCTGTTTCCATTTTAGAATTCGGCGTCATTCGAGCACCGAGGCTCTTCGCGGAACAGCTCGGTTCGCCGAATCCGGATCCCGCCACGCGGAAAGTAATTGAGGCGTTCGTGGAAGATGCATTCACTCCTAAAATGCTTTCTGACTCATTGGTTGCGCACTTAAGTGTTGCGTTCCGTAATTGTTAATGTGGTTTTAATTGCTTACGTTGCGAAACGCGAGGTTAAGAAGTAGTATTAGTTATATTCGTTTTTAAATAAGAAAACTGAGTTTTAGAAGAATTTTTTAAACCCAATTTTATTATGTCTGGGAATCGGAGAGTAAACTGTTAGTAACTTTTCGTGTATCCGCTTAAAAAACATGTATTTTTAAGGTCTGTATCAGCACTTCGTGATTTTCAATTCTTGTATCTTATGATTCTAAATCATAGAAAATTAATTTCACCGGGCTAAATATTATATATTGTGCATTGGATACCATTTGAATATTTTACTTTGCTAGTGAGTCACGTTTGACTTATGTGCGGCTGACTTGCACCAAGTACATGGCGCATTCTATTTGCACTTGAATCCCCTTTACCTTTTTCGTGTATTTTATGTAAATACATCTGTTTACAACGAACAGTGCGTCGCACAAGCGGTACGGCTATGGAAATAGAGCGCCCTCCGATTGGCCCGGGGCCTCTGCGAGTCGTCTTCCGTCGCCGGCGCCGCGTCGCGCCGTCCGCCCTCGCCGTCCTGCTTCCTGCTCCCGATAACCGTCTCCGGGGGCGGAGTTTTTGACCCGGATCTCCGCCCCGTCCGGGGACCCGTTCCGCGGACCCGTTCCGCGCGGGCGCGCTGTGTTTTGCGCCCCGCGTTTTGCGCTCGGCGGAGCGCGCTGAAATCGAAACAGCGGCGAAAAAGCTCGGGGGTGCCGCGCCGCGCCTGGGCCTGGGTCCGCCCCGCCTCGCCCCGCCCCGCCCCGCCCCGCCACGCCCCTTCCTTCCCGCCCTGCATTGCTCGCTCTCCCACCTCACCCCCAGCCCCGACTGCAGTCTCTGAGCTCTACGAGGCTCTCCCACTCTATATCATCACAATTTCTCTTTCTGTCTTTTTCTTCGCTTCTCTGTCACCCTCCCCCTCTTCGTTGCCCTTCTTTCTCCATCCCTCCCCTTCTCTCTCTATTCGCTTACTACTAGTTTGCGTCGTCTATCCGGTAAGATCCCAGTCCTGGTTTCACCCATCCCATAATTCGTACTGCGGTTCATCTCGTCTCGTGCGTTGACACGTTGCCTCGGACACCTGCTCCTTTTTGGCATGCTTCGGTACTCTCTGCCTTATTTCTTTTGGACTTTATTCCATTCGCACTCTTCCGCCTACCCTCGTCTCATTTCACTGCGTCTTGCCACCTTCCGTCGTCTCGTTTGCGCGTTTTCGCCCTGTCAGTCACTTCGCCATGCGTCGTTTTCCCTCCCTATCCCGATTCTCTGCGTTACCTTCCGCCTCTCCTATGTTTATCCAGCTCTGCTTCTACTCGCCCCATTCACCCGTCTCGCCCCCGCGCCGTTCCGCCCGGCCTCGCTCAACGTTCATCCTGCGTGCGCCCGCGCTCCACCGGAAAGCTTACGGAATTCGCGGCACTCCGGCGCCTGTGTTGTATTCATACCGGAATTCCTGTTTTTGCTCTTTCCCCCTTTGCCGCGGATTGGAATATTTTGCTTTATCAATCCGCCGTCCACCGTTCCCCCTCCCCCGTTTCCCTCTCCCCCCTCCCCCTCCCACTCGCTCGTCCCATGCCACCGAGCCGCCCCGGTGCGGTCGCATACTCGCTCTTTTTGCTGCACAATAGTCGGCATTGCAACCGTGTTTGACGCGTTCAGAATTGCAGGTGCTCGCGTTATCGGCGCTGAATTTGATGCTGCGGCGCTGCCTTTGTGCAGCTCCCCAGCGGCTGATGACACGGTCATTCAGCGGTCGCCGCATTAATATTAATTCCGGTGAATTAAGAATGAAGTCAATTCGGAATATAATTATGGAATTACTTGTGTATCCTGATAGGTGCGCATTACTGATGTTTGATGGAGGGGAGCCGTTTCTGTGTTTGATAGCCACATTTGGTATTTATGTACTTTTGTTACTGCACTGCGTGCTGCCTATGAGCAAGCGAAAAACAATGAACAAAGACAAACGCACGAGCGCTTGGAATGGCATTGCATTGTTGGCAGATGCACAATAATTGCATTTGTACTCCATTATCGCTCTTCGTCATCAGCATTTTGAAAGTATAGAGGCCGATGTTTTTATCTTTTCCAGGGATGAATGAGAGCATGGGTTGTGCATTCTATTTTTTAGATTCCCGACGATGGGGAAATGTGTTCGCAGCTAGAGGTCTCAAATTTTGTTACAAAAATCTCTCTCCATCTCTCTATCTCTTTCCTTCCCTCTCTCTCACCATCTTTCTACCTTTCTCTCTCCTTTTCTCTCTCTCTCTCCTTTTCTCTCTCCCTCTCTCTACCTCTTTTTCCCTCTTTCTTCCTCTCTCTTTTTTCTCTCTCTATTTCAGTTATTGCAATGCAAGTAGTCTCAATTGGGTAATGGCATAAAAGGACTTCAAAGTTCGTTTTGTGAACTCTCACAAAGATATGGCACACGATTTCGTGGAGAACAGGTTACAATAGTAGTAAATCTATCACAATACGTCTTGCTTATCGGAAGATTACATGATTTTCAATACCGGGGTCAAATTATATTTGATGTTATGAATAGTCAGATTTTGACAGGCGGAATTATGGATAAAACTTACTTATCGAGCAAATCTTGGTCGCGCAGGAAGAAGAAAACTGTTTACGGTTATGCTGCTTCAGAGAAGCATTCTGTTTCAAACAAGTTGTGCTACAAAGGTACATACAAGACATTTTCGCATTATTTTTAACTTGTACAATTTTCCAAAACACAGAGAATTCAACTGAGACGTGTAGCATTTTTTTGAGCATTCTTTGCTCTATCCCCGGGAAAAAAATAAGGAAATAATTTGCAGCCGTTTTTGAGAGTATTTTTTATAAATTGTTTTTAGTTTAGCAAAAGTTATGCGAAAGGTGTTTCAGTCCTCAAGAGTTTGCAACTGAAAAATGGTTGTGGAAATGGAAAGTGGCTGTAGTTCAGCGTAAATGGCTATGACTACTCGTCTAAGGCTATTCAAACGAGCTAAAATAATGTATAATGACATGCTAGCAAACACGATTAAAGCTATTGAGTCGTATTCTGGGTGAAGGTCAAATTCTACCTAGTAAGAGCTTCAAATGTTTCTGTTTCTACATTATTCACTTATTTCTATTACAGGAAAATTACATTCATAATTTGCTTTATAATGTGGCACTCGTATAAAATGGCTGAAGACATACAGTTTTTTTTTTTGGCCAAGTATGTGCAGTTTGTATATTTTGTTTCATTTTTAAGACCTAACAGTAATATTTATACAATGGCGGTAGTAAGTATGTAAGGAAAGTAATTGTAAAATATAGGCGCAAAACATATGGCACTAATCTTCTCTCATTCCACTGCATTGCATTAGAAAATTTTGAATTATTATTCTTGTGAAATACATAAAAGTGAACTTAATCAATTTTTCTTCCGTACAATTCAAATTGTTCGTTTTCATTTGAAAATACGAAAATACTACAAATTGTGATTACTCCATTTTTTTCTGCATTCTAAATGAGGAAAAAATAGCAGAACATGTGATAGTCGAGAATTCTGCAATCTGATCTTATAATCAAATTTTCTGCGTACGAATAGTCAACGTTGGGCATAATAGCTTTCGCCTTTCGACCATGAAGTCGCCACGAAATTTGCCAGCGGCAGACGCGTCCATTTGCAAGGAGCGATTTCGAAGGCGCGCCGAGGAGCTTCGCTGATGGGACAGAGGGGGCGGTCGCTGGGGTGGGAGGGCTGCAAGGCGGGGCCCGCGTGTCGCGGCGCGGCGCTGGGCGGCGAGGGGCGGAGCAGGGCGCAGGCGTGCTGAATGTAATATAGCAAGGGCAGATCTTGGGGAGGGGCGCGCCGCGGTAATGGCAACATTAGCTGGTGCCAGGCCTCGAACTTAATATTCTTCAGATAATGCACCCTGATGGGAAGCCCGGAGAGGCCGTGCAGGGGGGGACGGAGGAGGACGGCGGCGGCGGCGGCGTCTCGCGGCGACGACCTCGTCCCACTCCGCCCCGCCCCTCTTCCTTCTTCCCTCTTCTCCTCTCTCGCTCTCCCTCTCCGACTTTCCCTTTCGCCCGTCTGGGCGTCCGCCGCCGCTCCCGGCCGCCCTCCGCTCCTATCTTAACTTCTTAATAGCGGTCCGTATCGCCGCCACGTTATACGACTATTATGCATAAAAATGATAACATTTTAGTGTGGCATATGCATCGGCGGCCCTGCGAGCTGCATGACGACGCTCGCGCCGCGGAGACGTGTGTCTGCGCGTCCTGCCAGATTATTGAGTTTTTGCCCGCAACGCTCGTCGGGGCTTGCTGCGAGTCAGCCGTTCCTGCGAGAGCCCTGCTATAAAGCGTTATCAAGAAATCCGTACTCAAAAATAAACGAAATGGCGCCAATCTTCAGGTCGGTGGTTGAAGCATTGATGACCAGATTTCCGCGTGGTAAAATGATACAGGTTATTAGAATAAACGACTTCTCATTAAGGATTTGTGTTTCACTTTATAATACGTAGGCATATTATGTTTTTATACCCTTATCATATTCGTTCCGTCCAAAATGTTACGATCTTTTGAAACATCCAACTTTGAGTAACGACTTGTAAAGTGGTCCGGAAACAAGAGCACATTTAATTTGCAATTTTGAAATTAAATATAAACGCTGTGAGCAGTTGAGTTTTGCGGCCCCTCTAAAATACGAAATCATTCCTGAGCTGCGGTGGATATCAACATGATTTATCTCGGCCTTCATTTTTCGTGGGCCTGCGATAGCCAGGGCGAATTCCGCTGGCTTGGCGGTCTGACCTCGGCGGCTAGAGGGAGGGGTGTGGTGGAGGGGGCGGGGAAGGGAGGGGCGGGGCGGGGCGTCCGACGAGCAGCGAGGTGTTGACCGTGCTCTCAGCCCGTTGCTCCCGTCAGCCGCAGGCGCGCAGCGGAGCGCGCTCGCTCCCCGCCGCGCCCCGGCCGCCGCTCCGCGCCACGCGCACCCCCACTCCCGCCCAGACGCCCTCGCTCCCACAGCGGAGCGCCTTTTCTTCTGGGTGGGCGACGGCGGAGGAGGACGAAGGGGAAGACTCATATGTTGAGAGAATGGTCATACTATATTATTATTATTGTTATTATTATTATTATTATTATTATTATTATTATTATTATTATTATTATTATTATTATTATTATTATTATTATTAACGTTAGGCCATTACTGACCTCGCTACACTTGTGTAATTTTTCCAAGATCAGCTTTTTAGCTGTATCCCTCAGTACGACAAGGTTGTTAATAGCCTTGAAGTGTGAATTATGAAATGATAGGACGATGATGAGATGAGAAGGGACAATCTCAGATACGACCATGTCTACGCAGAACTCGAACCTGCAGCCTTCTCGGCGCATACGACGGCTGCCACAACCTTGTGCACCACGGGGCCGACTATTATATTATTATTATTATTATTATTATTATTATTATTATTATTGTAAAGTTCTATTTACTCTGCGTTTCTATTTACTTTTCGTTAAGTTTGAAATTCGTCCGTAATTTGTTAGTTCCAGAAATAGTCTATAATTAGTAATTAGTGTTATTATGTGTTGTTATTACGTGTTTATTATTAACACATTATTTTTCTAGCGTTCTTACGATGTAATTACTATACATAGAATGTAAAAATTGCGGAAATGCATCTCGAACTTAAATGGAAATAAGTAGTTGCATCTCTATCTGCATGTGTATCTTCTTATTGTTCTTTTACATTATTCTTTATCATCCAATTTAATTTACTTTAACGGGTTAGTCGGTACTTATTGCTAGAAGTTACAAAATATTAAATCGTGACTAATGGGCTGCAAAATATTTTGATACTTTTACTTCAAATTCTCTTGCCTCTTCAACACCGTTGGCCCCGCCTCTCTCCTGCCATCGTGGCCGGCCTCCGCGCCCTCGTTGCAGAAATCGCGACTGTTCTCTGACGCTGCTGGCCGTCCTTCTTAGCCCCGGGCGCGCTCTCATGCCCCTCTAATTCTTTCGTCGATAAATCGATACAAAGAGGCTGGCGGCGCGACTACCCGTGAGCGGTCGCGGAATCTTCTGCCTCTTCGCCCTCTCCGCGACGCGCGACGCGACGCGAGGCGAAGCGACCGGGTCGCGAGGGCCATTGGAAAGACATCGCGCCCGCCCGCGCGCGCGTCGGCCGCGGAGGCGAGGCGAGGCGAGGCGGGGCGATGCCGTCGGCGAGGGGCGCCCTTATCAATTTTCTGCTATCGATCTAACGGCGCCAATACTCGCGAGGCCCGCTCCCGCCTCGCCGCCCACGCTCGCTTCGTTCCGTTCGCGCTCCGCAGCGGCCCCGTTCGCTCGGAGGGACGAGCGCACGAGTTATTGCTGACGCCTGTCACATTCGCGCCTTTAAATCGCGCTCCGTCACTCGCGCTAGATTGCGTCTGCGCCGCTGAGCCTGCGGCTGTGTGCGCCGGCGGCGGCGGCGGACGGGGGCGGGGCCCGGGCCGGGGCCAGTGAAGCGCGGAGCCGCTTCCGCCCGGCCGCCTCTCCGCCCGCGCCTCCGCGTGATGACCGCCTGATGACCACCGCTCGATGCGCGCGGAACGCGGACACCGGCGCGGCAGGGGATGCCGCCCAGCGCAGCGGCGCGCCCGCGAGCGTCGATCGGGGCGATCGGTATCGATCGTGGTTTGGCCCTCGATCGCGACTCTTTACGGTTTTATTCCACCCGCATTTTAAATTGTCGCTTTTAAATGAATCCCTTTGTTGTCATAATCGATATAATCGATCATCTTCTTGTTGTATGTACCTGGATTCTCCTAAACTTCGTACCTACTTTGCAAATTAACGATGAGATACTCAGCCATTTCGTTTCATTAGAAGGACATATATTGTAGCGTAGGAGAAAATTAAACTACGAAAAGAATTGGTAGTTTGGGAGCTTAATCATATTGTATCGAGATTTATCATATAATGTTGTTTGTTCAAATTCTGAATTTTGATACCGTGTGCATTCGTTTTTTTCCTCTTTCCCGTCTCTCATGACTTTCAATTAAGCATTTTAATACAGTTTTCTAAAAGTGTTTAATTAAATGGTCGTCTTGTAGGTGTACTAGTGTACTCTCGTCAGCTTGTACTTCGAAAGCATGTAGAAACTGATGTTTCTACCTCGCTGTATACACCAGAGATTATTGCGAAAAAATACTGTTCGTTCTTTGATGAGTTACTATTATTTTTAAAATAAAAAAAATAATCTGCATACCATTTCGCCGGCCTGTTATTGAGAATTATTTTTTAAATTTATCTTTTACCTTTTGTATATAATGTTCATTTTTAATGCACAGTAGTCTTTTGAGTTTGTAATGTAGAGCCAATATTTTCTCGTATTTTTTTGCGTTTTTAAGTATTCGTCGAAAATGTCTGTTTCATTTCCAATAATTCGCAGCGTATCTCATTCCCTCCGTTTTCATAAATATTGCCGCTCAGGATCAGGCCGAAAGCAATTTTAACTTGTGAACAGTGCGTCACGAATATGAATACTGCCAATTGATTTTGTTTTAATTGCAATTTTAAGTTGACACTCGATTGTGATTGAGGATACAAACAGTAGATTTACGGAGTATACGTGTATTTCATATTGCGTCCCGACAACCTTTTATCGTACTCGGTGTGCCAAAACTCTGATCACTAGTAGTGTCTGGTCTTTTCAGAGGCGGCAAAAGTATTGAATCGTATTGGCGCCTCGTCTTATATTGCTAACAAACGGTTTGTTCTGTGTTTATTCTTTTCTCTTGTCAAAATTGTATTTCTTTTTTGTGTTGCCAGATGTAAATATTTTGTATTTCTATATAAATGAAATATCCGTAGGGAGTCTACAAATTCTATGTCAATTAAATATTAAATGCATAATACAAACATTTACGTAAATAGTTACTGATTCATAATTGAAAAAAAATGAAATCGCAATATTTTTAGAAATTATTTAAAATCATCGTGATTGTACTTTGAGGCAGATCTTTCAGTTTCATTGCAGTTATCTTTGACGAGTACTTTCCGCCCTTGCCACCGTCGCTGTGTACTTTTCCGCGCGCATCTCCCCGAAAGCAATTACGTGCGCGTAATGCGGCGCGCCCTGCGATTGTTTCGGAGGTTCTTTCAGCGCCGGCTGACCTCGTTAGCGCGCGCGTGATACGATTCGCGCTGGGAGCGCCCGACGTCGCCCGCCGCCCGTCCTCCGTCCTCTGCCTCCGCTCTCTCGTCCTCTCCCTTCTCCGATCCTCCGTCCGCGTCCGTCCGCTGCTTGACGCGCGCCGCGGTAACTACGGCGTGCTAGTCGCTAGGTCTATAAACGGAAAAATGCTCCCGGGATTTTCCAGTTGATCGGATTACGCCACGTCACACACCGAGTGCACGTCAGTTACATCTGTCAACCTGTCGGGATGCGTGTTGGAAATGCAGCGGCGGCGTCGGCGGCGGCGCTGGCGGTTGCGAGGGGGAGGCCGCGCCCACCCACGCCCGCCCCGCCCTGCCCCCGCCTCCGCGCGCCGACCCTCCACCCGCCCTCCTCGCGCCGCGTTTTTGTCGCACCCTCGCCTGTCACCCTCCCGCCCCCAGCTCGCCTCCGCGCGCCCTGCCCTGCTCTGCGCGGCTCCTGTAATATCGGGATGCGGAGCGCCGCGCCGCCGCGCCGGGCCGCGCAGCGCCGCGCCGTGCGCTACCCGCGCGCGCGGGCTGCGCCTGACTTATGCATGGCAGCTGGTCAAGTCCTTATGACATGACGCGCGACAAAACCCCCCTCGCAAGAACGCGTGGCTCCCGGTACCGCGCCCGTCCTCCGCCACCCCGCGTCCCTGCTCACACGCAGGGCCTCTGATGGACGCGCGGCGCCCGCTGTGCGGTCCGACAGGCGCCGTCGCACTGCTGCGCCGGCCGCCGTCGCCACGGCCCTTCGGACGGCCCTTCGGACGGCCCTTCGGACGGCCCTTCGGACGTGCCCTTTGCGCCGCGAAAACCTACGCACGACCTCCTCTGCCACTAGCGACATCGTCATTCCCATCCGCAATCCCTTTTATTGTGACTAATCCACTCGTGAAGTTAAAACAAATAGTGTTGAACTACATATACAAATTGCCCCAATCAGGGCGGCGTATCTCAAAAAGTGTATCACTTTGTCTATCCTATTTTTCTTACCGCTCCTCCTGCCAAATAATTAAACATAAACTGTGGCTCATCTACCTTAGGACGTGGTATATACCGATCGCTATGTCGATATCCAATAAACCACGTATGTACTATAACATACTAATCTCTTTTATTTTAAGTTAGCTTTAAGATATTTTCAATAGTTGGCGAATTTTGGAACTCTGTTGGACATTTCATTCGTGGAATAGTCCTGTTAAATATCTCTCGCGCTCTGGAAATTCTCAGATAAATCCCCTACACGCTTCGTGAATTTGCGATTTCTCAACAATTTCCAAAGCACTCGTGGTATTAGCTCTGACTATTCTACTCGTGAAATTAAAACCAATAGTTTTTAACTATACATACAAAATGTCCCAATCAGGGCGGTGTATCTCAAAAAGTGTATCGCTTTTTCTATCCGATTTTTCTTACCGCTTCTCCCTATTTGCCAATCGTAAACTGTGACTCACCTATCTTGGCGGTATACTACATCGATCGCTGTGTCGCATGTGATTTTAACATAGTTTACGGTTATTTTCGATATTTTGCGCGCATTTTGGAACTCTGTTGGACATAATGTCACTCGTGGAATTATCATATTAAATACCACTCGTGCTTTGGAAATTCTCAAATAAATGCCCTCCTCGCTTCACGAGTCGGGAATTTATCGACAATTTCCGAAGCACTCGGTGTATTAGCTATGACTATTCCACTCGTGAAACTAAAACAAATATTGTTTAGCTATATATACACCACCCTGATTGCGGCATTTTTTATCTCAAAAGTTAATGACTTTTTCTATCCGATTTTTCTTACCGCTTGTACCTACTGGCCAATCATAAACTGTGACTCGTTTATCTTAGGAGGCGTTATACATCGACCGTTATATCGAAGTCCAATAAACAGCGTATGTACTACAACATAACCTCTGATTTTAACATACGTTTTCAGTTATTTTCAATATTTGGCTCATTTTGGAACTCTGTTGGACATCATTTCACTCATGGAATAGTCCTACTAAATACCACTCGAGCTTCGAAAATTCTCAAATAAATCCCCTCCTCGCTTCGCGAGTTGGGGATTTGTCGAAAATTTTCCACGCACTCGTGGTATTACCTATGATAAACTGTCTAGAAACGTTATCACCACCTTCCTTTTTACGGGCACAATCGTCGAACCATTATTGCCTTGTTCGTCGCTACAGACATCCCCATCATTGCGCCACGCAATTCTTTCTCCGCCCTGCTGTCGTGCATCCTCCCGGACACATCCGACAATAAAACGAAACACCCCCGAAATATATTGACGTTAACGAGGTTTTTTTTTCTCTTTGCCGAAGGATGAATTTATTTTGCTTCCAGTCTGCTCCCGCGCGTCGGACGGCGACAACACAACAATTGCGCGCCCTCCTCGCGACACGGCGCGTAATGAACGCGCGCGTGCCGCGAAATGAATTACGCAAGAGTCGCGCGACGCCCAAACCTTCGCTCGTAAATTCCGCCGTTGACGCGGGATTATGTAATTTTGGCAGGGCTCGCAGGGTGCACGCGGGCGAAGGGCAGGCAGGCAGGCAAGGGCCCGGGGCGGGCGTCCAGGGCCGATGCGCGAAGGGTCGAGGCAGCCAGCGATCGGACAAGTCGCGCGTCGAATTTTCCGCCGCCGCCCGTTCCGAGAGCCTGGCGTATTTGTGTTGTGCCGCCATAATCCTTTCCAGACTTAACGGGATCAATTGAATTAGCTCCTAAATCGCAGTTTGCCTTGTCTTCTCGCAATCTCTTTGAAGAAGAAAAGACTTTTTCACTTCAAACGGACGGGAATTTCCTTGGGCGCTGCAGCGGCAAGTCGGGGCGAGCCCGTTTGCCCTCCGGGGGGGGGGGAGGACGAGGGGACTGGGAGGTGGGTGAGGGAGAACGGGGGGCGACGGAGGAAAGAGGACGAGGACAGTGTGGGGTAGGGGCAGGGCGGGGGCGGGGCCGAGGCGGGCAGTCGTGGCCGGGAAGCTGATAAGGAAGCTGCAGGGTAGGGGATCTCGAAGGCGATCAGCGCCGCCATTGTCTTCTTCATCGTCTTTCCGAGCCCGCGCCGCGGCCGCGGTCTGTTCGGGCCAGGGGACCTAATTAAGAGAGCTCGATGGAAGCAGGGAGGGGGAGGGGCCCGCGCGGACCTCGTCCACGCGCGGTTAGCGTTGCTGCCGGTTCGTTTCGTACCGCGGCCGAGAGGTAAGTGTTTTCTTTTTTTGTCTCGCCCCGTCTCTCTCTTCGCTCGGTCGACGAGTGTTTTTGTTTTGCTGGCGAACGGTCACATAACGAAGGCCTCTCCCGCCGCCGAGTTCTCATCTCTTTGCTCTTTCTGAAGCCTCAGCACTCATCAATGCCTATTTATATGTATGGAGGAAATATTCCCTCGGGCTCGAGAATCCCAATTCCCCATAGTCCCTTTAAACGAACAGTATTGCGAGGTATCGTAATAGCGGGAAGAAAAGTCTCCTTCGGAGGATGTGTACAATGCATTTCAAATACGAAGAACACTATGCTCCGTTACAGCGTGTGTATATGCGGTCTTTATTCTTCGCGTAACGGCGCTATAACCTTTCCAATTGCAATTGGAAGAATCCTTGTGAAATGGAGTCGCCTCTCTTTCCGTTGAATATCGGCGGCCCGCTTTCCCCGCACTCTCCGTGCAGGGGCGGTGCCGCCATTCAGTTTTTAGACTTGGCATAATATTCCTCTTGCGGGGCGGGGCGGGCGAGGGAGCGGGGCGCGACGGAGCGGGGGATCGGAGGGGAGGGGAGGGGCCGGGCGGGCGTCCCGGAGATTCGGTTGGTCGCGGCGCCGCGCCTGCGACGAAGGTCCATTGGTAGAGATCACGGGAATCCCTCCCACTCATTCCCGAAAAAACCCTTCCTTTGGGCCAATGTTCTCTCGGAATCTAAATCGCCCGTTTTGTGCCAATGGCTCGAAAGGGGTGGTTCCTATTTCCACCTCCCTCCTGCGCGCCCGGCGCCCCGCAGCCGCATCCTCGGCCCACCGCTGTTGCCATGTCGTTGCCGCCCCCGTGCCGTCGCCTAGGAGCCCTCTAATTATGCTCTCGCTCTGTGCCCGGGCCAAGCGGCGGCCTCCGGCTTCCGTGCCACGTATCTAGGTCGCTCGCTTTCACTCTTTTTCTTGCGTTTTCTGGCGCGGAGCGCTGCTAAGTGGCAACGTTGCAATCAATATATTCTTGATTGGTGGTCCAGACGAGGTAAGGACGGGGAGGGAGGGGAAAGTGCGGGGGGGGGGGAATCTGGCGCCGGGCCCAAAGTCCAGAAGGAGGGGTGACACAGTTCGCCATGTTTTCGCGACCCGCGTATAATTATTTTGCTACGTATTCAGGCGAGTTATTTGAGACTGGTCTTGATTCGAACTCCGGTTCCAGGAAAGCTGCTGCCAAAAGATAAAGTTGACGAATATTCCCTAGAATGTTTACGTTGGCATCCAATTGACCTCTTTCTCTGAGTATAAAAACAAAAACGAAACGTATTCGACAGGCGGACGATCCTTTCTCTTTTGCTAAGTTTTTATTTAAAACTTTTTCAAAGATATTCGTATTTTAGATAGAGATGTTCCTCTTCGATTAAATGCTTGTGTTCAGTATATGCAAGTTTTAAAAAGATGGCTTCAACTTTCTATCTTGAAAATCTTATATTTGAGGTGTCTAAAATGGGCTCTTTAGAATCAGAATTGGCACAAATAAGCAATACAGAACATTTACATCATTCAGGTTTTTTATTCACATGGATGAATGCCAGTACAAAGACGCATTTTACATCTAATAATCTTTCTTCTTCAACTTAAATTATGTTGTGGTGGTAATAATAATAATGACATAAGTGACGCTATATTAATATTTTTCTATGGTGCAAGACCAGTATTCTTTCTTAATCCAATCACAAGTTCTATGTTCTTGTAATTGTAACACAAAATATTATTGTATGTGATATAAATCTAGTCCTTTATCATTTCTTTCTCAATACATGATAACTTTGACACTCACATTTTTCAGGTAATAATTATAAAATACTAAGGAACATTATTTTAGTGTTTTATGTGATTTTGATTTTTCTATGTTACATATTCTTATTTCTTTGAACGTTTTAAAATATTGCGCCTACCTTTTTGTACATGTTTTTGTTGCGTATTGTGTTCTCTTGTCTTAAACGAAAACATGTCTATTTTCCGATCCCGAAATTGTTACACAAAATATGTATTTTTTTATGTTTGTGTCGCTATTCCTTTAAGATATACAAAGACGTATTAACTGGAATATAAGCGAAAGAAACTGTTATTTATTCGATGTGTATGAATAACACTATGAAATTATTCGGGGTTACACGATGAGGAGATATTTGTACAATAATATTGAACATTTTCACTCTCGCCAGTTTTAATGTGTTATTTTTAAAATTTGGATGTGTTTAATGATTTTTAGAAGTATTTTTTTTTTGTAAATGTAACACTGAAAGTGAGTTAAATCCGACAAGAAACGTTTTTTATAGCTTGTAAAATGTTTCGATGCTTTCAAAGACCCCTCTCCAATCACGTGAACGCGCACACACCGTACACACACATTCACGTACACACATTTGACATACTTTGCAAGTATGGATCTATCGAAAATTTCCGCATTGAATGAAGTAATTTTATCTGCATTTTTCTTAAGAATCGCTCTTGAAATAAAAGTGTGTTGCAATAAAGTATCACGATATTGTGTCTATCTTTTTAAATGCACCCACTTTTTCGTGTTCTATCTGCTTGAATAAGCAAAAATGTGGATTATTCTTCCTCTTCGAGGGCGGATTGTTTAATTCTTCTACATTTATAAATATTCCATTGCTCAAGTTTTTATTCATTTTTCCTGCTGAGACCCTCTCCCTCATGCGCTTTCGGATTTCCCCCTCTCTTTCCGACTTTTTTTCTCCCCGGCGGCACTCATCTGTCTGTTTCAGGAATGAGCCCCGAAGTCATGTTACGTTTAATGCAATGAACGCTGAGTCAAAATAATTCTTTGAGTTCCCCTTGTCTTTTAAACATCCCCGGAGTCCCCCAGCTCCTCTGCCGCTCCGCCCCGCCTCGCCCCTCCCCGCCTCGCCCCGCCGCGTGCCGGAGCCGCCCGGCCGGCCGCTTCGTCATGCCAACTTCATCTCGTTTATCTGTGTTTCTTCTGCTTACAAATACCCTCGGCGAAGGAGGAGCGACATCTTCAAAGCCTCTCGGCCGGAGGCGGAGAACGCGGGCGCGTCGACGTTATTAATGCAGTTTTCTTTGCGTCGCGATCTCCCAGCTCTCCCCCTGCCCCGCCTCCTTCTCCCCCCCCCCCCGGTTGCCACCTTCTCTCTCGCCCACACTCCCTCGGCGGCGCGACGGTGGCGGCACAAATCACTTATAAATGGCTCGGCAACTTCATAAGGCTGTTGAAAAATTAAACGTTTCTGGTGTTCGGGGAAAGCCGGGCGTCGGTTTCAGGAAAGGAAAGCTTGTCTTGTCTCCGCGTCCCTTAAGTGATAAGAGGGAGTATCAGCTCTGGGGATTTAGCAGACATCGGAAGAAAAGTGTAGAAGGGAAATATTACTTGGATTTCAAAGATACGGAGATGTTGCATGAGCACGACGAGAGGATGTCTCTTGAGAATATGTGATTAAATAGTTTAAATGTACGTTCTTCCGACGTTTTACGGATACTGCACATAACTTTTTGTATGCTTCTCTGTGGTGGACAGGATAGACTGCGGAAATAGCGAGAAACCACTTAGATAGTCCGTCGCTAAGTTCACGTTATCTGGTGGGTCATTTACTTCACAATGCTATTGAAGTATTAAACGTTGCTGAAGAAAATGAAAAATCAGATGATGTTTCTGGCAACGTAGCTTTTCACCACGTGTTCTGTGAAATATTATTTTTGGTATTTTCATGCTCCGTCGTAAATATGAATAGGTAACTTAACATGATTTCTGTATCCCGATTAAAATAGGAAGTTGATGGAAGTCCCGTCGCAACTGATTAAAAAAGTGGGGAACGACGATTTTTCCTCGCCTATTGCTCTTGTAGCTTGAATGTCATAATATACATGTTTTAATTTAAAATTATTACTCTCATTATTTCCCAGTACACTTTACAATTCGTTTGTGTCATTCTCTCCGTTAATCTATAAAATATTATTCAAACAAGTTTTCTTATCATTAAATTTGCTGTATCAAAAATTTAAATAGTTATTCAAAGTCAATAAACATTTATAATATGTACGGATCTATATTCATTATTACTGGATATGTTCGTTCCCAAATCTATTCGCTAATCCATAAGTATGCATGTTGCGTGCTTCAAAAGATATTTCTACTCAATTGCAACAAGTTAGAAGAATATTAAAATAAATTGTATCGCACGTAACAATAGATATTTGGTTTCTTGAATTAGATATCAAAATGTAAGTGTGCCAGAATATAACTCCTTGACGTTCACGTATTTGGAAGTGCTTCTATTACTACTTTACCTTACGCACTACTGCACAACCTTCCTTCTCCTCACGTTGCCTCTGCGCTTCAAGAGATACACCTATTCCCCGGTCACAGCTCACGCGCACATAAGGCAGGTCCTCTCTTAATTGCGTCGAGTCTGCCCAAGCTCCCGACGACCACAACGGGAGGCCCCGCGCCGCGTCGCGAACCAAACAGCATCCGCCGCCGTGTGCAGAGTCGTCTCGGCGCATCGCGTCGTCTGTTCTTACGACCTGCGGAGCGGCAGCGGGAGCCCCGACACCGTGGCTGTTGCCGCTTCTTCTTCTTCTTCTGCTTTATAAATGGCGCGCCGTTGTTTGCGCCGCGCACCGCGACGACAGTAGCGTAGCGCGTCGGGAGGCCGTAGGGTGCCCCGACCGCAGCGGCGGCCGGGTTCGTAAAAGCTGATGTGCAAATCCCTGCCGTGCCGTGGAGTGGCCAATATATTCGGCCCTGGGACAATCACTACCTGCGGTGACACCGGCCGCTCTTCGCCGGCGGCGGGGCGGCGGCGACCGGGGTCCTCGGGGCGCCTCCGCCGCCCCGCCCCCGCCCCCGCCCCGCCCCCGCCGGCCGCGCGCCTTTCTCCGCTCGCCGCCGCGCTATTCGGCCCTCGGGAGTCACTCCGGGCCCATCCGCCGTGATGGGCAATAGCGCGCCACCGCCGCCGCCGCCGCCGCCACCGTCCCCGCTGCAGCGACGCCCAAATTGCTGCCCCGCTCCGCTTCGTCGCTCCCCGCGTTGCCGGACGCCCCTGGCGACCGCGGAAGGGCTGCAGCGGCGGCGATGGCCACGGGGAAGGGGGGGGGGGGGTAGTGGCCGTAGCGATAGCGGCGGTGGCGGCCTCGCTTGAATCACCGCTGCCTTGGGTGGGGAGAGCGGAAATGACTGCAGTGGTGACGATGACAGGAGGCGGCAGGAATGCGACGCTGCCGAGGTCGGAGCACGCAGTGGTAGAGATGGTGGTGGTGGTGATGGAAAAGGCGGGTTGCGGCGGAGGTGGGTGTAGCCCTGACTGCCTCTTTCTCCCCCAGCAGGTGTTTGAGCGCGTTGTCGTCCGTGTAATTAAAAGAAAGCCGTTGAGGGGAAGCGGCTCTTTTTGTGGGATGAGCTGGATGGAAAGTAAATACGTTTGAAGAAGTCGAAAATGTTACCCCTAACTCAAGGAAGTTTAACTTTAACGAATGTTCACTTTTAATGAGACTGACCGATGTCGCCGTTTTTGTCTTCTTTACTTTTTTAGCAATATATGTTCTGAAATATTAAAAAAAATACGGAGATAATTATAGTTATTCCTTTTGCTGAAACATACAAATAGTTGATAAGGATTTCTGGAGTGATGAGACTTTTTCTCTGCAAGTTCTGTGGTATGACCTTTTAAAAGATTAGGCGAAATAATTTAATTCGTAAGATTCTTTTCTTTTGCGATTTTCTGAATGTACTTTTTCCTTTGGAGCTAATCATTTATTAAAATTTTAAAGTAATGTTTCCAAAATAACTTCTTTTTAATATTCGTGCCTTAGAATTAATCTCAGTGTCGTATTTTCTTTCCATTCTATTTACATATAATTGATACTTGTGGATATTCCTCCCAGATTTTGTTCCTTCGCCAAATTCATGAAATTGCGATATTCAGCTCATAACTCAATTCCAAGGAAGCAAAAATCGAGATCCCAAACTGTTGATGTTGTGTTCCGGATGGCAGAGATCGTTGAGGCAGTAGTGTCCTAGCGATCTCGAACTGAAGGATAGCGGGTTCGTGTCTCGCCTCGGGCATGGTTGTACTTGTGTCCGTCCTTTCATCCCCATATCATGTCACCTGCATAGCTACCATAACGTTAAATCCAATGGCGGTCGCTAATGACCTAGAAGTTGATGCAGCCTTAAATAAAAAAATAAAAACTTTTGACGTTGCATTTCGCCAATCACCGTGTCCTTGGCGGGAGGTGATGAAAGGCTGGTCCCATATTCCCCGACGAGGCTGCACCAGGCCGCGCTGGGGGCTCCCTGGCGGCGATGCGAAGCGGCACGCCGGTGGCGGCGGCCCGTTTCGTTCCGTCGGCGCGCCGATGCTCGCCACGGAATAAACAGCTCCCCCGGCGCAACGTGCAAAAACGGCGGCGGCATCGTTGCCTCCTCGGGGTCGCAGCTGCTGCTTCCGCCGCCGTCGCCTCCACCGCCTCGGCATCGACGTTCCCGCCGCTTCTCCTGCGAGGATAGCGTCGCCGGTTTCTACCGTTCGCCTGCACTGTTTTAACATATCGAAGAGAAAACCCGTTCTCCACCACGGCCTCTTTACCTTATATTATCATCGCCGCTCTTGAGCTTCCTACACGTTTAATCGCTAAGCTTGCCTTTCACACTTTCTGACGCCATTTTCTCCAAAGACATTGAAAAGTTGCGTACCATCATTTTTCGAACCTCTTTGGCAATTTGTTTTTTTACTTCGTGTTATTTCGTACAACGGCAGTGTTTGTGTGACCTTCCAACTTGTACTCCACGCCTTGCCTGCCTCCTTCTCTCCGTCTACTCTGGTCTGGTCCCCCCCCCGTCCCCAGCGAGAGAATCAGCCGGCTGCGAGCGAGCGAACGGCCGCGAGGGGTGGCGGGATTTCAAGTGAGAATTGCGCACCTGGGTCCAGGGCGACCTATGAAACGGTTTTAGTATCTGACGGCGGCGGCGGCTACGGCTGCGTTTAGAGCCTCGGCTCGGGACTAATTGTGAGGGCGTTGCTCTTATTAGGGTCGTAGCGACTCCACTGCATCTGCCGCCGTCTTTGGCGCCCTGCGCGCCCTCGGCCGGCGGTAAAGGACAACGACCTCCGCCCCCTGGAGGAAGCGGGGACCACGCCCCCCTCCCCCTCCCCGCGCCGCGCACTGCTCCCGAATGGGCGAAAAAGGCGCGCGTAGCATTAAATTAATAGGGACGGAAATATGGAGGGTGGATTCGCAGATCGATTATTTCAGTTTAATACTCGGCGCAGAAAATGGTGTCGAGATAACAGTGAAACAGTTTGAAAGAGATGAAAATGAAATGTATCAAGCTTTAGAGTACATTAGAAATTAAAATGCAGAGATGATTTCGAGACAAATTGTAGCAAAGTCAGCAACGCTACTGGACCTTCAAAATAAGGTTCCTACTCGTCCGCGAGGGACTGATAATTGTGTCATCCAAATTATTGGGGAAAATAGGGAGTTGCGAGGAAAAGCGATTAATTTCGGATAGACTTTGTATAATAAAATGCAAAGGTACTCTATCAATGGCGTTAGAGAACCGTTCATATGGTACACATTAACTCTAGTCTATTATTGAGATGTTAAAGTTACCTTCACACATTTTGGAAAGTAGGCTAGAACAGGTTATGCTTCACGTTAAGACAAAGGATAGATGCCTCGTAGATTCAAAGTTTGAAATGTCAACGGCATCTGTGTGCATTGGGGCCATGAAAATGGATGGGAATAGAGAGCTAATATTTGCGACATACAAATGTATATTTTGCTTAGGATATAATGAGATAAGAGATAATAGATTGACTCAAGTTTCCAAAGAATTAGGAAAAAATTGATTAATGACTGAAAAGAGCACAGTTTAGTTAGAAGGACGGCGGAGGATAGACCGGCACCCCCTAAACGATGATGTGGATGTACATATGCATTGGTGATTGGAAGGTGAAGCGAAAGTGCACACGAGTGTCTGTGAGGCTGTCTGGTTTGTGGAGCTCATCGTTCACAATATGGAAGGACAGAACGCATGACATTTATTCCAGTCTTTCGTTAATTTACGTTAGTGTGTTCGTCCTGTGATATTTTCTTCCCTTCATGTCTTTTTTTTCCGTTATCGTATTGTATTTTATTTTGTTCGCGGCTTTTATGGAATAGAGAGTCACAATTGCATAAACTGGCGATAAGTTTTTCGGTTAGAATTTTAGAAAACATGCTGTCGAACGGGTTGAAAAGTTCGATCTATTGACGTAGTATCATGTAATTTTTTTAACGTTTGTAATTATGGTGTACTAAACGAAAAAAATAGCATTAATTAGAAGTTAAAAGGTAACTAAATCATTGAGTAAAATGTCTTACCTGTATACGCGCAACATTTTTTTGATACGTTGCGCAATAGAGAACTCTGTGCAATGTACGAGGAAGGTTTTTGGTATACGTTGACATATATTTATGAAAGTTACACCTTTTTCTACTTTGATATAAATGCTTGTTTGGAAATCACAGAGAGTTTGCCATGCGTGTGCCCACTTTCGAATATATTTAGACCCACTGTGTTCCGATCCGACCTACCGCCCGCTCCCGCGTTGCATTGTGGCTCCAAGATGGAACTCTGCGCTGCCATCCTCTGCTGCTTTTGTACTCGTACAATGCCACTCACCTCCTCTATTTTGTTTCTGCTCTTCCCTACCCCCTTCCCTGACATTTCGACTCTGAGGTCACTAACGGTTGGTAGTGCCGCAGCAGGGTATTGTCATACAGCGTGATGCTCCGGTGCGGTTCAAAGGGAAATTAGTACAGTATCTCGTGTTCATGAAGTTCTACCTAGAGATAGAGATGTGGAGTAAACCTATCGATTGTTTTATATGTAAACTATTCCTGAATTCAAACCGTTTTTATCCTGAGAGATTAAACTCACATTGTCCCTTACGTTTTCTAGTTGAAGTTCAAAATGTTAAATTATTATGCATTTTTGTCTCGTGTTCGGTAGTGATATAGTATGAAAACATATAGCGACATATTTAATTCTTCAATATGGGTATTCTTGTATTACAAAATATTATTTCATTAAGAGTGTGTTTTCCAAGTAGTACAAATGTTGGGACTTAATGTTTTGTTGGCAATGTCACATCAAAACACTTCGTATTTAAGTCCATAAAACCAGATTTATTGTGAAGAGTAAAATTCTTTTCACGCTATTCAAATCAATCTGGATACCTGTATGTTGCATTCATGTATGCGCGTTCTCGATGAAAATGGAGAACGTGGAATCAAGTATAGTCTGTCATTAAAAGTGTGTTTTTGTATTGTGTGTGGAGTTGCTGGGAATACAATAGTATCTAACCGAATGCATTATGTTTCCTTTGCAGGTAATTACATCTCCACGGGCGTGTGCGCGCCGTCCAATCCGGTCACTGGCGGGTAACGTACCAGAGACGGTACTTCATTACCCCGCGCTCTCATCTTGCTGTTTGTCCGAGCGACAGCCTGATCGTGTGCGCTCGGCGCTCTACCCTGGCACTCGCATCACGTCCCCCCTCCCCCACACTCCCTCCGCTCCCTGCCCCTCTCTGGCCGGCGCGGCGCTTTCCGCCTGTCTCTGTGCCTCTCCGCGCGTGGATATTGTGCCCGGCAGCGCCGCCGCCAGCGCGGGGGCTTAGGGCGCGCTATTACGCACGCCGGCCGCCGCCCCCCCCCGTCCCTCCACGCCCTCGCCCTCGCCGCCGCGCGGGGTCGTCAGCCGCGAGAGACGGGAGGGGGAGGGGCGGCGGCGGAAATGTATCAGGACTAGCAGCCGAGGAGAACGGGGATGGGTGGCATGAGGAAGCGGGCTGAGGCAGGCGGCCGCCTGGCGACGCCTCATATTTACTCTTCGGCTGGAGCAGCTGTTTCTCGGAAAATATATTATTATTATGGCTGTTGAATGAATGGATTACTGCGCCCCACCCACTCCCAAGGCGGCGGGGGCGGAGGGGGGGGCGGCGCAAGGAGCGGCCCCCGGAGGCTCGGCCCCGCGACTGCCCCCGCCCCCGCCCCCGCCGTCTCCGCCGCCGCCGCCCGCCCGGTGCGGGTTAACTGCACTTGTAGCCCAAGTTTGTGTTTGGGATTGCGACCATTTAGAAGGGATGTTACGACATTCTGCCGGCCGAGGATTACAAGGGTTGTTCTTGCACCATATCAGCAACCTTAGCGACCTCGCCGGCCATGTGTCTTCCGTAATAATCACGCTCGTCGGGCGGGGGGCCGGCGTGGGTGAAAGGGCGCGGGGGGGGGGGGGGGGGACGGGAGGAAGTGGGTGACCTCGCCGGCCAGGCCCGCCTCTGGGTCAGTTTTTGCCCCCAAGGGGCCTCTGCAGTTTTTGGTGGTGCAACCTCGGAGCGGTAATGTATTGCTTTGCTGCTGCTTACCTCCCAACGGAAAGCCATGCCCACGCGAAAGCTCTACCGAGAACTATAACTCTTTAGAGAAAGAAATAATTTGCGTGCTATTTTGCGTAGAAAATTTTTTATTTCAAAATCTCACCATGAAACTCGTCATAGTCTCTATTCTAATACAATAGGGCTCTTAATGAACAATTCTATACTACATAGAGCATGTACTGTCAGATCCAACAAATCGTGGCTGTTTACATTCGTCCTTTTGAAATTTTTGGTCTTGTGAACATTTCGTGTTTCAGAGTTATTGACAGATCTTAAAGTTCATGACACCACGTCTGTGAACGATATGAGCTTTGATATAATGCGACTATGATTACACATTCGTTCATTTAAACTATGTGTATCATCTTTGATAGCGAAGGTTGCACAACAAACTGGCGAACGCGTCTTAGTAGCTTTTCTATCTTTATTACGAGAAAATTGAAAAAAATTCCGAACAAATGGTCTTCAACGTCTTTAATTTTCAATAGTTATATATTTTAATGGTCTTTTAAAAAAATTAAGAAATATTAAAATATTAAAGTCGTCCACTCATGTCTCACGTCTGTTTGTATTTCTGTATATTACGAGCGAGCAAGTGGGAAAACGATTGGACAAAACGTGTGCTTGCAGAGAGTCGAGTCAGAGTCGGTCGTATCATTACCAATGCTGCGGTACAAAGAAGAGTCCTGGGAGCCTTTCGGCCGCTCTCGTTGCGCCCCGTCCGGCGTGCTTCATTCTCGATTCGACCAGTTAGCGATGTACTCGATCGATGACCGCACGTGGGCGGAACGCGAGCCCTTGCCGCTCTCCGGTCGCGCGTCACACCTACTTCAGCCTCCCTCCCCGCCCCTCCCCGCCCCGCGCCGCCCCGCCCCCCGCTACACGCGCGCCGCCGGCCCGCAGCGGCCCTCGAAAGAAGCGCCCTACATTTAAACAATTAGCGCGGGCAATCGGTCTAAATTGCGCGTAAATATTCGAATCCCCGTTCGTGTACGCAATTAGCCGCCCCGCGAACGACAGCCTGGAGGGCGTTGCAACTGCGTTCTCTATCCTGCATGGCGAAGCTGAATTCTCTTTTAAAGAGCACGTGTTTGTTTAAGTAGGCCTTTGAACACTTTTCATTTCAGTGGATTTTTTAAATAAGGATTTTAATCTTCAATTTGATCGGGTTTTATCGTTGCACTCGGTGCATTGTGGTAGAACCAATTATTTTCCTTAATGAGTAAAATCTTTCGAGTAATCAATTACGGAGGTTTTGGTAGTGCTGATCACTAGATATTTGGGATATGTGAATATTAAAATTATACTGTCTATACGATCAGTGAAGATATGTTATTTATTTTATATTATTTTTATCGATAATTTATAAAAATATGTTAATAGCCTCAAGTTGAATTTATGAATATTATTCCGACCTATTTTTATACATAATTTCCTCAAATTTATTTGTGTATCCAATAACCATAGTCTTTATCACTGAAGGAACCATAACACCAACACCACCACCAAAACTTGTTTCTATTGTAACAGATGCTACCAGACCACTTTAGTGCACCTGATGAATTTTTTTATTCGAACTATGCATATCAAATATTGTTCGTCGAGCTCGTGGCGATGGTTTTGTAATTTAAAGGGATTTATGCGCTGTGACTTCAATCAGCGAGTCGATCGCTCGGCAAATTAGTAAATGAATAAATCAATAAATCGCGTTTTCACCCAGTGAGTAATTAAATAGTATAGGTATTCCAGAACACTGTTGTGTCATACAATAAAGGTTAATACTTGCAGCGTGTGGCAAAATGTACTGATTGTAGGAAGTTGAGAAATATTACAAGCTCCTGAAGTTGAATATTGCATTAATTCGCATCTGGTAGTAAAGATATTTGGAACAGGATAGAAAAAAATACTTTTTTGATATATCATATTTTTCTTTACTCAGCACGAAGTTGGTTTAAACGTAATAAATCATGAATCTAAAAATTTGTAGTGTCTCGTTTCGTAAATAACATTTTCGGGTTTAATTGTACAGTAACGCAACACATGTAAGAGTAGTTCGCTTGAAGCCGCAGCAATTGTACTTTGTTAATCGAAGTAACCAACGAATCCCTTGAAAACCCACGTAGTAGTGGCATCGGCTCGGTCCGTTGAGTCTGTTGCTGGGCGGGCGGCGATTCGAAACCGAACGCTACCGCAGTCGGTTTGTTTCGCTTAGGGAGATTAAATTCGGTCCGGATTGATTGTATGCCAGTTCGATTAGCGCGGAGCGGGGGTAGGCGTCAAAGAGCGCGGCCCAACAGCGCCGACTCCCTCTCTGTCTCCCCCGTGTTTCTTGGCGCTTCCTCCCGTCGCCTCGGTTTCCTTTTTTTCTCCTCTCCCCTCTACCCCTTAGCTCCACTTTCTCCTCCGCGCGCACTTACATTAGCAGAATCGATACTTAATCGGTGCAAAGCGTTATCCCGAAACAAAGACCAAGGGGTGGAAAGGGCAGAGGGCAGACGGAGGGGGATGGTGGTGGTGGTGGTGGTGGCGGTGGCGGCGCTCTTAACAAACGGCGCGGCCGCCGCGGGAGGGTGGGCGGTGGGTGGGCGTGGGCGGTGCGGCTCCGGAGCCCGTTGTAATCCCGAGATATCCGCGGCGCTCGCCGTAAACAAGAGGCTCTCCAGCCCCCAGGGAGCGCGCCAGCGAAGGAGGCTGAGACGGTGAGGGGGCGGGGCGGGGCGGGGCGGGCCCGGCGCCGGCCGTGGCCCTGGCGGCGGCGGCGGAGGGGGGGCCGTGTGCTTCAGCCCGATCAGCTGCATGGGGCTCGGGGCACGCGCGGCCGCCCCCGCCGGATTAGCCCGACCTTCGAGTCAAGTCGCCGCCACCGCCGCCTGATCACTGGAGAGCGTCGGCCGGGGATCCTCCTGGACGGCTGGGGCCGCAGCCGCGGCCGCGGTCGCCGCCTATGCTCGCCCGCGCCCTCTGGCTACATTTCGCCATTTCCCTTCTCCATCTCGAGTGACGAGCCCGTCCACGGCGAGAAGTGGTTTCGGTTGAAATCGGCGAGAAGCATTTTCAGAAGAGCACAGATACGAACCGTTTCGTTTGTAACGTTATGACTAAAGAAGAGCTGCCCCTAATTGAATCGAGGATTGTTTTGTCTGCTTTTTACCTTACACATTTTTAAAACTGTTTTTATATCGAGCAAATAAAACACGACGTGTGCAAGCATCACTATTTCAACTGTTCATTTTGACAATGCGTGATATGTATAGTTGAAATCAGTACATCTAAAAATTAAAATGAAAGTTTTCCTTAAAACAGAATAAATATCTGCAGATGAACATATGTAATAAATTTTAAATAACTTATTTGTTGGAGGAAATCTTTAATTGTGAATTTAAAATGAAATTCAAATGGTAACACCAAATACGCGCACTCATTAACTTGTTGTTTTTTGGCAACAGTCGTTCGACGGTTGAAGATGCACAAGTATGAGAGTGAATATTTTGAAAACAGTGGTATTTGCTTATTTATGTAGATGAAGTAGTTTGTCGTGCAACCCCCTTCATCTGCCATCGAAAACACGTGCTTTGCGCATCCACAACCAGCTTGGAGCCCACGCGAGTGGCGAGCGGCCGGTACGTGTATCGTGCAGCGTACAGCCACTGATGGATTCGCGGCGAATGAGCCTCTCTCTTTGCGGCTCCCACTCTTTCGCTCTCGCCCTCTCTCCGTCTGCCCCTCTCGCTCTCCGTTCCCCATCCACCTACCGGCCTGTTTAGACAGCACTGGAAGCGCAGCACAGCCCGCGCATGGGGGCTGAAGTGTGTGTAGTCTATTTGGTTTCACTTTTCGTGAATTAGGCTTTCGCATTTGCCGAGAGAAGAGTAGCTGTGCGAGCCCTGCCTACCCCGCCCCGCCCCTTCCCGCTCAGCCACGCCCGCACCACGCTCACCCGCCGCCCGCCTACCCGCCCGCCCCATCCCCTCTCCGCCCTCCCCGTCCACTCTCCGCCCGCCCCGTCCCCTCTCCGCCACGCTCCACCCGCCCGACCGCCCTCGCTCGCTCGCTCGCAGGCGCGCTTTCCCACTTGTGTACCTACACGTGTCCTCTGTTGCCATATTTCGGCTAAGTTCGCTAATAACGAGCACTCAACGACCTCGTTAAATGCGGTGTTGTATTCTCTGCAATTAACGCCGCGCTACCTGTTGCTAAAATAGACCCATCAAATATTCAACCGCGCGCGGACTGACTTAGGGTTGCTTCATCCGACGCCGGGCCTCGCCCACGCTTCCTCGCCCACTTGGCTTCAGGTAACGCGCGCTGCCCACGAACGTGCTTTATTTCTAGATCCACGAGTTATTGGCGTATCACAACTCTACACATGGTTTTCAGGTTGCTCTTTGTATTTATTTTTTAATTACTTCTAAAATGCATTATCTACTCTTAGTATATAAGAGCCAGAGACATGAGACACATTTGGCAAATGAAAATTCCGCGTTTTGTTTATACACCATCTGATAAGTGTTTTCATTAATTTCACCGTACCGACCGTGCGTTCTGAACAACGCGTCCAAATGCACGATTTTTATTGACATATCAATTATTGAATTTCTTTCTGAAATTAAAAAAAGTCATCGACTCTGTTTTCGTAATGATACATATTAAAAATTGATTTTTTTGGAAAGTTTAATGACGATCTTGCCGTATATAGTTAAAAATATAATTAGTAGTGGGTACAAGATACAAGGTGGTTCAAATATGACCGGGACTGATTTTTTTTCAAATACCCCGACATACGCATTAACTGCGCCGCCTGGAGAGAATCTAGCCACAACCCCCCACCTCCCTCCTTTGCAGGTTAGAACCTGTTCAGTCGCGTCTGGGTCTTGCTAGAACGATGAGTGAACAAAAGGTGCCGCGGTGCGTGGAACAACGCATTATCATCAAATTTCTCGTTGGAGAAAACGTTCAACCGTCGGAAATTTTGCAGAGACTCAAAAAACAGTACAGGGAAGAGTGCCTCTCACGGACCCGTGTGTTTGAATGGTGTAAGTGTTTCAGAGAGGGACGAGAGCGCGTTGAGAATGAACCTCATAATCGTCGGGCGCGAACATCCATAACCCCAACAAACATTGATAGTGTTAATGCGGTTATTTGTGAGAACAGGCGCATCACTATCAAAGAAGTTGCATCAGTCATTGGCATCAGTGTGGGTAGTGTAGAAGACATGATAAAAAAACACCTAAAATATAGAAAAGTGAATGCTAGGACATGCATGGATGTGCATGGACCCCACGGTCCACGCACTTTGACGGACGAGAACAAATTGATGCGCATGCAAGCTGCCAGTGTTCTTCTAATGCGGTTTGAAAATGAAGGAGATGCATTTTTGAAGTCCATTGTAACCACTGATGAAACGTGGGTTCACTATTTTATTCCTGAGTCCCAGCAGGCATCACGTGAATGGCGACACGCCTCTTCTCCAAAACCCAAGAGAGCGCGGAAGATCCGTTCGGCGGGAAAAGTGATGGCAACATTTTTTTGGGACTGGATGGGTGTTATCCATGTAGACTTTCTTACAGAAGCTAACACCATCAATGCAGCTTATTATTCAGCACTTTTGGAAACAGAAATCAAAGAAAAGATCCGATCCAAACGGAAGAGAGGTGGGAAACGGGTAGCATTCCTTCAAGACAATGCACGGCCTCATACTGCTAAAACAACCATGGCAACCATCAGCAAATTGAAGTGGGACCTTCTACCACATCCGCCGTACAGTCCAGATTTGGCCCCAAGTGATTTTTACCTTTTTGGACAGCCTAAATCACATTTGCAAGGCATGCGATTTGCGGATAATGACGCAGTCATCCACAGTGTTCGGGAGTGGATATGCCGACAACCAAAAGACTTTTATGAAAAGGGCATTAGGATGCTCCCAGGACGGTGGAAAAAATGTATAGAATCTGGAGGAGAGTACTTTGAAGAATGACATGTACAAATAAATTTTTGCTAATAAAGTATTTCGTAAAAAAAATCAGTCCCGGTCATATTTGAACCACCTTGTACATTTGGCATAATAGTATTATTTGATTGGTGGTGTGTCAGAAAGGAGCTCTATGGCAAAGAAACTTATTTCAAAGTTAGAGACAGATGATATACTTGTGAGTTTCTGGGTAGAAGGCTACGAATTTGGCATTGGAATTATCATACATTGCATCTGGCTTCAAAGTTTCAATTTACACCGCTTCACCCAGTTCATTTTATACTTGTACTGAAAAGCTCTTGCAAGAGCGAGATCAATCTTCTGTTCATAATGCTGCACTATGAGCCGCAAGTAGGTATGGAGGCGGCAACGGTGGCAGTCTAGAACAGGAGCGAGTGTCTTACTGCTGAATTTTCAGCGATATTAGTACTTTTTTTTCTTGTCATATCTAACAATACCGCCACGTAAAATACGAGCGAGCACGCCGCGAGTCTCGCCACGTAAAACAAGGCATTAATTCAATTCAATTCAATTGAACAATCCCTTAGCCTTTTCCCAAATACAATTTGAAGGCCAACAATTTTCATTTCTTCTACCTTTCCGCCAAAACATAATTCATAAACGTTAAAAAATACGTTTTCTCCATTTAAAAAAAAATAATTATTACTATTTTAAAAATATTTAATAAAAAGATTATTTTTATTTTCTTGTCATCAAAAGTCTACTTTGATACATATCGTTATTATTTGTTTTTGCATTACATTAATTATTACATTGAATATCATATGATTCTCATTGCCAAATTATTAAACTTTTGAGGTATACAGTAGTAATAAATAATTATTATAGAATTCGTGTCATTTACTTACGGTATTATTCTTTTAGCTATTAAGGAAAAATACTGCTGGAAGTCAATAGGCAATTTAGTAGGTGTTGCCAATATCAAGATACTCCGTAGATGCATATGCCTTTGACGGTAATGGCGCATTCGTTAACACCGCTCATCTTACTGTTACTTCGCCCTTTCATGGACTGCATATTCAAAAACGCGTTATAGTCTTGACATCTACGGAGCTACCACCCAATTCGTCGTTACAACGGATAATCAAATGCAACGACGTAGTCTGCCTACTGCACCAGCTGCTATCTCGACTGCCCGCCGACATCCCTGTATCTTCCAGCTGCTTCTGCTTGTCTCTCCTGATATTGCTACTGCAGTTCCTCTAACCACCATCTCCACCCTCTTGCAACCGCGAGTATGCTTCCTCTCCCCTCCACCACACTTCTCTCATACCTCGCTCTCCTCCTCTACATGGTAACCACCGCCGCCCCCTCCGCCTCCTCCGCCGCTACCGCAGCCGCCTTCGCCGTCCTCGCCGCCGCCCCCCCCCGCCGCCGCCGCCGCCACCGCCGCCACCACCGCTGCCACCACTACCGCTGTCGCTACCATCGCCGGCTGCGCCGCTGTCGTTCTGCGTCGTCTTCGCCTCGGGGGAGCCAGGCGGCCGAATGCCGTATCAAATTACACGCGGCCGCATATCTGTCGCAGGGCCCCCACCAGAAATTGTTTCGCCTTGGGTCCCGGCGCGTAGAGCGCCGGATCTCCTATTTCGGGACTATTTGGCACGCGCGACCGCACCCCCGCCGCGCCGCGCCGCGCCCGTCCTCCTGCTTCCGCCGAGGAGAGGCGAGGACGGCACTTCCTCAGCCCCGTCGGCGGTCGCCGCAGCCCCGTCTCATTACTCGAAGCGCAGCATACGGCTGGGCGGGCGCATAAATGTCGGGCGGGTCGTCCGTGCCATTACGTAATGCGCGAACACGGGCGGGTCCCGCCGCGCCGCCGGGCCGGGCCGGGGTGGCCGTCTTCCGGTACGTTGCCCCAGTGCGAGTCTCCGCCGCCGCCGCTGTTCCCATCTGCGTCTCAGCCCCCCTTGCTGTCGTCGCCGTCGCTACCGCCGCCTGCCCCGTCGTCCCGAACGCCGCATTAGTCGCACTCGTGTGGTGTAGCCACCGCTAGGTCGCCTGCAGTGGTCCTGCGCCGGACCGCCACCGTCACTGCCTGCTGCTCCGTCCGCCCCGTCATCGCCCACGCCCGTCGGAGGACCCTCAGTTCATTTGCCCCTGGCCGGCAGTCCATGGCGGGTGGCACCGCCGCCGCCGCCGCCACCGCGACGCCCGCTCTCCCCGCCCCATTTCTCTTGGGCTGTCCCATAAAACGGGGCCGGGTGAGCTGCGAGCCCGCTTCGTCCTCGGTTTTGTAATTACGCCTGCCCTTCTCCACGGCGCCCCGTTTCATCCTCCTCGTACCCCCTCCTCCCTTTCGTCGTCTTCCTTCTCCATGCACCCCCCCCCCCCCCCGACCTTCGAAGGCGCCCGAGCCGTCTCTCGCCTCCAAGTCTGCAATTAACCGCCGCCTAGGAAACTACATGGCATCCCCATAATTTATTAATTAGCGTGTCCTTGTGCGGGGACCCTACAATCTCTGTCGGCCGATAGAGAGAGGGGCTGGCGCGAATCTTTCGGGGAGGTCGGGTTATCTTCGGCCGTTGTTTTGTGCCGCTGGGTCGAGGAAGTTCCTCAATGTTGAGTTCCTCGCTTGGTAGTTTAATCTGGCCTTACGCGAACTTAATTAGTACTTCGCCCGGCTTCTTATACGAGAGTCTCCAGTGAAATAGAATCTGGACGAATTATCATCTTAGTTGAATTTATAAGTCAGGGAAGTAATGTAAGACATGAAGATGCTATTCTAGCGACTGTCAGGGATACGCTACTACAAAATATGTTCCATTAGCTGAGAAAATGAATTGTTCATCTGTCTACTACCATAGTGATTAGTTTCTTGATTTGTTTCTGCATCATATATGACGTCAATTACCTCTATACGTCAGCAAGGAATGTATTGCCAAGAATAATTCAAACTTTTCGGCTCAACTCTTATTTTAAAATAGTACTAAAATATTCAAAAATAGTGCAATTATATTATTGCCTGACCTACCGCGAAACATAAAAATTACCTCTTTTAAACTGACATTTATTCCTTACCCATCGCTCCTTAAATAAATTTCACATCTAGCATTGAACACTCATACACGTACGAGCAGAACGGAAGTGTCCTTGCTCGTGAGCAATACATTCGTTCGCGGCCAGAAATCTTTCCCGTGGTGAAGTCGACGGCGAAGCGTGCTCCCGTGAAAACTACAAACCATAACCCAAACACATCCCCACCGCGCGCTGTCCACTCCCTGACACAGGGAAGCTATTCCGTGGACGAACGGCAGAGGGAGCGTACTACACGTCGGAGCGCCCTTTTTTTTACGGGACACCGTTAGTTTATCCCACTACTTCTCCCCGATTTTTGCCCGCGCATCACCTTCGCAGACTTCTCTTCGGAATTCTCTCTCGAGATGCTCTCGGCGAATACGAGATAAAAATATCCCGGAATATTCTTGGCAGGTGATCGCATTGGGAGGATGATGAAATTTCAGTGTGGAAGTCGACAGGTGTTCGACTACCTTCGAAGAAATTTGGGAGACGGCTTCAAGGGAGATGCAAGTGGGGGGAAGGGGAGGTAAGATGGGGAACGCACGCGAGGAAGAGAGGGCTGGAAGGGAAGGGAACGGATTCAATGTTTCCTATCCTGCTGGGAGATGGGAGGTGGCTCCGGTGGCTGAGAGCGCCGCCGAGAGCCGCTGCGCGCCGCCAGGGACGCGCCGTGTTGAGGGCGACCGGCCGGGGGGAGACAGGGCAAAGAAACTGAGGAAAGGCGAATTTCCGCGCCTGCGGATCGTGATCGAAGAATCTGAGGAAACGGTAGGGTAACAAATAAGAATAGAAGAAAATGAAGAATTTATAAAGATGGCATAGGGTCGACTTTCAGAGTTAACTCCCAATTTTAGAAAATTGCAAAAGTTTGAAAATTGTCGGTCAATCTTGTATTACTTTATTTTTGCAAATATAGATGTTTCCTTCTCATGAAATTCGTACTACATAATTAGTTCTTTAATTATTTTGTACATTTTTTTAATATGGGTTTTCGCGTAATTTTGAGTGACATATGATCAATATTAAAAACTAGATTTTCTCAAAAACTGCTGTGAAAGAATAATGCTACTTACACAGAAAAAATATAAATTCCATTTCGATATATTATTTTGATTATTCAAAATTAAACAAACGTTTGTTTTCTTTAAATATTTCTCGAGATTTTACTATTCAGGATACGTTGCAGTACTATTTTATACATTATTACATTTGAGCGCACGAGTTTTAAAATTAATATCTTGAGAAGTTTCTCGCAAAGTTTTCTGGAGAAATGAGCTCAGTTACACACTCCAACGACATATTCTCAAAATAGGTTCCAAATTGTTCATTGAAACTTTGTATGAAGAGTTAGTTCACTTTTCTGTAATATTGTTAGCATACCTCAATCCAACTATTAAAGGGGCGAAAAATTGAGAAAGAGTGAAGAAATATTTTAGGCGCCTGATAGGTTGCAGCTGAGAAGATGGCGAGGCGAAACCGAAAAAAGCTAGTCTAAAGTAAAGAAACTAGAACCCTAACTTGTACGAAAAAGTCTGTGCGTTCTGTAGTGCGACTAGCTACTTTTTCCTAGCACAAAAATATGTTGTAATGCTACAGGGGAAAATAACGATTTTCGTCAGAAAATCTAGATACGGAAAAACGCAAAAAAATCGAAATTTCAGAAATTTTATCAATTGAGTAAAGTAGCTTTCTCGAAATGTTTGCATAAAGTAATGGCAATGTATTAAAAAATTCTCAAAAACGCCTCCAGAACGTTCCTTTATTTTTTTCTCAGATAGATCAAATGATACGTCAATGGTGCAACTCTATTTTTCACAGAACTCGCCGATTTTTTTTAGAATTGCAGAAGTTACAAAAAAAATGTGAGAAAGCATACAGTTGCAATTGATCTTCGTTGTTTGTTGAGCTAATTGCATTCGATAGGAGTAGACATTTGTGTGAGAGGGTTTTTACACGTGAGGTAAGGATTTCTTTTCACCATGAGGTTGTATTTCGCTAAACAATTGTAGAGGTTTTTTAAAGATGTTTGATTGACGGTTTTCAAAATCAGAGATTAGTGAGTGTATATAAACTAAATGCACAGCAATCGTCTGACTCATGTGTCTCTTTACGAAACAAGAATCAGTGTTTGTAATTGTATATGATGAGTTAGGTGTTTTATATTAAGGTGCATAACAGTATATCCTTCTACAGGACACTACAACATATTTTACATATGCATATGCAGATCTTAGTCTATAAAAAACATTTCAATATTATTTGGAAAAAATATTTGTGTTAACAAAAATTGTGATTGTATTGTTTCAGAATTTGTAAGAATCACAAGTTTTGGAGAATAAGTACTGGGTGACATCTTTCAATTTTTTTGGAGCTTTCGATTTTCGATGTACGCATACGTAGTTAAGTTTCTACGACACTTTTTTTGTATGGTGGAATCTTAGGGAACCCAGTTCGTAATTAATGTGTTCTTACATTGACGAAAGAGCCACGTCAGTTGATATATTCGTCGACTATGTTGTGACACGACCGATTCTCATTCAATTGCGAGTATCCTACTTTTCCTTACAGGAACCGCCCTGGCTCTAGCAAAAGTACTCGTTACGTGCGGGCGTGGGTGATTAGCGTGTCGCGTGCGAGCGGAGCGGTCTCACAGCGCGGGGGAGGAACGAGGAAGGTTGCGGCGCAGCGCGATCCCCGACGCGCGTCACGTGATCGCGCGCTTGCGATAAGCGCTTCGAACGCCCGCGCGTTTTTTTTTCTCGCCTCGCGCCCACGCCTTCCTCTGCCCCGAGACAGCGCGGCGCGTGTCCGCACACGAAAGCGCAGAGTCGAGCCGTCGCACTCACCATAACGACACCACTGTCTCATGTGACTCAGGGCGTGAACTGTTGTCACTGCAGTGTCTCTGACTGGGAGGTCCTTGAGTTCGATTCTTAGCAGTGACCTGATTTTCGTCACTAGGTAGATAGTTGGATCGAATTCAGCCGCTTTCTGTAGCAGAATTCTAACTGCCGGCTGTTCTTATTAGTTTTGCTTGGTTTCTCCGATGAACACGAGGCGTCTGCCGGGGCAGTATTGTAACAAATGAGCGAGGGACCGCGCGGGATATTTCCTTCCTCTTCCTTGTTTTTTCATCACCCCATACCTACACACACACACACACTTACACGCCCTGCACTACTACGCTGTCGGGAGACCAGTCAGGAACTTAGAGACTAACTGCTGGGGGCGATGTCCCGCTGGTTGGAGATACCTGGTTGGGGAAAACCCTGCACGTTCGACGCAGACAAAACCGGGCAGTTCGGGGCCGAATCTCGCTATCCGGAAGGGACAGATCACCGCTACACCTGGAGATAAAAAAAAAACACATGCACTACACTTCTGGTCCGAATGACCATATGAGTTGTCGCGCCACGAAACACGAAATAACCAATCATCGGCAGCGGCATGCGATGCGGAGGCGTCGCGTCTGGCGCGCCGGAGCCCGATCGCCGCTCTGCTTCCCTGTGTCTCCATGCAGGCGAAATTACTGGCGAATCAATTAAGTCATTATTAACGCTATCTGATCGCCAATGCATTATAGTCTTATTGTATTTGTTTTTCATCAGTTTGATGCGCGTTTGGGCTATTTTTTTGCTGCGCGTCGTCGTCGTTCGGGTTTTAACGCCCGCTGACAGCGGTCGACGATCGTGTGCCACCACCAGCGCTGGCGACGTGTTTGTTCGAGTGGGGGAGTGTGGGGGAGGAGGGTTCAGAAATGTTCTGCTCTGGTGATGCGGGCTGTGTAGAGGACTGCATATGTAATCGTGCGAAGTATTTTTAAGGGCAATCTAGAGGCTCGTACACGGGTGTGAATGCATCTACCATTATTTGATGCAAATCTATGTTACCCTATTTAATGTTGATTACCTGATCAACTGTTTTAATAAAACTTTTAGATTCCCTCTAATATAATATTATCAGTATTGTGAAATTGAATATTTTGAATATTGTAGTGCACAGGATAGTCATCCTTGATCGTTATTCGCTATAATAGTTTTATAGTTACGTGTAATCGATATTGCTATATAATGAGTTTGTTACAGTAATAAGGTTGTTGTTTTCGATTTTTGTTATTTTATCTAAACGTACATTTTTGTCTTATTTCAAATATCATAATATTTGTTCTCTCTACTATTCACACTAACGCCATAAAGATTTTTTTATTTTTAAAAAAGTGAAAATTAACGTTCCTTTCGTTATCATCGCGATCAATTCATTCGGTTATATCAGTTTATTTCAGCGAGACATTTGATATCAATGTATTGTAATCAGCTGCCACAACAGCTCGCATTTTATCTAAATGCTCATGAAAATAACTTTTATATGTACTGTATTTAGTGAATGTAGATGGCATTAGTGAAATTTGGGCAATGTCCTCCTTTATGATGCCGTCCAGACCGCGTCTGTTCCTGAGGTAGGTGGCGTGGTGAGCTAACGGGCGAGGGCGGGGCGTGGGCGGGGCCTGGGGGCCGTGACACGGGGGTCACAGAGCAACCGCCCCCGCCTGCCCGTCGCCGTCGCCCGTGGGCCGTGGCCCTGGGGATCGATCGCGGCGCATCGGCGGTCCCTGCAGCGGCGTAGGCGGCGCGCCCGTGATTAAGCCGTGCGGGGCGGGCGCGTGGGCGGGGACCGGGTGGGGGGGGGAGGACACCGTGGCTGGCGAGGGCGCCGCCTCGTCGCCCCCGCAGCTCCTCCTCCGCCCCGGCTCGCCCGCGCGTGCCGCCCCGCCCACCCGTGTCCCAAACACCGTAAATAAGAGAACAGTCCGCCTTTAGTTAGCCCGCACAATTGCGGATCGTTGTTGTTGCGCCGCCTGGTAATTGACTTTCTAATCAAGCTCCCCGTGTTCATAAATACTAGCGCACAAAAGGACCCGGTGCGGTGCGGCGCGGCGCGGCGCGGCGCCCGCCGCCCTAGGGCCCTCCTTCGCCGCCGTCTTTTGTGCGAGAGAAACACGAGAAATCGATAATCGAAGAGCGCGCCCGCTCTTTGGGCGGGACCGCGCCCGTCTCTGCGTCACAACAGGTGGGGCGGCGCTATAGCGCGGCGGTCTCCGTTCAGCCTTTCATAGCGCACCGTGCTTCCTTATGTAATATTCTTTCGTTGGAGCTGTTAGACCGTTCCCGTGTAATGGAAAGCCTTTCAGTATTTTTACGGCGGGGAATGGTATCGCTTTCCACCTGTGAACCTCTGGTTAAATTCTGGTATCGGATCAGGTGTGTGTTTCCTTGTACACGTAAATGGTCTAATATCATGGATAACGTGGTTGAGAACAAAGACTATATTAACTTGATTGTGATATTAAGTCACTAAGGTATTCCTGGTGTTCATCACATTACCGTGTTAATTTATGTATTGTTTTATAATTTGATAATTTATTTGCTGTGACGCCGTTCTGAATTTACTCTCTGGAACAATGTTAATTTGATGATATAATGGTAATACTACTGTCGTTGACACTGGTCATTTCCCGTTACCTTCCGTGCTTCTGACACTTGATGATAATACGCAGGTTGTACGAGTACGTTGATTTAAACTTTCAACCTTTTGTGCGGAATTGTGCGGTGTCCACCATCTGCATATACCAACATTTAAGAGAACATAAGGTCCGAACTACTGTTTTTTCCTTTATTTTACCTGAATTAAAGAAGCTTAAGGAGAAGTATTACAACATTCATCGAAATAAAAATATTTTATTCAGCTGATTTTTATTTTCCTTGTGTTGCAAACACGCTCCAACAGTCATGGCTTCTCGACTTTCCAGGCATTCAAGTTAAAACTAAAAAAAAAAAAAAACTAAAAAAAACCACCGGCGAAACAAAGCGAATAGCTCATTAACTCGTGTCCTTCCCAGCCGCCGTGCCGAGGTGAAGCTGGCTGATTCGGGAAGTCGGTGCTTCTGAAGTGGATCTGTTGGTCGGGCGCCCCCGCCCCCGCCCCCGCTGCTCGGCCCCCCTGTGCCCCGCCGCCCCCGCTGCCCGGCTCCCTGTTATCCGCCGCCGCCGCCACAGCCGAAGTCGGGGCGCGCGTGTGGCCGTGACGCGGGCTGCGCGGTGGCCTGACGTGAGATTGTTTCTATGGACGAGCGGTGCGGGGTTTGGGCGCGGAGCGGGGGCGCGGGCCGGGGCGGGGGCCGGGCGCCGCCGTTGCAATTAAACCGCCGGGCAAACTCCGCTGTTTGCTTCTGGAGCGCGTCGCTGTCCGTGAACGCCGGTGCGCAGCGGACTGACCGTCTGGTCCCCTGGTTCGCACGTCTGCCTCGCCCCCGCCTCGTCTCCCTCTCATCTGGAGGTCCGATAGGCCGTTCGCCGCATCGCCCGCCTGCTAGCTCGGCCGTCCGGTGGTTCTCTTGGCGTCCTGACCGACTTCCACATTCGCTTTCCCAGGATGCGTAACCGTTCAGTTGCATGACTTTCCGTTCGCGGTCCTCCCGTTCACTTCCTCCCGTCCCTTCCATTTCCTTGTGTAGTGTCTTGTGCCTGCCGCACTGTACCTATCTCTTCCGTTCTTCTATTTTCTTGCTCGCTAGTTCTCTACTCGCCCTACCAAACACCGAACTCACTCGCCTACTCACTTCCATCTCTCTTGCTCCTCGATTTCCAGTCGAGACAAGTTTCGGTCTCGCTGCCCTACCACCTTTTCCCTTCACCTGCGTATTCCCTCTCCGCCTGCATTGCCGCACGCGTCTACCCTGGTCCAGACACCGCCGCTTACTAGCCGCTTGCCTCTGTCCGGCCGGTTGACGTGGCGGCCGTCATTTCATTTCCCGGTGCCCTGGCGGGGGCAGCGCGAGGGAGTCGGCGGGGGTGGCGCGGTGGGCGGGGCGGGTTCGCGGCTGTAATTGACGCGGTTCATTAGAAGGATCCTTTGTCGGACAGCGGGACCGCGGTAACGAGCGGCAGGGAGCGGCAGCGGCGCCGCGGCCCGTGCAGCGGACGCGGGAGCGCCAGCGACTCCCGACCGCCTCGCCTCGACCGCCGGACCTCGCGTTGCCCTTGATGCTGGCGGACGCGATCAGAAATCGGCAGTGCGCTCTTAGCCAAATGGTGCTGAAAATACCTTCTTCCGAGTGTACATTATTTGATTTAGGGTATTTATTGATTTGAGCATATGGGTATTGACTATACGGGTATTTATTCGAAGGCTCATTTGGAAAAAAATATGTTTGTGTATTTATTGGATTTAAGAAACTATATTACTCGTGCCGCGTTTGTAATGTTTCTTAGGCGTAGAGAAAAACTTAAGAAAACATTCAAATGAAATTCGCAAAGACATAACGTTCTTTTGCGTCGAACAGTAAAACTTGGCTTCATTTTTAATTAGATGTTTCACATTTTAATGCATATTTCTTTATTCTAACTACACTGGTTTAATAACGAATGTGAGTAGAATAATTGAAAGTTAACTGACGTGTTGTTACATGATGACTATTTTTGCCTTATATTTAGCAAATTAACAAAATAAGCAGGCGTCCGTATTCTATTCTGAATTGACGAGCACTGATTGTATAAATAAATATTACAATTAGATTTATCAACAGAACACGTCTCACAACAATTGTGTTTTAAGGTCTGACAGATTTCTGTACTCATTCGTGAGACAGAAAACACGGTCAAGAATGATGTACACTGTCAGAAACGTCGGCAGAACGGACATATTTCACAGATTTGTGACAACTATGAAACAGTTTCTCTCCAATTGTAGTCTCCCAGAAAGAGGATTTTTAATGCAATTTTTTAATCTTAGTATTAATGTGACAGCCTACCTAAAACAAGTGAGTGAAATTTTGTGTCTGAAGTATTGTTTCAAATGTAAGTTATCAAAATATTCAATTCCACAAATACAGTTTTTATAGGGGGGGATAAAAATCCTTAGACAAATTGGAATCACCTCTTTTATCATTAAACGTTTCTTCTCGCTGGGTACCCTCGCCAAGCGCGAAGTGTACTATTAATGAGAATCAAGTAAACAAATTTTGTGAAAATGTCGAGGAAATGTTCGGGTAATCTCATTTAATAAGAATGATACCAAATGATAAGTTAGCAAAAATATTTGAATTTTAGTCAGTGTTAGCTGAAGAAAAACTTGAAAGAAAATATGATTGAAAACTGTCATAGTGTATCTTACTTTGCTTCATTTTCCTATTGTGTCTGGTGGCACGTAATTGTCTTCTTTTCAATTTCTCCTATAGGATATATTTTTTCGTAATATTATTTCGTTAAGTCAGTAAAGTTAAAGATTTTATGTTCTAGACTTACGTACACATATACATAATAATAATAATAATAATAATAATAATAATAATAATAATAATAATGTCTTTATTAATGGCAAAGCTCAGGCCATAGGGCTTGCTTTTCCGCCTAACCACTGAATTTACATACATATAGACTAGTAACATTATGAACCTCCTTTCTTTTTTGAAATGTAAGAATCAAATATTATTTTTCCAATTAAATTGCTTTTGAGTGTGAAGCTGTTCTCTCTCAATGGGCAGACCGACGCTAAGCTTACACAACGGCAGCAGACCGTCCTCTCAGACACCGTTTCCGTGCACAACGCACCGCAGCTCCTGCAGACAAAACCCGTGACGTCTTTAACCTTCCGCTCGTCTCTTGTGCCCCGCCCCCTGTCTTCTTCCACTCACGCACCCTGGCCTCCCCCGCCGCCACCGCCACAGGTGGGACGCGAGCACGCCGCCTCCTTCGCCTGCGCGCCCACTCGCCCCCGCCCCGCCCCCACCCCGCCCCTCCCCCGCCCCGCCCCCGCCCCGCCCCCGCCTCGCCCCCGCTTTCGCCGCGCCCGCCGCTTTGTGCGCTCCGCCGCTTTGTGGGGCCGCGCCGCCGCTGTCTGGTGTCGGGCCGGAGGTCGTATTCTTGCGGGCGGGGGAATATTAAAGTCGGCGGCTGCGCGGCGGGGCAGCTTATCTCGACAGACACACAATATCCTGCACGCATTGTCAAGTCGCCGCCGCCGCCGCCGCCGCCGCCGGTGCCGCTGTTGCCGTCTGGCCCGATATCGCCGCCGCCGCCGCCGCCGTAGTCGCTACAGCCACCGCCTCGCCGTCGACTCGGCCCCGCGTAACCGGCTGCGCAGGTGCGCCTGAGAAGGGTGTGCAGCAGGACGGTTATCGCGCCGGCCGTATCTCGCCCGTGTCGCGCCGGCCGCCTTGTGCGGGCGTCAAGAACCCGGAAGCGGCGCGACTTAGCGGCGCCCGAAAGCCCCCAGGCGGTGGCTGGACTCCTCTCGGGTGAGAAACGACGTCGCCGCCGCCGCCCCCCCCCCCCCCGCCCCCGCTCGGGGCGCTTCTGCCACCTGCGCCTGCTTTCGTGGAATCGCGATTCGAGGCGATTTTCAAGGGTTGTGGAGTTGTCTCGACGATGTAGCCGCGGCGTGCACTGTTAAAGTTACGACGTTCTGACGACAGCCGTATGGTTTGATCTTTAAAATGGGTAATTATAAATGACACACAAATAAAATAATTAACAGTATGAAAGCCAATATTGTTTTTTTTAAATCTAATATTTCAAATTGATATTATTAACCAGAAAAAATGACAGTATTAAAAGAAGATATGACGCTCTTATGATAACTTTAGAAAACGTTCTAAGGGATATGTAAAAATGCTTAGGATGGAAGTTTATTTTTAGTTAAGTTATTATTAGTAAACATGAAAGGGGCGAAACTCATACAAATGAAGCCTGTGAAGCGTGCGTGTCATAATTAGAATGTCACATATTTAAATTAATAATGTTATGATCCACGCATCGCCGCTTGAAATTTCACAAATTTAAATTAATTATGTGATGATGTCCTTGCCACCACCTTTCGAAAGATCGGGCCCATTTCCTTCCATTATCTCTGATTACATGCGTACTTTGTATCCACATGCAGAGCGAGCTCAAGAATTAGCAGCAGAAGCCATTAAAAAGCAGCTCCGCCTGCGGAAGAGAACAAGCGCGGCGCGAGGCGTCTCTTTCAGAAGTAGCTGGTTGGCTCCGGGCGCCGCCCCCACCCCCACCCCCCGGCGCTCGCTGCCGATCAGGCGCCGTCGATCTCTCGGCTTCCGTCTGCAGTTATTTATTCATTGATCCGCCTCGCAAAAACCTGTCCGATTGCTGCTTTCAGAGGCGCCATTCAGGGAGCATCAAAGGCCAGGGGCGCCACCGCCGCCCCCGCCGGGAATCAGATTAGGAGTGGATCGAGCCGGCGCGAGCGAGGAGGGGGGAGGGGAGGGGAGGGCAGCTCTGCCGGTCGTAATAAGGCGTCTGCGGGTGGAAAACTGTTTTCCCTCCTTCGCCTCGCTCTCGCTCTTGCCGCCGCCGCCGTTCGCTTCTTTATTCGTCGTCCGGAAGGCCGTGTTTGATTTATTATTTGCGCGGATGTGTGTGACCAAGGCTTTTGTGGGAACGTGTTTCATGAAAATCGAAAGGCGGCGCCGAGCGCGGGGGGGGGGGGCGGGGGCGGGGGAGAAGAAAGGAGAGGTGGGAGACAGGTAATGCAATGGTTGAACTTGGGTGAAATGAGTTGGGGAAATTGTAGATGATGGAAGAAAGAATGGAAAAGGCTGCTGTCAGAGGTGTTGTCAATGGAGGAAGAGGGGCGGATGTGTATATAGAAATACGCGTATCAATAATGTCACTGAGATGAAATGATCAGAGTGTATTCGAGAGGTCAGAGTTTATTTTTAGTCAGCGAATTTTCTAATGTAATTATTTAGAATGTGCTTACGGATGTGTAATAAAATAGGCGCTTTTTAATTTATAATTAAATCTCTCGTGATACTTTAGTTTGATATGTTGTAATCTATCAAATATAGTACAATATATTTAATAGTTGATGTGTTATATTATGCAACTACTTTATTGCACGAGTACATGTTTTGATAATGAGAGACGTTAGGAGCGAATTTTCAAATGTGTACGAATGCATTTTAGCAACATTTTAAACAAGATGCATTCTAAGTTACTTTTTTTGTATAAAGTTAATTTTTGGAAACCAGTGTAGTATGACGGATATGTGACATCTGTGCGAAGAAACGATGGTCGGCTTTTTGGTTTACCGCTACCTCCCCGCGGTTCTCTTGCTGCAGAAGTCTGAATGTGTGATGACGTCATTATTCTAGCAATAAACGGCAAAAACGTCAAAATAAGTGTGGTAAGATGTCCTTTTATAAACGATTTCTTGTAAGAGAAAAAGGACGTTTATAATACTGGAATACAAAAAATAAAAATAAAAAAAACAAAAACACCCTAAAATAATCGCTTACTTTTCTCTCATATGCATATTTTCTGTTGTTTCCTTTTTTAAACAAGTGTGTCAAAGATTCGCCAAATCATGTTGATTACGCGTAAGAGAATAGGAGTCTGAGAGTCTCACAATGGTCGTCCCGGAGTGCATGCCTTCCGAAGCGAAGGCGCGCGCGCAGGGGGGGGGGGGGAGTGCAGCGTCGAGTGCCACCCACACGGCCCGGGGCTGCCGGAGAGTGATGGCCGAGCAGACCCTCTTTCCGCCTTCGTTTCTCCCCCCCCCCCGCCCCGCCCTTCTCGTGCGTCGCCCTGCTCTCCGCTCCGTCATGTATCCGTCCCGCTCTTCGCGCTCTCCCCCAGACCTGTCGGCCCGCCGCCCCGCCCCGCTCCGCCCCGCCCCCGTCCCGCCCCTCCCCGCCTTGCCTCGCGCCGGCCCGCCTTCCATACCTGTGTTGTATTTCCACGATGACAGGGCCACTCATTTATCATTTTGGATGGAAGGAGGCCCGGGCAGCGATCGTTCAGCGGGGTTCGTTTTGAAAAAGTGAGCTGCCCATACATCACAAAAGGATGTGTATTTATCTATTACCACACTGTGCGCTAATGTAGTGGCACAACGCGTCTACGCCCTCCTATTAAGGATCTATCTGACGAATAGCTCTGATTAATACGCTTTCAGAACGCCATAAATTTGTCAGTCCCTTGACATCTTCTATTTTTGTATTTCGCGTGACATTTTATATGCTACTTTTACGCTTATCTCTAATACTATAGGATTTCGATAATGATGCAAATGGAATACTCTAAATACCTTGGAATTACAGTGATTTTTGAGTTCAAGCGCTATCGAAATTCGAAGAGCCCGTTTTATTTTTGGGGTCACTTTAGTGCATCGTTTTAGTTTTCAGAACAAGTAATTATGCATGCGATTCGAATAGCAATTTTGCTGCGAAAGCCTATCACAGCGCAGTTGAGCAGGATTTTACAGAGCAGGTACTGCTATATTCAGCACCCATCAGTATATGAGGATTTCGTTTGAACTGGATTTTGCATGTATAATAGATATTCGCGAAAAAACACAGCGAAAGTTTCTATAATTCACGCATGCAAAGTGGGCCTGATCCGCGCGATCGAGCAGCTCTGTTCGCTGCGCGTAATCGTCGGATTCAATACACATTTGATATTATTTTGTGAACCGCATCAAATTAATTAATTTAGTAATTGGTTAAAATTCGGGCGGCGCTGGGCCCGGTACGCTGAAAGGAGCTGACTCACCGACGGTCTATACGTCATGCGTTTGACGTAATCAGCGAGCTGCCTCCTCTGGTTCCCCACCGCCCCCGCACTCTTTTGCCTACTCCCTGCCCCCCCCCCCTCGTCACACCAATCTCGGTCCCCGTTCTGCCCCCGTGTTTGGGCTCTCGCAATCCGCCCATGCATGCTTCGCTTCCACTCTTCTCCCCGCTCTGTTCTTCCGTCGCTCCTGCGTTCTCATCCTGTCCCCTTGCTCGCGTTTCCTCCCACCTCCGCCTCGCTCCCGCCCTCCGCTCCCACCCTCATTTGGCTCCTACCCCCACCTCACTCCCACCCTCACTTCGCTCCCACCTACGCGTTGCCCCCACCGCCGCTTCCCGCCTGCCTCATCTCGCCAGCTCGTGTCTCTGGCGGAGAATTAATTGCCTTTTTTTCTCAATAAAATCGCGTTCCCGAAATACCCATGATATATAGCGTGCCGGTGTATCATCAAATGGTTTTTAAGACTCACCGGTAAAAGTTGATTTATTTAGCAGAGCGCACCTTCCGCATTAAAACGGAGCGCATCCAGATTATGTAGAGGGGATACGCGACACTCTGGACAGCGGCGAGAGGCGCGTGGTTATTGAAGGAAAAAGAGGAATAGAATTTAGAAAATTTGCCTGTAGCTTAGTGAATAGCGCGTTTGAAATCAAAACGAACTCCCTGGAGATTTTTTTTTCCTGACGTTGATGCGCGTTCTTTGCGTTTGGAATAAACTTTTTTTTCCTGAAATAAAATAATTCTAGGCTTAGAAAAATAACATTAAAAGCTTAAATCATAATGAGCTTGGTATTTCATACTCGAAAAGTCACAGAAATATTTTGCGTCACTTCATTAAGACATCCGTGTGAGAAATGAGAGAAAATTTTATTAACGAAAATTGTATGATTAAATGCTATTGAATGATCTCTGTAACTTGAAAATAGACAATATGACGTCAAAAGTAATTACTGATAATATAGGCATTTCATCATATTTGTATTACCTGTATATGCAACTGTAATTTAAAATGAAACCTGAATTGAATCCTGCTTTCTCTAAAGCGTAATCCATTCTATTAAATCAAACAAATCTGATTCCTAACTCATGGTTTCTGGAAAGCATGGAAAACCTGAAAAAATCTGGGAATTTGAAACCTGTGGAAAATTCAGGGGAAAATCAGGGAATTTTTCAATTAATCGTTGCAAGTCAAGGGGAAGGTAGAGGGTGTTCAAACTATATATTATTCTTTTAAAACAGTTCAGCATTACAACAAATAGTATTTGTTACTCTTTATTTGCTGAGAAAGTATTGTTAATTTGTCTTTCACCCGGCGAAATTACAGATCTGATCAATTAGTATCTCTGGTACCTTCAATATTTTCTTTGAGTAGTGTGAAATCACAATTCTTATCAGGAAAAAAACGCAGTGGGAAACCGGGGAAAGTCCGGTAGATTTGTTTCAGGAAACGTAAGAAGTAGGCATTCCCGAGGATATCATCCTCCTCACACCGTTCCACCCCGCAAATGCCCGAGCGCCTCGCCCAACGCGCCTCGCCCAACGCGCCTCGCCCAACGCGCCTCGCCCAACGCGCCTCGCCCAACGCGCCTCGCCCAACGCGCCTCGCCCAACGCGCCTCGCCCAACCCGCCTCGCCCAACGCGCCTCGCCCAACGCGCCTCGCCCAACGCGCCTCGCCCAACCCGCCTCGCCCAACGCGCCTCACCAAACGCGCCTCGCCCAACGCGCCTCGCCCATGGCGCCTCGCCCAACGCGCCTCGCCCAACGCGCCTCGCCCAACCCGCCTCGCCCAACGCGCCTCACCAAACGCGCCTCGCCCAACGCGCCTCGCCCATGGCGCCTCGCCCAACGCGCCTCGCCCAACCCGCCTCGCCCAACGCGCCTCGCCCAACGCGCCTCGCCCAACGCGCCTCGCCCAACCCGCCTCGCCCAACGCGCCTCACCAAACGCGCCTCGCCCAACGCGCCTCGCCCATGGCGCCTCGCCCAACACGCCTCGCCTAACCCGCCTCGCCCAACGCGCCTCGCCCAACGCGCCTCGCCCAACGCGCCTCGCCCAACCCGCCTCGCCCAACGCGCCTCGCCCAACGCGCCTCGCCCAACGCGCCTCGCCCAACCCGCCTCGCCCAACGCGCCTCACCAAACGCGCCTCGCCCAACGCGCCTCGCCCATGGCGCCTCGCCCAACGCGCCTCGCCCATGGCGCCTCGCCCAACGCGCCTCGCCCAACGCGCCTCGCCCAACCCGCCTCGCCCAACGCGCCTCACCAAACGCGCCTCGCCCAACGCGCCTCGCCCATGGCGCCTCGCCCAACGCGCCTCGCCCGTATGCGATGCGTGGGCGGCGCGCGCGGCATGCACCAGCCGGGCCGTGGCCGTGACTCAGCGTTTGCGCCGTTGCGCGCGACATGTTTACGCGCGCGCGGCCGGGGCCTAGGCCGGCGGTGCCGCGCCGCGCCGCGCCTGAGGGATGTTAAGTGCCTGCGAGGGCGCCCCGCACCTGTACCGCCCCCTAATTGCGCAGCCCCCGTGTTCCATTGCCGCCCGTCCGTTCCGTGCCGGGACCCATTAAATCGCGCGTGGCCCGTACTTACGGTGCCGCCCGGCGCCTCCCAAGTTTTACGTAAATACGCGTCTTAAACGAGTTTATTAATGGTTCGGGGACACTAGTTTTGAAGTCTTCTTTTCCTGCGGTTCGTGTTACCTTAGTAATGTTTTAATGATATTTCCCGACAAAAACTTTGATGTTAGGGGTTGGAAACTGTGAAGGCGGGCTCGGGAAACGCGAGGCGGGGCTGCGACCTTCTATTAAACTACGAAACCCTCCGAGAAGAGTAGTTAGTTCAAAAATACATCCCCTCCCAAAATCGCTGTAATTTTGAGATAATTGCTAAAATTTCGAAATGACTCGCTAACACCGTGGTCGGGAAGTAACAACTGCGGGCGGCGGCGGCGGCGCGGTGGGAGGTCCGCGGGGGTCGGGGTGCCGGCGGGGGCGGAGCAGGGGCTCGCTTCGGTAAGCCACTCGCCTCCCCGCGAACCGCAAGGTGCGGCGCGAGTCTGCGAAGGCGGCGGCGGCGGTGGCGGCGTCGCGGACGCTAAACTTTGCTTTTAAAGCGAGTGCCTGTTAATAGCTGCGCCGGGCGCGCCAGGCCGCAGGTCGCGCGGGGACAGCGTCGCCGGCCGGGTGCGCTCCAGAAGGGCCATGGCGGAGGGCTGGCGTCCGCGACGTCGGCCACTCGTGATCGATATGCTCCGTGTCGGAGGGGTTGTCTTAGGCCGCGCCATTGTCCCCGGCTGTAGCGGCACCGCCCGTTGTGTTAAGTTCCATTCACATCGCGTCTCGTGGTTTGGTTCCGCCATCTCTTGGTGCTGTCAGTAAATTTCACCAATTGACCACCTCTAAAGGGCCTATAACGCTAGCGCTGTCCTAGAGATTTGTTTGAGTATTCTGAGTGCGAAGCTTGCTCTCATTCCCAGGTGCATTCATTTCTGTTTCCAAAGTAGAATGTGGATGCTTATCCGATCGGCAATCCGGCGAGATTCTAGATCTGTACATCGAATGCCAATTTTATAAGAAGTCAAGCTAATTATTCGTATTTAATGTTGCTATTGCAAGTTTAAAAAATCATATTTTATTAAATATGAATCCAGTGATGTTGAAGATAATTTGAGAATCCTGAAACTAGTTAATGCAGACGACATAAACAGATTTTCGCGGCAGAATATATTGAAAATAAAAAAAAAATCTTAGAGACGACACAATCGTTTATCTAATATTACTATATTAATAATTTTCACAAAATTTGTAATGCATGGTTCGTAACAAAGGCGAACTTTGTAAAAGTTGTGAAAGTTCTTCTTGAAACAATAAATTGAAGAATGACTAAATGTAATGACTAAAATCTTTTCATCATTTTTCTGTTGTTTTCTAGCTTATTAATTGTTAAATGTTATTTATGGCATCCTATTTAATTATAATTAGCACCGATTGAATGCAATATTTCTTCAATAGTAAACCTAAAGAGCCTACCAATGTTTGCTTCTTTTCGGAAGAGAGTGTTCGCTTACCATTTTCAAACAATCTCGTGAATGAATAGTATTGTTAATACCAAGAGAAAATATATTGTATACTCAGCTAATGTTTCTCTATTTACTCTTTTATGATTCTGTGCGTCACGAGTGAATAATTGAAGTGCAGAATAGAGAACATTTAAATATCGTGGCTTTCACATTTTCCTGATGGACTATGAGCTTTGAGCACGATACCGTGCGGTTTTATTTTCCTAGCAGGCGTGCATTGCCATACATCCGGACTGGCATTGCTCGAGTAACCACCCCACCCCACCCCCACCTCTCCTCCCCGGACCAGAACTGCTTCGTCTGCATTCTACAGCGCGTCCCGGCGAGATAAAAGTCCGCGAGTTACGACGTCGGGATCCGAACGCGCACACCCCTGCTGTGACGGCGGCGGGGGAGGGGGCGGGGCCGGCTGCGGCCGCGGCCCGCGCAGTGTTTACGCAGACGCGCGTACGCCTCCTCCTCCTCCTCCGCCGCCGCCGCCTCGTCTGCGGCAAAAATTACTTGCTTCGTTCTGTTTTGTATTAAATTTTATGGGATGCCCGGAATGTGACTGGCGCTGATAAGAGGGTGCCAGAACAAATCCTGGGTTGCGGCGCGGACGCTGCCTCCGCCGCCGCCGCCGCCTATTCGTTTCAATGACAGTTCCCGAAGCGGAACGTAAAGAAGTCGGGAATTACGATCCGAACTGGGAGCCAGGCCATAAATGCGCGCGTTTCTTATGTACGTCGTTTCGATACGGGACTTATCTCGAAATATTGATAATAACTGCGGCGATTTCTCGGTTTGAAATTCGAACCGCCGCCGCTGACATTTTGATGAGTACGACATTTCCGGAGGCTGTTTATCTTCTGGCGCAGATCTAAACGGGACGTTATCATGCGTTATTTGCTATAAAATATATGTACATCGTATTAAAAACTATGAAATGTTTTGTTTACTCTGCCATGAAACTACGAAATTGAAACCGCTCACTATAAAGAGCAATACTCATTGTATCTGTAAGCAGATTTGGTTGTCGTGCAGTTCAACACTGCTTGCTGTACATTATTTTGTTACATTACGTGGAAAATAGAAATAAATGTCCGGCCGAAATGAAACGTTGTTGCGTCAAGAGCTGTAGAACATATTTTATAAGAAATAACAAATATTTTATAACAATCATATTTTATAAGAAAATATAATAAATATCTATACATCCTTTCATATTTGTTAAATAATTAATTATCTCGTTTCCTCCCCCAAATTTTATCATCCAATTGGAAAATATCAAGTCTGCATCCTCAGTTGAGAAAGTTTCTTCGAACGTAAACCCATAGTAGCGTAGATCCTTGAGAAGCACAGTGACCAATGAGATTTGAGAATAAATTTTCACCTGGATCTTTACTGAATGAATTCTGTCTCATTCGTTTAGCAACACTAGCTCCATTACTCTTTTTACTATTCATTTGGTAGCCATTGTGAGACGATAGTGACCTGAAGATTGATATATAACCCAGGACGTGTACAAATGGGCAGATAACATTATTTTTGTTTTATCACTAATAACTCACCCCAAAAAACTTACACTCCCAAGCTATAGAGAATATTATATAGGTATGTCTACTTTACACACCAAGTGACATTCCGAAAATCTATTGACTCGTATGTGTAACCTGTTGGTGGATGCTCTCGATCGCATTTTAGTGAATTTCTGGGACGTCCCTGCGAGAAGTAACTGGCTTTGAGAGCGATGGCCTTCACTTGCGGGCAGCGCGTGAGCTGCGAAGGAAATTGACGTCCCCAGCCCCCCACCCCATCCCCAGCCCGGGCCCCATCCCCCGCCGCAGCCGCAGCCGCAGCGCCTCCGTTCCCGACGCGCGTCCCCTGCGGCCGCACCTGGCGTGACGCGCACGGGCTGCGGCGCGGGTGGGCGGCGACCCCTGCCACTCCGGCGGGGGCGGGGGCGGCAGACGCGTCCCGTGCCGTGCCGTCGCCGCGAGCAGGTGGCGGCGCGCGGGGGCGGTGGCGGGGGCGGGGGCGGAGACAGGGCGCGCGTCGGTGAGTGATGCCCGGCCGTCAGTCGCGCCCCGAGGAGCACAGGTGTCGAATCCCGACGGGCGTCATCATCAGTCAGGCGTCAGCGCGGCCGCAGACGGCGCGCGACGCCCGCGACCCGCCATGGCGCGCGGGGCGGAGGCACGGGGCGGTGCGGAGCGACGCGTGCGGTCGGGAAGGAGGGGGTCGGGGGGGGGGAGGGGAAGTCACGCGTCGCGTCATCGCACGGGAGGGGGTCTCGGTCGCCGTGCGCCCCCGCGTGACGCCAGAGTGAGCACCTTGGGGCGAGGGTGAAGACGCGCGTGATTGCCCGTGGAATGCGCGGCTGGGGAGCCAAGCCTGGGTGAATGGGAATGCGGTGTTCCTATGGATGGATTACCATTGCGGTTGCATCAATGCGTGACTTCATTCGTAGTGTTTTCGAATGTTGTATCGATTGGAGCCCTGCCTATGAGCTAATCGACATTTTTTCACTTTAATGTTGTGCATTATGCACGTTCTTCAAGCGTAGTTCTATGTTCAGTTAAAGAGCAGCTCACTTTGTGATAATTTTTCCGTTAACTCACATTCACTCCAATGAAGAGAATGTCTCGTTGTGAATATCGTCATAACGCAGATAGAAGTTCCCTTTGCTTTGTAATGTGTCAGTAAATAAATATTAATATTACACGTCTGCAAAAAATTACATGAAGTAATTTCTTATTACTTACTAGTAATTTTTATTACTTACTTAATACTTTTTTTTTCGTTAATCGGCCGACTAGGACCACGCAAGCAAGCATCCTGCATTTACCGTGGCTCAGTTTTTATTTATTATCGCGGTGGCAGGTGCTTGCAACAATTCTTAGGGGGGACCAGCATTTAGCTGGATCCGATTTTTATCCCCCATGGTTGTTAGCCCGGGGGTTACTTAATACTTTATTATTACTTAAAGTAATTTTAAAGCAACTCTGTACAATGAAATGTCTGCTTAGCGATGTGATCTAATTATTTTACTGATTAGCACTAATATGCTGGCTATTTTGGAAGACCCTCCCATTATTCTGTCGAAAGAGGCGAATTGAAGAAGTCTGTGGGTTCGAAAATTAGAAATATAATTTATTATTTTGGATTCATTCTGTATAACAGATATCACCAGTTCACCGAGCCATTACAACACCGTATTATCGCGGTCTTTAAGAACAAAATAACACTAATTTGAACCTCCAACCCTTTGACGAAAACGTTTTTCCGTGTGCTCAGTATACCTGGAAGCGTTGCAATGGTGGAGTCACCCGAAACAGATGTCTTTGCCGCACTATCCCGCGGTCACAGCGCCAATCGCTCGACGCCCGTCTGCCCCGCAGCGGTGACGGTCTCATTTCAGCTGCCGATCGCGCATCGACACATGAAAGCTCTTGGCGTCGGCGGCACGCTAAGGCTTCCGCGTGATTAATAGCAGCGCTCGCGCACCTACTAATTACCCGGCGTTACGCATCATGCGGCCGACACGTCGCGGGGGTTAAGTAAAACGAGGAAAGCTTGCGCGTGCAAACAGTTGTGACGGCTCTCATCCCCCCCTCCCCCCGAGGACCGCTTCATCGAATGGAGGCGCGCTGTCCTACGCGTCGCTACTACTGTCGCGTACGCGCGCCCCTTGTACGGCCTGCGCTAAAGTGCTGATCTGGTAAATCTGGGATAATGGAACCCGGATTAGGGGAATGATATCCTGATCATCAGGGTTGCTGTCTTTATTCAGCGCTCGTGACGCAGTTGGGCTCTTACCGCTCCATAATGTGTTGGTTCAAATAACATGATGCAATTCGTCAAACTTGTCCTGCTTGCAGTTCGTCGTATTGTACGTTAGGGTGGATTAGAAATAGGATACACTGCGTCTGTGAAATAAGTGGATTTCTGAGAAATTGTTTCGAACTTATCAGGAAATCTTTGATGTTTTTAATTAGTATTTAAATATTTTATGATGTAACATGTTGCTGACTGAAGAAGAGTTCATACAATATTTTCAAACAATAACACCCGCAACCTTTTAACAGCATTTATTAATATGTTTTTCAGGAAATCACGAAATTGAAATTCTTTACCAGCCGCGGTGCAAATTATCCCAACGCTAACTGCTGTTACCCCAACTTGACTTGTGTATCGACCAAGATGAATTGCCATTCACTTCGCTGCAACATCTTTAAATTTGTTAAATTCATTAGGTACATTTTCTCATCGCATTCTGTAGACCACGGACCTTTTGCTTGGATCGACATCTTTCAAAAGAATCAATTGTTTAATCGACTTCCTCGACATTTTCGATAATGAACAGCATACAAATAATCATAATAAAAATATCTACTCGTAAAAGACGTTCTAACAATTAGGCAATTAGGCAATTTAACAATTAGGCATTAATTAACAATTATGAAGAAACGTTCTGAATAAATAGTTTATTAGGTTTTTGTTTTATTATTTTTGTACTACTATACGAATAACTTAAATTTTTGAGAAATATAAACAAGTTTATAAATGTGTTGAATGTACAAATAATAGAACGGTTGACTCCATTTATATTTTTTTTAATCAATAGGATCTTGATAATACCGATCTGTTACCGGAGCATATTCATCTGTTGACTCTCAATCGACGCCCTAATCATCATTGACACCCTTTAAATAATCGACCCCCCAGGGGGTCCAAACCGACCCCATTGGGAACCACTGCTTTAGCCATCCTGCATACATCAACTATCCTTTTCGTTGTTTCCTTTCCCAAGACACTATCAGGGTTGTCCAACTGGCGGCCCACGCGCGGCATGCGGCCCGCGAAGCTGTTTATTATGGCTCGCGAAAGGTAATTAGTCAAAAGGAAATGTCCCTTTCATCCCTATCGAAAGAGAATACACCCTCTGTAATGTAAAAATGGGTTTAGTTTAAAGTTAAGTGTTTTTTAGTATATTAAGAAATTGAAAATCATTCCATTGTGCTTCACTGTGTTATGTGTGATAAGGCCTAATATAATGCATTGTTGTATCCCCCCGTCGTTTCAGAGCAACTGGGCAAAGTGGTGAGATCAAAAATACGAGGAAATAAGGTGTGGATCGCCCGAATAAATATGGACAATATGGCCCGCAATTTTATTAAGGTTTTAGATGTGGCTCTTGAGGCCATCCAAGTTTATATAATACATTTATTTTGGCCACAATTGGCGTCTTTGCCAGGTGGTAGCCAATTAATTGCACTATACAAATGAAAATTAAATATAATGTATTACCTAGAACCGTGTGTGCCCCAGCATAGCAAGAAAGCCTCCATTTCACGCGTACACATGTGAAACTCAGACTCTCTGTGCACACACCCAAACACGCACGCTCCACGCACAAATACGAATACATATACACACGCACCCACACACATACATACTTATACACACACATAGCCCCACACTCCACTATATTTTATTTTATTTTTAACATTGGTAATGTCGCATATCACGCTGAATTTCCCTGGAACTGCACTTCACTTCACTAAAAGTACCTAATAATTTGAAGAAAAGAAAAATAAAAAAATAAAAAAATACTATTTGAGACTTCTTAAGAGATTTTTAAAACACTTTACATCCTTGGGAAAGGGCTCCATGACTGTTGCAGGTATTTGTTGGACACCCCTGCTCTATACTATTTACACGGGGAGGCCTTGCACTTCTCGCGGCTCGAGTCCTGACTTGAGTTCCCGCAACCCGTCCTTCGCTCGCCGTGCGGGCGGTCGCCTTCAAGTGCGCACGGCGCCCTCCGCGCACGGCGCATCGCACGTGCCGCCTCGAGGCGCCCTTCATTTCCGCGAGGAGACGCGGCGGCGGATGGCAGCGGGGGCGGCGTGCGAGCATGACGCAGGTTATCGCGGCCGCCTCCTGCAACCCCCTTCCCCCTCCCCCGCACGGGCGCGCGCGCTCGTAAGTCCCTCAAGTCTGCACTGCAGGCGCCCCCCCCCCCGGCGCCCCACACGCCTCTAAACCTGCAGGCGCCGCCACCGCCAGCTCTGCCCGCCGCTGCTTCTGGGGCGGCGAAATCTCTCTCACAGTCGACTCGCTTCACGTTCTCCTACGGGCGCCTCAGTGTTGTTTCGGGTAGAGTCAGGCTGGTGTAAGTGAAGTAATTAAGAAGGAATCGCGGCATTTTAAATCCTTTTCTGTCAAAAGATTGTAGTTATGTCTGTTTAATTTCCCAGAAAATGAATGTAAATAAATCCATTGTAACCTAAAATTGGGCGTCGAAGATTTGGGTGAGGTGAAAATTATTCCAAGCAAAGAAACAACGGTATAAGAATGAATACAACTAATTAAGTCGCTTGTCAAATTTATATTCCCAGAATTAACGTTCGAAGGTAATTCACTTCAAGAAGGTTCCGTGTGAACTTCGTGCATGGCTGTCCCCTTAAGTAAGTCGCAATAAACGACGAAATAAATTTGTAATAAGAAAAATAGAGTTATTAGGAATATCAATTACGCCCCGAGGAATCTTGAGTGGGATGCTGAATTACAGCCATCTCTTCTGAAAGGCAAACACCGGTCGAGTGCAAATACGATGGGATAGTATCCTCGCGCGACTCTCCGGGACATTATTTTACGGCAACCTTCACTTCCTGCCGATCCCGCCGTCGATAACTGCTTTATTGCGTGCAGTAAACGTCCGCGTGAAGAATGGAAACGGCTGCCCTGCGACCCGCCCGTGACAGTGTTTGTAATCACATGTGCGCCTCCCAATTCACTCGGTCAAACACGAAGGGCAGGGAATGGCGGCCCTAAATAATCTTCTTCTTGATGGACTTGCGAGCCCTACCGGTCGCACACTTGTAGAAGGCTGTAACTAACGTGCGGCCGCGAGTATATCAACGTTTATGGGGTATGCCTGACAAGAAGAAATCAATCAACCTGACGCCGTCGGCTATCGCGAAGGGCGCTTTTTCAAAAATTGAAGGCGAGCGGCGACAAATTTACTGAGGCGTGTTCGAGTGTTTGCTATCAACTGTATTCTACGTCCCTTCAAGTCGAAACACCCTCGTCCCTTTCATCTTGATTTATGGCGTTCGGTTCTAACAAAATATTTCGCTGAAGTAGATTTCCATGATCGACGTGAGATGATGTACTCACGTAGACATTAGTAGACGTTTTGAAGGCGGATTCATTTTACTCACACGAGTAGTATTTTTTTTAGATATTGAGAACAGACAGTAAATGTAACTACTTGATTTACATGTATCCATCGAGATGTTCTTTACACACCACCACACAAACTCATTCATTTGAAAAACTTCACGCGTGAAATGCGAAGCCCCAAATATCGGGACATAGAAGAAAATGTACATTTCTTGCATGCGGCTACAGAATTTATTATGATGTGCACATATAAAATGATTCTACAGGTTATTTCCCTGAGTATTGAAGAAAGGAGGTGATGCCGAAAGGTATCTAGAAGACGAAATAAAAGCTAAAAAAATATTTGTTGAAAGAAGACGATAGGTTTGTAGAATTTGTGGAGGAAGAAAATTGGAACACGTATTGGAGAAGTATATGGGCGGAGGAGGAGAGAATCATAGATTGTTGAGGATAGTGGGGAGTACGAAAGAAGATAAAAAGAATTTTGATGAGATCGGAATGGGGAATTATGTATATAATATAATTATATTCGTGGAGAATTGTAGGTTGATAATGATGAGATGAATTTGATGTATAAAAGAGAATCCGACTGAGATATTTGTGTAAAATGTTGTAAATAAACATTATTATACATAGTACATTTCCCATGCTTTACTTCCTAGAAGTTCCCAAAATGTAATCGCAGCCCCTGAACCTTCCTTATTCCGTACAGCTTGTGCATCTCATTTCGATAAATATCTATACAGGTTTAGTGGAGCATCGAAAACAGATACCTGAAGCATGCACAGGGAAAGTTTGTTGATTCAGCTCAAACGCATGCAAGCTTCTTTTCGCCCTCTGCTCTCCTTATCGAGCCGCGGGGCGTGGATTTTTTTTCTCTCTCTCTCCCTTTCTGGAAGAGGGCGCAGTGGGGCACGAAGCGCTCTCATCCGCGGCGTTCCCCGTTTCGAGACTCTCACGGTAGAACTGACAGATGTCACTGGCACGCCTTGCCGCCGCCCCCCGCCGACGGTGGAGGGAGGGAATCTGACGGAGAGTACGAGGGTTCGTCGCCGTCGGGAATGCTACGTGTGCTGCCGGTCGAGGGGTTGCCGGCGGCGGTAGAGTCTGACGGAGACGATGGCGATTGTTTATTTATTTATTTATTTATTTACGTCAAAAACGGTTAACAACTGTGTGTTACGTGCTATGGGGAGAAGTTAATTTGAAGTTACATTTATGTCCATAAGCAAAACAAGGGGCCATCTCAGCATTTGCTCGAGGATCAGGGAAACTGGACGAAAACCTGATCGAGATGGGGGTCATTTACCCAGAAGCTGAAGTACAATACTAGTTACAGGTTCTTTACAATTATCCAATCCAAATGGTATATAATACATTAAATGTCATTGTTAAAATTAATATTACTTTCCTTTTGGATGTTAGGTGTAGTCTCTAATTGTTTAGAAACAGTTGTGCAGCAGAAAAGATTTTACTTTTGACTTAAACTTTTGTATCGAATTTAATTGTGATGTGACGATGGCAGCGATGCGACAACAGTGTGGTTTACGTTGATAACGTCGTGAGGTAAGGTACGTCGGGCCTGTGATGGTGCAAACCAGGTCCCCGTGCGATGATTATAGTAGGATGCGACAAATTCTCTGGCGATACTACGATGCGACGACGATGACTACACTGTCAGTGTGAGAGTATTGTGAGTGTCTGAGTACATCCTTAGGTAACGTACGAGTATGTAGTGCCGGTGATTGTAAAAACCTAAAAAACTAAAAAAAGAGATGGTGGTACGATGTTGGTTCTACACTGCAGCGAATCCTCTGGTGATTTTACGATTCGACGACGATGATTTCACACTACCAGATGGCTGTAGATTCACTGCCATCGGTTAAGGATTGAAGTGTCTGTGATTATGAAAGCGATATGGATTCTACGATGCGGCGAATTCTCTGATGATTTCACGATACGACAACGATGATTCTACCCAACCAGTGTGACTGTAGATTCAGAAACGATATTACCGTAGAATAAGTCAAGTAGCGGTTGTGACGGTAAAAGCAAGGCTGCGCTAAGCCGACGACGTCAGCATGGCACGGTAGCAGAGCGCCGCGCCGCCAGCCAGGAGAGGGCCGCCAGCGGGCGAGGAAGCGGGGGCGGAGTGGATGCCAGTCTCTTACGAGGGGAGCACGGCGCTCACGACTTCTCTCCTGCAGTAAAATCCACTTCATTAGAGGCGCATTTAGCACCGTTTCCAGCGACTCGCGCCTCGGGATGGAGGGATGCGGGAGGTGTGTGTGTGTGTGTGTGTGTGTGTGTGTGAAGGTAGGTGCGTGCTAGGGGAAGTCTGGCCCGCGTCGTGCCTGTGTCGCCATCGCCGTCGTTCGAGGCGCCCGTGAACCTCAGCGGTGTAAGGGGAGCGAACGTACTTCCGTTGATTAGCGCCAAGCAGTGATACATCACTCGGTGGCAATCGCTGCACAGATGGCGGAGGTAGAGGAAATGAAGTCGACAGTGGTAGTGCCAGTAGTGGTGAATGCGACCTAACCTGGGGCGAGGTTGTGCCATGTACAGGCAATGGTGGGAGTAATTAGTAATGTATTTAATTAATTTCTCAAAGAATAAGTGGGCTTGATTTTTGTAATATTTTACTAATTAGAGATTAGAAAATATTCTTTATGTGTTTTGTTTATGGTACAATAGGGGACTTTTGTAGCACTACTGCTATCTGATGCGTAATATGTCTTTAATTTTCTATTTTTCAATGCATCGATCTACTTACGACTTTCTGTATTTTATAAATAGTATTTACTTCCTTTCGCATTTGATTCGATCGCTAAGAGTTGCCTAACTCGAATAAAAGTCGATGTAAGTAAATCCCGATAATGTTAAATACAATGATTTACCATATGATTGACCCATTCATGTTTTTTGTAATACTTTTGTCATCGTACGTGGTGAACCGTTTCTGTTTATTGCTTGTATTTGGCTTAAAAGGGAACTGAAATTAGTTTAAAAAGGCGTCAAAGCAAGTATTACTGTACAATTAAAGAAAATATGTTTTTTCAAATAACAATAATTTTTGGTTAGTTCCACATCATCGTTCTTCTTCACCACATCATCTTTCGAAATCACTATTTTTTTCTTTTAATGTATGTCGTTAACTCTGCTCAATTTCGTTACCTATTCCAGGGAGAATTACCGTATTTTTGTACGTCCTATTAACACGGATAGATCATGTAGAATTCGTTTAAGTTTTCGATGAATGCGCCTCGAGAAAAAAAGGTAGAGTTGCGGGCAACGTAAAGTAGGCGGGTGGGGCCTTGTAGTAATCCCATCGACGTGTGGTTTCGAGGGCAGAGGAGCGAGTAGTGTCTGCCAGAGGAGGCAGAGGGGGAGGGGAAGCGGCGCCAGGGGCGGATCCTCTCCCACCTCGCCGCTAACTAAACGGCGGGGCGCGGTTTAATTCGGACGAATCGCGACTGTCGTTTATCAGGCGAGATTAACGGGTGCGCGGAGCACTCGACGCCGGGAACCGCTACGCCCACCGCACCTCGCCGCCCGCCGCCCCTATCCGCCCACCGCCCGCTACTCGACACCCGCCGCCTCCGCTGCCTGCCACCGGCCGAACCCACCCATTCCTGCCCGCTGCCCGCCGCACCGACTTGTAGCCGCTGTCACCAAGCGGTTCTGGGTGCAGGGAAACCGCCGATCTTCGTATGGTTCAGTTCTCTTTTGCCTTGTGGGTTGTAACGGTGGATATTGATACAGAAGTATTGTTTTCGGGATTGTTCAAAATTTTGTTTCTTTATTGATCACGTGCGTATGAAAATAATCTTCAATCTTGTACGATTTCTTTTCTTTGTGGTTATCATCATACTTTTCTACTGTTCATGTATTTGCTATTACACAGGATTATTGCACAGGAGTATTGCACAGGAAATATGAATATAATATTCAATCTTGTGCGATTCCTTTCCTTTGATACTCATACTTTTCTACTGTTCATGTATTTGCTATTACGGGCACTGGAAAGCCAATTTCCTTCTTGTTCACACTTTAAAAGTGTTAACTTGATGTATGTTAGGATGGCGTTTTTCTTTTTTATCCAAACAAATTGAAATAATTTCTTCAGCAAAAATTGTTTGTAAGATGCGCCTCTTGGCTGTCTTGCTTCCAGTGAATTGTAGTTAGGGATTTTAAGTATATTCACAAATACACGAAGTACCAAACGCAGCGAAACGAAGTACAAAGCCAGAAATGGATACAATAATGGTACAGTACTTGTGTGAAACCAGTATACATTGAAAACTCAATGTAACGATACTAAGGTACCATCATTTCCTTATACAGTATCTTTTATTCGGAGGGAATGTATTGGTTACAAAGTAAATGAACTAAACTCGAGTATTGTACCGGGAGATATGGCTCAGGGCATCGACTGATGTTACTGCAGTCCCTCTGACCGGAGGTCCTAGGTTCGAGTCACGATTTTCAATACTAGTCTGTCAGATCGAATTCAGTCGCTGTCTGGAGGAGAATTGTAGCGGCTGGCTGTTCTGATCGGTAGTTTTCCGTCATTTCTCCGATCAACGTCAGGCGAATGCTGGAGCAGTACCCTAACAAACGGGACAACGGGCCGCGCGCGATGTTTCCTTCCTCTTCCTTGTCCTAACCTTTCCCCCTTAAACACACACACACACACACACTATACGCACTACACTACCACACATGCCGAGAGGACCGGTCAGGAGCTGAGAGCTTGTCCCTGTTGGGGCGGTGCCGCTCTAGTGGGAAATACCTAGTTGGGGAAAAAACCCGCTAGCCGTCGGTAGATCGGCGCCGGATCTCGCCGGATCGAGGGAAAGATCACCGCCTCCTCCTGAGCAAATACATGCACTAAACTTACAGGATTAATGACTCCGATTGTTGACGTGTCCGGAATTACTAAAACAATCAACAATCGAGTAATGTGTGCCTGATAGTGCCTTTTTGGATATAAAGATGCTGGTTACAGAGAGTTCACACTGAATGTTCCAAAGTTCCTCCTGGGAGCAGCTGGGGTCCTGGGGGCGGCACGCGTTGTCGCGGACCGCGGGGCGCACGCGAGCCCCTGCGCCTCTTTACGGCCCGCGTCGCGCGCGTCGGCGGCCCCGCGGAACGCGTCCGCTTCCGCCCCTTTCCCGCTTCCTCCTTCGTTCCGGCCCTCGCGCTTTTACTTCCCGCTGCCGCGCGCACAGCCTTTCTATTCGTCCGCGTCGCAACTGACACGACGGCAGATGAGGGACAGGTACGTGAAGCGACAGGGAACGCAAATGCTTGTGGACGGGTGTGCTTAATCATTTGGAAAACGTTTTGGGTGAAATGGAATTCGTGGTAATAAAAGCATTAAAAAATAAATTGAAATGATTTGTGTAATCCATGTATTTGTAGTGTGGCAGAGGAGGTTGCCGTATATGAAAGAATATGAAATAAATTTATGATTTGAATACATACTATATTCTACTGCTGAAAACATTGACTGCTATGTTGTGAATTATGTTGTAAAATAATTTTTAGTGTCGAAGGGGATCATTTTTCCTTGGAAACATATGTCCCCTGTTGATGGCCATCCCTTTTCTCTCGGGAATTCAGGCACTTGACAGAAAATGAGTGGAGCAAACGATAATTGGCGCGTTAAACCCTATGAAAGAACCTCTTCCTTTGCAGTGTAAAGACAATTATCTCATATTACTATTGTTTATGTATGTGAATAATATTATACGATATTTTTGGAAATTGAATGTGCAAATTTCAAAAGGAGTTCGCGATCTCAGATTGTCGATGAAAAGAAGTTTTGCATTTTTCATTCGTTCAGCGTATTAAACAGTGTTCTTTGGAAAATATTATCCATAAAAAAGTAGTTATCTGTTTTTCAGAATATTAAATTCTTGTTCGTCTGAAATGTAAAAGATTTCTAGGTAATTTGTTTTGGTGACTAATCATTTATTATTCCTTGTTGTTAAAGTCATTTTTTATTTGTTTTGACCTAATATTGTTTCATGATATTTTTTTAATTTCTCTATTCCGACGTAAAGTATTAGAGAAAATACTGTATCCATCTGCTAGTGCTTAGCTTGTAAATTTCAGAGACATTTTCTGTAGATCTGAACCATTTGTAAATTGTATTCATAGACTTTACAGAAGTGTAATGTTAAATAGCTACCCATTCACCTCTCAACATGTTAAAATTTGTAAATCAATGCCATAGTTGAATATTGTAGCTCGTGCCCTTAGCTTTTAAATCATTGTTTCGTAAGAGTATTGATGTAATTTTATATCACTTTTCCGTTCAAGTTTCCGTTACGAATATCATAAAATAATAGACTTTGTTGATCATATTCTTTGACTTTTGCCCCTGTTTACATTTTTCAACCACCTCATTTATTTGCTCTAACTCGGCTAAATGACATTAACAACCTATTAGCGAATCTGCGAAACGAACCTTGCGACCCTTGCGTTAAAAGTGATGCTTTGTGGTCAATGTATAGTTAGGAATAGCGCCGCTGCCCCCCCCCCCTCCTCCAGCCCCTGGCGCCCCAAGATGCGCCTCATTTGCCCGCGATGTCCGCGCTGCGCCTGTCAGATGCATGTGCTGTCGAGGCGGCGGCGATGCGGCGCTGGCGGTCGGGCGGGCGAGAAGGCGTCCCCCCGTCGCTACTAGGGATGCGACATCAATGCCGATGTTTTAGCAGAAACATCGATAAATCAACACCGATGTTTTGTGATGCATGTTTTTTTCTTTTCCTATGTTTTGTTTCTGAATGTAAAATTCCTGCGATCACAATACTGAAATAAGTGATTGTATCACTGTTATTTATGTGTTGTAACCAAAGGAACGTCGTTTGCACTTGCTTCGACGTTGTTTGCACTCGACCAGACTCTCCCGCCTGAGATGACATCTATGCCCTTGTATTGCCTCTTTATTTATATTTATTTCGCACATTGAGAAGTGGTTTAAGAAATGCGCTGAGGGTGTAGGGTATTCCCCTCTTTTTCGTACCCTTACTCGGCGAATTGATAGACACGAACACTGTCAAATTAAATTTTAATGCGCACAAATTTAATTTTAGAGGTTACTAATCCAGATTAAAAACATCGATGGTTTTTTGTCGATGTATTTTTAACATCGATGTTTGCTAACATAGATGTTTTGTTATCAATGTCACGTCACTAGTACCTACAGATCTCTTCCGCCCGATTATCATTAGTTTCCTTTGCTGACTTGCTACGATCTCACGCCGTTACGTTCTTTTTATTGGGCATATTGTTTCCCTGTCGTATTACATACTCGCCTAGATGTGTCTTATCGCTGCCTCGAAATGCATAGGAGTCACATTTCCCCCTTCCAAACAGTCCATTCGATCTGATCTTCCCAGGTAATCTCCTTTCTTCTCTTCTAGTGTCCCCTCTCGCTATCCTCTGTAATCTTCCAACGTATCCACTGTCACAAGTTTCTTCATTTCTTAACCTAAGACCCCACAACAATACATGTTTTTTATCGCTCTAAATCGTTCACCACCTGTCGGACATTCGTTGCCTCGGCCGTCGCCGCCTCGCCCCGTCCCGTCACCCCGCCTCGTCCACACGCCCCCGCGCCGTCCCGCGCAGCCGCCCCGCGCCGCCGTCGAAATCGTTCGCTCCCCCGTCGGAAGTTGCGCGCGGGCTGAAGGCCGACTTCGGCCCCCCGAGATCAGCAACTCGCTTCGGAAGGGAGTTGCGGAGGCGGGTGACGGGAGGCCGGAGGGGCCGGCCCCATCTCCTGTCACCTGCGAGCCGCCCCTACGCGCCGCTGCCGCTACCTGGATGTTTAGGGGGAGGCACGTTCCTCCAGGATGAGCTTGACGCGCTAGTTGGGGCGGGACCTTGTTTGCTTCCATACTGCTCGGAAAGTTTGTCTCCATGAATGTATTTTGCAATACTACAAGTGTTTCATTAATTTAAGTATTAACTAATATTATTACACTCTATTTACATTCGAGAAATTGCTTTTTCATTATTTTATTTCCATTTCGTAATCTAAGTTATTGAGTAAAATGAATCGAAAGGTATCTCTTTAAAAATACCACCGCTGTAACTTTTATAAAAGTAATACTACGTCATTTTATAAGCAATACAAAAACATTAATAACATTTTTATGGTGTAAATAATAAAATGCAGGAATCAAGAGTGCGTGTTCAGAAGGTCCTGCGGCTCTTAATATTCACGTGTCATTTTAACATACAGTTACTTACAATACTTCATACTTTATTGGGAATTGAGGAAAAACATTCCTCCACTTCACCAATGGTTAGAAAATGAGAGGTAGCATTGAAATTTCACAAATGAATTTATCTTGAATGTCAAATAACTTTTCCCAACTCTTATTGTAATAAAGTAAATAGTTCAGCTCGTTAAGACGTGTGCCTGAAATGAGATCAGAAAGTTTCTTTTTGATAAAATAATTTGGAATTCCCAGCACTGGCTTCCTCTCCACAGCCTCTTTCAGAAGGCGATAATTAGTCTCCCGTCGTCTGCTCGATCGCCCCTTCTGCTCAGCACGAATCGCCGATTTCTCTGAAGTCGCCGCGCCTCTGATCCCCAGGTTGCGTCATTCAATTTCTTATTAATTATAGCGCCGTTTTCTTTTGGCAGCGTGTTAATTCCCCGCGAAGGCGACCTCATTTGATCCTAATTTGCAGATTTGTTTGCGACTGCCCGTACGGCACAAAACGGCAAGCTCTTGCAAAACAGCCATCCGATCCTTCACGCCTCCCGCCTCCCTTCGCTGCCCTCAGCCGCCCTCTTCCAGAGGCGGGTGCTCCTGCAGACAGCCTGTTGTCTCGCCACTCGTGCCGTCCTCGTCGCGCGCGCGCGTCCTCACGCCGCCGCCGTCCTCGACACAACGGCACCTTTTGGCGCCTCCGCTGTTTTCATCTCCGGGTCGCCCCGCTCTTGCTTCCTCCCCCCCCCCCCCCGCGAGCTCTCTGCCGCTTGAGGCGAGGCGCGGCAGATGCGCTCGTTTTGCTGTTAAGTTCTTATGGCGTCTTATTGTCGCCGGCGCGTAAAATGCGTCTCTTGGAATTGTTTAGTTTAAGACGTGAAGATGGTACAGTCTCTAAGTAGAGAACCAAATGCGTGTTTTTACGGGTTTCGTTAATGTTGAACACTTTTTTTTTCGGAATCTCCGTTCAAATTATTATATTAAAATCTGGTCACAGTTGAGATGTGGCGTAATATATTAGATAGAATTCCTTCTTTTTTAACAAAAGAAATCTTGGAATTTCACTTCGAATGTTAAACGTTTCAATGTTTCGATAAATCGACTGCCATAACTTTTCTAATATTGACAGTCTGTAATATAACGCAACCCATTGAAGTTGCTTCTTCACACCAAGTTGCGTATGTTGCGGTCCTGAATGACCCGCGTGTACGAAACATCTCCTGAGAAAGAGACGTTACGAAGAGACCTTGGCGCCTTCTCCGTGCTAGGCAGCGGGTCATTCGGACTGGGGCGGCGCGCGGAACCGCAGCGCTGCGAGGCGGGTGGCGGAGGGGGCGGGGGCGGGGGCAGGGGCAGGGCGGGAGGCGACCGCGCCCTCAACTCGCTGCGGCTCGCTCTGGCGCCTGAGTGCTTTTTAAAAGGCTCTACACATCAGCCGTCATAAATTAGCCGCGCGTCTCCAGCACCCAGCGGCGCTCGCCCCGCCCTCCCCCCGCCGCCGCTCCCCCACCCCCGCCGCCACCCCCCCTCTCCCGCCGCCGGCGCAGCCTCCGCGTCTCCAGCCGCCTCCACAGACGCCCTCCGAAAACAGCCCTTATTTTCTTCCCCTTATCTCTCCGACGCGGCGGCAACGGCCCCGTGCGCGGCGCGCTGTACTTTTTTAAAAGGTGCAACGAAAATTACTTACTCGCCACCGTAATTATTTGTGAGGAAAACTTTTCCCTCCTCGCACCCTCCCACTCCGCCCCCGCGCGTGACGACAGAGGAAAGGGCGGAGGAGGCGGGGGCGGGGGCGGCGACCAAGGCGAAGGCGGCCCAGGCGTCTCCGCCGCGCCGTTGCCGCGGTATATACGACGAAAGTTAGACCCGGCGGCGCGGCACTCTCGCACCTGCGAGGTTTTTTCATTTGGAGGAAGCGCCCCAAAAGGCTTGCGGACGACTTGAAGGGACCGTGGCCGCGGGGAAGAGTTGTGGTCTTAACGCGCGAACCAGAAGCGGCGTATTGTCGCCTGAAGGCCGCCTCGCCTTTTGTGGGGGAGACCTAAGCGACAACTGCTGCCTGCCCCGGACGCCTCGGCTGAAGCGGAAGGAGAGTCACGTGTATACTCGCTGTTGCTTCTTACAGGTGGAAATTACGTAATGGATCACGGGTTCAAAAATATTATTTGTATTCTGTTCGTGTTGTGGATCGATTACGTCGAGGCGATCGAAATTTCTAGTTGTGGGCCTCGGCTCTACGATATAATTCGTTATAATCATTTATGATTAATGAAGTTCTTACGGTTTATGATGTGGTGAAGCAAGGAATCATACAGCAATTCTAGTAGTTTGGCGTGAACAACATTTGTGGAAATATGAGGAAAATGACTCGCACGTTTGTGTTCTCGTACAAATTGGTATATACCTGCCGAAACGTCGATTTGAAATCAATATATGTAGGAAAACATTGCTTGTCGCACAGTCATACAAAATGCATTGACTAGAAATACGTATTTTTTGTATATTTGGAGAAATATTAATTGATTAAAGAGACGAATGTTGAGAAGACGTTTTATGTCAAAATCAGCATTTTTGTATTCACATTTGCGTATTTAATTGTACTTGTAATTTTCTGTGAGCTAAATTGCGAAACAGTGACATCAAACACACATCAACATCAAACACATAACAACATTAAAGTAATTTATGTGCGCGTGCACAGCCTTCATATTTGTTCAGAACTTAAAATGCCCCATTTATTATCATTGTGTAATTTTCCTCTCAAAATTAAAGTATTTGTTTTTTTTTCCTTGCGAAAGTAAATTAATTGATTATTGTTAATAAAATCAAAATGATGATTGTATTTTCTTGTGTAAAATTTATAGTTGCACCACATAAACGTGTATGTAAAAAGGTTCAGGGCTTTAATGGCAATCGATACATATCCAGAGCAACAAATCCTCTACAGCCTTACACTATATTGAACGTTAATATTTCCCTTCCGTTATACTTGCAGGCGTTCTCGTTAGCTGTACAATACCTTGTAATCGATCTGCGATAGGGTTTTGGGGAAATGGATCCCGTCACAAGAAACCTACGGTCGCTCCAAGCCCCTTCGGCGCGCTGGGGCCTACCTGCTCGCCCGCCCGCCCACCTACGTACCCTACCCAACCTCCCCACACACACACCTCCCCACCCATCCGCCCGCCTGCTTGCTAGCCCGCTGGTCTGCTCGCCCGCCCTCCTGCTCCTCCGCTCTCCTGGTCGTCCGCCCTCCTGATCGCGCGTCTGCCCGCCTTCTCGCCGGAGCGACGCCAGGTTTTCTGTCATTATGCCGGCTTAGCGACAGCGCCCCAGAAAGCCCCGGTATCAACACAGCGGCGGCGGGGACGGGCGGGCAGGCGGGCGGGCGTGCGCATGTGCGGACGCGGGCACGGGCGCGGGCGCGCGTGTGTTCTCTCTCCCGTGAATTATATATCCATCTCGGCCTTTGCGCGGGGCGCGTAATCAGAAAGGCTTAGCGGCTGCGCGCGGCGGACGGCCCCCGTGGCTTAGTGGGCGGGCGTCAAACCCAGGCCTTCGACGCCGGAGCCCCGGCCCCGGCGCCAGGCTTCGTCCGCCAGCCCCGGCCTCGTTCCATTGCCCGTCGCCTGTCGCCGCGCCCGCGCTCCCGCCCCGCCCGCTCTGTTGCGGTGGAATTTGGCAGGCGTGGTCGGGTCTTTGCGTTGCGATGCATCTGCAGAGTGTGGTTTGGCGTAAGGGAGATGGGTGTTACCCTTAATGTATTTCATGACGGAACCATTTAACTGTTTATGTGACATGATCCAGAAATAGCAGTAGGATATTTTCGTTTTGACAAAAAAAAAATATTATACCAACTATAATGGGTGGTTATATTTGTAAAGCCCGTATATTTTCTCAGAGCTTGATGTATTATAAATTTAGTAAGATCATGTACAGTGTTTTGAAAAAAAGAGCGGTTGTTGGGCAATTGTTGCTTAAAGTAAAGGCAATTTATATTTTTCCCCAAAACGGCTCCAGTTTTTCCTTACATTTTTTCTCGGATAGAACATCGAACGCGTAAAATGGCGTAATGCTTATTTTTTTGTTTAACTCTCTAATTTTCGAGAAATGGAAAAGTTTTAAATAAAGCGAGGGAATATCTGCTGTAGCATCACTAGTTACATTATGAAATAATAATTAAATATGCAGACATTACGAAAGTAGAAGCTCAGAATTGTCTTCTACTGAAATACATCGTCATGATTTGTTCTTATTATAGAAATATGAACTACTTTGTTTACAACTCCAATATCACACTTTTTTCATTGAAAAGGTTTTACATAACTTTATTGAAGAGTGTTTAGAGAGTTCGTTTGCAGGCAAGTGATTTCCCTCGCCACATAGACAGATTCTCAACTACACGACGCTGCAGTTAGAATTCCACCATGCCCGCGCGCGAGTGAGTGTGTGTATGTTTTCGTTCGTGCCAAATGCGTACGCGGAAGGGGCTGGGTCGAAGGTCGCGCTTCTCTTCATGGGAAGCGACGGCGCTCGGCCTCTCGCTCGGTCGGTCAACCTCCCCGCCTCGATTCTCCTCCAATTTCCCCTTCTCTTTCCCTCATACTCGCGGCCGCGCATCACAGCCTGCCTCCACCCCTCTCACGGCGGCCATCCGAAACAGCCCTGCGCCGCGCCGCGAGCAGGTATCGGGCGCGCGGAAACGCAATTATTCTGATGCATGGCGGGACGTGATCCGTGCCGAGGAGCGTAGTTAGCAAGATAAATAACAGTTCTTTCGTTTCGGTTCATTAGGGTGGCTTTTCATTGCACGGAATGCAACAGCGGCGCGCCGGAGCGACGCGAAACGCCGGCGGTGGAGGCGGCCCCGGGGGCGGTGCCGGCCGACTGGCGGCGGGGTAAGGGGGCGGGGCGGCGGAGGCGGCGGGCCCACCACGCTGGATGCGTGCGGGCGCGCGCGCGCTTTTTTTTCACGTGCTCTTTATTGTGTATATTCCGCTGCCACTGATCCCAACTAATTTCACTGTGTGCGCTCCGGGTTACGTTGTGTCACGTGAGACCACGAGAGGGCGGGGCGCGCTCGGCTCGGTGAAGGGCGGGGCGGGAGGGGGAAGCGGGGCGGGGAGCGGCGAGAGGGCGGCGGAGTTTGCGGGGGCCGAGCAGGGCGTCACCTGTAGTGTAAACATGGAGTTCAATTAACACTGGCGGGCCGCGGCGCGGGTTGCAGGGCGGCGCGGTGCTGTTGCCCCAAATTGCGCTCCGCCCCGCTGCATCACCCGCGACCCGGCCACGCCCACCGGCAGCCTCCCCCCTCTCCTCCTCCACGCTGCCACCCCCGCACTCGAACGGAAAAAGAGCCACGCGGGGTTCCCAGGGGCCGGAGAAGGGGCGAGGGGAATTGACCAGTTTTGTTGTGGACTGGATTCGCTTGTCAATCCAAGGGGCCATTGTTGTGTTTCAAGACGTCAACGTTATGTTTTCTGTGACACATGGTATAGATAATGTGATTCTTGGGCGAGTAAAATCCGCACGTTTCCAAACCTTGCGTTTTGCATAAGACGAGAGGTAACGCGAATTTCAAGTTCGTATGTCACTGATTTACATTCTTACTCACAAGCATCATTTTATTTATTGTGTTTGAATTTGATTATAGAACATTAAACTAACTTTTAAAGCATCCAGAAAAAATATATGAGAATGCATTCGTTTCTTTTCGATCGAAGAATAATCTCAATGAAACCGTTGGCTCAGTTATCTACGAATTCGAAGGATTCATTTGCAAAATGGAAAATATTTGAACTCCATGAAAGTCTGAATTACGACATCGTTACATGTCGTTTTCTTGTTTTTGTGACCACCGCTTCCGCGATTGCCCCTGACGTTCAGCCTCTACGGACTTTGGATGCAATTTGAGATCGCAGCGAAGTCATAGCCTTTCCATCCGCTTCCTTTCGAATTTCATCACATTCGCAGCCTTGTGCCCAAGTTTGTCAAGACGCAAACTTGTTAATAACAACGAGAAGACAACGGCCAAACTCTCTAATTAATTATCGGATTCTATTTCACTCTGATGAAAATTTCGAAACTTAGTAGCGAGGGAGAAGAAAAAGGAAAAAAAAAAAGAATTTGCCAGACGCTGCGGAGTCATCCTGCCAAAGTTTTACAGACAAATGATGGGGTTTCGGATTGTTTTCCGGGAAATGCCCCGTCGATTCTCGGGCGGGTGCAGAGAAGCCCCGCCGAAGACACGGGGGGGGGGGGGAAGGGGCGCGGAGGGAGGGGAGAGTAGCGCGGTGTTATGGCACAGTTCGGTTCGCACCGATCCCGCGCCGTGCCAAGCGCTGTAAAAACTGATAGCCGCAGTTCGCGAGTGGCGGTGGCGGCGGCGGGGGCGGCGCGGAGCGGCGGTGGCGGCTGAGCCAGCGCGGCGGCGGAGCGGAGCTGTCTGGGGCGGCGCTACAGCGGCGGCGGTGGCCGTCGCAACCATGTCGGCGACGGCCGCTCCCCCGCTACAGTTCGACTGCCAAGTGGGCGTGTTTTTGTTGTTACGGCCTTCGCGTTGCCACCGCCAGCGCAATCGCCGCCCGCACCCCACCCCCTCACCCCCACCCCCCACCCCCACCCACCCTCTGCGGCGGCGCCGAACTTCGTTTCTGCTTCTTCTCTAAGTGCTCGCAGTGGTCTCTGCGGGGGTGGGGGCGGGGCTGCGGAGAGCCCCGGCGGAGGACGCTGCAGTCATTAGACATGCATGGAGCGCGTTTTTGCGCGCTGTCTAATTCGCGCGTCGTCGCGTTCTGAGCGCGCGTTTGATTTATGGAAGGGACCGCCCACAAGGAGGTCGCAGAGTCGGCGGGCATTAGTATTGCGGAGCTGACGTACCGCGAACGGAAACTTTTGTGGGAAAGACGTCTTTCATTCGTGCGGTCTTTATATGTTAATTTGCTAACGTTGGTGCCGGTCTCGAGAGGCGTTATTTAAACACGTTTGTTTTGTTGGAAAGCTTGTTCTGTAAGTCTAAAAACTTTACTGTTAATTTTACAGCCTTTATGACGTTCTAATTTAACAGTGTCACAAAACATTGTTACATCTTTATTTAGGAAATCATATATTCTTCTACATCGCTAATTCGTATATTTATCCTTCAATACCGTTCTCTAATTATCCTGAAATATTTCTGTTTTTTTGCTTAGTATTTGAGTATTCACTTGACATTCTAATAAAAATCTCTATTTTTACTTTCTCTAGAATCAAAATTGAATGAATCAATATAACCAATAGCTCTATTTTCAAAGTCACAATCTTGATAAATCTGATAAGGCGACTGAAAATCTTGAGAAAGGAAACATTTTTTTCTGTGGGAAGTGTCGCAACACTTTAAAATATAATAAAATAAATTGTTCCTGTCATTACCTTAACACCATGACGTTCTTTTTAATCCTCGAAACGTGGAATATGGTGGTACAGCGAAGTTTAGAAGTTGTATTTTCTTAAAATATGTTCTTGTTTTTGATTCAGTATTTTAAATAATTTTTCTTAGGAAACAATGAATATGTGAATTAAAACAAGTTGGAATGATCGAAAACCTGTAAAATAGCTTTCATGCTTGGCTCCTTTTAAAATTAATAAAATGGTTTTCTGAAAACCTAATGATGTTTGAAATACACTTTCTTCTATTAGGAAATTGTAGCATTAACAGATTGTGACTTTAACACATTTTTCTTACATCAGTGAAACTTCCAAAAAGTGCTCAGAAAGGGGGGGGGGGCGCCTTCCAAGTACAGCGAACCCCTTCAGGCGAGCCGTCGTTGCGGAGCGGGAGTTGGCATTGGCCCCGCACCCTCCGGGCTGCGGTCGCCGCGCGCGGGGGCGGTGCCGGTCAGGAGCGGGTGCGCGTCGTAGACGCTGATTAAAATCCCCCCTCCCACCCCCGCGCGGGCCGGTACCTGCCCGGGCGGCAGCGGGCGCCGCTCGGCAGTCACCTCCAGGCGGCCGCCAAGGACGACCTCGCCGCCCAACCGGAGGCCGTCGTCGGAAGTCTCTCCACCCCCCACCCCCCACCCCCACCGGCGTATTTGCAGTTGCGCCGGCCGGAGCAGGCGGTCAGCAACGCGGCTGTTGGGGAGCGGCCCTTCTGGGAAATAAGGGCCTCTCGCCGCAAACGGGGGCTACTACTTCGCCCCCGCCCGCCTTTGCCCCCCCCCCCCCCGGCGTCGCCGCAAGACGGGGCTGCCCCTAGATTGCTCGCGAGCTGCTCTTACCGCCGCCGCTCCGACATTGCAGCCGACCGCCGACCCGCTGCCCACCCGCTTCCCTTGCCTGGTTGCCTCAGCGGTCCTGTCGTCCGCCTTCGCTGTTGTGGTTCTGTTCCTTCTGAGACGGCATGGCTGCTTGGTCGCTTCCTCCACCATTGCAGCTCGAGAAAGTCCTTTCCGCACTGCTATTTTGTCATCACCAGATGCGCGGGAAACTCGTTCGTGCCTACCCTTCCCTAGTTTAACCCTCGTATGTTGCCCGCGTCGGCCTATTTCACCACCAGCCTGTTTTGCCTTACAAAGTATTGTAGTAATGAGAAAATCACCACTTCTGTCCTGTATCACCACTGTCCCCCACAGCTCATCCTTCCAGTTTCATCACCAAGCCGGTCACTGTCCTTCCCTCCCAGGCTCCCCAGGGTATTTCCATTTCCGCTCTCCTCCTCCCCGCCCTCCGCGCCGCTCCGCACTGGATGAGTGGGCGTCGGCCCCCGCGCCGGGTCGGGTCCAGCCCCGGCAGCGTAATACCCAGCCGGCCCTTGGGTAAATGGGGCGTGGTGCCCCACAGCCGCCCCCGCAACTGCCCTCTGCTGCGCGCGCGGCCTTTCGCCCTGGCCTCCCTGCGGCGCCCTCGTTCACTGCCCGCCCGCCCGCCCGCCCGCCCGCCCGCCCGCCCGCCCGTCCGTCCGCCCGCCCGCCCGTACCGCCCGCCCGCCCGCCCTCCCGCCCGCCCGCCCGCCCGCCCGCCCGCCCGCCCGCACGCCCGCACGCCCGCCCGTCCGCCCGCCCACCCGCGCCCCGCCCACCCGCGTTTACGAGCGCAATGGCGGCGGCGTCTGGGCCGTCTCGCTGCTCGCCCGCCGCACCTGTTCGCCCGCCCGCCCGCCCGCCAGCCTGCGCGCCTTTACGGCCCTCGCGCGCCCGTTGCTCATCGCGCGGAGAGCGCCCTGAGTAATCAGCGGTAGCGCCGGGCAGCCTCGCCACCCCGCGCCGGGCGTCCGCGCGACGCCTACGCGCCGTTGCGGTCCGATGAGAGGTGCATCCAATTAAAGATTCCATTGAGACGGCAGTCGTTATAACGTACGTTTTGCCATATTGTTATTCTTTTGCTACTTGGTGTACAGGTATTGTTGCATCGAAAGTAGACCTCTATATCAATGATGTATTCGTTTTAATCTGTAATATCTGTAAGTTTTCTTTTAAAAATGGTAAAATGGTCTATAATTACGGTGATATATGCCACTTTTCTTGATATAATTTCTGGATATGGCAAACAAGTATTGATTTTAAATTAAAAGTTACTTGTTTAAATGAATAGTCAGCTTCATTCATTTAAACCGTCATGCTGATGAAAAAGTATTCCTCAACCATTCCGTGGCTAAACTATGCAACTTCAATGTGAAATTAAGAGATGTTTTAAAAAAAGTTCAAATAATTGAAGAGCTTAGTAGAAGAGGAGGCTGTCCCACATTCTTTTATAGAATTGAGTTATTAGCATGAAATATAACTTAATATATTATTCTTTTAGAGTAACAAGTTGTTTAATTGCAGTATGAACTTAGATGCAAGTTTAGTATTTAAAGGTGTAATGAATTATATTATTAAACATCTACGAAAACCCTCGATATCTCAGAAATAGGTCAATGTGAGATAACCCCTTGTTGTATTGCGTCCAATTATTAGATGAAATTTTACTATTTTTGGAAGAGAAAGTACCAAGTTCACAAAAAGCTCTCTTCACATTTGGATTAAGTCTTATAGTAGTTCTAGTGCTTTCGATTTTCACATTGGATTGAAATTTGAATATGAAATTCTGCTATGAATTTAAATAATAATGCAGAGTTCCATGTTGAACAAGCATGAGCATCTTGTACACGACGAGTTACTTCTTCATGTAGCTGTTAGTCGACGTCTTTGCACCCCCTTCGTCTGCACCAGACACACTCGCGTGGCGTGCGCAAAACAAACCGGGCCTTCCTCCCTCTCTCTTCCCCGTGGGCGCTGCCCGCACATCTCCTCCCCCTCCGCCTCCCCCGCCCCCGCCACCAGCTCCTCCTCCTCCTCCGCCGCGCCTTTGTGCGGAGCCGCGCCATTAATACATCGCGGCAATTACCTGGCCTTATGGCTCCTGACACTATCGCGGGGGCCCGCCCGCGCCGCCCAGTTAATCAAGCAGATAAGGCGGTGAATCATTCGCGCGCCGCCGTGACGTGATGCGCGCTTCCCGCGGCCGCCCCCACCGCCCCCGCCGCCGCCGCCGCTGTCTCCCAGCGGCCTTGCCGCACCCGCCGCCGCCCCGCCCCGGGCCCTGAGACGTACGTCGCCGTTTCTCGCCGGGTCCCCGTGTTAGGATTGTATTGCTTGCTGCCACATCCCACCACGGATTCAGCTGGTATCAGTGCTCGGGAGGCCACGGCGTTTAAGGACGAGACGTCCATACGTTTCCAACCGACTGCATTGTCTATGACCGGCGATAAGAACCCCAGATTGTTCTTTCGCGAGATGAAGTTAGGGATCACACTGAAACATTTTTGAATTTTCAATTACCATGTAAATTACGCGATATTTAATCGCCTGACACTTTTGTTTCTCAGTCGATGGAATCTATCCACGTGAAATGAAGTCTCCAGCATTTCCACTCGTGATTTTTTTTCTTTTCGTTCAAATTACTTCCTCCCCTCTTCTTTTACCGTAACATGTGCATCATTAAGTAGGAGAGAATTCTGTAGAAAGAATGCCTCCAAGAATGTAACGTCGGCCGTTTCCATACGCCTTCCCACCGCACTTCCTCCACAGCCGCAGCCGCATTCACTCCGCCCTCCCCTCGTCCTCGCGGCCCCTCCCTCGCTGTCGTGCTCCCGCCGCCGCCGCCGCCCCCAGCCGCGATAGCAGCCGCGCCGCTGTCGAGTCGCTGCCGCTCGGAGATACGGGATGCGGCGCGGCGGTGCCTCGGCGCCCTGCCCCTTACATGCATGCACACATGCGTGCGCGCGTGCGCCGCCCCGCGCCCCGCCCCGGCGCGAGGCTTGTTACGTATGGATGCATGCGGCCGAGCCTCTGCCGGGGGTGCCCAGCGCCCGCCCCCGCCCACTGCGCCGCGCCGCGCCGCACTGCGGCCCGCGCCTCCCCCGGGGCAGGCGCTGCGGCGGGGGCGCCCCGGGCACGTACTCGGTACGCACCCGACGTTTTATTTCCTGTTCACCCATTCCTACCATCAACTAGAACGTCTGCCCCGGTGGATGTCGATTTTTTTATAAACTGTCTAGTGAATTTGAAAAAAAGAATACTATATTTGTTTTGTTTTGTTACCATATATGCGACAGTAAATGTAGAAAATGATCTGATGGCGTATACCAGGTTAAGGCTATCACATCTGATGAGAGTAATGTATTTAATCCTCCAAATAAGTCTTACAGAACGGGAATTTATCCTTGAGTTCTCTGTGCACAGATACATAGACAAAACTATGTCTATGTGGTGTCTATAGACAAAACTATGTGGTGTCATAGACAAAACTATGTCTAAAGTGGTAGATCCACCACTTTATTTATAGATAATTTTCGTTCAGTAGAGATGGTGTATCAACGTACACGGGTTATAAGGTAAAACAACTACACTGTAGTAATGTTTGTGTTAAAGTCATTTTTTTTCATTTTATAGAATTGCGTTAGGGGGAGATAACACTACTTAAAGGACCATCTCCCTATATAAATATTCCTTCGAACATTTTGCCTTTAAAATTACAGGAATATTTTTTGTAATTGCCTTCTTACTCTGAATCATTGTATCTTATTCGAAATTGCGGTGTATTTTTCGAAGACTTAAACAATTTATTCTCACTAAAATTCAATAGATGTGTTAGTGACATTTGTACTACGTAGTTTGGATTTCCATCTTAAGTCGTCCAGAACGTCATGAATAGTGAATTGAGGTGAAATTCACACACAATACTTCTGACTCATGTGCAGTTGGCTCATTTCTAACCCATCTTCATGTGGACAACCCTAGCGCACGCGCCCCTCGCGGCCGCCCTCAACGCGTGTCGCCGTGCGCCTTAAACGAACGATGTTTGTTATAAGGTCTGACTCCGAATCTGTCTGGAGGGCGCGCCGCGCACGCCATTTCCACCTCACACCGGCCTCCACCGCTCTCCACCACCCTCCGCCGCCCTCCGCCGCCATCCTCCGTCACCCCGCGTTACCTCCACTGCACTCCACCTCCCTCCGCCATCCTCCGTCGTCCTGCGCCACTCTCCTCCGCTCTCCGCCATCCTTCGCCATCCTCCAACTCCCCACACTATTCTCCGTCGCCCTCCGCCATCCTTCGCGGCCCTCCGTCGCACAGCGCCGCCCTCCGCCATCCTCCACCATCCGTCCACCTCCGCATCCTTCCGCCCTCCGTCCACTTCCGACGCCTTCCGCCGCCCTCCGACGCACGCCGCCGCCCTCCGCCGCAATCCTTCGCCGCCATTCTCCGTCACCCTCCGCCATCCTCCGTCGCCCTGCGCCACTCCCCGCCATCCTCCAGCGCCCTTCACTATTCTCCGTCGCCCTCTGCCATCCTTCGCGGCCCTCCGTCGCACTGCGCCGCCCTCCGCCATCCTCTGCCACTCCCTCCCCGGCCATTCGCCATCCATCGCCGCCCTCCGTCCACCTCCGATGCCTTCCGCCGCCCTCCGACGCACGCCGCCGCAATCCTCCGCCGCCATCCTCCGTCACCCTCCGCTATCCTCCGTCGCCCTGCGCCACTCCCCGCCATCCTCCAGCGCCCTTCACTATTCTCCGTCGCCCTCTGCCATCCTTCGCGGCCCTCCGTCGCACTGCGCCGCCCTCCGCCATCCTCTGCCGCCACTCCCCGGCCCTTCGCCATCCCTCGCCTCCCTCTGCCACCCTCCGCCTCCCTTCGCGTCCCCCCGCCACTCTCCGCCGCCGCCTTCCTTAACCCTCCAGCACCCTCTGTCAGACTCCCCGCCCTCTCCTCTTCACGGCCCTCTGTCGCCCCCGCCGCTCTCTTCCTCTCTCCGCCGCCCTCTATCACCCGCTCTCGCGGCCTAATTATAGGATGCAAAGGCCCTCCGCAGAGCGCGCCGAGCGCAGCCAACGAGTAGATCTGGTTATCTAGAGGCCGTCTCGAAATTCAGGGCAGGTAATTTGCAGAGAACGGGGTTACCGGCGCGGCGTGCGGTTTTACCTGCTGCTTGCGGGCGACATAAGTTGCGAAGTAATTAATGTGTCTTCTACATACGATGCTTGTAATTGCAAGTGTGAGGAGGCATAGGTGAAGTCGTAGGACACTACAACACGCTCGAATCCTCTTCTTATAAGGGGAGAGCACCTCTTCGTTTTAATAAAGCAGTTAATGTAATGAACTAAGAAACTATATACACAAAAATAAATTTAAAAAAATACTTTCGACAATTGACGTATCATTGCTGAATAAAAAAATGAACACTGTGCCTGCATTTCCAATGACAGTCCTGAACTTCCTTTCCAGATTTTAATAAAATGGATGTAAACTCAATAAAACTAGACTGTACCAATTTGTACCTTTGAGAAGTAGATACTAAAGAGCAACAATAAAATAATAAATTGTGGTAATACATCGAAAATTAATTACACAAAATTTTTAATTCTCTCTGTTACATTTTGAAGATTATCCTTTTAATGTTTTGCATACACAGTGAAAGTAAAACCCAACTATCATAAACGAAAATGAATTATCATATTACTGCATTTTCCTGTGTGTACACATATTTAATTCAATGGCACATGATGTGCAATAAATACTCGCAGCGGAGCGACAGCCTTGTGCTGTGAGCGCCATTGTGTGCGCGGGCGGGGGGGGGGAGGGGGCGGTTGCTTACGGGTTTTTGCAAACGCGCGGGGCGGGCGACGGGAGGCGAGGGGCGCGCTGAATTAATTTGCAGTTCTTTGTCGAGCGTGCGTGCGTCGCAAATCCAATCCGGCACCCGCGGGCACGGCCCCTCACCCGCGACCACATCTCCCCGTCGCCCCGCCCACCCACGCCCTCGCCCTCGCCCTCCCCCTCTGGCGTTCGCCCCTCCGGACGGCTTCTCTGCTCCCGTGCTTGGCGTTCTCGCTGCCGCTTTCTCTGTCGCCTCCATCCGCCGGGTTTACCTGTTTTACTGTGGCGTTTTATGTGGACTGTTTTCTCCGTACTGTCCTTCTCGTAGTCCCCGTCCTTCTGGTTATCTTAATCGTTTGCTCTCTTTATATTAGATCCTCTCTTATTGTTAATGAACTCTCGATTACATTTTTACATTTTAATTCGGGTTTTGATTACTAAATTCTGTATTGCGTCTTTCGTAATCTTGTCGCAAATTTTACCTGTCTCTATCCTCACCGTCTTCCTTGCCAAGTACTGCCATCTCGCTTTTCTCAACCTAACTATTGTACCATTTATTTTCCAATATTTCAATATCTCACCTTCATTATTCTTGTGCTTTCATTTTCTTGCTTCTAAGTATTTCTACTCATATTCGCGTGCTTCAATATGACTTCCGTCGCCACCACCACATCTTTACCCTTTACCTCCATTCTCACCCATACCTCTGACGCAATACGCTTCACCATATTCTCATCTGTCACCTCCAGCTGCACCGCTATCGCCTTCTCCGCGGCTGCGCTGATGAAATTAGCGCGGGCCCCTAGTTTCGAGGCACCCCGCGGAGCCGCCGCCGCCGCCAGCGAGGGCGGTCGCGGGAGGGCGGGGCGGGGCGGAGCGGGGCGGGGCGGGGGTGGCGGCGGCCGCGTAGGTGATAAACCACGCCGGGCGGCCGGGGCGGCCGCGGCGGCAGCGGTGCGGGGGCGTGCAGGCGGAGAGGGACTAAATACTGCGGTCGGATGTGCGGGGAGGAAGGCGAGGTCTGCCGCCCGGAAACCGACCATCCCGCCGGAGTTTCCGGGACACGGCCTGGCTTCTATGCAAAGAGAGCGGGCCCCGCGCCCTCGCCGCCCCCGCCGCGGAGATGGCGCGCTCGCGTGCGGCCGCCCCCCACCCCTCCGCCCCCGCGCGGCCAGGCCCATCGCTTTCGCAGGCGGCGCCGCCCCCCGGCGCGCCCGGTGGCGTATGTGATATGGGATATTTCCCCTGGACGTGATCTGATTGCGAGTTAACCACTGCGCTACACGCTAATATTGCCAACACTGATTACGGATTCCTATAAAGAAACAATTCCGAGGGAGGTGGAGATTCTGCGAAGTACGTTCTTTCTGCACGGTGCGTGACCCTTGAAATAGGACTTCTTTAATCCAGGGTGACGTCGAAATTCTTCTCGCGATGTTCGTTGCTCCTGTGTTGCAGAACATAAATCCGGCATTATTACCGTCTGCCTGCGAAATGAACTGTAATTACGGCTGTGAAATAAATGACATGCTTCGGATGTGATAATAACGAAGGAGAATAGACGAATTCCTTACGAATGGTTCTTTTTTCAAACTTACATATAAACACAAAATACTCCGCGGTAGCACTTGGAGAACCATTGGGTTGCATTACTTATATGAAAGAATCAATTATGATGATTGAAATACTACAGGGAAAACTCGAATGACTGCAAGAGCATGCACGTTTCGGATGCATGGGAAAGGAGAGATAACGGAAGTAAGAACGAAAGGACGAGAAAAATATTAAAGTATATATTCATAATAGGTTTTTTAAATTTTATTTACTTACTATTTTCATATATATTTAGAGAGAGGTTCCGAGATTACTGAAATATTTTTTTAAGTCATCAGAAATTTAAAATTATTCTCAGTCAGTGTACCAAATGTACTTGCTATTTCTAATGAACCCCGCCCCGGAATTCCATTGGGCGTTGCCATCAAACACTTGACTGATCCCTTCCTCTCCTATTCGATTTCCATGCGTTTGTATGTTCTCTCGTTCCTTCAATTCCTGTAACAGGCCTACGGAAGCGAAGTAAAACTTGGCATCTTGAAACCGAATTCATTGGCGGAGAACAGGCCCTGACAGCCTAAATCTGCGGGGAAAAAGTCTTTACCTCCTGGGGGAGAGCGACAGAGGGGAGGCGTGCCCTCCTGGACTCTCTCTTCCTTCGTCCCCTCCCCCTTCCTCCGCCTCGTTCTTTCTCCCCTTCCTGGCGTCTTCCCGACGCTTCTCCTGCCTCGCTTCCCCGCGCCTTCCTGTAATTTCCTGTTTTTTATTCAGACCCAACTCCTGGTAATTTTCTGCTGTATGCTTGAGATTTTTGAAGTCTGATGTAATATTTTCGTATCTCGAGAAACTTGAAGAGAAAGTGTTGCGAAACTTGCGCATTCCAAATTTTAATGTAAATTGAGTTAGGGGAGGGTAAATGTATCTCAAGTTACTCTTAAGAAAGAATTTTCTCAAAGAGCGTGACTAACAGCCTGTTGAGCGGCTCGCATTTGCTACTGCATTCCCCCGTGTTTATACAGCACAAACAAATGGAGGCTCGACTTTGGTTTTCTCAGAAGTCTTCCCTGAAAAGTTGTACGTACCGTTTTCTAATGTCTTTTGAAGAAATCGCTGATTGCGTGTTTGCTGCGTTTCAATAAAGATCATATTGCTGCCGTAATTAGCTATACACACACTTCATAATTTGTGCCGTCGTTCTCACTACTTCATGCAATAGATACTTTGACTATTGACTACAGTGGCGCACCCAAGGTGTATGGGATCCATGGGGCTTCATCCCCCCCCCCGAAGGGAGTGATTTATATTCGGAAATATAGCTTTTATTTATTTGCATTCTAACGATAGTCATTCACTTTATAAATTTATAACATTATAAATATTAACTGTAAATCAAATAAAAATGGATTTTACATTTAGCATAAATTAAAATTATTTTAAAGAAAACTTCAGGTTGGCTGGACACTTCGTACAGCCTCCCCCTCTCCGTGGATACAGCTCTGCAATGCAGAATTAACTATTTTAGTCTCATTCGATTACTTCGATTGTATTATATAATTAATTTTAAAGCATTTTAAAGCGTTGTAGCATTGTGCGTGAACGTGCTAAACAATTACGATAAGCCAAACTAGCTTTCGGCTGGAACACAAGCAACTGAAGTTGAATTGATATGAATTAGAAGATTTTGAAGGAAAATTGACAAGATAATTCAGTATACTGAAGCGCAAATATGGAATTGGTGCCTACTTTCCTCAATCCATCAACTTCTTTCGAACATTTTTTCTGAAATAATCGAAGGTGAAAATTAAAATAATTCACGTAATTATTGACGATGTTGTAGATTCGTTTGTTTTACTATTTTGTTGTTAATGAAAAAATAATTAGAAACGTGCCGTATATTTCAGTTACAGATGAGGAGTTGAAAGATTTATAAAATGAGCTTTGTATAGGCTGAGATTTTTCAATTTTCAAAGGCTAACAAGCTACGATTTTTCTAATTTGTCTCCTGGAAGGATTTTTTTACGTCGTCGTATTTGACAAAACAAAGCGCAGATATAGAATAAAAATTCGTGTAATTCGTAATTCATACAATTTTTTTCTACGTTGAAATATTTAACCAAAAAAGCGTATCGATTAAACATTCGTGTAATACACCTTAGCCGTTAAATTCACAATTTCACGTATTTCTTACTCGAGGTACGCTTTTCAGCGAGCAAGCGGGCAATTCTCAGATGGAGTTAGGGCGGAGTGCATTAGCGCATTCGCCGTCGCGAAGCGCCTGTTGCCAGCCGCCGCCCACGCGAGTGTTCGTCTGCCTGGCGGGCCTCGCTCCGCGCCTGCGGAGGATTTTGCGTGCGTGAGGAGATAGAGTTGGTGCAAAGCAGGCGCCTCTGCCGCTATCGCCACGCCCCCGCCTTCGCCGACACTGGCCCCTCCGCCACAGCCACTGCTGCCACACCTACGCCATCGCCGCCACCGCCCTGGTCAGCTCTACTGCCTCAGCCCCGATATCACTTTAATGTCACCGCCTCTAGCTCCTCTGGCGTTGCCCGGTGATGCCATCGCCACCGCTGCCGTCTCCACCGTCGCCAGTTGGCCCACCGTTCGTCAGTCGCTCTCGTCCTCGCTGTCGCTTTTACCTCAGCCTCCATCGACACCGCTGCCGTCTCCAACGCCGCCTTTTCCGTCTCCAGCCTCTTCGTGGCTGGCTATCCTGCTGTCGGATCTGCCGTGTACACCGTCAACTCTATCGTCACCGTCACCGACGTCTCCATCGTTGCTGCCGCCGCCACCTCCGCTGTTGTGTAACGGCCACCCGGGCGAAGGAGACGCTCGCTCGCGACGCTGGACTACGCCACGTGTCGTTTTATCTAAATGAGCACTGGTCGTTTCCGGAAATGCGAGATGCTAGACGTATCTGTTTCTACAGTTTCCTCGCGTCTGTTACTATTGTTGCTGCTGTGTGCTATGGAGTACAAAATATAGCAAACTGGTCGTTTTTCATATCTATTTCCTTGAGACAACTTCAACTCATTGCTAACATACATAGACATCTCCGGTTTTCCTCGCCATTCTTCCAGCTCATGCATTCATTTGTTTCATTAATATTCGTAGCTACATTTTCCTTCTTTACTGAAACTTTCCTTATTAACAAATTTAGTTACAATAGTACAATGTTTGAAATACTGCACGCCCTGAAATAATGATATTAAAACTTTCCTAAAATACAGTTTTTTTTATTTCAACATCTAACAATGATTCAATGATCATGATTATTTTGTCTTCGCGATTCCATGATCAGCTGCCTTCTTGTCTCATTCCCATTACCAGTATTCTTCCTTGCGGCTTACCGAATCTTATTTGTATTGATATAAAACCCTTATACTTCGTTTCACCATCTACCTATTCATTCTTCGTTTTCACTTTCCAGAATTTGTCTCCATCGTGCGGTTCTTTGTTATTCATTCGCCCTTCGTTTTTACATTTCTATAGTCGCTCTCCTCTGCATTCGTTTTCATCAGGTGTGCCACCTACATACATCTCCAATTTTGCAGCTTCTGGTTCTTCTTTTTCACTCACGTTAGCTTCATCACGACACATCTAAGATCGTGTTACTTGTGTTTTTTTATTATTTATACTTAACATAATGTTGATTGTGAGTACGGCCCCTTTCTGTCAATTTTGTAGGTTCCACTTCCCATTCCGCTTTCAGACTCCAGATCCACTGCGTGCCCGCCCCCGGCGCAGCCAGCGCCGCCCTCCGCGCCGCTGCGGTAGCACGCAGCCCCGGCCCCAACTTGCCACTCAGGCAAATGAGCCGGGGGCAGTGATTGTCGTCATTAGCGAACGCGGGCGTACGCACCGCCCTGCCCCTCCCTCCTCCCCCACCCACCGCTCGCACCTCTCCCGCCTGCAGGCCCCCCGCCACCTCGCCCCGCCCTTCCCTGTCTCTCCCCGCTCCCCCACGGGGGTGGCCCGGCGGCAACTTGAACGCGAGTTGGCAGGTGAGCGCACGGGCGAGGAAGAGCGCCAGCGGTCGGGGGGGGGGGGGAGAGTGGGAGGAGTGGCTGGCGAACGTGCGGTTGAAATTGACGATTTGGCGGGCCCGCGGCCTGCGCACACTATATCGGCGATCGGCTGAGTGGTCATTAAGAGCAGACCAGTGGACGGAGGGTGGGTGTTTGGGGGAACGGATCAGATCGCAATCCTACGGAGAGGGCTGAGGCTACACTGAAGTTTTGCTCGCTCCTCTCTGGGCTGCGGCCACATCTCGCCAAGCTCCTCCCTGGCTCTCTTCGCTCAATCGTTTACTTCTCGGGATGGCGGGCGGCGACTCGCAACTTGAACGCGAGTTGGCAGGTGAGCGGATGGGCGAGGAAGAGAGCTTGAAGGCATGTGGCGCGACAGGCAAACGTGCGTGCAGAGAGTGCGTTGGGAGGATGGGCCTGAGAATGTGCGGATGTGACGGGCGTGCCGTTTCCACACGTCTTGGCGATCGAATGAGTTGGCTTTCAAAACGAACCAGTCCAGAGAGAGGTTGGTTGAATGAACGGGGCAAATCGCGACCATGTCCTAGATGCTAGAGCTACGATGAAGTCTACAGATATGAGTAATGCCTATGGAATATAACGCCAGCAAACTGGCGTCTAGAGAGCATTACTCGTTGGATTCGGCAACATGGTGCCGTCGCATGTGAGTAGACCACGTGGGGCCCAGCTTTCAGAAAAGGACAATGCAAAGTCTGAGGATTGTTCACTCCACAACAAAACAAGAACATTCAAACCACCAGAATCCCAGAAACTTTCGATTCTCAGGGTTGTGCTTTCCCCATGGATCTCCCTCCAGGTAGCTTTCGCAATTGTGAGGTCGGCCCCAAGGGAGAGTATTATGCAAGGATCACGTGGGCGTGTTGGCCCCTACGAAGAACAACATCTGAAGCATTTCTTTGTTCGGGCATTGGAAAGCTCGTTGCTCGATAATCTCCAGAAACGTGCGGTCATTGAGTTCATCCAGCAAGCCTTGCTATAAGCGGAGTGGTAGATCAGTGGAGGGTCAGGGTGTTTGTGTGGCGAGAGGGCGAGAGAGGAAGCAGCTGGCCTGCCGAAGGAGAGCGGGCGCGGCTGCCTGTTTTCACCTGCTTCCGGTAACGCGCAGAGTGCCCCAGCGCCGTCTGGCCCCGCCGCGGGCTCCGCCTCCGTCTGGCCCTCGCAGCCTCTCCCGGGGCCGTCGCTCCGAGACAGGGTCGTAGGGTTTCGCTGGGAGCTTAAGACGCGAGTCCCCGGAGAACTGGCCGAGCGGCCTTGCTGTTTTTCTTCCTTTCTTTTACTCGGTGCGGGAGGTCGCGCCGAGCCAGACTTGTGTAGTTGGAGGTGGCTGAAGAGAATGGTTCGTCATTTTTATGATAGGTGTTTTGGGTATAGTTGCGCGAGTGTTGAAAAACATTGACTTTGTTTTGTGATATGTTCTATGTGAATGTGTTCTCTTTATTATATGGTATTCGTATGATTAACAATTCTACTTCAGTTAATGTGAGTCAAGATCATAAATGCACCATAATGTTTCTGGATATACTTAATATTATCATTTACTGTGCGCGTTATTTAATTATATTCTTTACAGACAAAGATTGCTTACATAAATCGATGGTTCTCATCTTATAGTCTGTATTGTAGTTTGCAACTCTACTTCATGAACTTCAATTTTTCGTCTTACGAATACGTGCTCTTTTGTGGAGATACAATTTACATGGAAGTAATATCTGTTCCATGAAAGTCCCTTATTTTCGACGCCCGAATGACGCATCACTGATTTATTCCATTTGCATGTGACTTTGTCATTTATGGATGATTTACTTCCAATGCGCGCCTTTTTTCGAGTCTCGCACTTCTCAGGGGAATGAAGACACACACTGAGAGAGAACTGTTCACAACGTGATTCCGCATATTAGGCTCTTTGTAAAGTCGTGGAAACTAAGGGAAGGAGGCCGGGGCCGCGAGAGGCCGCCAACGAGGGGCCCGGTACGCGCCCATCAGAGTCTCTGGGGCATCGGTTCGACGTACGTTCGCCACAAAAGGAGCACGGCGCCGAAAATGATCGAAGAAATCGCGTCGAGGGGAGAGAAAGAAGCATTACAAAACGACAAAGGGGAACGGATCTAAAAATGAGATAAAATATATTTGAAGGAGTGGCGCTCTCCGGGGGTGGTGGGGGCGGATGAGGCGGGTCGACGGCGCCGAGGGGGCGGGCGGGGGGCGCGGGGAGAGGACAGGGACGAGGACGGGCCGTCCCCGCGGGCAGCCGCCGAACATAAGTCACGCAGGCGTCGGGGCCCCGCGGGGGCCAGGCCCGCCAACTTGTCGCAACTTGAAGCGTCCGAGTTAAGCCTGCGACGACCCGCGGACGCGCGGGCCCGCTCCCGCGGGGACGCGCTTGCCGGCCTCTCCCCGCCCCGCCCCGCCACGCCCACCTCCGGTTTTCCCCGCCTCTCGTGACGGCCGGAGGCGGCGCCGCCGGGCCGTCTGCCTCGCCCCGCGGCGCGGCCCCTGGGGGACGCCTGATTTGGCCGCCCTCCCGCAGGTGCGTCCCCCCGCCGCCGCCGCGCCACCCACTCCCGCAGGCTGCGCAATACTTCCGTGCGAATTAGCCAACTTTGTACTGACTCCGGGCTGGGTCGCCCTCAGAATTCCGAGAGCTACCTGGAGGGAGATCCATGGGGAAAACACAACCCTGAGAATCGAAGAGACATGTTTCTGGGATCCTGATTGTTTGAATGTTCTGAAGTAGTGATGTAGTGAACAATCCACAGATTTTGCATTGTCCTTTTCTGAGAACTGGGCCCCAAGGGAAAATATTTTTAATGTTTAGTTTTTTAACAGGTATCTAAAGGGAAAGCTTTCTATATTTTTTTGCTGTAACTACTCTTCTTCCACTTAAATCAAAGTGGCATTTCAATACACTTCTTTTGGCATTGCAAATTAATTTCACAGACTCAGATGTCCAAACGATCAATCTACTCCGCTCGTATAATGTTATCTAGTGTCTCGTTCCGGTGAAAAGATATCTAAAATGCCAGTACATCCTCTTCATGTTTTGCTCCCCCTGTTACATCGAAGCGACGAACATGTTCCTTTAATCTGGCGCAGAGATTGCTTTGGCTAGCGCTAACCGGAGCCCCGAAATAAAACACGTATTTTCAATCATGTTGGGAGGGATGAACGGACATTCCGAAGGGGGCGGGCGCTGCCTCGAGAGACGAGAGGGTTGCACGCCACGGTGCGAGCGAGAGCGAGTACTGTGTATGTGAGAGCGAGAGAAAAGGATAGACCGAGAACACGTGCCAAAGAGACGAATAGAGGCGTTAGTATCTGATCAATTCTAATTCGCGTATAAAGGCGAGTTCATTTTTCGCCGTGCGTGCCTGCATGTGTAGGAGGCGGTCGGGGCGCCTGGGCGGGCGGAAGCGGGCGGGGGGGTGAGGGGGGTGCCTCGTCTCACGCGTGCGATAGGAGCGCGTCCCTCTCTAATCCCCGGCCTTGTCATGTTGGCGGGAGACCGAAGCTCCATCCATCAGCGCGCGACCCGCGTTTCTCTTTCGGGGAGGCCCCACGTCAGGTAGCGCCGCCCGCCCCGCTCCGCCCCGCCCCCTTCGCGTTCATCCCCGCCCCTCCCCGTCTCCGCTCACTCGGCTTCTCCTCCTCCCACCCCATTCCCCACCTCGCCACGCCTTGCCCTGCCGCTCCTCGTCTCGCCCGCTCCGCGCCCCGCTATGGATTACACCAATTTGCAAACGTAACACAAGGGAAATTAAAGTAAAGGAGTGCACCTGTCAGAGAAACGAGTGTTTGCGGGGACGACCGCCGCGGGAGCGAGGGCGCGGGCGAGGGCGGGGCCGGCGGGGTGGCCGGACGGCGGCCCCAGGCGCGAGAGGACGGCAGTTCTCCCCCGTGCGTGTGCGTGTGTGTGTGTGTGTGTGTGTGTGTGTGTGCGTGCGCGTGGGCGAACGAAAGGACGAAGGGCCCTTACTCGCCTCACGAGCCGGCGCGCGTAAATGATGGGAGCACTGTCGCCACCGGCTAAACGCCGCGGCCGCGGTCCGGAAATGGAGATGAGAATAAAACCAGATGAAGGAAAAATTAGTGGGCGTAAAAAGAGGTCGTTTTTCAAAATTCGCGTCGCGCCCTTCGCACCGGATCTCTCCCTGGCCGGTCGCCCCGCCGCCCTCGCCGCCCTCGACGCACCGCCGCCGCCGCCGCCGCCGCCGCCTCCTCCTCCGCCGCCGCCTCTGTGCAGGTTTTTCTCCCCGACACAAATGACTGTAAGCCGCGCGCCGCGGTGTCGGGAGCGCTTTGTTCCCTTTTTTTAACGCGGTGAGTAATCCGTGTTGCGTGGACTTGTTCTTAATAAGGGGAAGGGATTACTTAGGACTCGGCCTTTGGGAGCTCGGAAAAACAATTATCGCTTTTCTGTTCGGTTTCGAAACTTGATTACAGACAGAATCACCTAGCAGACGAACGTGCGGATGATGTGCAACTTCTTTCAATATTGGGTGAACGAATTGATTCAGATTACTTGCGATGTATGCGATAGTATAAGTTGAGAAATAGCATAGCCCAGTTGTTGGGTCTCGTATATGAATGTAATAGAAAATGGCACGTTTGTATTCATTTTCTGTTGTTTCAATCGCTGAGGACTGCTTCAGTTTTTAATTTTTATATCTTTATAATTAAATTGTAAGTATTCTAGGAATGAACATTTCCGCAATTGTATTTATAAAACATAGATTTCGATGTTTTCAATTACAATTTAATTGAATCCGATAAATTTAGCTAATTGGAATGTTCTTGAATCGTGTGATTGAAGTTAATCTCCATATAATTAATTTCCGTAATACATTTTTAAGTCACAGTGGCCGGATTAACAGTGCGATCTTATTTCTTGAATTTGCAATGTTAATGTTTCCTAAACCAACCATTTTGTTTTAAAAATAATGGCTATTAACATCCCTAGAAATGTTATGAGTGTTATTACTGCCGATGACAAAAGTTAAAAATCAAGGCGGAACGTAGCGGAGCCGAGATTAAAATCTCACCATAAAATCTCACGATTTATGCGAAAATGTACATTACCGCAATAGTAAACAAATGAATTCTGTTGCTGCGGCACGTTACTACGATATGGTGGGGTTTTGCTTGTGATATAAATATTTAAATAATATTCGTGTAGCGTGATTTGAGAAAAGGCGGATGCAATTAATTCTCCTGAACCTAAAGATACTTAAATAAATGACGTTCGATGCGGAAGTTTGCACGTCGGCATCCAGTGGCGTCACGTTCAGATCGTTAGTAAATATGATCACCGTCAAAAAGTGTTTCATTTGGTGAAGTGCCAGGAAAATGAGGTTAATAAACTTAATACACAAGTTTTAATTACTCTATTAATATTACAAATAACAATAATTACCCCCCAAAACTAATATGTGTTACTTTTATTCTGAATTGCATGAATCAGTTTTGTACAAAGCATCGCCAGTTTGCTAACAAACATTTGACTTGTGGTGAATCGATGGTTGTATATTTACCTTGCTAAGGATGTTAAAACCCGTTGCTAAGGATTTTAAATTTCTTAACCTAAAGATACAAGTGTACTTAACAAACGTATAGGGTTGTATGTTAACAAGGGTTAAAGACGATGTGACCGATAAACTTTTTAAACTTACCGCTCGTTGTAGAGCGGAGAAATATTCCAAAGAATTTGTCTTGCCACGGTTGACTTCTCTTTCCATTTAGCCGCTTAGTGGCAAGGTCATCGGTGGAGCAGGCTAGCTCCGTCTGTTAGTTGAGGGGTAGCGTGGCGCGGGGTTAGGTTACGAAAAGACGCTCGGCCATGGATAACGCGGAACGGGATGAACTAGATGCTTACTACGGTGTTATTACGTTTTTTGTTATGTTGTGTTTTTTGGTGTTCGTTTTCTCCATTTTGGTGTCTTGGTTCATGCACTTCCTTGAATTGAATAAGCCAAAGTTGTTGTAATTCACGCGTAACGACATTTATCGAGGTATGTATGGTGTTACATTAATATTGGTTGAATGCATGACTTTCACATATGGTTGACTTATATTTGTTTTGTGTGATAAGCACGTAATAAATATTTTATATGTGTGGTTTATAAGTAGGTATGTTTTCCCATTTTAGTGTGTATCGTATTATAAAGTGGAAATAACGCACTATAACATACCCAAATCACATGTCTTTCTTTTTTTTTGTTTATAGTTTTAGTATGTTTTTCGTAATAGCAGATTTACAGCATATTAATTATTTACCAGAAATTATTTTGTGTCATACCCTCTTAAGAGCAAATTTTCTTATTAGTTCGTTAAATGAATTCGTTGGTCTTTGTTATTGCAACATTTTTGATAAATAAGAACGAATTTCAAAAATTGTTATTTTGCCCATTTTATCAAATTCGAATTATAAAAAGTGTGATATACTATGTCATGTTGAACTACAGAATTGAGTTTAAAATTTACATAAGAAATAGAAATAAAAATTATTCTTCTCTGAGCCACTCGATAAACTCAAATACTGTTGTATCGAAATCGGACTACTTATGAAGGGATTGCATTGTGGAACGCTGCGGAGATATTCACAATTGGATGTGCTGCATCTTTTGTTTGCGACCTGTCTCATTGGCGGAGGAGGGAGCCGTGCGACCGAAGCCCGGTTTGTCGCTGGGGATCGGACGAGCGTGGCATGCAGAGGACATGCCGCAGCGAATTTATAAATATCGCACGTGATAGTTGCGGGGACGCACGGACCTCTCATTGTACGCCTTGCCGCTGCCCCGGCGCCTCTCGCGCTGCAAGAGCCGGGGGTGGGGGCTCGCCTTCCTTTGTTAATATTCGATGCACAGAGGGCGGATCGATAGATATGTCGTTACTAATCAGGGTGAGGGAATTTACGGGAGCGTTAGGGGGTTGAAGGCTGGCGGCGGCGGCGGCGGCGGCGGCGGCGTACCTCGCGCACACAAAGCCCGTACGAAATACGACCTGGATCCGTGCTGTACAGAATAAATCGAACTCGACCCCTCGCCGCTCACCCCTCCCCTCTCACTCTCCTTCCTCTCCTCACTCGCCATGCCATTCCGGATCCGTGCGAGCGTGCACTCCTCCTCCTCTCGTTTACCACCCCTTCCCCTCCCACTCTCCCTGCGTCCGCTCGCCGCCCCCCCCTCCCCTCTCCCTCACGGGGGCCCTGCCCGACACTTTGCGGTGACCGCATATGTTAGCCTGATCCGCCCCATTCAATAGGATGTTGTAGCGCACCAACAGCCCTTGACCGCGTCGGCGAGGCATCGGCGCCCGCACCCGCACCCGAGCACAGCGCTGCACAGCGTGGTTCGGCCCTCCCCATCTCCTCGTCACCGCTCCTCCACGCCCCGCCCGGCCCTCCCCTCCCCCCCCCCTTCACACACGTTTTGCTGCGCTGTTCTCTTTTCCTTTCAGTGCTACATCGCTCTTTACCTACCGTCAGTTGGTACCCATTCTCATTCCACCTTATTCTTTTAATTTTAATTGTTCTGGTTCGCCGTATCGGGCCCTTCCTCGCAAATTTCCTCCAGTCTCAATTTCTCCCTTCGCCGCACATGCTTGTACTGGTCGTTTCCCACACTATCGCTTCCTCGCTTCACAACAGCTTTCTATCCCCTACAAGCCAAACCAGTCCCACGTTCTGCTTGCTACGGTGTACGTCTGCACTTCCCTCCCCGTTCTGCATCTTTCTGCCTCGCTCTGTTCAACCCTACTTTAGCTCTCCAGCATCCACTTTCCGTCTTCCCTTCTCCGAACGAAGCCGCCGCCGCCTCCTCCTCCTCCACTGCTGTACCCGCACTCACATTCCACGACCACCCCGCCCCCTCGCGTGGCCTTCCCTCCCCTCGTCGCGCGCGGGCGCTGACGCGGCTGCGCTCCGCGCGATAAAGCCACAATTAGCACAATATGATCGGACCAAGAAGAACAGCTCTTCGATTATCTCTAATGAACAGGTATTAGCACAGTCGTTTAGCGCCCCCGTCCTCCTCGCCCTGGACCGGACCTCCTCTCCCTCCGGCAGTCCGTTAGCGCGGGCCTATTGAGAAGCAAATAATCGGGCCCATAGGTTATGACGGCGCCGAAGATTTCGCCGGAGCTAACGGCGGCCGGTGGCGCAGGCGGGAGAAGCGGTTTGGGTGAGGGGAGGGGAGGGGAGGGGAGGTGTGCTTACCGTCGCTGCCGTCTGTGGCGCTGCTGCCGTTCTCCACTTTATGGCTTTCGCCGGCGCTGCGGCCTTGGGCGCGCACTGCAGCCGGCGGCCGTTGCTCCGGCGCTGCGATAAATCAGCGTGCGTTGTTCTGAGTGCACTGCCCCGCGTGCGTTCGTGAGCACGGCAGATGGATGCCGCGGCACGCGTGCGAATTAGCGGCTTGTCTATCGGGAATGAATGACTTCCTATCACTATTCGCCGAGAGTAGTAAACACCTAACTAATTACAATAAGTAAATTGTTAGCCCATTTCTGTGATTATAGTTCCGGTTAGTGCCCTCTCAACGCACTTCATGGGGTTGTTACGTTTTTCTGTTTCGTGCCGAACAATCGTATAATGTTTAAAGGTGTTACAGGTCAAAACGTATTTCCACTAAACAATTTTTTGTGATATTTATTTTTCTCCGTTATTTAATTTAATGTTATATTCTTTTACTCGGAGTACTTTGAGCGTACGTTCATGATGCTTCTAATTTTTTTCGAAATAAATTTAAATGTACTTCGAAATAAATGGAAGTGAAGGGTGGAGTTTTTGATCTGTTGCCGATAACGTCTACTCATTTCTTTGAAAGGTCAATGGTATTAAATTATTCATCCGGTATTATATATAACTGAATGTATATGTGCCTTGAGATACTATATTCATCGAGGGAATTAGGTGTGAAATCATTCGCAATAAATGTACTTCCAACTATGTGTTATTAAAACCTTACGATTCGTATTTCTGTTTGTAATGTTGTAATGTATTCGCATAGTTTGAAAATGCTTTGTCTAAAATGGTCTGAGCTGCCTCAGTAATAGTGTGTGCCGATTCATATGTTTTTGATTCACTGCTTTTCGTATTTTAAGGTTTATCAGGACTCGTTTACGGAACTCGTCAAATATTTTAATATATAATATTTGAAAGTGGTTGGTCAGTATGTGCACATTCTACTCTGAAAATACTTTTTCACTATCCCCCCCCCCAAAAAAAAGGGTAGCCCTCGCAATACGAAGGGTAGTCAGACCAGCTGCGCTCGGTGCAATGCACGAAAGGATTCACACTGGCCAGTCGATACTTCGGGTTCGGCCTCGCTATGCGAGAATACTTTCACTGATAGCGGCGCCCTTCGGCATCCCACCTTTTTTCCCCCCGTTCTTTCTGCTCAGCTACACCTGCAAATCGGGTTTCCGAGAGCCCCCGGGGCCGGCCAGCGCGGTCGCCCAGCGAATTTTCCACGGCCGCGCCGATCGAAGTTCGTTCCCTTCCGCCGGGCGGCGCGGCGGCGAGGGCGGGACGCGGTGCTCGCTGGCCGCGGCGCTCGGGGGCGTGCGGCCGACGCGCGGACCACGGTGGGCAGATGGCCAGCAATGCCGGGAGAAAAGCGTTGGATTGAATGGGCGTAGCTTGGAAGATTTGAATGGGAAGAAGTGGTCGAAAGGGTGGAAATATCTTGCTTCCTGTTACTATATTTTTGATTATTTTCTGCTGCAACTTTTATTGAATAATTTATATTAATGCATTACGTAAGCCTCGTAACATGACCTCGTAAAACTGTGTTTATTTAGGAGTAAACGGTCTTAAAGTTTTATTTCCTAATATAATGTTTTACACTTTCGCTACATTAACTCCTTTATTATAGTTGTATGCCATTTCTCTGAAATTTAATTTTATCACCAGTCACAATCTTCAAAAACAACGTATTGTAATTCCTTAGTAGTAAGAGCGAATGTGAAAACGCTTACCCTTGTTGAAAACGATTCAAACGTCCAGCATAACTATAACGCCATCTCATACTTTGTTTTTATTGCACACTTTCCAGACACTTGAATGGAGGGTATTTGAGCGCCGAATATGATTTTTTCCTGGAAGACCTTGGCAAGGATTTTTTCGGCGTTATTCCCCGATATAATCGATACGGAGCCGAGGGAGCGGCTGGGCTCGGCGCGGTGCTGGGCAGAGGTGTGGGGGGAGGGGGGGCGAGGGCGGCCGGACGGATGGAACGAGAGAGTGGGCGCAGGGGCTGAGCGAGGGGCGCGGCCGTCAAAGCGTCAGCGCCAGCCCGGTATTTATTGCGGCGGTCGGTTTATCCAGAGCGCCGCCCCAGAATAATCCCGGGACGTGAGCGGACTCCCCTCCATTTGTCTGTGACTGGCGCGGAATTTCCCCGAGTCGCCCCCCCCCCCCCCCCACCCTCCTCCCTTCCCCAGCCGGTTCTTGCGCCTGCGGGGCCGCCGCCGCGCCGTCTCGCGCCGCGATGCGACGCCACGCGCCTGCCAGGTCGCTGCGTTTTTTCACGCGGTGTGCTGCGACGCCGACGCCCGCGGGCGAAGGTTCGGAGACGGGGGGCTTGCCGCCGAGACGGAGGCGCCGACCTGCGAAAGCGTTGAGGGTTGAATGGGAGAAAGAGTAGATGGAGCTAAGTGATTGCGATCGGTTTTTGGATTGTAATTGAAACAAAATTAAATAGTACAATGTATGGAAAACGCCTTGGCGAACAAAGAGTTTTGATGTGATGTGTGTACGGCTTATGGAGTAAATTATCTGATGTTGTGTAAATCTAGAAAATAAGTTTTGGTGTTGTACATTTCGTTTGGCTTTGGTTTTGTTCAAAGTTGGAAACAGCAGTTGTTGCCAATGTGTCCATAGCTCTTCAAAATTTAAATCATTGACTAATGGATAGATTCGTGATATAATTAGATATTTAGTAATGTCTACGTGAAACACAATTTTAAGCAAGTAATCACTTCCTAAAATTTTGAACTTAATAGTGGTTAAAAATAGGAAACCTTATCAGAAATATCCTAAGTGAAATAATAATACATAAAAATAATATATGTAATACATTCCTATTTGATTTTTGTACCATTTGTTTGCAAGGAAATACAAATACGCCTAATTATAGGTCGTTTGTAATAAATAGGTCGTCGTAAATAAATAGGTCGTTTGTACGAGTAGATAGTGGAATTCAGATTGAATGCTCAGGATTACCCTTCAACAGTTAAAACGTCACTACGTAAATCTTAAGTGTTTATACGGGGTGACGTATATTTTGAATAAGAAATTGGCTCGAGTGAAGGTTGGAAACCTTGATTAGTTGTGAAATAAGATATGAAGGATAAACTCTTAAAAATTCTGTAAGTGAAAAATTGGGGGAAAAGTTCAGCAAACGGAACGCATCGAAAAACTACTTTTTTAGAGTGATAAGTAAACGGAACTGATAATTTCGTCTCATTTCGTTCCACATCTGCTTTATGCAATTCAATAACTTCACAAACGTTGTATCAGTGGGTAATGGAGACGTTTAAAATTGGCAGTTGCAATAGAAATGTGAAGGAGAGGAAACGGGAATTTCAGCTGGAGAAGAGACGGGAGGGAGAGGGAAACGGGATGAGATCAGGAATGGGAACGGGGCAGGGATTGGGTATGGAAGTGGAAGCGGGAATGAAACCAGGGGAGGGATCGGAAATGGGAGCGGTAGAGGGAGTGGGACGGGAATGGCAATGCCAGAGGGAGAGGGATCGGAAGTGTGAGAGGGTTTGAGAATGAGAATGTGAGCCGGAGAGGGATCGGGATCGGGAATGGGATCGGGAATGGGAGCGGGATCGGGAATGGGAGCGGGATCGGGAATGGGAGCGGGATCGGGAATGGGAGCGGGATCGGGAATGGGAGCGGGATCGGGAATGGGGGGGGGATCGGGAATGGGAGGGGGATCGGGAATGGGAGGGGGATCGGGAATGGGAGGGGGATCGGGAATGGGAGGGGGATCGGGAATGGGAGGGGGATCGGGAATGGGAGGGGGATCGGGAATGGGAGGGGGATCGGGAATGGGAGGGGGATCGGGAATGGGAGGGGGATCGGGAATGGGAGGGGGATCGGGAATGGGAGGGGGATCGGGAATGGGAGGGGGGTCGGGAATGGGAGAGGGATCGGGAATGGGAGCGGGATCGGGAATGGGCCCGGTAGAGGAAACGCGAGCGGGTGCTGGAGCGGGCGTGAGAGCGAAAGCTTGACGCGGCCGCCGTCGCCGCAACCGCTCGGGTGCCCCGCAGCCTCGCACGGAACCTCTCGGCGCCGCCGCCCCCGCCCCCGCCCCCGCGTCGGCCTTCTCTTCGCGCGCGAGCGCGGCAGTGATGGATCGGAAGAACGCGGGAACTCGTCGGCATTCCGCTTTCCTTCCTCGTCCGCGGCGTGATTCACGAGGTCACCTTGATTGCTGCGGCTGGAGGTCGTTGGCGCGGGCAAATAAATGCTGTGCTTTGTTCCGTGGCGATACCTCTTCGCTTGCGAATAGGTTGCCTTCGCTTGGCTTTGCCTGAAATGTTTTTCCGCGGCGGACTTGGCGATGCGTGAAACGGTGCGTGTTTCTCCACAAAATTTGCGCTCCGGTTTAAACGACACGTTTCTGTATTGTTTCTTTCTTTCGAAAAGTTTGCTTTAGGTCTCAACGATCTAAGAAATTGTTACAATGTTGAAGGTTTTTGTCTCTACTTGTTATCTAAAGGATTTCATGAAGTATGCATTTCCAGTCTGGTAAGAAATTAGGAATTACTCCTACGTACTATCTTGGATCATAAACTCTCTGAATGAATTTCGTAATTATTCGACATCTCATGTGTAAGCAACACATTACCTGGAATTGTATAATAAACAATATAGTGTGACTTTGTTACAGTGTATTTTTCCATTTCTCTTAGTGAACGATAATCAAAAATTTCGTAAATATTTCTGTGGATAAATCCATACGCATCTGCAAGACGTTTTTCGTGTTAGGACCTGCGCATAAAACTTACTTTGAACTGTTTTATAAGACCCTATTACAGCTCGTACGAAAGTAATACGAATATATCATACAAACACAAAAGCATATCCAGAATATCTATTACGCTGTTTATCACCATTATTTTATTTTCACAGGCACTTAACACCCTTTCCAGAATAACCCTCAGTGTTTTTGCCTATTGTATGGCAAACCAGGGAGCGACGGTGTGGAACCATGTGTCATTAGATGGTCGGGTGAAGTTGCTTCGAAACCGCCCGTGTCATTATCGATGTTTGTGAAAGCCAAGAGCGCGGGGATGTTGTCGGGAATTGATTCCGAATGTGACGCTAAAAGGCTGTCGAAGCCCAATAAAATGCGTCCAGCAGAAAGCCAGCGCTGAAACAAAAGCGACGGTGATATTGTGGTTTGTGTAGGAACTGTAATGGCTGGCGTTTAATAATTGCGAACAATTTATCACTTGTGGAAATGAATATCACGAACAATGAACCCATTCATTCGGTCATCAACGTTCGTTTTTTTATTGGCCGCTGCGGTGTGACGCTAGTTCCAGCGGGGGGAAGGCTTCGCCACCCACACCCGGCTCTCGTCCGCTGGTGGTTCCACCCTTCGTCTCGCTCTGCCCTCGTCTCCCCTCCCAGGCCCTCTCCCCTCCCTCACCCTCACCCGTCCGTAGAGGTAACGCTTCTCACCCCACTTGCCTACGTTTTTATTTATTGTATTTCAAACAGATTACAAGGATTAGAACATTCAGTTTTTACAACTTTATCTCATGAAATGGTGATTTAATTATAACTAATTGCGATAAGAAGGGAAGGAAACCTATTGACTCGTATCTGTTTACAGAGAACATTTTTAAGCGATTCATGAAATTGATTTTTTTAGGAATACGTGAAATGGAAATTTCTAATTCTTGTATTGTGGATTGTGTTTCTGCTCGTCGTGGATTCAGAAAGTGATGGTATTTGCGTGAGGCATGTATAAACGTTTTAGAGGAGGCATGTGATGTGATGGGCTAATTGATGTAGATTTTGAATAACATCAGAGCAGTGTTGTGGCCTCCTGCCTTCTCTCCACTACCATTTCTCCCCATCGTCGTGGTTTCTTATGTCCATCGTACTTTCCAATTTTACACTTACCTCTTTCTCTGCCTTTGCTGTTGTCTATGTTCATTACTTTCACGTGCCCAACTCGTCAACCCTGCAATCCCACCGACATCATTCGTCTCGTCTGAAACTGTCCCCAATTTTCCCGCATGGCCTTATTACTTAAATAGGTTGGCATTCTAGGTATTTTTAAAGCAATACATCGTATTTCAGTGTGATTGGTCGTTTTTCTTGATTTTGTTTTAGAGATTGAGTTGCCAAATTGTTGTATTAAACACTTCATTTTTTTCAAATTGTTCAAATTCCTGTTGACAACGCACAATGTAGATGTAAGGTATTATATTACGTCAAAATGTTTAAATATTTGAGAATTTGCAGTTCAGTGAATTCATTTTATATATTGGCCTTTCGGAACGCGTTCCATTTACTCTATAATTCGAACGTGGTCAATAATTATATCCAATATTTGCTTGGTATTAATTTAGTATCATTTCCATTGATACATTGCAATAGTTTAACAACCCACAATTTCTTGGAATCGTTGGTATTTTGGAAGTTCCGAGAGGTAAAGTGAATTAATGAAACTAGTTGGAATACCCGCATGTTTTAAATTCCTATACTAATATGATATTATTGAACGAGAATAAATAATAGATAAAAAATAATCAAATTAAAAGATATTACTCCGACATTTCCATTGCAATCTTAATAATAATAGTACTAATAATAGTAGTAATAATAGTAGTAATATAATTATTGTGCTAACCAGTACCGAAATGGCTTTGCATTATATTAAACAAAAATATATTTGATATTTAGTGTTCTGATGGTAGAATAATTTCTAAAGAACTAAATACATTGATTACATAAATTGTTAAGATTTCGAATGATTGGACAAGTACTTTTCCAGAGGGATCTGTAATAGCGGCGCGACGTGGGTGATGGGCTCAAGTGAAGTGGGTGGTTCCGATAAGAGGATTCCTCTAGCAAGATCTAGGATATAGCACACAATGAGAGTGGATTGTTACGGATGTCTTTCGCAGACTACCTGCGCTCTGGAGCAACCTAGTCGAGATGGCGCTGGACGATAGGAATCGGCGAGGAACTGAAGGATCTGAGAGGGTGGGAAGGGGACAAAGACGTTCACGAGACGGGTAGAAAGTGAAGGTAATGGGATGGCACCAACATCAATGTTGGTTTGCAGTCGACAAGGAAAATCTACGCGGGTGCCAGACCCAGCAGCGACTTGTGGGAGGAAGAGGAGAGGCGGGGCGGGGGCGGTGAAGGAGGGCGTGGACGGGGGCGGCACTGGCAGCCAGCGACCGCATCCGCGCCCCGCGCTCTTCACTTTTCATTTTCTCCGCGTAATGACAACGCAGCGGCCGGCATTCCTCCGGCGGCGGCGGCACAGCCAGGAAACAGGCAGGTGTAATTAAACGGAGATTTATGACCCGGTACTTCATCAACGCCAGGGCTGTGCAAACTTCGCGGGGGCGAAGGCGGTGGCGGCGGCGGTCGCGAGGGCGGGGAGGGGCGGGGCTCGCAGCGGAAGAGGCGGGTTGTGGGGGCCGGGGAATGGCTGAGGCTCGCCGGAGCACAACACACAGGCAGGTATTCACTCATTTTCCGGAGGAGGTTTGCCGCCCCCGCGCCGTCCTTGCTCGAGCGCCGCCGCCGCCGCCCTCGCCGCCCTCGCCGCCCTCGCCGCCCTCGCCGCCCTCGCCGCCCTCGCCGCCCTCGCCGCCCTCGCCTCCCTTGCCGCCCTCGCCGCCCTCGCCTCCCTCGCCTCCCTCGCCGCCCTCGCCGCCCTCGCCGCCCTCGCCTCCCTCGCCGCCCTCGCCGCCCTCGCCGCCCTCGCCGCCCTCGCCGCCTCCACCACCGCCGCCCTCGCCGCCTCCACCACCGCCGCCCTCGACCGCAACATCGCGAAGTTTATTCATACCGGAGCGTCGGCACCTGGCGGGGAGGCGGACTGCGGGATGTGGGCTGAGCGAAAGGCAAGCGCCGCCGCTGGAGGCGCTGCCAGGGTCGGCGACAGAGGTGACTCACTCGCCGTACGAATGCTCGTGGGATCAATATCGTCGTAAGCATATGGTATACAAAGAGCACTGTATTTACGAATCTCTCATTCGTATTGAGTGGGTGCCCAGGAGTAAAATAGAGTTTCAAATAAAATACCATAAAACATTTCAAAAATATTCGAATTGCCACAATTAATTGGGATGCCCGAATTACCCAACTTAAAGTCTAGAAAAATACCTTAATAGTGTCGTAGTCCCTGTGATTCTCCGCGCATACGTGTGATCAAAAATTATATATCACTAGTGCGCTGGTAGCATACAAAACTCTCAGTAAAACAAGAATAGTTATGAAGCGCTCAAAAGATTCATTAAGAAGTGTACTTTTTATAACATGGACTTCGATGAACGAAAAACAAAAAACAAAAGAGGATACGAAATGAACTTAACTATTAGTTCGACGAAGACAGTAGGAGGGATGCAGTATGAATTATCAACATTGGAAGAAAAGTCGTGTTTTGGATAAGTGGGATGTGGAAACAGAGATGAAGTCATAAGAAAAAAAATGTCAATATTGTAAAGAAACGCGTTGGCAATATGTGTGCAGTGCAGTTCACATATCTCAATAGATGTGTGAGGATAGGATAGGAGTAAGTGTAAAATTAGATTTTTAATATAATTTTTTGCGGTAGAGAAGCTGTCTCAGTATTCACCGTCTTCTTTCTCGGGCGGGGGCGGAGACGGTTGCGTCCAGTGGCAAGTGTGCAGGGGAGGGCCGCGCGGGCGTGGGCGTAGAGGGCCGGCGTTGTGGCGAGGGCGCGCTGTCGCCGCCTTTTAGCCCACGCCCTGCGGTGCATTCCGCGCGCGCCGTCCGCGCTCTGCTACGCTGCCATCCGACGCGCATTGTTCGCGCGGCCTGCCCCCTTCCCCCCTCCGCCCTCGAGCCGTCCCCCGCCCCCGCGCGTTGATCCGCTCCGCCTCACCCCCGCCGACTCGCCCCCCCCCCCTCGCGCGGGCTCACCCCGTCTCTTTTCCCCCCGCGCCCCACACCCACGCACCTTGAGCCACCCCACCCACCCACCTACTCCTCCCCGCCCCGCCCCACCCCGCCCCGCCTCGCCCCGCCCCACCCCGCCCCGCCTCGCCCCGCCCCGCCTCGCCCCGCCCCGCCCTGCACCACCCCGCCCCTCCCCACCCTGCACCACCCCGCCCCACCCCTTCCCGCTCGGCTCCTCCCCGCACCGGTCCTCCTCGCTCCGGTCCTCCCCGCTCCGGTCCTCCCCGCTCCGGTCCTCCCCCCTCCGCCCCGCTCCTCCTCGCTCCGCCCTGCCACGCTCCGCCCCTCCCTGCCCTGCTCTTCACTCTCTCCCCGCGTTTTGAGCCGCTCCGCCACATCCTCCGCTCCATCCGCCTAGCCCTGCCTCATTCCACCCCTCCGTGCACCGCCCGCACCTGCGAGCTCGCTGCATCCCAACCCCATTGCCTAATAGTTAGCAGGCTGCTCTTGTTTCGTCCTTTCATAGACGCTTCTATAGGAGATGCATTGTGGGCGATTTGTGGCGGCTGAAGGTATTGTGCTTCTACATGCTTGTCCGTTTTGAAGCGACGTACTTATTTTGAGCACGTATGTGTACTCATATGATGTGTTTAGGAGATATATTAAATAAAATTACGATTAATTATTTTTATGTCGTGTTCGATTTATGCTGTACATAAGTTTAACGATTTCTCAAAACGTGTATGCAGGTTCAAAAAAAAAAATGTATCTCTCCGAATTCTTATTTTTTTATCTTTGCAAACCACTGCATGATCCTCTACATGCGCCCATTCGTATTAACAAAGATAAGTCTTTACTTTTTGCATACAGTTCCTTCCATTTATCTTACAACGGTAATCTTTCACTATGAGGTTTCCAAGCCGATAGTAGTTTTGTTAAATTCAATTTTTAATAAAAAAATAATTTTCTCTTGTGAAGTGATTATTTAATGTATTTTCAAGTGTTTAAAAAGTATTTAGTTTTCGATAAAAATTGTGTTTGAGTCACATGTTTGTAAATATTACAGTCAGTGTATCTTCTCTTCCGTGAATGTTTCGCAGCTGAAGCTTGCAAATAAAATTAAAATGTCCAATTAGTTAAATTTAATGGTATCGTTGAAATATATATTTCATAACGGTGAATGAGCATGCGCTTTTGAAGATCTAAATATGGAATGTATAATGGATACCCGCTGTACATTGCAGACATTATTTTTATTTAAAAACTCGACGTTAAAGTTTTCTTCCTTTGTTCTAACAATTTCTCATTGTTTAGATTAAGTTCACTAAATCAGAGTTGGGTGAGGTGTTAAAATTATTGTATGTGTACTACTTATTCTGAACAAATGCGAACATCGTGAGACTTCGTTGTTAGTGTGTTTACATAATGTAACAATGTAAATGTTCTTCTCAGTATCAAGGAGTATCTAATGCTTGTTGGTCCTAGTTCTGAAAGAGAATGATCGCTGATTGAATTGTACTTATATATGTATAACCATATAAGAATTAGTAATGTTATTTAACATGGCAATAAATTATGAACAAGGTTCAAGCATTGATGAAGAAATGATAACAAAAATTTCGTGTGTATTTGACGGGGGGTATACCATGACTTAGTCTACCGGCTTACGAAACTGAGGTATCAATTGATGTCACTGCAGTGCCTGTGACCGGAAGATCCAGGGTTCGAACTCCGACGGTGGCAAGATTTTTTACGTTAGCTATATACCTAGTAGGTTGATTTCAGCCGCTGTCTGAAGTAGAACTCTAGCTGTCGACTACTCTGATCGGTAGTTTTCTGTGGTTTCTCTGATCAGCGCTAGATGAATGCCGGAGCAGTACCCAAACAAACGGGCCACGGACCAGGCTCGATCTTTCCTTGTCATATTCTCCCCCTTACATGCATTACTCACCTCACACCTACACACCAAACCAGGTATCTCCCACCAACGGAGCACCGCCTCAGCCGGGCTAAGCTCTAAGCTCACAACCGGACTCCCGGCTTGCGTGCTTGTGTAGTGCATGTTAGTGTGTGTGTTTGTGTGTGTGTGTTTGTGTGTGTGTGTGTGTTTGTGTGTGTGTGTTTGTGTGTGTGTGTGTTTGTGTGTGTGTGTGTTTGTGTGTGTGTGTTTGTGTGTGTGTTTGTGTGTGTGTGTTTGTGTGTGTGTGTGTGTGTTTGTGTGTAAGGCGAGAGAATAGGAGAAGGAAGAGGTAGGAAAGAACGCACGTGGTCTGTGGCCCGTTTGCTCGGGCATTCGCCTGGTGTTGATCGGAGAAACCACGGCAAACGGATCTGAGCTAGCCGGCCGCTAGAATTGAACTCGACGTAGGTGAGAAGCTAGTGTCGAAAATCCTGCCACCGTCTGGACTCGCACCTCAGACCTCCCGGTCAAAGGGACTGCAGTGACATCCCTCCCGGTGTGGGTGTGGTGGCGGTGTAGCGCTGGGCAGGGCAGCTGGTCGGCCAACGCGGCTTCGCCCTCCGCGTGCGAGACGCCTGCGGGCTGTGTATCGCGCCCGTCGCGCGGGCAGGGAATGCCGCCGGCTATTTTGCCAGGGATGATTAATTAGCGGGCGGCGGCGCGGGGCCGACGGACGAGCGACGGCATCTTGCGCTCGCATCGGCTTATCGCTTCCGCTGCCCTCCGCTGGATCCCGGTCGCTCGCTGGCGTGGCATAACGCGGAATGGATTTTTTTACCTCGGTTTTCCGTTTGTCGCCCGCAGATTTTTCTTGTGTTTCACAACTCCCCGTTCTAGTATATTTTAAAAAGGCAGTTTTATGTGTTTTTTTAAGGCTAGAAAGCTTTTTCACATTCTGTTTCTTACTTGTGTAGTTTATCTTGCTTTTTCATTGACGTTTTTGTATTTTTTCCCTTTTTGTACGAATTTCTTAATCTATGAGCTTGGATTACAAGTCTTCATTCCATTAATAATTCCTGCCAAACTAGAATAGAATGGCGATGTATCCGGAGTCCTGCCGTCGCTCCATTTTTCCTCTTTTAGCATTTGCACGTTTTTCTTCCTTTTTTTGATATTTCGTTTTCATTTTGACGTTTAGTTTTTTTCATGAATCCATCACTCAAACGTATTTCCTTTTTTCTCCTTGGCACTCAATCTCATTAGTGTGTTCGTGTTGCCCTGAGCGTGGTAGATGCAAATGACCGCCCCCCCCCCCCCACTCTTTGGGTTGGCGCATCTGCAGCCGCCCGTTCACCTGTCCCTCGCGCCGCGCCGTCGTTAGATTCGCGCCCACCGCGCCGCCTGCCACTCCGCCGTGAGCTCACCCGCACGCTCGCTATCTGGGATGTATGCAAATCCGCGCCGAGCGGCGGCGCCCACCCGCACAAGCGCCCGGCGCTGCCGGTTCGCTTACTCCGCCTCGCCCTCCTCCGCCGGCCTCGCCCCGCGCCTGCCCTCGCTACAGCCGTTATCCTCTCGCAACGGGCACTGCACGATGCATCGCTCCCCTGCACTTCCACGGCCGTCGACGTTCTCTACCCTCCTCTGCCGATCCTCACCACCCTGCGTTGCTCCCACCGTCACTCTCCCACCGTCACTCTCCCACCGTCACTCTCCCACCGTCACTCTCCCACCGTCACTCTCCCACCGTCACTCTCCCACCGTCACTCTCCCACCGTCACTCTCCCACCGTCACTCTCCCACCGTCACTCTCCCACCGTCACTCTCCCACCGTCACTCTCCCACCGTCACTCTCCCACCGTCACTCTCCCACCGTCACTCTCCCACCGTCACTCTCCCACCGTCACTCTCCCACCGTCACTCTCCCACCGTCACTCTCCCACCGTCACTCTCCCACCGTCACTCTCCCACCGTCACTCTCCCACCGTCACTCTCCCACCGTCACTCTCACGCCTGTTGCCACTGATTCTCACCGATACTTATTACTGCCCATTATCACTCTCGGCTTCCCTGTCGTTCTAACTCTAACCGTCACGCACTGTCCGACACCTGAAGTGACACTCATCCGCAGAATAGTTGACACTGACATTTGCACCGCCAATGCCATCACTGTCATCGACATATTGAACACAAATATAACTACAACTACAGCTTCCGCAACCGCCACCATCACAGTCCCATGTTATTATTGCCTGCGTGCTATATAATTTTCATTTCACCGTCCATTGCAGTAATTTTTGCCTTTCTGCAGTTGCATCGTGCCACCGCATCGTTGTCGGTGACACTTCAATGCCAGTTCTCATCCGTCCGTTAACTGCCTACAGCACTGTTGAATCCTGAACTGCCCTGAACCACCGCCTCCCCTCGCCGTTCCCGCTACCAGGGCCTGGCGCGCGCCACCGCAGCGGCTTGCAACACCGTGAGCCCGCGCGCGCCCGCCCGCCCGCCCGCCCGCCCGCCCGCCCGCCCGCCCGCCCGCCCGCCCGCCCGCCCGCCTACCTGCTGAGCTCTCACACCCGGTTTAGCGTGGAACAGCAGGTGCTTGTCCCGCTAAAGTAGTGGGAATTGTGTCGGAAACACAATTAGGGCCGCCGGGAAGCGGTCGGCGCGCGCTGACGTCGTTACCTGCCGATCGCCGGCGCTGCCGCCAGCGCGGTTCGGGCATCGATTCCCGACTCCGCTCCGCGCCTCGCTGGGCCGCACCGCAACGGACACGTGCTTGCTTTTTTCTTTTTTTTTCCCAGCGATATTGCGCGACCGCCGCGCAATTACTGATGCCACTGCCAATTCTGTCACGTACTCGTACACCCGGCTGAAATGAAGAAGAATTGGGGTTGGAAATTCCTCGCTGTCGTAGTTTTCGAGTTCTTTTGTAATGTCGCTCGAGGTTTTCGGTTAACGTTTTCTGCTAAAGCAAGCCAAGTGTAATTACAGTCGCTAATTGGAAGTACCGGAAAATGTTGTTAAAATGGGATATTTTTACTGTGGAACTTGGTCATCTAGTGATGTTATTTTTTTTAGTAGCCTGTTTTAACTTCGAATTGTGAGAAATTGAACTCTGACAATCTGATGTTCCTTTTGGTCTTGATGGAAGCGAATCTTGCGTAGTAAAACAATTTGAGCGCAGCCTTTTCAGCGCGCCGGCGGAGGTGCTTCAATGCAAACTGATTGGCGCGCTCTCGTCCGATCTTTCGCAGCGTGTGTTGCCGTTCGCGAAGTAGAGCGCCGCCGCCGCCGCCGCCGCCGCCGGCGTGTGTGTATATAAATTGACTGCTTAGCGCGCGCGCCCCGTGAACGAGCGCTATCGGCCGCGGCGGAGGAGGAGCCCGGCGCCCGGAGGACCTCGGAGAGCATGCCCGCCGTGCTCTCCGACGACCTTCCCTTCGCCAGGCGCCGACGCGACGCGGCGGCGACGCGCAGCTGCCTTTCGGAACGGTGTTGCCCCGGCGCCGGCCCCGATGCGAGCCCCGCCCGCGCTCCCTTATCACTCCGCGGCTTCGTCCGTGGCCTCTAGCCCGCCGTCTTCTCTCGGCTTCCCTTTCTGCCCTTCCCCTCCCACCACACTCTTTACCTCCGCCGCCATCGCATCGTCTCCGCTGGTTTTGCCATAACATCCCCTGCAGGCCATTGTCTCTCAGTTGTTTCCTTTGCAACCCCCAAACACCGTTGGATGCATCTAAGGTTCCGGTTTACCCCGTCTCGCTTCTTCCCCCTTTCTTCGGAGAGCCTCGTTCTTCTGGTGACGTTCTGCGTTTCCTCGACCCTTCCTCTTCATTATCTTCGTCCTCCGCCGCAAAGGTATGGCGTTGCTCGCTCCCTTGCCTCGGGAGACGTTGCAACAGCCTGAAGGGTCGGGCAGGGTGTGCGGGGCGGAAGAGGGGTGGGGGCGCGGAGAGGGGTTTGAGCGCGGGGAGGCGAGGCGAGGCAAGGCGAGGCGCTGCGCCGCCGGGCGATTAACACACGCAAATGAGAAGGAAAGATTGATCCCGCGTCTGCGGAGAGAGGTCCCCTTATCAGCATCTCGTTCCGCCGGCTCCCGCCAGGCGCGTCCTTATCGCGCCGGATGCAGCGGGACGGCGGTGGCGGCGGAGGCGAGGGCGTGGGGCGCCCCGCGAGGCTGACTCAGCCTGCAGCCGCCGCCCGCCCGCTCGCCGCGTCCGCCCCCGCGCGATTAAACGCTTTATTAGCGCTGTTTACCCGGCGCGTGAGCGCGGCCAGCGCGCACGAACGCCTGTCGGCTCGGTTTAGCCCGCGCCCGCCTCGCGCAGCGCTCGCCGCTCCCGCCGCCACAGATCCCGTCGGCTTCTCTCTCTCTCCGCACCGCACGTCTTCTTTGGAAGAGACCATTGCCGGCTGACGTTCGTTCCTATTTCTCGTTATCCCTAAAACTCTCCTAGTCCATTCCAATGCCAATTTTATTTCTGTATGTTTTCTCTTCAGAGTTGTTCAGCCCGTGAACTGATACTGGGTGGGATTTTCTCCAATCCGACATTTTTTTTTAATTTTACTCATCTACGTAACAAAACTTCATTACAGCTTTAGTATTTATCACGTCACTTTCCCAAGGAGTTAGTAGTGACGCACATTCAAGAATAATAGCTTTACTAATTTTCCACGCTAACGAAAGTCAAGCAGTATATCGATTATTAGCGTTTAAATATAACCCATAAATCAGCAAATAAAAATACAATTTATATTATGCAATAATGAAACATTCCTTGTAAGAAAACCTCAAGTTGGCTGGCCACTCAATCACTCCCTCAAGGAGAAAAATTCTGTTTTCGTGTCTGGTGTTATGAATATACATTCTGAATCATTAGCTACCAACAACTGCAATCTGAGAACGTTTTGATGGGAAGATCTATCGAACCAACAGAAAAACGGGCAATATAGGGTCGTTCTGGGAAGCCTAAAACTTTCAGAAACAGGATTTTCGTAATATTCTGGGTGTATTGCCTGATAATTATCTATAATTATTTTAAAGAATGCAACTTATGAAGGCTTTTCATTCGCCTAAACACCAATCACTCGGTAGCTAACAAATTATACAAATAATGCCCCGCATGCCCTCATGAGCAAGGGCAAATGTTTGATGATAATATGTAATCAGGAAAAATCATTGCATGTGTTCCAGAGTGATTTTGAACATATATCTCTAAATAAAATTTTAGTTTTCAGAAAATATATTTATTTAATGCAATAATAAATGCGAATGTTAAACGGTAATGAAATGTATACAGTCTCTTCAAAAGTTGTTTTTTTTAATCTACCAGTAGAGCAAGTAATACAATAAATGAAGCAAATAATTGATTTCTAGATGTCGTATTTGTAAGCTAAGAGTTACACTCACTTGCCAGCTTCTCTCTTTACTTCCCTTTTTTGGCATCGATTTATTTAATTTTAGCCGTATGGCATAATCGAAATTGTTTTTTGGACAAAAATGTTCACTAGTCTTCCTTCCGTTTTAAAGAGCACGATGGTTGTATTTCTCTTTTTCTTGCTTGAAGCGCCTTTTCTCTTTAAGCTGTATCCCATTGATCGTGTTTTAATGATCAACTCGCAGCTATATGTAAGTGCGCGGTTGTTAATATTTATGGACTGAACGCCTCTTTACGACCCGTTGGATAGCTCTACACAGCTTCCTCGTTTACGAATCGCACATTCCATTACTGTAAAGACGCTGGTCCTGGAGGTTCGTGCCTAGAATCGTTATATCCTCCTTCATAAAAGTTGCACAAGACGTCATGTTTGATGCACATTCAGTTTGTTTCTTATTCATGGAAAAAGTAGCGCGAGGCAGAAATTGCAGTTGCGGAAAATCGCTCTGTAGTTTTAATACATACATCTTCAGATTTGTTACATGTGCAATAAAGTCATTTACTTCTTCGTAGTGATGTTACCTGCATTTTAGAAAATTCATGAATGCCTAAATAAGAATAGGCAATTATAAAATTTTGTATGATCTGTCACCTTGTAATTAACTGCTTTCGATTGAGTGATAAATTGAATTGTATCGTACCTGTTTTCAGTTGTTTCTCGAAAACATATGTACACGATCTCATATCATTAAGAGATACTCAAGTAATGTTGTGGCCAATATAACTGCACAAACCAACAATGTGTGGTGCTATAACAGTACATTCTTTTTTGGATTATTTGTAACGTTTGTAATTTTCTAAAATTCAGAGACTTCATCAGAAGTGCTATTTGCGCAATTTTTGGAATCGTGCTTTGCTCTATTCCATAAAAACATTTAATCCCAGCATTTGGAGCCTTTTTGTGAAAAAAATTGAAAATGTCTCTAAGGCTGCGTTGAAAGTACCCCAAAAATTTTTAAAAAAGTGTTTCAGATTGAAGGAGGCTGTGACGTCAGCGAGATCGGTTAGGGAAATATAAATTTTGGCGAAAATACTGCTTGCGGTTTATTTTAGGGTGGACGGTTTTTCGTAAACCAATTTTTCGGTATAAAGGACCCATAAAACGTCGATTCTGACTACACAAAGTCTTAGATTAAGTAGTTTACTGCATAGAATTAATAATTATCCACTATTTCTGAATCGGGGACCTATTACACGAATTTTACTGCAGAAATGTCGTCTTTTTTAGCTGAATCATTAACATAACTTCCTCTTCACTAAGTATGTAGTATGCGAGAGGGCAAAAATGCACTTCACTGAGTTATTTGTGCTTTTGTATGTATGTCATTCAAAATTAAATGCTACATTTCACTGCCGTACTCAAATGATCTTACACTACAACAATACATTAAAAATTTGCGACACCTATTCAACCACGTCAAAAGAAATAACATAACTTTTGCACCGTTCGATCGTTATTTGTTAATTTGCATATGCTTTACCTCCATTATTAGATAAGTTTGCATATGGAAATCTGCTCTATTGATATTGTTGAAAGTAAAGTAATAACAGTGAAAGAAAGGTATTTATGTGTACTTTCATGCTAGGTTTAAAACATACTTATCACATTACAAAAGTGAGCTACGAAATAAAAATGTCGAATAGGCAACAGTATTTCGCTCTTCGTTGTATATTTTTAATCGCGTATTCCTGCCTTAGCGGAAGTGTTCGTCGTTTGGTGGTCTCTACGTCAAACGCGGCGGAGCCGCAAAGGCCGGAGTTTAACCCTGCCTCGTGGCGCGGGGGCGCAGCGCCGGCGGCGTAGGCTCGATTAGCTCGCCCGGTGCGTGCGCGCCACGTGGCACCGCCGTCATTTGTCTGGCGTGCGCCCCCGCGTTGAATTCGTAATAGACACTGCCCAGACGTAACGAGGCTTGCGGCGGCGGCGGCACAGGCGTAGAGGAGGCACAGAGGCTGTTGCAAAATCACCGCCATCGGCTCTGCGTTGTTTCCGCGCGCCGCCAACCGCAGCGTTGCCGTCGCCGCCCCGCCCCGCCCCCGCGCCGGCCGCCCGCCATCGCGTCGTTGGTTCGTCCGCCGCGCGCCGTGCGGTTTTGCTCTGTTTACTTCCATTGTTCCGGAGTTGCGGTTCCAGCCACCGGGATTTGTAATCTGCTTAAATATTAATAAAAATTGTAGCCCTGCATTATTGGAATATTTTATTTAAAAATCGAATACGGGTCAAATGTTAATTAAAAATAAATAGGGGCGCGGCCGGGCGGAGGCGGCGGTCGCTGTGCGTCGAAGCGTGAGTGATCGGGCGCGCAGAGAAGAGCGGCGGCCGGCGGCCGGCGGTCGGCGGTCGGCTGGGTCCCCGAGCGCCACTCTGCGGTCGCGCGGCGGTCCTCGCTGCCAGTGTCATCCGCTCGGCCTCGCCCGACCACCCCGTCACCCGCCCATCCTACTCGCCTTCCGTCCCGTCCCGTCCCGTCCCGTCCCGCCCCGTCCCGCCCCGTCCCGCCCCGTCCCGCCCCGTCCCGCCCCGTCCCGCCCCGTCCCGCCCCGTCCCGCCCCGCCCCGCCCCGCCCCGCCCCGCCCCGCCCCGTCCCGCCCCGCCCCGCCCCGCCCCGTCCCGCCCCGTCACGCCCCGTCACGCACCGTCACGCCCCGTCCCGCCCCGTCACGCCCCGTCACGCCCCGTCACACCCTACCTCGCTCCGCCTCCACTCCCGCTCCGCACTTCACGCTCACTACGACCGGTTTGTCTCACGCCCTCCCCCTTCCCCCACCCCCCAGTGTTTTCCCTTTCCACGCGATTACTCGACCCCGCGCCATTAGCCCGATTCTCGCGCGAACCCACCGCCACTCACTCCATCTCGCTGCCCCCACTTCCCATCCCCTTCCCAGCCCTTACTTTTTCATCCGATTCCCCAACCCCCTTACCTTCCCGTTTGTCTGACAATATTTTTTTAATCTTATTTTCGACTTCTCAAATGGTAATGGAGCATATAATACTCTATTTCGTGGTGTTGGGAAATTGATAGTTTACGGCGCTGATGTCCAAAGATTAAAGGACGTGCTAAGAGATAATGAGGGCCCATTCCTTTTTATACGGGATTTATACTCACGATAATGTACAGACACATGTATTTTTCTCATTTTGACTTCACTGGGGTTGAAAATTATCAAGAACCATGGCAGTTTTGGAGTTTAGCTTAATAGAAAATGTATTCAATTAAAATTCCTTTCCTTATTTTCTGAACTTGTTTTAATTACGTGCGAAGAAATCCAGTTACTGGTTTTCAAAATGGTTAATTGTACTGTAATCTTCTTTGTGAAGTGCTCATCTTTTTTCTTACAACAATGTATGGATCTGTGAATAATGGAATTGCCGATCAGAGAACTGATTGGCCGAGGTTTTTGAGTAATTAACGAAATGTCTCGTGAAAAATCATCGATCTACTTGTGTGATATAAAGTTTTAGTGTAATGTCTTAGTGAAAAATGAAACATCCTATTAAATAACGTATTCTTCATGTGCTACTGAAATGGATACCCGAGGTGAATCGCGGGCGCAAGCTGCTGTCATTAGAACCAGACCAATTTCCCACTTTACCGCAACCGACATTCATTGTCTTGTATTTCCCTGAACAATTCCCATTGTAGGCGTTACTTTGCGATGTGTGTGTGTGTGTGTGTGTTTCGCGGTTTGTGATATTTCAGAGCTCTCGTCGACTCATTTTTGACGACCATCGTTAGAGCACCTGGCAACAGCTGTGCGCACGAGAGGACCCTGCCATACGTAAGCACACGGCTCTCGTTGCCATCCTCCCGCTCCGGCCGCTGTTGCCCCTTACGCCCCTTCTTACCCCGCCCCTGCCCTTCGCCCTTACCACCGCCCCTGCCCCTACCCACGCTCCTGCGACAGCTCCTGCCCCCACCCTCGCCCCAGTCCCCGCCCCAGTCCCCGCCTCAGTCCCCGCCCCAGTCCCCGCCCCAGTCCCCGCCCCAGTCCCAGTCCCCGCCCCAGTCCCAGTCCCCGCCCCAGTCCCAGTCCCCGCCCCAGTCCCAGTCCCCGCCCCAGTCCCAGTCCCCGCCCCAGTCCCAGTCCCCGCCCCAGTCCCAGTCCCCGCCCCAGTCCCAGTCCCCGCCCCAGTCCCAGTCCCCGCCCCAGTCCCAGTCCCCGCCCCAGTCCCCGCCCCAGTCCCAGTCCCCGCCCCAGTCCCAGTCCCCGCCCCAGTCCCAGTCCCCGACCCAGTCCCAGTCCCCGACCCAGTCCCAGTCCCCGACCCAGTCCAGGCCCCGACCCAGTCCCAGTCCCCGACCCAGTCCCAGTCCCCGACCCAGTCCCAGTCCCCGCCCCAGTCCCAGTCCCCGCCCCAGTCCCAGTCCCCGCCCCAGCCCCTGCACCCGCCACTGCGCCCGCCCTTGCCTTCATCCTTGCCCCTGCCCACCGCTCCTGATCCTCCCCCTTGCCCTGTCCCACCTTGCTCCCCTGGCTCCTGTGCTTCTGCCCCCCATGCCCGTCATGCCCTTGCCTCCCTAATACTCCTCCAAATACGCTTGTTCCCGCCCTATCACCGCCGACCCGTCCCCCACCCCCAACCGCCCCGCAGCCGCCATCCCTGCCTCTGCCGCTTGGCGAATTTTAAATTCCCGGCACGCATTGGCTTATCGTGCGGCCCCACGGGCTGGCGCCAGTTTTCGATGCGGCCGGCTTAACGAGCACTGCACATAAAAAACAGTTAGCAGCGACACGTTCAGGAGAGCGCTGTTGACGGGCTTCATAGAATGAAAACGCGTATTTTGTGGACTGGTTGAATACGCCGCAAAATCCCGTGGTGGTGAACAACGCTTCGCTGACAAAGAAATCCGGCCGATTGAATACACTGCCCTCTCGCCTCGGTCAGGAATCGTTCTCAGGCTTACAAAAGCAGATATTTAGGATAAGATGGACCTTGTTAGTTCGGACTGCCTTTTCGAGTTATTGTACTTCTTGTATCTTATGAAGATCAGTTTAGATAGCCTATCATAAAACCCTAAATGTCAATCTATTATAAAATGATAAGAAAGGCCGCTGAGTCTTAAAATCCTACAACGATATTTAGCCATTGACGGCAGTTGATCTTCCAAGAATTCAGTGAATATGGCAAAGAAAAACGAATTATTTGAAATTGTTTCTTTGAATAAAATATACAGTACCTGTACGATTTTGTGAAACGTTCAACGTTTCGTACTATTTGACATTAGAAAGCGGCAATAGATTAGTTAATGTTTTTAGTTTTATGCTTCAGTATGCTCATAGTTACCTTTAAAATACAAAGCTTCTCATTAAGTTGACGTTCGTTTTTCACTTTTACTCAACACCGTGTTATCTTAATGTGCGATTGTACCATTCACTTTTCCATTCACGACGTGGAGGTACTTTTCGTATGTGTGGTTTCCATGCCATTCCGTCTTCTTTTGCATCCGTGCGCCGCTTGGGCGCCAACACCTAGCACTCGAGCAGGAAGGGCTGCCCTCCACCGGCTGCTTTCCGCCGTTAACTGCACGGCCGCGACGTCTCGGCCTTCGATGGGCTCTTCTGGCGCGCGTATGGCTGGTCGGCACCAGCGCGCGCCCGCCCCGCCCCGACCCGACCCGCCACGCTCCGCCACGCTCCGCTCCGCTCCGCCACGCTCCGCTCCGCCCCGCTTCGCCCCGCTTCGCCCCACCCCGTTCCGCCCCGCCCCGCCCCGTCCCGCCCCGCCCCGCCCCGCTCCGCCCCGCTCCGCCCCGCCCCGCTCCGCCCCGCCCCGCTCCGCCCCGCTCCGCCCCGCCCCGCTCCGCCCCGCTCCGCCCCGCTCCGCCCCGCTCCGCCCCGCTCCGCTCCGCCCCGCTCCGCCCCGCTCCGCCCCGCTCCGCCCCGCTCCGCCCCGCTCCGCCCCGCTCCGCCCCGCTCCGCCCCGCTCCGCCCCGCTCCGCCCCGCCCCGCTCCGCCCCGCTCCGCCCCGCTCCGCCCCGCCCCGCTCCGCCCCGCTCCGCCCCGCTCCGCCCCGCCCCGCTCCGCCCCGCCCCGCCTCGCTCCGCCTCGCCCCGCTCCTCTCCGCCCCGCCCCGCCCCGTCCCGCCCCGCTCCACCCCGCTACGCCCCGCCGCGGCGCCAGTCTGCGCTCGCTTTATGATGTAGCTTTACGCCAGGCCTCCGGTCGGCATTACACGCGGCGCTAATGGTGGCTTTATAGTGATGTACCCGGCCGTAAGGACGGCGAGTCCTCTCCCGCCACTCCGGCGTCGTTCCTTCCGCCCTTGCTTCCCCGTTTGCCACTTTCCCTGTCGCCGCTCTCTCCCCGCCCCGCCACACCTGACCCTGTCCACCTGCCCTCCCACTCTGTCTTCCCTCCTTCTGCCCACCCTCCCGTTCCTCCTCCGACCCCGCTCGCCCAACTCCCTCTTCCTCTCGGCTCTCACTTCCGTCCGCGTCGCTTCCTGGTTGGGACAGCCGCGCCCCTTCACCTTCACGCCATACAACTTTAAACGACTTAAAGATGTACGGGTGCGCGTCTCGCCGTTACCCTCTGTAATGGATGTTTGACCCGGGTTTGACCCATGCACCTCATTAATACTGAGCGTCCGGTGGTGCGTCGTCGTGGCAAGGAGTCACTGGGACACGGAAGTTCAAGCGCCAGATTTAACGCAAAAGTTTATGTAAGGTGATAAGCGGATGTTCTTAGTATAGAATTATCGGTTCAATTTAGTTAATTGGTTGGTATACATATTCTGAATGTTTTCTCACCGTTATCTTAAACTTGACGAATATGTTTCATGTTATTTCATTAGGCGTGCTTTTTAAATTACGTTCTCACATCAGAAAGAAAATGTGCACCTTAATATCCAAGGCACTTAATTCGCTGTACCCATTTTTAGATAATCTTTGTATTTTAATTGTAATTGTTCCAGATCTTAATAAAAACACTAAAATATTTTAACAATTTATTTATTGCCTTATTATTTGTTTTACAATTGTGATTGAATCTCTGTCGCTTGAATGTAACATCTTTTATTATTATTTTAGATTTTTGAAAAAGACCACAACTGGGGTCGCAACGTCAAAAAAACGTACAAAAAATATTTTAGTCTGTTTTATGAATGTCAGAAAACCAATACAATTAAATAAACAAGATAGGCGAAAATATATTCCTTTGTGTATTAATATAGAATATACGTTCCTTCGGAATGTGATATCTTTTCCTGTTAGCCGAAAGTTGGGGAAAGCGACGACAGATATGCGAGGCGTGATGTGAGGGACGTCGTTGATATCCGAGTCCGGGCTGAAAAATCGCGGAAACGTGTATCTTTGGCCGTACCAGCGGATGCCGGAATTGTCCCCATTATTTTCTCCCCCGGCTGCAGTCGTCCTTGTTAAGGCGGCGCGGCTAACAAGCAAGCGATCCGTTCGCGGCTCTGCAGGTGCCGGAGGGCGCTCGAATTACAATTAACGGGGGCTGCGCCCGGCCCACGATTCGCCGGCCGCGCGCCGCATAGGAACTCCGCTGCTGCCGCTGGCACCCGCCGTTCCCTGCTCTCTCCTGCTACGCGAGGATTCTGGCCCCTACCGCTCAGGGGCAGTTGGTTCGGCGCTGTCTTCGCGTGCACTATCTATTGACCGTTAAGCAAACGGTTTTTAAATGTTTTTAACTGATGCTTTATTGCTTATTATTGCCTGCGATACGAAACTCGATGTGCCCTGCACAACTTAGCTGGATCTATAAGATCGTGTTTACGAGGGAAAGATGAATACGGTTGAATGATGATACATGTTCTCTTAGGGGGGGGGGGTAATATGAAAAAACAAATTGAGGCGAGTTGACATCTACTTCACTAATAAATACGTAAATGTGAATCATTAAAATTAGGTAAAAAATTAAAAACAATTGTATGAACGGATCATCTGAGGCAACAGAAACACCTGCGGCTTTTTGTTGCTGCTCTGTGACAAAGCCCTTGATATATACATAACTTTTTATGCGAGTTCGCCCAGAAAGTGACGCATACTTACACAGTATTCGGACATGAACGTCAAGCAAAGCGTGAAAGAAGTTTCCGTACTTGTACTGATCGTACAAGGATTAGTAAAGAAAATACAGTCCTGAAACTGACAAGTACGTGGTGTGTCCCGTGACCGTCATTTCAATTTGTATATCACACGTACCAATTACCATACAATTGAGGCCTGGAATAAAATATTGTACATCACGCAGCAAAATGAGTTTCCAAGATACGACAGGAATCCTAGTTACAGCATATTGGCCTCGTCCGTGAACTCTCCCATCTAGTCACGGACACATTCACTTTCTTGCCTTGCACTGTAAATTCATATCATTTTTTTTTTTTTTGTAATTTCGTTTTCCTAAAATTTTGCACTCTGATTTTCGTTTTAGAGCGACAAGTTTGTTTTTTTTTAGCTCAAAAAAGCGACAGTTTCTGAGAATTTTTTAAAAGTAATTTCGGTGATTGCTGTGTTGTAGCTTTGCGGACCTGCGACATGCCACGACACATGCCACGACACATGCCACGACACATGCCACGACACATGCCACGACACATGCCACGACACATGCCACGACACATGCCACGACGCATGCCACGACGCATGCCACGACGCATGCCACGACGCATGCCACGACGCATGCCACGACGCATGCCACGACGCATGCCACGACGCATGCCACGACGCATGCCACGACGCATGCCACGACGCATGCCACGACGCATGCCACGACGCATGCCACGACGCATGCCACGACGCATGCCACGACACATGCCACGACACATGCCACGACACATGCCACGACACATGCCACGACACATGCCACGACACATGCCACTGGTTTCTTGCTGTGTTACCCCGTCCGCCCTTACCAGCCATGGACTTGAGTCCGTCCGTCCTTTGTCTTTCCGTCTCAATTGCTACCCAATGACGTTATCTATTCTCACGTCTGGGATGTGAAAAATACGAAATGACCATCCAATCACGTTAGTATTCACTCTTTCAAGAAAATCTACTTATTTGCGATTATTCTTAATCTTACCGTGTTCTCTGAAATGTAATTTGTTACTTTTATGTTATTATTGAGTGCATTAACAGCCGAGGACAGATACAAGAAGATTAACATGACTACTATAAGGATGAACTGTGCTTTTGTTTTCCTCTTTTCCCAGCTTCCTTACCTATCCATATTTTCTCTTGGTAATAAATATGTTTTCTTCACTCTTTCCCTTTCTGTCTCTGTCTTTTCCCCTTTCTTTCACTTCTTAATTTATTTTTATTTTTTCTTTCTCTCTTATCGTTTTTCTTTTATACTCTTATCGTCTTTCTTTATTATTCTTTCCACTTGATTGTAACCATTTGTTGCACTTTCCATCATTTTTTAATAGCTTATATCCTTCATTATCAATCATTTCAATTAATTGAAGATTTCCAGTTCATCGGTATTATTGTGCCTGCTTTAAAAAAGGCGTATCTCATCAAATATCTCCGTTAGCCTGTCTTCTTATCCAGGCCAATTAAGAGTGTGGTCACTCTTTATTAATAAATCCACGGGCAGTAGAATTACACAGCATAGTCTTTTAATGTTGAACATACAGAACTCAATACTCAGGTAAATACGTCACGTAAATTCCCGGCTCCACTTTTCTCTCAGCGGTGTTCCGACGCGCGACAGTGGTTCGCACATTTGGATGCGCTCTTCGTGGTACCGCCAATAGGGAAGGGCTGCGAATGCCCGGGGAGGAGGAGGAGGAGGAGGAGGAGGAGGCGGGATTGCGTGATACGTGCGCGCGCGTGCCGCGTGAGCGCAGCGCTGCGATCGGCGCCGTGAATATTCGCGTGCGTCGGAACGGGGTCGTTGCGCAATTTCGTTCAGGTGCATGCCCGCCTGACATCTGGTCCGAATGTATGCTCTCCCGGCTTAGTGTCTAATATCCATTTAAATTGATGTTTGGGTACATTTTGCTCACGTGCACTGTTCTCTGCTGGAGGTAACGTCCACGTGCACGCAGATGGCTTGTACCTGCAAGTTATTAACTATTAAAATTGATTAATGACAATCAATTTTGGGCTTTATACTACATGGTCGTTTGATAGCATGGCGGTAGGAATTGATTTTAATTTTAAAGCAGGGGCTTGCTGTGTTGTTACAGGGCGTAATTAAAGTATTTAATTTTAAAATCGGCACGTTAGATTAATATTTTTTTGTTGCAATACTCAGTACGTGTATTCGGGCACGCTGTGCGAGCTGTAATCTAGATTTAGATGTTAACACTTTGCCGAGAATATTATTTCTCCCTTAAATGCTATGGCTTACGCATTTAATAAATGCACGCTCCATATTCATGGACATTCCTCATTACAGAGTCGGCATTTATCTGCTCTGAAATCTCGCCAGAGCCTTGCATCTCTGCGGTGGAACAGTAATTATTATTGGAAACGAGCATTGGTGGATCGTTCTACAAGCTCCAACGCATAAAGGGAAAAAGTGGGGATGAAAAAATAATTGTTGCGGTAAAATTAATATTTGATATCTTATACGGGATGAAGGTTCTGTAGGCAATACAACTGGTTAGTAAAAAATATCTAGGTTCGATATTTTTATTCGCTTTTTCGTTACTCTTGATGTAATAAAAGATCCCTGGTATCGGAAATGTTCTGTATTCTGTATATAATAATATTGTTGAAACCTACTGTAAGAAGTGGCAACATTTACAGCTCGTATTCTTTTTCTGTGAGATGTATCAAGTAATATTTTTGATATGTGGACTTTGAATGTTCGCAGAAACCTTATTGAGTAATGTTACTATTTTTACAATCATTGCAATACGTAAGCGACAAGTTCTGATCTCGTATAAAAAGGTTGTAAAAATGTAATTTGAATTCCAATATGTATCGTGCGTTTCCTCGTACATTGTGAGCGCCAGCTCATTTTCCTTCCGCGAGTTTCATGTTGCCCGGCCGGAGCACTTCGTCTCTTACGAGGGCTCACTTTTATCGCGTTTCACTTGCGAGATGTGTGCGCACGAGGGCGCGCGGGGGTGAGCGGGGTGGGAGCAGAGGTGAAACGAGAAGGGGCGGGGGAGGGGAAAGTAGAAGCAGCCGGGATGAGATGCGATGGGATGGGGTGGGGTGAGTGGATGGGAATGAGATGGGGGTGAGTGAGAGGTAAGAAGCGAACGAGCGGGAGGAAAGGGTAAAAGGAAAAGGTAATGAGGGGAGAGAAGGAAGAAGCAAGATGGGAATGACGGAAGGAGTGGGAAGAGACAAGTGGGGGAGAGGGATGATGGGGCGAGGATGAGAGGACGAGAGGAGAGGGAACAAGCGAGCGGAAAGGGACGGTAGGAATTTGTAGAAACAAGTCGGATGGAGCGGGCGGGCGGCGAGTAAGGGAAGGAGAAGGAAGAAGCAAGGGGGGAGGGGGAGGCGGGAGGGAAGTGTAGGTGTAAGCGGGTTGTGGCGGGGGTGAGCGAGGGGTGGAGAGGGGCAGATGCTAGCAGGGAGCGGCCGGGGAGAGCCAGCGCGGGCAGCCGCGGAGCAATTCCAAGATGCGCGCGCTCTTCTTCCACCTGCGGCTTGCGTCACGTGGTCGAGGGGGGGGGGGGGCGCTTGGTAGTCGTCGATCATATGCTGGCGGGGGCTCGCCCTCCTGAGCTGAGCGAATAGGACACCGTAGAAAAGAGATAGCGTGTAAAAGTAGTTGCGTCCACCGAGGGTACGAGAAATGCATTCATAGAATTGTCCTCGGCGTTCAGAAAAAAAAAAAAAAAATACATACGTAAGACACACCATCAGAAATTTTAGTAGTTTGTCTAAGTTCAATAAAACATACAATATTAGGTATTTCTGTTTCCCCTCTTCGGTAGTCACTGTTGTTAGTAGAGTATGTATTAAAACGCTGAATTGTTCTACCAAAATGAAGTATGAAGTCGCTGTGCATTGTTATAGTAGAATTTGATTGTCATTTGTCGTTTTAAAATGTATTCTATTTTATTTCCATATTCATACAAGGCCCTTTTTATAATTTCTTATTTCTTTCGGAGATCCAGCGACTTATCCTTTGTCATGCCAGTAGAGTCCTACCTGCGCCTGTAATTTAAAATTGTTATCCAGATCTAAGTACAAATAATCTGAAATAGAATATTGAAATATTCTGGAAAAATAATGTATTTTTAAAGCAGTGTTTATAGAGTCTATAGTGTAACAACTCTTTGGTTGTAATTTTAATTTTTGTTAAATGGTTTGTCCGATTTTTGTGATTTTAATTAATATAGTCAATATTTAGTGACTTTATACTTAAAATTAGTCTTAAAATGCTCTTGTGGTCACCCCATTTTCGCGTATTTTGAAACAAAACTTTGTATTGAAGACATAGAGGCCGACGTGGCAACTCGAACGTGAGGCACGGTTCCTCCAGGGCGATCCCTTCCGAATGCTGGTGCCGTAACTCGCGATGCCTCTCGCGCGGCGCGGCGTGGTGTGAGGTCGACCAATCGGGGCACTACGGGTACGAGCGGGGCCCCACAAAAAGGGCAAAATGTCCTCTTTCCTTCCTCCCGGCTGTTCGCGTCCTTCCTCTTCCTTCCGCTCTGTTTTATCTCTTGGAGATACCACCTCGCCCACGCCACTTTCTCCTTCCGTCGCTGCCCTGACCTGCGCCGCACAGACCCGCTATCCTTGTCCTCTCTCTTCCTTCCTTTTCCCTTTACACGCACTTCCCCCGCCTCTGCTGATCGTGAGGATCATCTCTTGCTTTACCCTTATTTACCTTTCGCTCTGGCCTCGCATCTCTCCCTGTACGTGTCGCCGCTCTCCGTTGACGCATGCCGTCTCGGTGGGCCATCAGCTGAGCGCCCGGCCGCCTCTCTCCTCTCCGACCCGTGCCGTTCCGGTCTCCGCCCTCCCCCCCCCCGCCCTCGGGCGTCCACGCCGACGCCCCGCGCTTCCCGCGACGCCCTGATGTATATGATGTGTATCGACCTCGGGCCGGGAGCCCGCCCGCTGAAAGAATGGCGGGCGCCGCTATCTGCGGCCGCGTCCCCGCGCCCGCCTTGATATATTCGCTTTAACGCCCGAATTTACGCGCCGCACTCGCCCGCCCGCGCGACCGCCGCCGCGCCAGCGCCGGCTGAAAAGAGAGTGGGGCGTGGCCTCCGAACCGGCTCTATCGTTTTTTCCTTTTTCTCCTGGGACGGGGTCTTGCCGAGATTGAGATTGTGAGAAATGTGGAGTGAAAAATGTATATGAGAGAGTTTGTGTCAATCCCTTTCTTTACGACAATCGTGTATTAATATTTTGTACCTTCAGAAAATTTAGCCCGTGTATAACTGTTACTGAATTCTTAATTGGCGAAAACATATGTGATATTCTGAAATGAGCCAAGATTAAAACTCACATCCATCACGAAACATTTTCCGGAAAGAGATGATGAATTCCGAGAAAATTATTTTTAAATATTATGTGAATTTTACGAAATCATATCACAATAAATTCCGAGATTGAAGCTTCACATGAAGTTTGTTGATGAATGGAAAAGCCGCTTTCTCGAATTCAATTTTACTGCTATTTTAGCATTTCGTATACAGTAAAAAGCCATTAAATTGTATTAAAATATTTTAGTGTTTACTAGCTCGAGTAGCCCTGCGTGCTACCAGTGTTCATCACATTTACCTATTAGGAAAAAATATGGATTTTATGTATAATTTAAAATGCACGTAAACGTGAAACCTGTGTTGAAAGTCTTATGATACATTTCCTGGAAATCGCTATTTCTTCGCGCAACGCAAGGACTTGAAGCTTCCCTAACGCGGCGAAGAAGGGGGAAAAAGTCTTAAATCACTCTCTGTATACTTCCTTGAGACGCCCAGTCTTGCCTTTCTGGATGAGCGAGTCTCCTTTAAAATTAATTGGTAGGCGCAGCGTGTCGGACGCGAAGACGAATTCAAAATTCACAATTCATGAATCCGGCGTTTCTTGCGCCACGGCAACGCTTGCCCTGCGTTGCGCGAAGCCCGCTCGACAGGAAAAGCGCCGCGCCGCGCAGCCTCGGAGGACGCAGTGGTGCGGACGGCGAACGCGCGTTTTTCGGGTCGCTTCAGGTCGGTCGCACGCCCTCCCGCCCACGCGCTACATCCGTCGCTGCTTTTGCTGTTCCCGCCCACGCCACCACGCCCCTTCAACACACTTCGCCTGTTCCTACCACCCCGGCCACCTCGCCCACCCCGCCCCTTCGCCCATCCCACTAACGCTGACTTCCCACCCATTTTGCCCATCTCACCCACTCCGCCTTCTCACCACTTTGCCCATCTCACCCACTCCGCCTTCTCACCCACTTTGCCCATCTCACCCACTCCGCCTTCCCACTCACTTTGCCCATCTCACCCACTCCGCCTTCCCACTCACTCCGCCCATTCCCCAACTCCGCCCACCCTCCTCACTGCGCCCACCCCCTCACTCCGCCCATCCGACCCACTTCGCTCATCCCATCCACTCCGCCCACCCTGCCTGCTCCGTTCATCCCACCCACCCCACTCACTCTGCCCATCCATCCCACCACACTCCACTCACTCTGCCCACCGTCCATCCCGAACCTCTCCGCCCGCTCAGCCCATCCCGCTTGTCATCCGCCCTGCTCTCTCTCGGTCGCATTTCCATAGGCCATCTCCGCTCTCTGGTGCTTACTGTTCTTTGCCTCTCCGGTCTTGTATTTATCTCTCCAAACTTCCGTATCGTACTTCATTGTTCAGTTTCTTGTGATTCGATTCTGTCATAGGTGTCCTTTTCGTCTTTTCTGGGCCCTTACTTCATTTCTATTTCCTTCTCTGTATTGCATCTCGTGTTTGTACTATTTTCGCCACCACCCGTGCTGTTTCTTCCACTCTGCTCTCTTCACAGCCTCCCTGACCTTATCCATCATTCTCACCTTCACAACCTCCGTTTTACTTTTCCCTTCGTTCTTGTGTTTACCGTACTTTACCCTTTCATCTGTTACCATAGTTCATTTACTTTTATCAGGCTCCTTTTCCATACTTCTTATGCTCCAGCAAGGTTTTCACTTTCGCTTTCCTCACTGCCACAACACGCTTTTCTCTACTCATTTCCTCTTTTTTTCGTATCCAGTTTCTTACCGTCCCCCACTTCCACCCTTTCCGCTTCACGCCACAGCTGAACCTCTTTTGCATGCTCTTTGCGCTGTATTGGCGTTGTTCTTTCTGGGGTCCCTCTCTCGCCCTCTCCTCCCGCGCTGCGCGAAGGTGGGTCGCCGGATTCTCATGGCTTTTAACCTCGCCCCGGCGAGACAAAATCCTTATATTATCTCCCGTTATTTCGGTACATTATCACACTCGGAGGAAATTATGCAAGTCGCCCTTTGTTTATAAGGAGCGACGCCGTAGCGGGAGAAGAAGCAGCTCGCTATTCAAGGCGGCCCCGCGGGGGCCGGCGGGGTTGAGGGAAGGAACGGGTCGAGGCGGCGCGCGGGCGCGGGAGACGGAGCAAGATGAAGAGAAGATGAGACTAACCGGAAGCTGCGACGCCAGGGGCGGCGTAACGACCGTCTTCCGGAAGTTCCATCATAAGGCGAGAGCGGGCGGCGGCGGCGCGGAGCGGTGCGGGAGGCGGTTATACAGCGGGCGAGTCAGCGGCGGAGGACGGGGGCGGCGGGGCTGTGCTGGCGGAGGAGCCTCGGCAGTCGGGGGTGTGAGAGTCGGAGGCCGCAGCGCTGCGCCCGCTTCGCCGCGGCGGGCTGCCTGTCTTCCTCGCCTCGCGTTGTGGAGTTTCGCTCCGGCAGCGCGAGACCGCCCACTGTCTCTTCCGGGACATTGAGTTGGCACTGGGCGCGCCCTGGGGCGTGGGGGGAGGGGCGAGAGGAGCGGAGTGGGGTGAGAGGGGGGTGACGAGGTCGAGGCGCGCGCTACGCGGCAAAAACTATGAACCGCGAACTCTTTATGCATCGTCTGTCGGTGCGCTACTCATCAACCGTGACCTGCGAGTGTCTCTGGAGAGGTGGATGTCTTGGAGATGGCTTCGTTTCCTTGGCTCGTTGGGGGTTAACATAATAATTGTATTCATGTTTCTTTTTGAAGTGATGTTGAGTGAAGTGTGTCATGTGAAGTGATTTAGATAGATGTATTGTGTCCATTGTGGGTATGTGATGAATAGTGTAGTTGCAACAGATATTTACCTCTCGTCTGAGTTTTCACTTGCACAAATAAAATTCTTTCAATTTTTCTGAACGCTTTTTCAACTTTGTCTCACAGTTTTCGTGCATTAAAGAGCGTTGGTAGTAGAACTATTTCTCAGAGGTACTCGTCAACCGCTGTAACGCATGTTTAGTGCTTCATTTGCATATTTCCCCTTTACGTTCTTTACTTCTTAGAACTTATCGAATCTCTTGACTGTGCGAAAAGATTGTGCGGTCTTCTTTTATTTAGGAGCACATTTTCCTATTCGGAAAATAGCCTAAACTTCTTTCGCCATCCGTACTAACCATGGACAATGTCTTCAAAGATTTAGATTTTGATTACATGATTTACTGTGTAAGGAAACACGAGTCTTCAGTGGTGTGTGCTATCGGTTTTTTCATTTTCTAATGCAGAAACTTACAAAATGGTCTACCTTATGGTCTCTTTTCCGCGGCTGTGATGCGATGGGGAGACCATTTGGGGTGAATACCAGAATTCGAAAGATTAGAACGCGAAAGAATGTAGGTATTGTAATGGCTTAAAGGCCTTCGGCCTAGCCACATAGGATCAAGTAAGCTAATTTGTTTGTAATAATTACCTATTAAATAAAATAATAATAACTTACAAAATTCTTCATATTTTAAAATCTCAATATATATGCATGCATTACTTTTCCTTTGGCTTTTTATCTTGGTATTTTACGTAGCTTCCGATTGAAAATGATTTTCTCTTGATAGGTTATGAATATTTATTGAATTTGCAGTAAGAATATTCGCCTTCACTTAAAACGAAAACACATGGCGATAGAGATAGTGCTCACATGTAATTGTGATTATTTGCTGCATTAAATGGACATCTCTATTTGACTCGCTCTTGAAACGAACGTCTCTCTTGACTTCACTCCGCTGTTCTAATTAACTGACCCTCCATCTCACAACCACCTCTCGAAACCTGGGCTTACCGCGTCCGCCGCAACAGCGATGCTCCCTACGTCCCGTTAGCCGCTGCATCGGGCCCATTATTTTATTCATTTCCGAGGATCGATGCGCGAGGTTTACGTTGTTCGTCAGAGCCCCCGCGCTCAAATTCTATATCGAAACGATCTTATTGAAATTACGCGGAAGAGGATCAGCGAAAATCCGGATATCGCATTGACTTTCGCGGGCCGCTCGCTGCAATTACCGGATAAATCTGCTGTTTGGGCTCTGAATACAGATGCGCGAGCGTCGCCCCGCCCGGCCCCCGCGCCGGGGGTGGGGCCCGGATGACCAGGCTGACCCATGCGAGATCGTGGAGGCGCAGGGCGGGCCAGCGGGGAAGACGCGCTTGCGAGGGAAGCGACGGCGGGGCTAGGAAAGCGAACAGGGGGAATAAAGCAGGAAACTGAAATTATGTAGTGGTAAGTTTTCGGAAATAACGAAAATGTGTTAAATAAACAGAAATATAAAGAAAAAAAATATTGACGCGACATGAAAGGTAATGAGTAACGATCGATGGAAAGCGATGCGGGTGCAGAGTAGAAATATCAAAATACTAAAAACAAAGGATGATGGTCATTAAGATAAGAAGACAGGATGTAGAATGGGCAGCGGTGCAGCTAGGGGAGGGGGGTTAACTCCCCCCTCCAAAAAAATCAATGATTTTTATTGAAAAATAACTTTTAAAATTTTCTTTACTAACAAAAGTCATTTATAGTATCAATTATATGCGTTGTCAATTTTAAGTACGTCAACAAATGAAAATGTGTTAAATTCAGAATAAATGAAATTTTTTATAAGAAAATCTCAAGTCTTTTGGACAGGGGACTGTCTCTAGAGGAAAATCTTGGAGGCTTGGCCAAGACGCCGAGAGCGATCGCAGACGGTCGCGCGCACCTGCGGGCGCAAGGGCCGTGGAGGCCACTGCGCAGGCGCAGAGCCGTGGCACCGCGGGGGGGGGGACGAGGAGGGGTAGCGGGCCGCTCATTCCGCGTGTTCGGCACGTGTCCTACGTTAACTGCAATTTGGAAAGCCCTCGTCCCGCCGCTGCTCCTCCGCCTTGTGCTGACACGTGTTAATTCCGTTGCGCGCTCGCTTCGCCTCTCCTCGGCCCCGCCCCCGCCCCCGTCCCCTCGCCGTCTCCGCGGCCCTCCACCCCTCCCCGCCCCCCCTCCCGCACCGCGCCTCGGTCAGCACAAATTTTTCGCCAGGCGCGCACTCCCCGCGGCCCCGCCCCCGCCCACGCCCACCCGTCGCTCCCCCGAGCCTTCTTTTATCCCGCTGACCGCGGACGCGCGCTGCTTCCCGCATCCGTCAACGGAAAATTGTCACTTTTCGTTCCGCGGAGGTGGCTCCCTGCTGGAGAGGGGAGGATTGGTCTGTTCCGAAATTACGAATTCTCCTCAAACATCGTCGCCCCCAGGCAGGACAAGGTGAAGGCTGCGAAGAACGCGAACATTTTTTTTTCTTTTTGCAGTTAAGTACATTACTGATATCTTGTTTTCAAAATAAATTATTAGTTCTGTTTATGGTTATAACTTATTTAATACTTTTTATTAAAATTAAGACAAACCAAATTTTACATTTAAACGAGAATTTTCTCGAAATATTGTATTTTATAATTTGCCGTTAAAATGCCCACAAATATATTTTCTTGTCCAAACTTCTTTCCTTGGAGAGATCTGCAGGCAAAGAATTGAAAATTTGCCAGGGCGGGTCGATTGATTCCATTGGTTATAGTTCAGTTTGAAATTGAGAGTGGATATGAAATATGAGATGAGAGAAGGAATGAAAGTCGAATGAAGTCGTTGCTTCAGGTCAACACAATATATGATCACGACAAATTACGGTAACCAGGAAATGTATAAATCATTGCGCAGGCAATGAAGGAGCATTGAGGAAATAAGTTTTCGGGCGGAGAAGAGGGAGAAGCGGTCGTGTTTCAGGTGGCTGGGTCCAGGGGCGGATCCAGCCGATCGTATTCAAGGGGGCCATCGTTGATTTTTGTTAAATAATAAACATTTTTTATTACATTTGTATTATTTTTGTAGTGTATGTATGATACTATACAATATTTTTTAAATGTATATGCAATTTCAGCATAAATATTTAAAGAAAACTTTGCAATTTAAAAAAGGTTACAAACGAACACTCTAGGCCTTTTGGTAAGGACATGACTCCCCTCCCCGTGGATCCGCCACTGCCTGCGTCGCCACGGAAACTGCAAGATCGCAACTGATAAGCGCGGCCGCTGCGTGGAGAGGTTGGATGCGCGCCGACGCCGCCTGCGGCATCGTCATCGGCCTCGTGGGCGGGGCGGGGCGGGGCGGGGCGTTTGTGTGTGGAGGCCGAGAGCGGGAAGACGAGTCGGAGAGGCGCGGAGGGCCTCGAGGGCTTCGAGTAGGGGCGTGCACGCGCATTAATGCGCGGGGCCCGCGAGCGTTGCTTTAATTTAGCGGGCAGACGTGTCGGTCAAGAGGTTCGAGTGCGCGGCCTGCCCAGCCCGGTCCGCCGCGGGCTGAGCGAGGCAGTTGGCACAGCCACGCCACCCCCGTCCCCTGCCTCAGCCCCCGGCCACGCCCCCTTCCCCGACGCCGCAGGAGGCTCCGTCGAAGCGCTCTCGAATGCCGCAGGAGATGGCTCGGTCGAATTCAGCCCCTCGCTGTCTGGAGGGGAAGTCTAGCGTCCGGCTGCTCTGATCGGAAGTTTCCCGTGGTTTCTACCATCAACACCAGGCGAATGCCAGAGACGGCACCTTAACAAACGGGTCACGGACCGCGCCCAATCCTTCCTTCCCCTTCATTGTCCTATGCGCAACCTTTACTCATGCTTACATTTAGGTACTCTACCTTACTACACATGTCGGGAGCTTACAACTTGTCCCGCTGGAGGTAGAAGTTCCCCGCAAGCCGTCGTGTAGGTCGGCACAGTATCTCATTAAACAGTTGCGCGAAAGTTCAGCGCCACGTCCCGCGATAAATTCATGAACTATTTTTACGGGACTAACTACCCTAGCAGTTGAGCCCGGAAATATCAATCAATCAAGCAGCAGGAGACGGATGGGTGAGGACCCCGCAGTGTTTCTAACAGAAGATCGCAAGGCTGGAACTGAAGAAGAAAAACATGTGAAAGAAATTTACGTGATGGAATGTATTTACGAGGTAAACATGTGTTGAATTCGGATATTATGCTCAATTTAAAGCGGCTTCATGGATTGGAAATGTCATAACAATTTCCGTTGTTAGGAAGTCCATACGGTCATTCAAGACCGAACAGGCCCATAGACTCCACTGGTGCCGGTGATAATGATGTAGAAGAGCAGGATGATGGTGGTTGCCCGCCATTGAGATGAGCGCTACATTATCAGATAATTCGTTAAAAATTGTTATTTTAATTTTTTTAAAATATATACATCTCGGACCTTGTAACCAACACTCGATAATGTATTTCTGCACTGTATGACCTTCATGTCCTTACGATTACTGCGTTATTCTTTGTTCGTTTTCTTCCTTTGTGAAGTGTATGCGGGATGATGCTTATTTGTCATGGAAATGATCCTTTCTTGGTTATCCAATTCTAATCGTAATAACTAGTTTCCAAATAGTTATTACCTTACATATCTCCGATTAAGTCATTATGTTGATTTACTTGTAGTTTACATTTGTAGTTTGAATTATGATATAATATAATCCGGTATTCTGACAACTAATCAATTACGTGTTTACGTACGCACTAAGAATGCGCGAAGCCGCTTTGGCAATTAACTTTGACGGGTGCTTACAAGCCCGTCCATCATTACGGCTAACTCGGCAACACAGTGGCACATTGGAGCGCAACCATGTAACACGCGCCGCATTCCGTCCTGCGTCGGCCTGTCTGCCTGTCTGTCTCTGTCTCTCTGGCGGTGAATCGCCTTTCTTGGGCGCGTGGGCGCGGCGGGACGGGGGAGGGGCGGGGTTGGCGTTCGCTCATTTGGCCAATGACGCGCCCGTAATTGAGCGCCCGCTTGGCCCCGCGGTTCCGTTGCCTCCCGCCCACGCCCCCACCCCCTCCCACCCCACCCCGCCCACGCCCCCTCCCCCTCCCTCGGCGCCGGAGGTCGCGCTCCCGACGCGTTCCATTAGCCCTACGCGGAATCTCGACGCGTTTGGATAACGATTTCGCTTCCGGCTTCGGCCGCGGCGGATGCGCCAGTTAATGATTACGGTCCCCGCCGCCCCGCCCCGCCCCTGCGACCCGCCACTCGCTCACCCCCGCCGCCCCCGGGTGCGCCGCGCCACATCGCTTCCCCCTCCCCTCCCCGCGCCACCGCTGCTCGTCCGCTGCCTGCGATCCTATATCTGACAGCAGATGCTTGACCCGACTCTTATTAACCTCTCTCCGTGCGCGCGCGTCGTATCTCACCTGCGAGAAGCCAATGTTTCTGTGGCTCTCTTGTTTATACGTTGCGACCAGTGTGAAAGCGTATCGTTGAAACATTGAAGTCTAGTAAATGCAATATTGCTGAATGCTCGCGATTAGTTTATTACACCCCTGAAATATGCACTATTGAGTTTGTTGCGGTTTGCCTAGGAACGAATGAACGAGTGTGAACGCAATAACTTCTTTGGTGAATGTGTTACAGCGTAAGTCCAAAAGATGAGTAATTCGCGGATTAGCCTCTTTATTTACACATTAGCCAGATGATTTTTTCGTTGACGTTTTATGAATGACGAAGAATTGGCTTCATTTGCACTTCACACGGGTGATGCTGCTATTAACAAGTCGTTGGCTAAGGTAGGGTGATTGTGTGTGTGTGTGTTTGTGTGTGTGTGTGTGTGTGTGTGTGTGTGTGTGTGTGTGTGTGTAGGCGTATTGGCTGTTAGCAAGATGTATTTTGGCATTAAAATGCATTGCACATACTGAAGGTGTTTTTATGTCTATTGCGAAAGCCGAAGTGGAGAGCCTCGTCGCCTACTCGGAAATAAGTAGCGAAGTGTGAACTTAGCTAGTTTTGCAGAGAGCTTAGGTTATGTGGTATCGTATTATTAGAAATTTACGATTGGCACAGCGGAACTCGGAACTCCACATCTTGTCTCTCATTTGTCTTTAAAACGTCCCACCAGCTGGTCTGATTCCTGTTAATAACGTGGTATTGGCTATTCGTCGTTGCCGGAAGGTACTTCTAATTTCCTAGCCATTTCGTGTTGGCTAAAGTAAACTTCGTCTGGCTAGTTTTATTACGAATTTTATTCACTCATTCACACACTCATTTTTGTTAATGTGAGCATTAACACTCTTACTCAGGAATTATCCAAATTCTTATATAAGCCGTTATAGTATATATTACACGACTATATTTAGCTAGCTCGGAACTAATGTGGTCTATAGTACGAATCACAATATATTACATAGACCACTTAAGAATTGTCTAATATTAAAACAAACTGATAATACTAAAGTGTACTTCTACTACGCGGCATCTACTACGACAAATGACACAGACCAATTTAGAACGTAAAGATGCCCACCTGTTCAGATCAAATTTTCAATGAACGCCATTTTAGCCAAAATGTTTCATAGACCATTTTAGTTCCCTGCCAGCCATTTTGTGCCACAGTGCCATACTCACCTGAGCGTGCCTTCTGTGTTAATATTTCCCACCCACCCACGCATGGACACACACAAACAAATTTCCCTTCTGCGCACTGTCAAGTTGCTGTTAACATAACTTTCGTATGGGGAAAGGAATTTAGGGAGAAACATATTCGTGAAAGGAAGTTACTGAGATTAAATTACACCGATTACATCATTTGAGAGTAAAAGGATCCTCTACATTTTAGAAGACCTTAAAACATCGCGAGTGAAAGGTGATTCTTCAAAGGTTTTTTTTAATCCTTGTAATTGTCAAGGAGTCTTCAATCATAACTGTTTCATTACGTTTTTTTTTCACTCAAAATAAAACAAAATAGTTTTTTGTTTGTTTTTTTCAACAAAAGCACTTCCATTAATTGTTTGCTTACGGTGATATGATGTTAAAATCGATATCAACTCATTTAGTGACCAGCGTTACTACGTAGACCATAAACGTAATGCATTTTCTCTTTCATTTTTCCGTACCGCAGATATTGGAATAGTATTCGGTGATCAGCCGTATACCTCTTCAACATACCAATGCAATTGGCAGATCCTGAATTCAGTTTCGGCAAGGTGCCAGGAATTTGCTTGAAGTATTAAACGTCATTGAGCTTATTGCGCCTGCCACAGTCGACGTTTCTGACTATTCAGATCAGTGTTGTTATTTTTTCTGATCATGGCCAGATCTGCGCCTATTCAACGGACCACGGACCGCACGCAATTTTATCTTTCCATTCCCTTTCTATCTATCGGTAGCAAATCGTTCTGGGATGGAGGCGGGGGAGTACGTTCCTTACCTTACCTCTTATTTCCGACGTATACCACCGAGGAAGAGGCGAGCAGTTAATAGTCGTGGAGTAAGGTTGATGCTGATCCCCGGCGACGGCGCTGGCCGCGCCCGTGCCTCCCCGGGCCGCCCTTTGGCGGGTGACGGGCGTGGCGAACGCTCTTCGACCCCGCGCTATTTGCGCCGCCGATATTTTGCCGCGAGCCGCCCGCCCGCCCGCCCGCCCGCCCGCCCGCCCGCCCGCCCGCCCGCCCGCCCGCCCGCCCGCCCGCCCGCCCGCCCGCCCGCGTTTGCCGGATGTACCTGTTGACACGAAGACTAATGCGCCTGTCAGGTGCAATAAGTCAATCGGCGGTGGCGGTGGCGGCGGCGGCGGCGGCGGCGGCGGGGGGCGTGGCGCGCGCGTGACGCTCGCGTCTGTCCGCTATATTTGCGCGCGCGGTCGTGACGTAAGCGCGGCCGCCGTCCGCCGTCGCCGCTACCACCACCACCACCCGCGTCAGTCGCGCTGTCGATGTGCCCACCCACCCACGAGCGTGCCCATGCACTCGCGGCCCGCTGGCCGCCGCGTTCGGCACGCGGCCCCGCCCGCGCGCTTAGTCGCGCCCGACCTCCCTGTCATCTGTGTTTGCGTCGACCTGGCGATGCTCTCTGCGTCAGAGTGCGCGCGCTGTTGACATCGCCGATTGCCCTTCGGGGTTTGCCCTCCGCTGGTTTGTTTTTCGCTCTGACTTCGCGGTGGGCGGCGGTGGCTTTATTGTACTTTCGTGCGACACTTTGTTTGTTGCGTTTCTCTGAATAAACTTTTGGGTGATATTCCGAGGTAACATTTTAGTTGGATTCGGCAATATTTGGCTCTTTATAAATTGGGTATATCTATCTCCGGATTATTTGAGTATTTGTTTACATCTGCATTGTTGTAGGAAGACACCATATTTTTGGATCAAGAAAACAGGGCATTTAATCTTGTCTCAACTAAAAAAAGGGCATAAAAGGATGCTTATGTTTTGTCATTAATACTTTGTATTGGAAACGAATAAAAACAAATTATATTTTCTTAAAAAATATATTTTTGTAACACGACGTTCAATTCAGTCTAAGTAAATGGTGCTTTAGAATTATTAGTGCGGCATTCATGGATATTTTGTTCTGATGAATTCATTTTCTTATGACATCAGCAACTCGTAAAAGTTACGCAAGTACAATTGAAGGTCACCATGTTCATCAGCATTAACTCCAGCAATTTTTACTTGATCTTTTTTATCGCCCGTCTACAAAGAATTCATCTAAGAAAATACTCGTTGAGTGGGGGCATTAGTTGCAAGTAAACAAATATATAAATTCCTGTATTTTAAGAAAATTGTGGTAAGTAATATTTGAGTCATAAAAGCGTTGTCAATAATCCTTATTTTTTCGTCATATTTATAAAGTACTACAGTAATTTTAAAGTTGTTACCGATAAGTCATTACCTCAAAATGGGGCATTTTGGCATAGTTGTACCGTCATGCAGACTGGACTAGTCTTTTCATGATTCATTCTCGCATGTAAATTGATTTAGCATCAGTTTTCTTTCACAATCACTGTTGGAAGTAATTGAGTTACAAAAGTAGAGCTTCTATTTTCAGTGGAATTAACACTAAACGGATCAGAATTCAGTCGAGGATATTGGCATTTTAGAAGCTATGAATACCCGTACTTGCAGCCGCATATAACTGGATATACTACCAGAAAATGTACTTCAACATTTGCGTTTTTCACAAGTTCAATATAATCATATAGGCGTATCTAGTACTGTTGAAGTCAACTTTATCATCTGCAAGGCCTAATGTTCATCATCAAAGCGTCAATTCATAGTCGTTATCTTCATCTTTCGAACAGAGTTTCATGTAGAATTATACATTTTTCCTTCAGTGAAAAACTATTATAGCTTGATATTCTTTGACTGTGAACTCCGATGTGTTTTTGTGGATTGCATTTGTGTGAATTTATTCGGTGGCTCTGATGTTCTCTTTTCAGCCTTTCTCGTATTTCTAAAGCCTTGTGCATTTCCTCTATATTCGAAGTGCGCCCCCCTATTTCGAGGACGTGCGTGTGGCCCCCAGTGCATGTTCCACGGCCCCGAGCGTGTCCACCTCGGGGATATTCGTATCGCTTGCTGCTGGTTGCAGCCAACGCGCCTATAATCGTATTTTAAACATTTTCTCCTTTCGGGGGAGCTCGGATACCATCTGCTTAATGAGCGTTTGCCGTGGCGGAGGTATCGTTCGCCATCTACTCCTTTGGTTGTAATTAACCCCGATACGTAAATACGAACGTCGTTCGAGAGCCTAGTGCGGCGCGACCTTCGGTGCAAAGGTCGGGCAGTAACAAAAAAAAGCGACATTCACTGTAGGATGGTGCAACATCTGACTTCCAAATTTGTCGCGTGTGTACATTTATCAGGGAGGAAGGATCTGTCACTTCCTAGCCTCTCCGAAAAATTAAGAGTAATGTGTACGAAGTTTGTTCATGTGGTTTATCGAGATGACAGTGATTTACGTCAATGAATCAAATCCTCATTGACATGATTTTTAATGGTATGAACGCTTCACTATTGTTTTATTATATTATTAACTATTATAGTTTTCTATCCAGGAGAAATTAACAGTACGTGCTTTGGTATAATAACTGGTATGGGGATCATGTGATGTAATGGCTGTCTTCTATCACTGGGGTCCGTGCTCGATCCCCGTCTCAAAACGATATCTCTGCAGGTTTTCTCGTTAGTGGTTTTTGTTTCCCCTGTCTCTCATTCCACTCATCATAGTTCCATCGGCAATAACGACATCCACTCATTTGCCTCAGTCCCTTGTGGGTCACGATGACTTCAACAATTGAAGGGCTTCCAACCCCAATAAATAAATATTCTAGATCGTAACGTTACGTAACTAGTTCTTTCATGTTCCTATCTATAATTATATAGAATATCATCTGCCCTTGGAAGACCAGAAGCCGAGATAATGCTTTGAGCATGTGGGGCCACCTAGGGCTATTGGAATCAGGTTCGTGCGCGATTGAGCACAGCTATAAGACGAACCCTCCTGCCACTCCGCCCCCGCGCCCGTCCCTCCCGGTTGAATTCGCCTACCCGCCAATATCCCTCCAGGGCGTTCTGCGAACCGAAGGCGGAGGGCGGAGCGGAGGGCGTGTGGCTCCGCAGGGCGCCGAGGCATTATCGCCCGACCCGGCCGGCCCAACCCAACCCGGCCCCCTTCCCATCCGCCCGTGTGCATTTGGGCGCGGACGCGAGTACGCGCACGGGGAGAGGTGGAATAGCAGCCGGTATGCAGCAGTCGGCGAGGCCCCGCCCCGCACCGCCCCGCACCGCTCCGCCCCGAGCCGTGGCGTGGCGTGGCGTGGCGTGGCATGGCGTACCGTACCGGGTTTCAAAGGCGGACCTCCTACGAGGAGGGACCCTCCGGCGCGGTGGCGGCGGCAGCCGGTCCGCCCTCCCAGAGGGCCTGCCTCTCCCCCTCCCCCCGCACGTGCTTCCGTTATTACGAGGCCGCCTGCGCCGCCTCTTAGACCCCCGGCTTCATTCCCGGCTAATTGGTTGCCGATCGATATTAATTGCATCTCGGGCGATGTGTGGACGCACGTGTGCGAACATGATCGGCCGGCTGACGCAACTGTCTTCGGCTCGCCGCCGACGATTTTTCTACGATCATTCAGCCTTAATAGAATTCCATTCGCCCACCCCCAGAAACGTATTATCATTGTTATTATTATTTTTAATATTATTATTAGTATCATCATTATTATCATCATTATCATTATTATTATTTTCTCTTTATTCACAGTTTCCTGGTATTCTATAATCAGACAGAATCAGACTGTCAATCAAGGCATGATTACATTTTTGGTTTGATGATAAGACATGTAAAATGAAATATTAAATGGTTAATCAACTATTACATTACACATTCATAATACAAATTATTAGACAATTGTATTTCTCCATATCAAACTTAGCATAATTTCTATATGTTTCCACCCATGAATTTTCTAACCATAGAGCACGTTTTGATGATTACAGTGATTGTTTTGTGCTATTATGCGACTGTCTCATTAAATTGTAGATATTATTATAATGTAATAATATCTACTGTTACAATATATTTTAAATAATAATAAAACAGATGATAAATACCTGTAAAGTTGTATAAAATTAAAATAAACAATATATTTATTTCCATTTTCTATTTTTTGAAAAAAAGTATTGAGCATGAAGACACTGCAATTTTCCATTGACGGGAAGATGAAGTGCTAGTATACATGGCATTTATGTTTTCTACGTATATGCTTAGTATTGCAATATTACCTATTTCATATGAGTATATTAAAGTAGAATTTTGGATGTAGTTGAGATTGAAGTCGATGTTGGACTTTTAATACCATTAGTTCTTGTGATGAATTTTAATCGGAGGGCGTGTAGAATATAATAAAAATGTAAGAAGAGAACGTGCAGAGGGCTATTAACAAAAACAGAAGGACATAAATTACAGATATTATGAATTGTATTGAAATTCATAGTACGGCAATCTTCGTACTATGCAAATGAAATTATTTCTTTCTTCTGTTGTGAAACATTGGTGGAAATTGTTTCGTCTTTTGGTGCGCCTGCTCAGATGAAGGTCCCCTGACCCGCGTCGGAGGTCGGCCTCCAAGGAAGCCTGGGTCGAAATCCGGGTGCGGAACAACTCCCTAAGGACAGTCCCCCAAGCGAATAAACCCTTACGATAAATAAATACATTTTTCGAAGCATGCTAGTCCTATTCTCTATTCTTGTGAATGGAAGTCTCTTTAACAAACTTAATTACTCCTGTTTTCTGCGCTAACCCTAGTGCGAGCTCATTCACTTTCGTTTTAGTTCTCCGTGACGTTGGCGCGCTGCGCTGTTGGCTTCGTTACTCCTGTCAAGTTACCCTTCAACGCAAGCGTTGCAGCGTTTCTCTCCCCCAGCGCGCCGCAAATGAAGGGGCTGCACTCTCCCCCACTCCCCTGTTCGAGGCAAGGGAGGGTGAATATGCAATAGTCTTACATTATCAGTGTCTTCGTTCTTTTTTAAAAGTGAAATAAAAATAAAATTCAGCTAGCTAGCTTGCTCGCTAGCGCGGGGCCGAACAGGACCCGGCGAGGGAGTAGGAGGGGGGGAAAAATTTCTCTAATTACTGCGACTCAAGTTGGAACGGGAAAGGAGGACAGGCAGGCCTAGTGACTGCGCTGAAGAGCCCAAACTTTTTCCATTATGCTAATTCCTTGGCAAGTTGGAGATTCTGAAGAAACACGGCGGGCGGGGCGGAGGCTCAAGCGGGGTTGGGGGAGAAGGAGGGGCCGAGGGGGCGGAACGGTTCTGATGATATTGAGAGGGGGAGGCGGGGAGGGGGTCGCTGCGGCGATGGAGATGTTTCGCTGCTCTTGTGGGTAATCGTTAAACATAACTTATATAGCCTTTCTGATATCGCCTTTTCCCTTCACATCCCGGTTGCACAAAAGAAGTCACTGTTAAATTTCGAAATGAATGGCAGCTTCCAGTCAAGGGTCAAGCAATGTCTTCTTAGAGTTGATTCAAAAAATTGAAGGAATTGCTTATACTCATATTATTTTTTTGTTTTGTACATCTTTCTTCGTATTAGTTGAAGGTTGAACACTAACCACTGAAATTGTATTTACTTTTTGAACTAGAAACAACCTGATGCCACCGTACGTAATTTTAAATGTTATGTATTTCACTGTGTTTCATTTAAGTTCAAACGTTGCACATGTATAAACTTACGTGAAGATTTCTTTTCGATATTGCTAATAATTTCGTCTTCTTAAATATGCCTAATATAGAAATAACCTATAATGCGGCGTAATGCATATATATTTGTATACTAGAAACCAATGATGTCCGAAACCTAAACTGAGAACTGAAAAGTAATCGGGGTTAAAAATAAAACAAATTAGTAATAAAAAGTGTAATACGCAGGATTATTATATAGCTTTTAGGATTCATACCTCTCTGTTTTTCTAACGTAGTAGGGCTGTAATCTGTTCAAGTAGTTAACATTGGTTCGCAAGGAGGGCTAGCTTACAATGCGAAGGCGCTTCAAATGCGGAAGCGGTTCCCGAGTGAATATCCCGAAATAAAGCAGGGCATGCGTCTTCGGTAGAACGCTGGGGCCGCCGGCACTCGACCACACAGGGCAAGGGCAGGACCGGGGCGCGGAGCAGGAGGAAGAGGCAGAGGCGGTGTTCGTGGCGGGGAGCCAGCGGCATTTGCGGGCGCGGGGGCGGCCGCTGAGGTCGGGCGCGGCCCCTGACCCGTAAACAAAAGCCCTCCGTAATGAGGCGCTTGTCTTCTTCCGGCGGCCGCCGCGGTCAAAAGTCGCTTACGCCCCAAAGCGCGCGCGGGCGGGCGGGCGGGCGGGCGGGCGCTGGCGACGTCGCAAGCGCGTGGGAGGCGGGAATGGAAGGGGAAGGGCGTCACGGCGGGCGCTGCGAAGGTTGGCTATTGTTTGCTTCCGCCGCACGGGGACCTTTCCCGACGCCTCTTCCCCCGTTCCTTCCTCCCCCGCCCCGCCCCATCCCCCGCCTCGCCCAGAACCCTCGCCGCCCCCGCCCCGCCCCGCCCAGAACCCTCGCCGCCTCCGCCCCGACCCGAACTCTCGCCGCCTTCGCCCCGCCCCGCACCGCCCTCGCGCCGACCCCGTCGTGCCCTCGCTCCGACATCGCCCCAAACCCTACCGCGCCCCCGCCCCGACTCTGCCCCGACTCTGCCCCGACTCTGCCCCGACCCTGCCCCGACCCTGCCCCGACCCTGCCCCGACCCTGCCCCGACCCTGCCCCGACCCTGCCCCGACCCTGCCCCGACCCTGCCCCGACCCTGCCCCGACCCTGCCCCGACCCTGCCCCGACCCTGCCCCGACCCTGCCCCGACCCTGCCCCGACCCTGCTCAGATCCGCCCCCGCGACGACCCGCACCCCGAACCCGCCCCGTACTCGCCACGCCCCTGCGCCCTGCTCTGCGCTCTCGGCGCACTACACTTTCTGCCCTCTCGCCGCGCTGTTGGCGATGCCGCCTCCGCCGCAAAATCGGTCCTACGGTACTGGCGAACAATAGTTTGTTTCTTGGTATGAGTAATGTGAAGCTTTCGCTATCGTGGTATTGGCTTAACTGCTGCACCCGTGTCATTGTTTCCTTAAATTTTTGACCCTAACATATGATTTTTTATCTTTAGATCTTATTTGCTATTTGATTAATGGACGCTGTTGCATCGTAAGAACTTCATTCTCGCAACCAATTTACTAGAACCATTGGTGAAATCTATATATTACGGTTTACATTGGGATGAAATAATCTGATCCGCTCTCTGAAATCTCTCCGTCACACTGTGTGCCTAAAATAATCTTAATAGTTTGACCTTTACGTTCTATAGTCGGTATCGCTTTTGGTTAGTCTCCATCTGTGATTTTACATTTGTGTATTTAAATCTATAATTTTCAATTTTCTTCCCGTCCTACCTCTACCTTCATCGTAATCTTGGCATATTGCCCACACTAATCCCTGTTAGTTGAAGCACCGACTCTGTTCTGGTCCAGATTACACATTAACATCGATAGGGGCAATGAAAAATACTGTAAAAGACCAAGTGCAGTAACATAGAATTCACTGCTGAATGAACGGTGAATGAGAGCGACGTCATTGCAGACCCAACGGCAGTGATGTGGCTGCTAGCTGAGGGCTTTGGACAAACACTGCTGATTCGCTAGCACTCGTTCTCTCCACAAACACTCGGTCCTCGTTCCCCTTCCAGCGGTGTCTGCGGTCCATTTCAATTCCCCCACTGCCTGCCTCGTGTGTTTCGACACACGATTAAATATAAAAAGTAACCGAGAGGCCGAGAACAATAACGAATATAGAGAGGCGCATACAGTACCATTAACTGATTAGTTCTACCGCACAAATCCGTCATGTTGTGTGATCCGAATCGCTCAAAAGCGCTTTTCGACCGCAGCTCCCTAGTTCTGCGCCGTTCTCTCGCCCTGTGCAAAATAAATTACAGCCTTGCATTTTTCATGATTACCAATATGGCGGCAGTTAATGATGGAGCATTTTTGTCGCGGTATTTTTACGTCTGGTTTCCGCTGACAAGTTCCGGTCGTGACAGATTTGCTGCGCTTGTGTACTCGATAAATGTGACAGGGTACAATGAGCAGCGTGCCGATTAATAATTGGAATGCGCAGCGACGTGTTACATGCATAAATGACGCTAATTTAACATTTTGAACAATCTATTTTTCTTACTTTCAATTAAAATTGAAGGTTGTGGCATGTGCTACTCTTATGAAAGAAATTTTAAAATTTCATAATCCTATACTAGTTACGAAATGACGAATTGGCTCGTTGTAATGTTTCAGAAATATTTAGAGGCAGTGTCATATGAGTATAATGCCGATTGTAGCGTAAAAGTTGTAGCCACATTTGGAACAAATTCGGAGGCGCTAACGTAGTACTTTCTCGTATTTAAAATTATGCCAGCTCGTAGCTTAGCTGTCTCAGAAATGTGGATACGAACATCACTGCAAGTTGTTTTCTTGCCAGCACAGCCTCTGGGTAGGAGGGTCTTGCGTCTGGGTAGGAGGGTCTTGCGTCTGGGTAGGAGGGTCTTGCATCTGGGTAGGAGGGTCTTGCGTCTGGGTAGGAGGGTCTTGCGTCTGGGTAGGAGGGTCTTGCGTCTGGGTAGGAGGGTCTTGCATCTGGGTAGGAGGGTCTTGCGTCTGTCTGGGTAGGAGGGTCTTGCGTCTGTCTGGGTAGGAGGGTCTTGCGTCTGCCTGGGTAGGAGGGTCTTGCGTCTGCCTGGGTAGGAGGGTCTTGCGTCTGTCTGGGTAGGAGGGTCTTGCGTCTGGGTAGCAGGGTCTTGCGTCTGTCTGGGTAGGAGGGCGACTGGTACACCCCTTCCGCGCACGACGTCTTCGTTCGGAATGCGGCTGCGGCGACGACGGGAAGGAGGCGGGGCGCTCCTCGGGCCCGCCGCTGTAGCTGTCGCGGGGGCTGCCAGGAGGGGGTTTATTAGCCTCGCGACGGAAGGGACATTCTCGGCGTCTCTCTCTTGCGTCTGGGTAGGAGGGTCTTGCGTCTGTCTGGGTAGGAGGGTCTTGCGTCTGGGTAGCAGGGTCTTGCGTCTGTCTGGGTAGGAGGGCGACTGGTACACCCCTTCCGCGCAGGACGTCTTCGTTCGGAATGCGGCTGCGGCGACGACGGGAAGGAGGCGGGGCGCTCCTCGGGCCCGCCGCTGTAGCTGTCGCGGGGGCTGCCAGGAGGGGGTTTATTAGCCTCGCGACGGAAGGGACATTCTCGGAGGGAAGAGGCAACGCTGTTTCTCGCTTTCCGATAACGCGCGTTCTCTACATGCGCCGAATTGCGTGGAATTCTCGATGGCATAATTAGATGGAACTCGTGGATTCCTGACGGCAGGGGTGTTCACCAGCGGTAGTGAACTTAATTGTGCTGTCATAGTTTCCTTACGTTTATTAAGATTTATCGGTAAATAATGTTTTATGTGTATTGTTGGATTGTTTTAAAAATAAAATAAAGTGTTCTGAAATCAGTTGAGTTTTAAGATATGATAATTGCAATATTTATTTACATGTTGAATGGTACCTAGATGACACGACAAATTATAAACACAGTAAGTCATTTAAGGTGTAAAATATTAAAATATTGGTTTATGTTTATCCCTTCAATTTCTGGTTCATAAATACTCATAGAAGCGTTTTGAATAATTTTCTATTTTTGTTTAACCCAGTATCTCACCAGCTTTGCACAGAGCTCTATGTCAGTGTCGAAAGACAAGGCCATGTGCGATCGCGCCTCATAGGTTGTTTTTATTCGCACCCTAATTCCATCCATTCGCAAATTTGTTTTATTTGTTAAAAATAGATTTTTTACTTCGATTAATGGACAAAATTTGCTTACACGCTTCTGGCTATAACTTTGCTTATAGCTGTAGTGAGACAATTGAGTGATTGTAACGAAATTCAGGATAAGATATTTATTTGGTTGGAACAAAGGTGGAATGAGAGATGAGGAAAGGGGAGAAACCCTGAGAAATGTCTGGTAACTCGCTTGGTCCACCACAAATTTCTCCTAGGTCGACCGATATTCGTAGCTCAATACTCGTAGAAGAGAAAGTAGCACCTTGCACACGGAATCTGCCAGTATATTTTTGGATAATACGTGCGTGTTTCTCGGGGAATGCGATTAGTCTTTTTTTCTCGCTTGCAATAGAAAAATGCCGTTCGACGCTTTTGCCGTGTGCCGTGTTGTATCTATTTGCGCCAAACAACGAAGTCCGGAGGAGTGTGCACCCAGGATGGCTGGGCTCCGCGCCGGCCCGCCATCGCCGCGCCGCCCGCGGCCGTCCAAGTAATTACATCGCGGGTGGCTGTGTGTGTCGGCCGGCTGGGCTCGCGCGGTGGGCGAGCGGCAAAGCTACCGAGTGGCCGGCCGGCGAGCGGGCGGGCGCGTCGCTAATGGAATTAAAAATAAAACGCGGGGAATATTGCATCAAATAAATTGTGAATTATCGCCGCCGCCGCCCACGCACACGCCCATGTCCGCCTGTTGTGTGTGGACCGCGCCCGGCGGGACCGCGCCGCATCGCTCCGCCGTCCCTGCGGTTGCAGGCTTTCGTTGCGGGCGGCGCCGCGGGAAAGCGAATGGTTGTGAGGACGACTTTCGATTTTGTGAGGGATCAGTGTGGCGGAAATGACAGATGGAAGGCATCTGCTGAGATGATTTCGTTTAATCTATGAGCGGAAGGTGGGGAAAGATTTGATGTTTACAGTACTGTCAATGCAGTGAATCCGATGGTGAGATATTCTGCTTACCTGGCGGATAGCATAGCTCGCTTCGACTACGACGCATTTCGGGTGTACTTTGTATTGTTACAGTAATGTACGTGGCGTTTCAAAGTTTCATCACTTTCAGGCTGTGTTTCCAATGACACTAAAAAAGGTTTTTATAAACACATCCTCTAATAAAAGTGGTTACTTTCAGGGCATGCACATCCTGTTGAAAGTCCATTCTTAGCTCTAGTACTAAAAGTGGGACAATGCTCGAATGTTCAGATAAATCTGTGAATACAACGAAACAAGGAATTCTTTCATCTGATCAGCTACAACTTATCTTAATGTGACATGGTACTCAGTTGAGTGTTCTGTATACTTGAAGAAAAATAAAAGGGAACTCTATATATAAAGTAGTATACGACACTAAATGTGATTTTATTCTGCTCGTGAAATACTTAACATATCGGCTCTCGCAAAATAAAATGTCACACAACTCGTATCATAAATAACTATTCTTACATATATTACATACTTTTATTTTATTATTTCATATTTTTTCCAGTCCGCTTCTAGCTCACTTCGCGATCTAAACCGTTAGCTTTCAATCTGTTCTTTCTTTGTTTACCTTGTCTTGTCTTCCAAGTTTATTGCCCTTAATCCCTCTTCTTTGCTCAATATTTGAAGTTCCATAAATTTCAATGAGAGCTATGTATGCATTTGTGGATGCGTGTACGTATGTATTTGTACATCTTACTACAGAATTTTCCTGTAAAGAAAAAATTGCAGGTGAATTTGAATTATATTTTATTTCTTTGTAGAGGAAACTAATTATTTATTTCCTTTGTTCCAGGTGAGTGAGAACAATTGTTACCGCCTCGCATTTGCTAAGGGTAAGCCTTCAATATTCTCGTAAATATTCTAACGTCTAGTTTTTAACGTCAGTTCTCCGCAAATGTTCTCCATAAGCCCTCTGAAGGATTCCGTCTAATTTATACACGTGACAGCTATTGCTGCGGCCTGGCGTTGTATGTTACGCGTGTGCTCCATCTCCGGCGCCGCGTTCATGAGGGGCCGCTGATGACACGGCCGCCGCCGGTCCACCGCGTCGTGTCTGTGGACTCAGCAGTTGATGGTGCAGGAACGCGGGATAAAACTGCGCCGAGGAAAACAATTTATCTCCCGGTTTTTCCTCGCCCTCCGCCTGCCGTTCGGCTGACCGCCGCCAAACCCCCCTTGATTTAGGGCGGCGCGTGCTGGCCGCCCCCCTCCCCCTCACTCCCTCCCGATCGCCGGCCGATCGCCGAAATCTTCATTGCCATGTCTCTTGCGGTCCGATTATGGCCGCGGCCGAGATTACGCCTCTGTTTGTGGGCGATCGCTCCATCTACACTAATCGGAAAGAATTGGTTCGTTCGCGACGGTTCGCCGCTCGGAAATGGATCACTTCCGGGCTGGCCTGATCTAGGGGTTTCTGTTTTGGGGTCCGCGAGGATCTAGCAGCAGCATTGCGCTTTATGTCGATGGCGAGTTTTGATATATGAACTACCGTTGCTTTAATATTTATAACTAGTAGTTAGTTTGTGACTTACTTCTGGCATTTTCTACGTGCAATTTGAAATTGAAATAAGTTCAGTGATATCTGATCCTATTTCCATTACCAAACACCGTTCCCAATTTATAAATCTATTTGTACATGCATTTATAATTTCTATATTAAATATGTCGTTCACGAAGTTTTCAATTTCTTAGAATGCGATACAGTGAAACATCCAAGTACGTGATTTTGGATGCTTTAACAATAATGCATTTATAATATTTTCATATAGAACCGAAAAGCTACCTCAAATGTCTCGGAACTCACATTACTAATTTCAGTTGAATCTTGTTAAAAAAAGTAGTGATGTCAAAATTAGTTTGTTTTGTAACACCTTTAATATGCTACAAGTTTCAGTAATAAGCACCAGGGCTATAATATACGAAGAAATAAGAATATATTACACTTTTATTGTTAATACTGAAACGTAGTATTATAATGAACTGTAACGAAGTGTTCAGTAATTATTTATCGCAGAGTATAATTACGTCTGATTTCTTAGCAGGACAATAATTCCTTTCATTTTTTATTATCCAGTAAATATGGACGCCCAAGTCCAATTGCACTTCAGCTCACTATTACTACCACACTTGAATGAAAGCACAAAACAGAAACATTTAAAAAATCAAGCATCGCAAAAATCAAGCACGGGAAGTACTAGATATTAAGATTAATCGGAACGCCTACTAAAGCGTTCTCCCGTACACTGATCTCAGCCTGATGCTTGCTGACCAAGACGTGTCATCTCAGGGCCCGGCCCGGGAAGGATTCCCGCGGATCGCTCCCCGCTCCCGCCCCCGCCTCACCCCACCTCGACCCCACCCCGTTCTCAGCCCGCTCCCAGCCCGCTCCCAGCCCGCTCCCAGCCCGCTCCCAGCCCGCTCCCAGCCCTCTCCCAGCCCTCTCCCAGCCCTCTCCCAGCCCTCTCCCAGCCCTCTCCCAGCCCTCTCCCAGCCCTCTCCCAGCCCTCTCCCAGCCCTCTCCCAGCCCTCTCCCAGCCCTCTCCCAGCCCTCTCCCAGCCCTCTCCCAGCCCTCTCCCAGCCTTCTCCCAGCCCTCTCCCAGCCCTCTCCCAGCCCTCTCCCAGCCCTCTGCCAGCCCTCTGCCAGCCCTCTGCCAGCCCGCTCCCAGCCCGCTCCCAGCCCGCTCCCACCCCGTTCCCACCCCGTTCCCACCCCGTTCCCACTCCGTTCCCGCCTCGTTCCCGCTCCCAGCCCGCTCCCAGCCCGCTCCCAGCCCGCTCCCAGCCCTCTCCCAGCCCTCTCCCAGCCCTCTCCCAGCCCTCTCCCAGCCCTCTCCCAGCCCTCTCCCAGCCCTCTCCCAGCCCTCTCCCAGCCCTCTCCCAGCCCTCTCCCAGCCCTCTCCCAGCCCTCTCCCAGCCCTCTCCCAGCCCTCTCCCAGCCCTCTCCCAGCCCTCTCCCAGCCCTGTCCCAGCCCTGTCCCAGCCCTGTCCCAGCCCTCTCCCAGCCCTCTCCCAGCCCTCTCCCAGCCCTCTCCCAGCCCTCTGCCAGCCCGCTCCCAGCCCGCTCCCAGCCCGCTCCCAGCCCGCTCCCAGCCCGCTCCCAGCCCGCTCCCAGCCCGCTCCCAGCCCGCTCCCAGCCCGCTCCCAGCCCGCTCCCAGCCCGCTCCCAGCCCGCTCCCAGCCCGCTCCCAGCCCGCTCCCAGCCCGCTCCCAGCCCGCTTCCTGCTTGCTCCCAGCCCGCTCCCAGCCCGCTCCCAGCCCGCTCCCGCCCCGCTCTCTCCCTCGCCCTTCCTCCTCCGCCAAAGGGCACCTCGTTGCCCCCGCGCCCTCGCGGCGTTATGATTGTCGCAGCGGCCGATTTATCTTCCGGCCAAATCCTCCCCCGGCCGGCGCCGGATTTACTTCCTCTTCGCCTCATAACCGGCCATCAGCTATCGGCGCTTCGGCTGCGGGCAGCGCCCGGCCTCCGCGCCGCTCCCACCGGAAGGCGAGATTTATTAGCGAGGGGCGCGCCCGCTTGATGAGCCCGCCCACGCCGTCCTCAACGCCCTCGCCACCCACGCTTGCCATGTTGCCCCCGCCGTCCACACACCCTCGCCATCCACGCTGTCCATGTTGCCCCCGCCGCCTGTCTTCCTTCGACTCTCATAATGCCGTCCTCATCGTCCAGCGTGTCTTCGACGCTCACCATGCCCTCGCCTCCCATGCGGTCTTCGCCACCCACCCGACCTCGCCGCCTACGCTTCACATATTACCCTCTCCGCCCACTCCGTCCTCGCCAATGTCGCCCTTTCCGTCACCTTGCAGTCCCCGGCGACCCCACAGTTCGTTTACTCCCTACCATCATCCTTTCTGTGCCCCATCACGTCGGCTTCCCCAGCGTTCTAATAGCCTTCGCCGCCTTCTCTCCTATCGTTCATTTCACTTCCAACTCCATGTCTAGACTCCTTTTCATCTAGTCCTCATCAGACACTCGTGTCCCCAATCCTTCCTCGCTAATCTCGCGTTCAATTCCATTATTTCGTTCCGTTTCCAATTCCATTATCTTCACGTTCTTTGCCGTCTTCGCTACACTTTTCGTTCACCCCTGCTCTTCCTTTTTCCGGTCGTACTATTTCCTAGGTGGTGAACACCGTCGATTGTTTTTGTTCTTTTTTTCGGGAAAGGTGGTGGTAGTGGTGGCGCCGTTGGCGGTCGAAGGAGGCAGCTGCTACCGCTGCGGTGATTTCCGACCTGCGGATCCGTAGGGCGATTTTTCTTTCCTCGTTTGGCCTCGCTGCTGGCCAGTGTCCCTCTTGTCCCCTCTCGACTGGACGTTCTTCGACGAATGTCTTTTCGGAAAATACTTTTTCTCGTTTATTTCACGTTCTACTTTGAGATTCAACTTTTTGAAATAACGCCTTTTCTAAAATCAGAACTGAATTTTGAATAAACGTGTTCTAGCTTACAATTTTCTCCTGCTTAAAAAAAAAAGAAAGGTGGAGCAAATTATCGGATGGTTTCGTTTCTGCGTTTTACCATTGAATTCAATTCTAGATTGAATATATGTTTAGTATTACTCCCAAGATAGTGAATTAATCTAAATACTTTTTCCAAGCCATAGAATTTCCTGTGACGTCCTTGAAAATAGTTAATTATTTATTTTATCATATTTATAACTTCAAGACATACTTTTTTTCTTCATATTTATAATTTGTATGAAAATTTACGATATTTTTTTAAACATTTATAACATTTAAAAACGTAAGATTTATTTTTTTTATTTTTTCAACAATAGTAACCAGAGCCACGGCTTTTTCTTCTAGCCTTTAATGTGAGAGCAAAAGGAGATCAGCATTTCCTTGTTATCTCTTACTATTCATATACATGACATTGTACAGGAATAGAGATTGATTTAACCCTGCTTATTAACGATGTTGGTGCGATTTTATCGTCTTGTACATATTATACTTGTACTGTGTAACTTATCTGTGTAATATATTTCTGATAAATCAAGATATTGCGGAGTATTAAGTAGTGTGTATAAAGGTTTTTTTGTCTTGAATTTATTCGCTGAATCGTCTTTACTAAAATCTCTTCCATCTGTTTGTGGAAACGTTTCGACGCTTGATGTTTGGGAATATACCGCTCCGATCATTGAAAGTATTTTATTTATTAGGAAAGTATGTGTTGTTGTTAAATGTTATAGGCTGAGGAATTGAGTTTGAGGGACTTTCATGAAAGAACAAGCTTTCCGAAGCTGTTAGTGGCGTTGATTGCTTTTCGAGCTGCAAGGCAATTCGCAATTTTCTTTTTCGAAAACTTCACTCGTATGAGTGCACAGTGTAGAAGTAACCCGAGAGCTTGTTGGTATGAGCTGATCGTACATCCCGAGACAGATTTTGAGGCTCTCGTGTAACTCATGGGTTCCTGGTAAAATGTGGCTAAATTTGCCCATGATCCTTGGGTCCTACTACATCGAGCATATCAATTGTCGGGGCAAGGTAACTAGCTTCCTAAGAGTTCGCGTGCACAGCTTCCAGAGAAACTAACGTGAGGTTTAAAGGTAAGAGTGTGTCTTTCGGAAATGCCAGTTGTAAGTTATTGTTCCAAATTTTGCTATATTTTTTAATTTCCTGTTCTAAAGCAAATAAATTATTCCTTTAAATGAAATACATCAGTAATATTTGAACGTGTAAATTTTAAGTAAAACTAAATATTTCATTCGTAAATGCGTTTACTTAGAGTGGAATAATTGTATGAACTTCGTACATCGCGTTAGTAACAAAGAGCGGCCCGCCAGTCATTTAAAGCCTACAATACAAATGTAACACGCAATTAGTTGTATAGCTATCCGTAGCTTCTTGTACTTTTGAAAACTTCTCATTTTTAACCCCCCCCCCCCCTCCGAATTGAACTTAACATTGATGGTTACGTTTAGTTTATTGCGTGTAATGGAATAAACCTCCAATATTACATTGAAACAGTGAAATTGAAATACGTCTTTAAAAATGTTACAAAAGAGCAAATTGCCTGATGTAAATTTTCATTGAAAAATTGGTGCGGTTTTTGAGAAAATGTAATTTGAACGTTTCTGAAAAAGCGTAATAGTTTCATAGAAAAGTATCAAGTTATTGACAATCTTATCAAGACATCATCGGACGGTTGGCAGACAAGTTAATAATTTTCTCTGTACGACTTATACTACTGTGTTTACGTACGTATACGAGAAATTAAAAATCATATTTCTAACTCTCAGTTGCTTCAATCCACAAGACCGACGTGTGAAACATGAGCATCTAAACAGGAAACACAAGTTTTGAAACGAAATAGTAGGTCACCTTTTTGACATCCCACGCAAAGATTATTACAACGAAACAAATGGCACGAAGTTTTGTAATTTTTTAATCTAATTGTTTGATTCTTTTAAAATATCGCTTAGGTGTTGAGTTGAGTTTAGATGCTACCGGTCTGTAATTTGATTTTTATTATAAAACATGATTTCGAAATTCATGTCTTAAAAATTGATAGTTGAGGGGCATCATGTGTTTGATAAATAAACTTGAAAGTGAACCTGATTCAGGTCTCTCATTTTCAGTCTCATTGTGTATTCCAAATTAATAATCCTCGCCCTCTTACCTACGGAATTATTTGTACGAGTAGTTACCCCGTGCATGCTCTCTTGAAATGATCGCGCCCGCGTGCATAAGTGACGCGCGCAGGGGGAGCGCAGCGCAGGGCAGCGAGCGTGCTGTGCGCCGAGGGCTGCCGCGAGCGGCCCGGGGTTGGAGAGGGCGCACGTGGGGCTCGACCTTCGGCCCTAAGCCGGCGCGGCCAGCGCCACCGCCGGCGGATGAGCGGGCGCAGCGAGCCAGGGCGGAGGCCGCTTATCCCCCTGGAGAGCGCAGGCAGCGCCGGGCAACAGCGCGCCGCCTGCCCCCCCCCCCTGCCACGCCTTCCCCTGCCCCGCCCACTCCATGTGAACCTGCTCCGCCCCGCCCACTCCCCGTGGTTCCGCCCGGTCCTGTCCGACCTCCCCCCGCCCCGACCACTCCGCGTGATCCTGGCCCGCCACGGCCTACCCGGCCTTCCCCGCTCAACTCAGCCCTTTTCCACTTCCCCAGCCCTTCCCCGCCCTTACCCAACCATTCCCCGCCCTTACTCAACCATTCCCCGCCCTTACCCAACCATTCCCGCCCTTACATAACCATTCCCCGTCCTTATCTAACCATTCTCCTCCCTTACCCAACAATTCCCCACCCTTACCCAACAATTCCCCACCCTTACCCAGCTATTCCCCCCTTCCCCAGCTATTCCCCCCTTCCCCAGCTATTCCCCCCTTCCCCAGCTATTCCCCCCCTTCCCCAGCTATTCCCCCTTCCCCAGCTATTCCCCCCTTCCCCAGCTATTCCCCGCCATTCTCCAGCACATTTCCGCCCTTACCCGGGCCTACCCGGCCCTTTCCCGCCCTTACCCAGCCCTTCCCCAGCCCCTGTCACGCCCTACCCCGGCCTCCCTGCCCATCCGCGCTCTGCCTCTCTCCGCCCCGTTCCGACGCACACTGTGTCGTATATTTGACGAATGTTCAAATTAAGTGATGTTGGAATACCCCATAGCCAACGTTTGAAAGAGTAATCGCACATTTTTCTCTTTACTGTCATTATGAATTTCTACTGATAATATTAAATGTTTTACATTATTATTGAAGATCAGATTATGAGGATACAACTTGTTTGCAATATTCTTAAAATCGAATTTATCGTTGTTGTGCCCACTTATTGAAAATGAAACGATAAAAGATTCGTTACGGCCATATAATGAATGATCGTGAAGTTTTCCTTTCAGTAGAACTTGGTATCGATAGATCACTAAAGGTAAAAGTATTACTTACACTGGGTGTTCTTTTACTAAAAATATTTGAGTAATTCTATTCCTGGTTTTGTAATATATCAGTGTAGCCAAATACTGAGCTCTGCTATTCATACAGAAATGGAGGGATTGCTTCTTTTGGTTTTGAAAATGTTTTTGTATAGCAGCGTTATAAAACACCGTTTCTGTTGGAAGAAATCGTTCATGAGAGAGAATTTGATGGCACACATGGCATTTTATGACTGAGGGCCGCCCTCTGCCTACCTCCCCCGCTCGCCGTTCCGGCATTCTCAGTGCTCGACCTCACTGCCTGTCTTCCCTGCCCATCCTCACCCCCCCTTACTGACTGCCCGTCCACCCTGCGTGACGTCATAATATCAGCATCTTTTATTTTCTACAGCAAAACTGTTTTTGAAATTGAACCTAACTTGAATTTTGTTGGCTTTTTTTTTCTGAATTTATAATGGTGTAATTTAAAAATTAGCTCCAGCAGATCGTTTATTATGTTGCTTTAATGAACTACTACAAAATTGAAAACGTGTATTTGTGCAATAAAGTATAACAATATAAAGTAGCTGCGTAGTACACAATTTTGAGGTTGTAATGCTTGCCTGCCTGTTATGAGCCATTGCGTCATACACAGTTCGGCGCCTTATTTTAGTTGAGAGCTGAGAAGGATAAAACGATATGAATGGTTCCAGAATATGAAAGGTGTTTCCCCGAAATCGTGGAGATCCGTTAATGAGAGCACCACGAAAGGATATGATGTTACACGTGTGAGTGGCGGCGCGCAACTGGCGTAGATTACAAGGCAAATGTGAAGGGCGTCAGGTCGCAGATGATTCCGAGTACGGCTCGGGGGCGGCAAGAGTAGTTTCGAGCGGAGGGCCGGACGGGTGAAAACGAGGAGGCATCGACGGGGAATGGAGGAGGTTGCGAGGGCGAGGGCGAGGGCGGCGCTCTCTGCGGCGGCTCCAACTCTCTAAAAGACTTGATCACTAATGAAGCAGAGCGCGGGCGGGCGGGGCGGGCGAGCAGGCGAGCGTGGGGTGGGCGAGGGAGCAAGGGGCTGCGCCTCAAAGCGGAGCACGGTGGCGGAGGCGCGCGCGCGGCCCGGACCGAATCCATCCACCCAAGTAAAGTAAATGAGATGCTCAAGTCGTATCGACGGATTGTCAATACTTTCCACCGGAGCAACCCCGGAGACCGGCTCGGGGCGCCCCCGACGCCAAGGTACCCGAGGTCCCGTGCCGCGGCCGCCCAGCCCGCGCCCAAGAATTGAAACGTTCCTTTTAAGGGAAGGAGGAGCCGTGAGAACGGTCGATAATGGCACGAGTCGATAGAGATGCCAGCAGATACGAAACGATATATATAAAAACTATTAAGAATGATTTGTCATTCTTGTGTTGCAGCCTTCATTCACTCACTTTTTCCCGCCGCGTTTTAACTTGGACAACAAAAACGGCTCTCAAAAGATGAACAGCGGAAAGAAAAAAGCGAAATGAAAAGGGGAAAAAAAGAAGCGAGAGCCTTGTATCTGAGGGTGCGAGACCATGGAGAGCTTAAAAAAAGATAAATCAGGAAATGGCACGGTTTTGTAGTAGGAATAAACGTTTGTTCGTTCAAAATCCTATTTTAGGCGTGAGCAGTTGCCCCGTGCGCACCTCCCGTTGTCGCCCCCACCACGACTCTGCCTTGCCACGCCACGCCACGCCACGCCACGCCACGCCACGCCACGCCACGCCACGCCACGCCACGCCACGCCACGCCACGCCACGCCACACCACGCCTCGCCTCGCCTCGCCTCGCCTCGCCTCGCCTCGCCTCGCCTCGCCTCGCCTCGCCTCGCCTCGCCTCGCCTCGCCTCGCCTCGCCTCGCCTCGCCTCGCCTCGCCTCGCCTCGCCTCGCCTCGCCTCGCCTCGCCTCGCCTCGCCTCGCCTCGCCTCGCCTCGCCTCGCCTCGCCTCGCCTCGCCTCGCCTCGCCTCGCCTCGTCCCGATTCCCCCTCTCTCGCCAACCGCCCCGCCCCGTCCCGCTCCGTTCCGTCCCGTCCCACCACACCCCAATCCGTGGCGTCCCGCTCCGCCCAACCCCGCCACCACCGCTCCCCGTCCTGCCCCGTCTCGTCTCGACCAGCTCCGCCCCGCCCCGCCCCGCTCCGCCCGGGCCTTCCTCACCCGGTCCGGTCCCGCTCCATCCCTACTCGCCCCACCCCTTTCGACGCCATTCCGCCTCTTCCTACCCCTTCCCTCCCTGCTCTGCCCTGGCCCAGCCCACTTCGCCTCGCCCCGCCCCGCTCCTCCTCCCTCCGGCCCCATCCCTTCCCTGTCTCTCCCCGCTTTCGCCCCTCTCCGTCCCACCCCGCTCCGCGGCGCCGCACCTCGCTTCGCCGCGCGCGCCTCCGCGCCCCCGCGCCCTCAGACGGTTCCGATAATTGGAAACAATTACGGGCGATCACGCGAAGACAGATCGCCCTTCCTTTGTGACTGCGGAGGGCGCGGGCGCGGGCGCCGGGGCTCAGCCGCCGAAGTCCTCCGCGCCCCGGAGTCGCTGAGAGCGTGTGAAGCGCCATCGATTCGCTGATGAACGCGCGCTTCGCCGCAGCGATTTGGGATAAAAGTGTTGTTTTGGCCTTCACCGTCTTAACGCCGGATTTCGGGAGAAAAGTTAAGAATCTCATTCTTTGTGGTGATGGCGTATTAACTCAAATGCGTGTTATTATTTACGTGGAGAAGGCTCCTGTTTCTGGTTGAGTCGATGCGTTTTAGATTAGATTATTTTCGTTGCAATGCCCTTAAATACTTTTCTGCACCCAAATGTTTCATAATGTCCAGTGTTTTTCAAATTTGTAAAATGAATTTTTCAGCTCTTTCAAGAGTGAATAACTAAATTTAAATCTGCTAAATTTGATAGTGTTATTATATTTATTGGGAATATCTTCTGTCGATTCCTCTTTGTCGTATATTTATTTCACATTTTACATCTACCATCATTTTAACAGCATTTGAGTTAACTAGCACTTTTTACAGAATGCACAACCCTCGCCACGTACTAGAAGGAGAACATCTTCAATAACTGATGTAAACTATAAGAAAGAGTGACCCTTCAAAGGGAAGAAATAACATTTTGAAATGGAGCTTGACATGTCTTCGTTACAGATTTGCGGACAGTTGCAATCGATAGTTCATGAAAGTTTTGGAGACTAAAAGAACGGTGCTCGGGCAGAATCCCAGAGGACAAATAAAACATTTCCTCGTCTAATCCTTGCTACGCGAATAGCGCAGCGAACTGTCGTTCACATGACCTGGCTTTCGTGGAAATAAAGCGCGCGCAGTGCCCTGCCATCACGTCGGCGATGAACCCACGTCAACTAGCGGGCGGAGACTACTGACCGGATTTGCGCTGACAGCTATATCGGCTCTCGCAATCTCGACGAGGTCCGGCCGCGCAAAGGCGACTTGCTGCGGCAGCGACCCACCTCTATCGCCAATACATTTTCCTTCTTTTTTTTTATTTGAGAGAGAAAAGTATTTTAGTTACACGAAAGTATATCAACGGCTTATTAGAATTCTCGGTGGAATTACATTTTCGTATTGAAAAGAAATGCTGAAAGAGGGGGAAGAGGCGAAGGGAGGGGAAGGGTACGGAAGGAGCTGAAAAGGAGCGGCGGCGTTGCTATTTTCTTTTGAGTGCATTTTATATTTTCTCTCGTTTGTACTGCGGGCGGCGGCGCCGGTGCGGGGGCTGGGGGAGCGAGGTTGCTCGGGGGTCGGGGAGCTCCTTGTCTGCCGCATTTGTGCCACTCCTTTGAATTGAAGAAAGCAGCAGCTCGCATATTGAGTAAATGGATAGCGTGGGATCCCGTGCTTTTTTTTTTCCTGGCTACGTTTTATTATCGTTCGTTATCGGCCGACGCGATGAGAGGAGAGAAGAGAAAAGAGTGGCAGAAAGAAGAAGAAGAAAAAACCTGAGAACGCAGAAAGAAAGGGGGGGAATATATATATGGCGGGGAAAGACAGGCATGAAAAAGGAAGGAAAGTAAATTTTCAGAAGGCGGGAGCGAAGCAATCCAATAAATGAAACGCTCAAGTGCCGCCGGTCTGTTTCCTCCAATAGCTACGAACCCGCGGGGCCTCTCAGGAATAGCCGCGGGCATCTGCGGCCTCGCGCATCCGTCCGCCCCAGCGCCCCGCCCCTCTCCTCCCCGCCCCGCCCCGCCCCGCCCCCGTGCGCGGTTGCGTTCGCGACGCCAGCACTTCGCGTCTTGAGAGACTCCCCCGCCGCCGCCCCCTCCCCCCTGCGGCGTTCGGGCGCCTTCCGCGCTGGCGCTGTTTTCGTGTTGAATGTTCATGAAGGCCTGATCGACGATCTATCCTCCAGAAACGTGCGTGATCGCGGGTGAATGAAACAAAGGCGATTGGGGTTGGTGGCAATGTTGGTATTCGTGAATGAAATTGTTGGGAGTAGTAATATTTTATGTTTTTTTTTCTTTTATTTCATCTTCTGCTCTGAACAATGTATTTTACTCGAGCGCTGCGTTTATCGTTTACTGTTGCTTAAGTTTGGAATATGTACTTCAAATACGTAGTAATTTTGGAAAGCGTTATACATTGTATACATGATTTGTTTATAACATTTTCTTTCCAAATTTGAGAGTTATTGATTTCGAAGGATCTGTTGGGTAATGGGACCAAACATCGCTTAAAAAATCCCTGAAACAAATCTAAGTGAATGCATTTATTCTGTAAATATCAATCGAACAAGAATGAATAAAGTCTAAAGACTAAAGCACGAAAAGACTCATGGAATGCTTAAAGAAACCGGAGATTTTCTTCAGAGAGTTGGGTTAATTTTTCTTATATATCTATATCGTAAAAAATGAAATGCATTCGTTTAATGATATTTGACAATTTTCGTACGTTTTTTTCAGTAGATGATATTTGTGACATTACACAGAGTGCTAGATTTTTTAAACAATCTTTTCAAACTAAAAAAACAGCTTTTTCGTATTGTTTCTTTAGACGTGTATGTTTTTCATGACGTGTAAATAGCAAATTAAGTGATTTGATTGCGGTGTACTAGTTGAATGTCTAATGAGTAATTTATGATAATTCCACTACATTGCGATGAACATTAAAAACTTTTGTTAAAGTTCTGCGTGTATTGATAATTTATGTGGGTGTCTGGGCCACCCACATTGATGATTGTCACCCACTGGTATAAAATGAGCGTAATGTTAAAGTGTTTCTCAATTCGTTTTATTTCGAGCATTTTTAGAAATAGAAAAAACTAATCTGGTCATTTGAAAAATTAAGAGAATATTAATAACAAGTAGGTATATAATTATAATTTTGTTTCATTTATAGAGCTAACATTGATGTAGTGCGTTATCAAATTGAAAAAATGTAGCTTTATACTTTCGTATTTTCGAATCGTTTCCAGTAGTTACTTGAATAGATATCTTTTGCTGCAATAATATTTTTATACCCTGTATTCCCTTTTCCACAGTATTACTGTGTTTATTAGACTTGTTAAACTTAGCCATATATTCATAATTCATGTCATTTCTAAGCGCTGAACCTTAGAAGGTCGAATGTCATTGATGTCATACGTTCAACTCGTCTTTGATTCGCTCGTACTTGAAACTTCACCCAGTATAGTAAACTGCGCAGATTTCATCTTAGAGGAACATCGAGTAACTGAAATATTTTAAGGATTATTCTTTCGCTACCAATTTACACTACCAAGATAGCATTAGCATTTTTCTTGTTATTGACTATAATGTGATCATCGATTGTCTGTTTGCTGGGTACGGGATACATTAGAATCATTTACGCATTGAATGCCCACATCGTGATCGGAGTTGTAAGGAATGTTGGAAAACCAGCTCCGTCGATGTCTCGTAATTCCCTACGGAAAGACGCAAGTGACAAAAGTAACCTCTGGGGCGCCGGAAGCACAGCCTAACAGCAGTAAGGCACCGGCCCCGTCATGAGGGGGTCGTGAGGAGGAGTGGGGAGGGGCGAGGGCGTGAGGAACGAGCGGCGCAGCGATGCTTATCTCTCGGGGCCCCGCCAGGAGCGAGGGGGCGGGGCGAGGGCGAGGTCGGGGTGAGAGGCGGGGGCGGAGGTGGCGGGGGCCCAGCCCCGGCTGAAATGGACGGTGGCGCGCGGCGATTTTAGGTGCGAGGGCGCGGCTACAAAGTGAGAAAAAGTCGATAGCCAGAGGCACAGCAGCGTGTTTCTCCTCCTTCGGGCGAAGGCCGCCGCCGGGGACGGGGCGGGGGCGGGGGGGGGGGGGCGGGACGCGAGGCGGTCCGTCCGGAGGGGCCGCCGCCGACTTATCCCGCCTCGGCTCCGCTGGTCTTATCACGGGCCCCCGGAGGCGCGCCCGTTTCTTCGCCCCCCCCTTCCCTCCCGTCCCCGCTCCCCGCCCTTCTCCAGGCGGCTCCTCCGCCCCGGGCCCCGCTACTTCCCCGCCCGTGGATTTACTGGCGACTAAATAAGTCGGGTGTAATTGGGGGCCCTGAGCGGGCCAGCGGAGCGGGAGGTGGCGCGCTGGGTGCCCGCCCAGGGAGGCCGGTGGAGAGAGGTGGGGCGGCCGGCACGAAGAGTTCGCCTGTCGGCCGGGGGAGGATTGGGCGTCAGTCGCAGATAAACCGTGCTACGCACAATGGCGGAGACGGGACACGGGCTGGCGGGTGCGCGTAGTGGGGGGGGGGTGAGGGGCGTAGCTACCGGCGAGGCGGGGCGAGGCGGGGCGAGGCGGGGCGAGGCGGGGCGAGGCGGGGCGAGGCGGGGCGTGGCGGGGCGTGGTTGAGAGAGCGGGGCAGGAGTGGGCCGGGCGGGCGCAGCGGCCTCCGTCCCCGCTTGCGGCGGGAAACGGCTTGTCTTTTGGCGGCGCGAGCGACACAAAGGCGGCGCGGAGCCGTCGATACATCAGGCATTTATCGCGCCGTCTCCGCGACGGGAAAAACGCCCGCCACCGCTTCCGGCGGCCGGCTTCCGCTCGTTGCCCTGCGTTGCCGGCTTCTCTCACTCGTTGTCCCGCGGGCGGCCCCGATGGCTTTGTGCGCCCCCGGACGTCTGGTGGAAACGTTGGGCGCCGAGTGACACACGTCGTAGTGTTTATGATATCTGTACTGGAACTAGTGAACGTGTCATGTTTCTGCGTTTGTCAAGAAAATGTGGAAACAAGTACAAGTTGTTAGATGTAACGGATTTGTTAGTAAAATTTTCAGCTTGACTTTTATAAGCAGCGAGCTGTCAGTTCACTTAGATATTCATCCTCATTAGCAATTTGACGTAGTTCAGCAATATACGTTTTCTTGTAAGCTTTTATGTTAATATAAAAAAAATATGTTCAGGAGTTTAATTGAATCGCAACAAAATAATATCGCCTGGTGCTCTGCACAGTGTCAGTAAAACTGTTTCTGCCTATTTGAAATGTTAACTTTAAGAGAATAGCATTATTGTATTCGCAACTAGTTTTTGTCGTACTACTCGAAAACTTGATAGAAATCTCTCATTTACATTTGTTAGGCCAAGACAAATGAGGATTATAAAGTTGAGGTCTGCGTACGAATGAGTGATATGCATTATTTTGTGACGTAATTAACCTTGTCTACTCAGATTGTGGTATCAACCTGGTTTCAAACCTTACACCGCTGATATAGTAATGCAATTGTACACCTGTCCGCTATTCCTTTGTAACCATAAATAATACTCCTGCAGACTAGCGTAAATCATAATATCATTCCGATGTCCCTCTATCCCGCTCATTGCAATTACAGAGAAATTATATATACATTTCATTCCCAGGTTTCGAATTTCTTCGTTAATTTTCAGGGGCCTATTACGTTATAATAATCCATTTGTAACGCATGAAAAACTTAGGACGTAACCGCAACGCAGCGAAATAATTCAAATCTGTTAATTGCGTCGCGTGATGAAATATTGGGCGCGCCCGCTGCCGGCTTCCACTTAGTTTGAATAAACTATCCCGCGGGGTGAGGGTGAGAGGGCGGGGCGGGGACGGAGGTGTGGGAGGGGAGGGGAGGGGGGGTGAGGGCGGGGGGGGGGGGCTGGGCGGTCGACCGTGCGGGCGGCGCGCCGGCGATCGGTGCTGGCGCCAGGGGCGAGCGCGCGTGAATCGGACCTCGTAATTGGTCGCGAGGCGGAAATAACAATTAACATACAAACCGTGCGTTGAATGGTGATGCGCAGGTTTCACCGCCCTTTCGATCGCTCGCCTCGTTTTCCTCTTGCGCGCTCCGCCCCACTACGCTCCAACCGCCCCGCCACGCCCCGCTCCGCCCTTCCCCGCCCCGCCACGCTCCGCTCCGCCCTTCCCCGCCCCGCCACGCTCCGCTCCGCCCTTCCCCGCCCCGCTCCGCCCCGCCCCGCCCCGCTCCGCCCCGATTGTTTTGTAAGTTCGCTCTGGTTTCTATGATTACTTCGGGCGAGTGTAGGCTGTGGTTACGTGTTGTTTGAGAAAACGGCCACCTATTGACTCAAATGATGTTTCACGTCATAGGGCATGATGGAGTATTAGCAATCGTCAGTCTGGCTTTGACAAGTATTTTCATGCATTTTCTGCACCCTCAATTTCGAATGCCGGAGCGCCACAGAAACAACATCGTGTATCATTTACACTAATTTTTAACACTATAATTCATGACGAACCCCAGCTTCCCTTTGATTGATAATGTGTTATGACAAAGTGAAGAGCCATGTGGTGAGCTGGGAAGGTCGTGTACGCCTGCGAGACATTCGTAAACAAAATACTGGTTTCTTTTGTCAATTCACATGGTACTCAAAGAAGGCTAGAACAATTACAAAGTTATTAGCGTTATTGATAATATTGGTTGTCGTCAAATAAGCTTACATGATGTTTAAATTAGTGGCCTCTTTCGTATTCATGTAAGGAATAATCGTGTATTTCCATCCCTTTATCTTGTTGTCTTAGTGTCTGTATGCTGTTTCTGACCACTAAGTATCAATTGATAAGGTGACGCAGGCGAGCCAACCTCAAATACATTTTCAACAATTTGTTCAGTTCTTCCGCCACCCGAATAATAAAAAAATATCTACTGTGGATAATAGGATAACCTAATAGGATGAACTTTGTCATAATTTCTGCACTCGTTTTTAAGCTTGATATTTTAAGTATGAATTATTAGTTCAATTACGCTACACGAAACAGCCTACGTACCTACCTCAGAATTTGAAAGTATGTTTCAGTAAAGGTTTGTCGTTTTTATGTGGTGTAGAAATATGCTCTTTAATGAGTGGAATTCTTATAAATAGGTTTAATTTATCGAAATATCTGGATGAAATATTTCATATATGCAAAGTAAAATACGTAAGAGATTATTTGAGGTATAAAAGTAACGTTTGAGATATAATCACAACGAATGTTTGTGAAAGAAGATAACAAACGAAACTTAGCATTTGAGAAAGAAAAATTAAACCGAGAAAAATATTATTGGGATAGAGACGTATTCCCATCCTCTCATCTTGGAGATTTCCACTTCGTAACAATTCTCTCTGAATTGACGATTCTTGCGTCCGTTTGGCGTGGCCGACGCGACGCGTGGTGGCGTATGGGCTGCGTTGAGGTGGGCCGTGCGCGGCTGCACAAGCGCAATCCCCTTAATTCCGCGCCGTCCGCCTCTGATCCCACCTGCCGCCGGGGGCGGGGCGTCGTGTGTGGCCGTCGCGTCCTCGTTCTCCACCTCCCCGTCCTACTCCTCTCCCTGCTTCCCCGCATCCTCTCCGTGCTCATTCGGCCCTTCCTCCTCCTCCTCTTCCGCCTCCTCCTGCTCTTCCGCCTCCTACTGCTCTTCCGCCTCCTCCTGCTCTTCCGCCTCCTCCTGCTCTTCCGCCTCCTCCTGCTCTTCCGCCTCCTCCTGCTCTTCCGCCTCCTCCTGCTCTTCCGCCTCCTCCTGCTCTTCCGCCTCCTCCTGCTCTTCCGCCTCCTCCTGCTCTTCCGCCTCCTCCTGCTCTTCCGTCTCTTCCTCCTCTTCCGCCTCTTCTCCTCTTCCGCCTCTTCTCCTCTTCCGCCTCCTCCTCCTCTTCCGCCTCCTCCTCCTCTTCCGCCTCCTCCTCCTCTTCCGCCTCCTCCTGCTCTTCCGCCTCCTCCTGCTCTTCCGCCTCTTCATCCTCCTCCTCCCCGCGCATTTTCCTCTTTCTGTGTTCCCGCCTTCTCTCCCTGCTCATTTTCTTGCATCGCCCTCCTCCTATGTCTGCTCATTTTCTTTTTCCTACATATCTTCCTCTTCTACCTGCTCTCTCTCCTTTTCCTGCATCTCCTTCTCCTCTACCTGTTTATTCACATTTTCCTGCACCGCCTACTTTTTCTGCTCTTTTTCCTGCATTTCCTTCTCTGCCTGCCCACCTTCCTCTTTCTGCTCTCTCGCATACATTCTCTGTTCATTTTTGGTTTCCTACATCTCCTCCTGTTCATCTACTTCTGTTATCCCGCCTCTTGTCCCTCATTTTCTTGCATCGCCCACCTCATCCTCTTCATCTTCCTACGCCTTCTCCATGTTCATTTTCTTCGGCCTCATCATCATTATTTTTTTGCTCATCTTTCCCTTTCTGCTCCTACTTATCTTTTTGCATCTCCTCTTTCTGCACCTCCATGTTCTTCCTGCTCATCTTCCTCTTTCTGCACTTCCTGCTTTTCATTTTTTTCATCTCCTCCTGTTCCTGTTCATCTTCCCCTTTCCGCACCTTCTCGTATTCATCTTTCACTTTCTGTTCCTCCTCCTCCTCCTTCACTGAATCCTCATCCCTCGCGTACATCCTCCAACTCATCGCTCGAGTGCCCCCCCCCTTCCACTGCCGCATCCACCCCCGTCCACGCGCGCATAATGAACTTCACGGCCCACTTGGCGCTGTGACGTCATTCAACTATTATTAACAAAATTACGAAAGAGAAATTATTGGTCCGCGCCACGCCGACGGAGCGGCAGCGCACAGTTGGGAAAAGTGTCACTCTGACGGTCAAAAGTATTCCAGTTCAAATATTTATTTCAATTATCATTTGCAGCGTCCACATGTTAATTTATTGTAGCGGGTATATTTCCGGAAATACCTAAATATAGACTTGCAGTATAATGTACATAAAGTAATGTAGAAAGAGTTGTTTGAAGATAGCATTAATAGAGGTTGGTTTTTAAATGTAGGTATATAATTCTCTACCACACATTTTATTTATTTTAACATGGGTATGCCATAACCCTTTTCAATGTGCGTTGGGAAATTGGGGGCCTTCCATTGGAATATTCAAATGCAGTATTTAACAACCCCTCCCTCTTGAAACTACTTACATTTTATCTAAACGCAATTAAACTTGACTGACTTCTGTATGTTGCGAGAAGTAATGAGGAAGTATTAGAGCCAACACCGAGAATAAAAATATAGCAATAAAATATTCATAAAATTTATTTCGATATTGCAACCGTCCGGCCGTTGCGGGCCTGCCATTTCACCACTGTCAGAACGCAAAACTGTTGTAACCCGAATACAGACTCGAAATGCAGAGAGAACTTCATCAAATGTATTTCGATCGCGCTAACCTCGCAGCCCGCAACTGTGCGCGGAGACAAGCCTCGTCGCCCGTCGCGCTCGTCCGTCCGAGCGGCCGGGCGAGAGCCGACCCGCCCGCCCGCCGGCGCGGGGCACAGCGGCGCGGAGCGACGGGGCGGGCGAAATTTATTGCGGGGCATTGCGTCGCAGGTAGAGTAACTGTGCAAAATTAACCGTAATGAAGGCCCGGCCGCGCGGGCCTGCGGTCGTCCGCCCGCGCCTGCCGTTCTCTCGTACCCCCCCGGCTCCGCTCCGCCGCCCGCGTCACGCCGCCGCCGCGCCGGGTCGAGTCGGGTCGCACCCGGGATCACCGCGGTCACTCGTGCCCGCGGTCCGTCCATGGCCGCTGCCCGCGCATGACCCACCCTGCCTCGCAATGCCCCGCAACGCTCCGCTCCGCCCCGCTCCGCCCCGCTCCGCCCCGCCGCGCCCCGTCATGCCCTAACTCTTCCCAGCCCCGCCCCGTCTTTCGCCCCGGCCGCGTCTGGATTCGTTCGAGCAGACGCGGCATTGTGACTGATTGCCCTTCGTACTTTCTCGCCCTCACTTCGTAATAAAAGAAAGTATTGTAATCGTGCGCCGAAAGACGGCAAATTTTTGACAGAAAAACTCTTATTGACGGGACGCGGTAAAGTGAACAAATCTTTCCTAGCAAGGGAAGTAATAGATCCTTCGTGTCGAAACACCCCTCGAAATTTTTGTCACTCGCAATGCACTATCAGAATCCCATACCAAAATATTTGCTGCAAGGCTTCCAAATAAATCTTTGAACACACATATAATAACTAGGAAAAGGATCAGGGTGTCTACCGGCCCGTTTGGGCAGCCCTACTGCGGGCAAGTTGGCGCGAGGAACCCGAAGATCACGGATGAGTCGGCCGGGTCCGTGAGCGGCCCTGCAATAAACAAGGGCTGCCTAGTTTCGCACCCAGTTCATCTATCCATGCTACGGAAGTAGGCTGTGTCTTATTGATCAAACCATTTTCCTTTCATCTCTGATTACTTTGCCGTCTAGTCTTAATCATGTGACGTGTCACTCCTGTCATTTCACTGATAATACAATTGTATATTCTTACCTTCAGAGTATCAGTATTCTTGTTGTAATACAAGAAATTTCTTTGCTCTTAATCGAAACATTCCATGTGTTGAAGCTCATTTAGGTATAGGCACATTATAGTAACTTCAGGAGGTTTAAAAAAAATATTTAAATATAATAAGGCCCCATATCTATGTAATACTACCAAAAAAAGGTCAGTGTTCAGGTATTGATAGGAAAGGTGGATTCAGTACGCCTTTCATTCAATCAATACTTCATTCATTCATTCATTCATTCATTCATTACTGCCGTGCATTACTGAAAAAGAAAGTACTTTTAGAAGATTCTTAATTTAATGTATTAATGTCTAAATGACTTTCGTCGAACACTTCCACTGCGTATTCACATTGAAGTGATTAAGGATCTTTAGAAGGTCAATTATTTCGTTACAGGAAATGTGAGAGGAATGTGGATGAGTTGCTGTAAATATCAGTAGTGAATTACAGATACTGATTCAAACGAGGTTGTGTGTCTTATATTCCGGCTTGTAAGAGAACACAGCGGCAGATACTGTCTGCTGTACCAGATGCACGAGTTGGTTTAGGCCCGAGCCGCACAGACCATCTTGTAAGAAGTCGCCCTGCTGGTCTGCGGCTCGGAGGTCGCGCCGCGCAACGGCCCCTACACGGCCACGGGCGGCGGCGGCGGCGGCGGCGCGGGCGCGGTCCACCAAGGCCCTGTAAAATGCACGAGCGCTGCATGATGTATAAAACTAGGGATGCCGGGGATGGTAACGGCATCCCGGCTGAAACTGTAAAATGGTTAACTTATGTGCGTCTGGGCGCCCCGCGGCCGCGGGCGCGCCTCCTCGCTCCCGGCCACTCTCCCCCTTCTTGCGCGCCCCGCCCCCCGCGCTGCCGCCCCGCCGCCCTCCGCCCGCGCCGTCGCCACCACCTTCACCGCCAGGCTGCGGTTATTTTATGAACGCGCCGCCTCCAGCGAGGTCGCCCGGCTGCGCTGACCCGCCCAGCTTCACTCTCCACCCTGCCCGCGCCTTCCCCTTCGGATGTTCCCCGACCCTCCCAGCACGCGCCGCGGAGCCCTCGCCGGCGCCCCGCGCCACCCTCACAACGGCGCTCCCTCCCCTCCGCACCGCAGCGCAGCGCGTCGACGGGCGCTCTCCCCCGTTCTGCCGCCACCCCTTTTGCATGCATTGACCGGCGCAAACTTACTGGCCGCCCCCATAGAAGCGCACGGGGCGACCTCTCGCGCCGCCTATTCACGCCGGCCGCCGCCCTCTGCCGCGTTGAATTCGGAGCGCCCGCCCCCGCCCCACCCCCACCCCCGCATCCGGCCCGGCCGTCGCACCCCGCGCCCCCCTCCCGGCGCTTGGCTTCCGCCCGCCGACCTTCGGATGTTCGCTGCGGTGTCTGGCGCCCGCGCCCGCTCCGAGGCCTGCCGGCCTTTCGGCGCCGTGGTGAATTTGTCGCCGTAATTATGCATTAACGGTGCGTTCCAGGAATACTAATAATCACGACGCGCGCCTAATCGCCCTGTTGAAACGCGGTCGGGCCCCACGCCCCCGCGTGGAGTTCGACGGCGACGACGACCGGAGCTGCCGCCAGTAAGCGCGGCCGCTTCGGAGCCGCAAACGAAACTTTCCCGGCGACTTCTCTGTGTCATATTTATGCGTAATACGCGCGCTCGGAGGCGCTGGCGAAAGGAAGAGGAGCGGGCAAGGCGGCGAAAGTGGCTGTATCTCTCGGCTGTTTCCTGCTTCTCGCTTTGGCCATTCCAACCTTCCGCGTCGTCGCTGCCACTAATATAGCCTCGACGCTTCTGCCGTTGCCTCTGTCGCTGACGCAGCCACCCTCGCTACCGCCCCCGCCCCCCGCCGCCACCACTGCCGCCCCCCCTATTGTCGCCGCTACCGCCACCTCCGCTGCCGCAGCCGCCGCCGCCGCCACCAACGCCAGTACTACAACCACTGCCACTACTACTACCACTACTGTCGCTGCTACGACCACTGCCAATACCAATACCATTCCCACTACCATTGCCACTACCATTGCCACTACCGTTGCCACTTCAATTGCCACTACAATTGCCACTACCATTGCCACTACCATTGCCACTACCATTGCCACTTCAATTGCCACTACCATTGCCACTACCATTGCCATTACCATTGCCACTACAATTGCCACTACCATTGCCACTACCATTGCCACTACCAATACGTCCGCCTTTACTACCACAGTCACATCCACCACTACCACAACCGTCACCACTAAGGCCTGCACTACCGCCGCCAACACTGCAACCTCCGTCACCACCGCCTCTACCTACGCCGCTGCCGCCGACGACGCCGACTCACCACCCCCATCACCGGTGCCATTACCGCCGCCGTCACCGTCACCGCGGCTGCTGCCGTCGCCGGCGACGTCGTCTCAGCCTCCTTCCGCGTGCCGCGCCGGGCGCTCTCATTCCGCCAACTTGGCCTAAGTTTGCGCGATACAGTTCCCAAATTATACAGCTAAATCATGGCGCGGTCGGGCCGCGCTGCGACTCGCGACAGGCGAGAGTAGCCCGGCCGCGGCGCGGCGTGGAGGGCGCGCCTGGAGGCCTCCGGCGCGACGGGTGGCCGGTCGCCCGCCCGCCCGCCTACGCTACGCGCGCCGTAAACAAAGCTCGCCCTTCCGCCCCTCCAGGTCCACGGGAGGCTGGAAAGGAAGAAAATGGAGACGAAGAAGAACGGCCGCGTTAAATATTTGACCGAGCTCAGGGCGAGCGTGGTCTGTCTGGAAAACAGTGCTATCGCCTTGGTCTCGGCACCAAGTCTTCTGTTGTCAATGTGTTGCAGTTGCTCACATTTGAAGTGTTTGATTTGTAAGCAGTACGTTAATACTGCATGTAAACTGAAAGTTAATTATCTATGACAATCAATCAATTTATCTCCCTAGAGTATTCGGGTCATCATTATTTTTTATTTGCCGTATGGTTTAAGAACTCCTATATATTGCCAGGGCTGACCCTAACTATTATGTCACGATTTTTTTGTGTTCTTCAGATACACCTTTCTTGTTTCTTTAAAATATTTTGCGACTTTTTCCCCCCTACATTCTTATTCTCTCATAATTGTGGTCCATTTTCGATTTGCTACTTCCAGAATATTACGTTATATCATTTTCCGTTAATTACCTTGTTTTTTCGTAAAATTCTTAATTCGTCTTCGCCACTCCCCATTATATGTATTCTGCGTCTGTTTCATTATCTGTGTTTGATTCCGTCCAAACTTTCTCTGCCTGTCTTAGACTTCAATTCTAAACTTGCTTTTCCGTCGTTTCTTTGCGACGTTATCAACTGATGTTCGTCAGATACCCGATCTTTCGCTCCCTTTTCCAGCGCCTTGTGTTTGCCCCAATGCGTTCCTTTTTGCCCATCGCCTTCCCGTTGCTTACTGCCGGCCGAGGATCTGGTAAGGCGCTCGGCCGACTGCCCCTTCACTCTGGCTCTGGCCGAGCAAAAGGAATGAGAGATGAGCTCCACTCAGACGGCGGCGGCGGCGGCCGGGCGAGCGCCGGTTTTATAGACAGAGGAGGAAGCGGCAGCGGCGGCGACTAGAGCCTTGGCGACCTCTTCGGCCGCAGGGACCGGGGGGGGGGGGAGGCGGTCGCGTTGGGAATCGGGGTGCCCCGTGAGTCCGCTGGTGCTGCGTCGCCACCAAAGGGCACCAAAGCCCGCTGGAAGGGCGACGGGTCGAGTCGGGTCGGGTCTGGCCGGGTCGGGTCGGGTCGGGTGGGGTCGCGGCCCAGCGTAACGCGAGGCGGGGTGGGGCGGGCGCCGCCGCCTGCCCCCTTCAAAGGGCCCTACTTAATTTTCGCCGAAGCGAGCGCGTTCGCCCTCTTTCTGCGCGGACGCCGTTTGAAAGTCGCCTTCGTGCTCGGGCACGGCGCCGGCGCACACACATGAATTATTTCGCTTCTCGCGACTCCCTTTCTTGAGCACGTGCCTTCTCCCTCGGCTCTGTCCTCCCCGCGGAGACGGAGGCGGTGTCGGCCACGTCGCCGCCGCCGAGGGCGAGGGTTCGTTACCTGCGAGGTGCTTTGCCTCCCGTCCTCGCATTTTCCCGTAAACTCATCGCGACGAACGCCCGACTTGTAGGGTTAAGTGCAACCTTTACGGTCGCATCTCGCCGTGGTTGGCGCGAAATATTTTTAATAAATAATCTTCATAAAGCGGAGAACAATGCCGGCAAGTTTCGGCCCTCCGGTCCTGTAAGTTTGCATGGTGGCGGCGGCGGCGGCGTCTGCGCCACCAGCACTGCGTCGAGATAAACCTTTGCTTAAATTAGCAGGCGGGCCGCCCCTCTGTGTAATTTGTGCGCGGAAAGTCTTCAAACTTGCGCTTTTGATCCCGCGGGCCCGTAGACGTTAGCACTTAATGAATGCGGCGGCGGCGGAGGAGACGGTGGTGGGAAGGCGGCGACGGCGGCGCGGTGTAGGCGGAGGCGCTGGGGGCGGACCGCAGGGCCTATGAACGCCCTCGACGGGCAGGCGGCAACGCACGACGGGCGGGTGGGGCCTGCATTGGTTCCTTCCTGTGCTTTGACGCCAGTCTCTCTCTTAGAAGTGTGCTTGTCCCTACGGTTTGTGATGTCTTAAGAAGGAATCTATCTGCCCGTGTGTCCAAGTGACCCCCAATTCTTCCCTCGGTTCTTCCTCTTATACCTGTCAGTGTGTCCGTGAGTTCGGTTGTACAGATACTTTGCTGTGTCCAGTGGGGCTCTACCAAGTTGATCGTCTTTTAGTAACAGCAAAACGGGGATGATGGTGTGATATATTACAGGACATGTAACTCTAATGAGAAAGTTTGAGTAAGCGGGTTCAGTGACGGTTCTGCTCTATTCCGGACCTGAAGAAATTAATTGACTGAAAGAGAAATTAAGTTAATTTTCTCATTGAGACGTTTCTTCTGTCAATCTGTACTTGCATGACATAATGAAAAACGTTTCTATGAACCTTGCACATATAATATTACCAATATGTCATTTCTTCTGCCCTTTGCGCTGGAAATACAATTTCTTAATATGATACTCCATTCATTTACATGGTAATGAATGCTGAATCACTGGGATGTTCTCACTCGAATTAATATTTAAGAAGCATGTTAATTGTGTTGATCAAGAATAATATTATTGTATGAAAATGTCTGTACATACGAGTCAACGTTGTCGTTTAACTGATAAAACGATCTGTTCAGTATCAATTACTTACATTTTTGCCGAATATCGTTATATGCAATCACTGCAATTGTTTTTTATATTCATAATAATAAATGAATTATTTGTATTCACTCGGTGTTGGCTTGATATTGTGGTCAGTAAATTGTCGTCCATGGATTGTGAATGATTTATTTGACAAATATTGCGTAGCTCATTATTTTTCAATTCTGATTTATTTGACATGTATCTTCTACAATGCATATTGACACCTCTTTTTAGCTAAAACTGAGGACAGTGAAAATTGTATGTTAATGATGTAAAGTATTGGTAATACATTTGTGTACCTGATTGTATCTTCGTCCTGCTATGTTAAAGATTATCGTAATCTTCCTCGCTTTTTAACTTTTATAATACCCATGCTCCTGTTTCTGTCTGCTCTTTTCTCCTATCTCATGTGACACGCCTTTAATGTCACAAATTCCTGTTCGCACTCACGATTAGAGAGATTACGAAAAATAAGCTGACTTTTTACACTATCAGTGTCCATCCGATAAGTATGATAATGTGCTCCTCTTCGTACAGACGAATATTCAGGGACGTCACCTTCATCCGTTGGCATTATATTCAGTGCGCGGAAGCTCTTAATTACATCTCATCCTCCATGATCACGCCCGGTCTGCTCCGTAATTCTTCTTTCCCCGTCGGCATGGACTTTTCGCTATCCGTCGGTCGTTTTATCCCTACTGTACAATACCGTAACCCTTTGCCCTGCCAACCTCCCACAACTCGCCGTTCTTCTTTTCTCCTTCCCCGCCCTTCCCCGCCCCCGCTGGGTCCGCGCGGCGCGGCGCGGCGGGGCGTTCAATAAAAGTGTGCTCCGTCATTGTCCGGCGGAGACAAAGGCGGGGGCGGCGCGGCCCGGCTTTGTCCATCGCGCCGCGCCCGGGATAATTATATTGTCACTGAAAGACGCGGCCGGACGAGACCAATGCCCGCTTTGTGCGCGGCGCCCGCCCGCCGCCCGCGCGGTGCGCCCCCCACAGGCGGAGGGGCCGAGCAAAGGGCGTTTTGCGGCGGGAAGTTTGACGCCCTTTCTGCGAGCGTGGCGAGGCGCTGTGGCGGGTACGATTTTCTGCTGGATCTACTCGTTGTAGTGTTTCCTTTTCGGCATGTTTTTTCCCTCCTATTTTCTTACGAGTATGCGTAATGTTAAAAATTGCAGGTATATGACTTTTATATTCATGATAATTTACTGTGCGTGTTAATGTCGATAATCAGCGTTAAATAGCGACGAAATTTCTTCGACATGGACAAAGTGGAATCTATTAGGATTTTGCGGATCACATTGCAATCTTTGTTTCATAAGTGATGCTCAAATTCCTTATTAAATTTATTTTATTATTATTAGTTGCAAGAAGTACCACCTCTTTGTTTTGCATACCAAGACGTTTTATTGTAAGTAAATTGACGAATATTAAATACCAAAAGTATCAACATATTTTTATGTAACTTACAGAGTTCAATAACAATCGTAGGGCATCATTGACCGTGAACTTTTAAGAGAGCATCTATCTTTCTTCAAAACCTCATCTCAACACATTCTTGTCTTCAATATATTATCGCTGGATTGCAAACCACAACTTGAGAAACCTGATAATACTTTAATGAAATGGCGGAAATTACTCTTAATGAGGTTGAACACTGAAGACGATTAACATTTCAACTCATAATAAGGTGGGTACTTTTTCCCCTGTTTTGAAGAAATGTTTTTGCCTTCAGTAGCATTTAGTCCGAGTTTGAATTGATGTGTTGAAGATAAATTAACATATTTCGTTTTAAAACTTTATTTACCAAAGACGACGTTCCTCAGCCTTCTCATTTGACTAACTGCAGATATTTATCGTATCAGCTTCAAAGAAGGGTCTCATAATATAAAAGTGAGGGACCGTTACAGTGGCCTCTGGCAACACGACCGTGTAACGACTCGGGTAATTCCATTAATGAACCTTGGGAATCTGGAACATGATCTCTGTGTGGGTCACCTCCGACCCTCTCCCCCTGATCCCCTCCCCCCTGCCTGAAGAGTGAAAACGCCTCCGGGGCAGCATCCGCGATCGTCGTTCCCGTCCTTCAACCGCTCAGCTTTTTTTTTCTTTTTTTTTTTTTTTTTCGGCCGTTCAGGACCGAGAAGTTGAAAAATTGCGTCTTGTTTTCTTATCTCGTCGCTTTTTTTGCAAGGCCTGTCGGTCGACGTCTATCTGCGGAGGGGGACATTACACGCGCCGCATGCTTAATTTTTGAGTTTATTTCTATCTCGCGTTAAACGTTCCATCCTTAATACCCACAGCCTCTCCCTCGGTGGAGCCCTCTTTTTAAAAAATGACGGCACAGTGGAGATGAAAGGGAAGGAGACATAGAAGAATGGTCGTGACTGGGAGAGAGGACGAAGGAGATTAGGTTGAATGCCTCAAATGTTCCGCCCCCCCCCCCCCTTTTCTCTTTGTGTCTGGGCGGAAATAAAAATAATTTGAGAGATTCATCATTCTTTCACTAAAACTGTTTTTTTCATTAGGCACTTATTCGGAGGTGAATGTAGACTTTGACAGTGGCATGAGTAAATTTGAAAGCGAAAAATATGTTTCAGCAGTATTGTAGAAAATTGAAGTTGGTTGAGAATTATATTATGGGCTTTCTTGTATTTCATTATTTTTAATTAATTATTTTATTGATTAAATTATTTTAATTAATCGTAATTTCACGTTAAATCGTGGACGTCAAGGGATTCTGAGGAAAAAAATTTAGTACTTTGAATTTTAAAAAGTGTTTCCTGCATAATGAAGATAAATCTGTGAATAAAATCTTATTCAACATCTGAAATCTTTGTTTTACAATTAATTTTTACTCTGAATCAGTGTCATTCTTTGTTAGAATATTGCACGTTTTTCTAGTCTGTTTAGCATATGTAGTGTCTGTAATAATAATAATAATAATAATAATAATAATAATAATAATAATAATAATAATAATAATCACAACCATGTCTGAGACGTGAGTACTCGACCCGGCCTTTGTGTATTTTTAGTCAGGTGCATGTAAAAAATTGTTGAAATGTAATGTTTGATTTTCTTTGTGAAATTGAGCTAATTATTTTGTGTGTGCTAAAACTCATATAATTTTATATATTGCGATCTCAACAAATTTGGTTATGTAGGTTATTTATTTGGTTGGAAGTTATTTGGTTTTATTTTACTTATTGTCGCTCTGTGAGTAAATATAAGCACGAATCACGCCACGTGTAATATAAAAAACGCTACCAAAGTACAAAAATAAAAACAATAATTTTATATAAGGGTATGTTGTATAAAGAGGATTGCTCAAATTACTTTTAACTGGTATTTCTTTGGGAAAATATCTTCGTAAGCGACGGAGATGGTGTAGCCATTAGCATATTGGACTGTTATATCGGAATTTGCGGGTTCAAAGCCGTGGATTTCTCAGGGCAAGAAAATCCTTCGTACGTCTTCCTTCGGAGGGAAAATAAAGCGGGTTGTCCCATGTTAGTAGATTTGCTGCATGTAAAAGATCCTCAAGCCCAAATGAAACCTCTGAGCTAAATTCAAATCGCCTGTTTCGTCGTCCAAGAAATACCTCCTTTCTCCGCTAGTGGGTGGGAGTGGAGCGTAGCGAAATTTGCGCGGTCAGACGAAAGAACGGGCCTGGTGGCCTGAGTCTGGTCACGTAAAAATAAGGCACCAATTCTATTTAATTTATCACAAATACCAGGGTGCAAGGCATTAATGGAAGATGAGAAGTTAAAAAGATGAGAAGATGAAAAATAAAGCCCGTTGTCCCATGCTAGTATATTTTCTGCATGTAAAAAATCCTCAAGCCTAAATGACGCCTCTGAGCTTTCGTCAAAGAAATACCTCCTTCCTCTGGTAGTTGGTGAAAGGAGCGTTGTGAAATTTGCGCGGTCAGACAAAAGAACGGGCCTGGTAGCCTGAGTCTCGCCACGTAAAATAAGGCATCAATTCTATTTAATTCATCACAAATTCTCCCGCGCTAGGCATTAATTGAAGATGAGGTTCTTTTTTAAATAACGCTATTTTCGCAATCGGCGCGTAGGGAATTTTTCACCGGAGGCGAGCCGTGGCCACCCCTGCCCCCGAGGCTCGTGATGCCGCCTCGCGCGTCGGAGGGGCGCCCCGCCCGGAGCCCTCGGCACGGGGCCGCCAGAGTTTGATCCCGTTCAGCCAATCCGGCCGCGTCGCAGACTTACCGCTGATCTCTGCTGCCGATTGATTTCGGATAAGCCCCGGTACAAATCCGATCCATATCTCCTGCTGCTGCAGCCGCCGCCGCCGCCGCCGCCGGCGTTCCCATCCCCTGCTACTGCCACCGCCGACCGTCACCTGCTGCCTGCCTGCCTGCCACGCCCTTCCTTCTCGCCGCCATGGCAGCTTCCAGAGTTTTTACGAGGCGTTTGAATGGCCTTTAGTGCGTTTAATGTGTCTGCGGTGGAGGGTGGCCGTCACAATAGGATGGAATTTTGTTTACCGGTGTTGTAGGGAAGGGGTTTTTTTGTTAGTAAGTGGATAGTTGAAGAAAAGGGTTTCTTGTGGTTTATTTTTATAGACCACATAGCTGAATGGCGCATTTGTTTCGGTTTATTTCGTTTGGATAAAATATAGAGTGGAGTAGGACTTTGAACAATGTGATGGCCGACGACAGAATCTAGTTATATTCTAGATACATGTAGGAAAGTACGTGGTCGATAATTTTGATTAAGGTTTCCAGGTAACTCAAAGGTTATCCATATCAAATCAGATATTATCATGGCTATTCTGAAAAGGACTAGAGCGCATCAGAGTACCTCTTTTGTATTGTATAATTTGTGATCAGCATCCAAACAATGAGATATGCAATGTTATAGTGGGATTGATACAATAATAAAGGGCTCAACTGAAATCAATCTGGAAGTGTTCGAATTGCAATTAAATTTTTAAATTAAACTGATGGTCCACAGATATTACGTACGGTATCTGTCCCTCTAAGTTGAGATGACAACTCCGTGATTACTAAACTTGGTAGTTCCAATATTTTCTGCAACCGAACGGTTCTTTGTATTTGTGGCAACAATACTTATTCCTTATGAATGATTTATAATACTATTTCTTCATAAAATCAAATAACGCCTCCTATCGAAAATTCATGAACAATATTCGAATTCGGAGGCTTCTAAAATAAATTCGCGCCTGTGCGCGTGTATAGCGAGGCAGGCCCATTGCAGGGCGCCGCTTCGATTGCCGCCTCCCGTCGGAGATGCTTTCCGACGCGGCATATCGAATTCGGCGACGATCCTCCCCTCGAGAACGCCGCCATCGACGCGCCAGTAAAGCCTTTATCGGCCGCACCTTGTGTCTCCGAAGTCTCGCCGCCAGTTTTCGATAGCGGGCTGGGGGTATTTCAGGATCGCACGAAGGCGGAGGCGGCGGCGACGGCGACGGCGACGGCGGCGGGGGGGGGACGTGCCCGAGCGTCGCACGGGCGTCGCATCTCACTCTCCGAGCCGCGCCTCTGGAAGCACCGCCTTTATTACGCAGTTTTCGGGCGGTGGCGGCGGCAGAGAGGACGGCGACGGCGACGAGGGCGGTGGCGTTGGTAGCGGCATTGCGACGTTGCAGGGGGGGGGGCGGTGATGGCGTCGCTCGTTGAGCGTGCGCTTATCGCCTCTTGCTACGCAGCGTCGGTCCCAACGCTGCCGACGACGCCGTCACCGAACGCGACCCGAGCGACGCAACGCTGCTGCTGCTGCAACCGCCGCCGCCGCCGTGCGCCGCATCTGCCGGGAACTCCGCCCTGAAAACTTAACCATACCTCGTATAATCTCGCCGCAAGCCTATACTGCTAATGACGGGCTCCGCCGCCGCGTCTGCGAGCCGAGCGGCGACGCGCGGAACTAATCAGCATGGGCTTCGCCGCATCTGCTACTCCCAACTAGTAAACCGACTAAGCACTTTGCGGCGGCGGCGGCGGGGGCGGCAGCGCGGGTGATGGCGGCGGAGCGTACGCGCGCTCGCGCTCGCGTCGACGCCCTTGCACCAGCCAGCGCCCGCCGCCTCCGGCTCCGCGGGCATCGGCGGCGACGTCGGTGCAGGCGATCTGCAGGCGCGGTTTACGGCCTCGCCAGGGAGCGCTTATTGATAACTGCGAACGGAACGAGGCCTTTAGCGATACTCGTTGAGAGCGGGATGGATTTGGCGGGAGACCAGCGAGTTTACTATAATGGAATTTCGATTCGATATCTTCGCTTCTAGTGCCTTCCTAATTGCGTGTTGGAATATTAAAGACGAGCTGTGAACGAAGCGTGGGGTCACGTTTGTTTTCTTGTTTTATGTCATGAGACGGGCCTTTTGGAAATTATTTAAGTGTTGAAGTTTTGAAGCATAAGTTTAATTTAATTACAGGTGATTTGCATAATGATGCAGGAGATTAGTTAAAGCTCGTAGTGATTGCATTTTTTTGAAGTCATATTCATTATATCTACTTACTTACGGCCTTACATATTTGTATTATTATTCTTTAGAAACGTCGTGATAAATACAGTGTTACACAGTGTAAATAAAGTGTACACTTTCTTTCACACGAACTAGTTTTGACTGTGGTATATAACACACTATGTAGTGTTTGAATCCTCAAACGTCCAATCAACGTCTACATGAAACAAAATTGTCGCAAATAGTTTCTTAGAGATCTTCCGTTCCCACCTCATGTATACCCAACGTCACACAACCTTCCCCAACGCCCAACTCCCCCCCCCCCGCTTTCCTTTGCCCATTCTCGGTCGGAGTCTGTGACCGAATCACTTCCTTTCCGAGATTTGGGCGCCGGCGTGGGATTCCCCTTTCATTGAATTTTTATCGCGATCATTATTATTTTTGCGACGACGGCGATGACCCGAGGCGGCTTTCGGCGGCGCGTGCGAGGGGAGCGTAAATAAGGCTCCGGCTTGCGGGGGCGGCGCTGCGCGAAGGGGCGCGAACGCGGGCAGCGGGGGTTTTACAGCGGCGCCGATATATTTTGAAAAAGGATGATCCCAGGCGCCGGCACCGCGGCGTGCTGTCGCCGTTGTGCGCGCGCGCGCTTCGTCGATGTTTTTTTTACCCCGGTGGCCCCCGGTCGGCCCCTGTGGCACTCCCGCTTCGCTTTTGCCTCCCAGCAGCCGCTCGCGGAAGGAGGTTGGCGGCCGAGGTTGGCCACTTTGCTGCCAGTCTTGAGTAGTGTGTTAAAATGTGGTGAGAGTGGTTGCGTTCGGTAATTTATTCTTCGTTGCTTCCTAATTATTTTAGGCAATAGGTCTTAGTAAACAGACAAATTACTTTCAGTATAACGTTTAGTCGTGTTTTTTATGTATGACGTAGAGTAGCTCATGCTATTATAGCTCATTATATGAAGCTCTTTTGATGTATGAGGTAGAGTAGTAGAGTACTTTCGATGTATAATTTGTTCTCCTCATCAGGTATTCAAAGATGGTATTATTATTATTATTATTATTATTATTATTATTATTATTATTATTATTATTATTTTGAAGACACAGATTTTAATATATTGTCACGTGAAGAATACATTGAATGAATTCTGTACTACCACAAATTGTCTAATAAAATTAGGAAAGAGTGAAGAACACGAGGAATAAATAATAAAATCGACCTATAATATTATTTCTTAATGTTGCAATTATGTATTAGTGTTTTGAAAATGTAATCTTATATTTGAAAGTTGTGGGAAATGCTCTTCCTCAGGTGTAAGACGAAGTTGTGTGTTTGAATAAATAAATTTCCTACTCGTCTCGTTTCTTCTCGTAGCCGCTGATATGCAGTGCGTTACCGCCGTTTGTCGCTGTCACAAGTCCCTAACTATTACCATCGATGCTCCAAAGTATTAACACTGCCAACACCGCTGCCGCCATTGCCCCTACCGCATTTTCACTATCTGCGCATTCACGAGACGTCATTACCACAAACTGCCACCACGCGCCGTCGTTATTCGGTCGTCGCTAATGCCATTTCAGCGCCACCGTCGATGATAATGGTGGAAGTCCCCAGTCACCATTCCACTCCAGCGGTGGCCGGCCCTGCACCGGCACTCCACCATAAATATCGCTCACTTCTTCATATGGCAGTTGTGGCATTTTCCTCTTCACTATTGCAGGGACTCATTCTAAACCTACACCGCTTTACCATTAAATTTCTATAGTCATTTTATTTCTCTTTGCCAATCGTTGCTCCTTCTTTCTTCTGCACTTCATTTTGTTTATTTCTCCGCGTTTCGCCTCTGTGATCCTCGCGGCTCTCTGCCGTTTTCTCCTCCGCCCGCGCCGTTTCTATCTGCCATCAGTGGCCGCCCTGCGCGGTCTGGCTCCCTCGGCACAGACCCTGCCCCCGCCCCCGCACCTTCGCGCTCCCCGCCCCGTCGCCCTCCTCCTCGCCCCGCTCCCGCGCGATGTATTGATATTCGCTATTGATTTAGTAGCGCCGCCCTCGTCGCTGGAATTCTGATTAATGAGGAGTGGATGCGTCAGTGGAAGCCGAGAACACGCTTTCGGAGCCAACCCCTGCGGTTAAATTATGGAACTCGTCGTTTCTGATCTCTTTTTCTCGGGGTGAGGGTGGAGATTGTGTGGGGAAAATAGAAAAAAAAAAGTATCGTGTTTCTTCTTTTTTCCAGAAACATTCCGCGACACTAACAGTCTGCAAATATTGCACGTGAATGCGGTGAGCTATTAGCGCTTTTTTCGCGTGCTGAGTAAATCTGGAGGCGAATGTTACGTTTTCATGGTGTAATTTTTGTAATCTTTTTTTGAAACTGCTGATTATTCTATGCTATATTCTATCTGCTGATTAGTCTGCGATTTCGTCAGTTTTCTAATTGTTTTTTTTCCTTCGTGACAAATGACGCTCCAGCTGAAAGTGGAGTAGTATTTCTACCAATAATGTTAAGTGAAGATACTTATTTCAGATAGTAAATGGGTACAGAACTATTACTTTTTAATCGCTTTTGCTGAAATGAGAATGTTAATGTTCATTTTTGCACTTTCATCAGAGATACTTTGGACTTTATAGGGTTGCTAAAACTGAATGTTTATTGATTCATTTGCACTTAAAAGTAAGTCACAAGGATGTGTAAGGTAAAAATGCGTATGTTGCATAAAGTTACTCAAGATTTTAAAGAATCTGTGAAGAAAAATGGAATGTTCGTTACGTTTAGATATTATACCGAATATCAACGAATATAATTCTTCTGGATAGTTCCGCACATCCACTCATTTTGTACGGTTTCTCACTTATTGCACAACTCGTTTACCCTCATTTCTTCTTTAAGTATTGAATTTGATAATATGCATTAATAAGTGCAAATATATATTTAGCAAAAAGGAAAAAAAAGATAGATGTTTTAATGTAGTGTAATGGAATAGCAATACAATAAATTCAACGATATTAATCGAAGAGCTCATGCATATGAACTCCAAGTTAAGAAAATACTTCGCTGCTATGACTCTGATAAAAACAGCGGTCATTGGTGAATCCTCAATTTTCAACACCCTAATACTATCCTTCCCAAATTACCTGTAATGTTACAGATTGTGCCATCAACACATCATGGATTCCTCTGTATTCCAATAGCAACCCAACCAGAGAGCATTTGTAAAGCCATTGCTCGCCACTTGTTCTTTTTCCGTGTTTTTCTCGCCGGCTCGCGCGCACGGCTGGTATAAACAAGCTTCATCGCGTTTGTAGGCGCTAGCAGCGTGTTAATGGATTGCTCATGCGGGCTACGCGTCGCCAGCCCCATTACCCGTCGGCCGGCAAGTGTTTTAGCGGTCGCTCGGCGTGTTAATCCAATTGATACTTATTCCACCGGGCCACACGCGCGTGCACGCAAGCACCCATGCCGGTGAGCGGCGAGCGCGTTTGCGGACGCGGCTTCCGAGCGTGCCGTAGCGGTAAACAGCGCGGCTATTACAATCAATTTTAAAATAATTTTATCCGGGGACTATTACGGGGCGGTCGTTGTTCAGTTTTGTGTGACGCGGGCGGCGGACCGCCGCGGCGAGCGCGGAGATTCGCCGCGCACCGTCGGTGGGGGGTGGGGGTCGTGCACGGTAGGTTGGTGCCTCCGGCCGCCTGGCGCGCTGCGGCGCCGCGCGATTCCAGCGCTCCCAGCGGTAGTTGCGGGCGGCGGGAGCGGCCGGGGCCGGCCTCACGCGTGCGTTCGGCGAGCGTCGCGCGCGTGTTTTAACGGTGATTATGCCCCGACACGTGCAGTTATCCCCATCGGGCGGAGCGCCGATCCGATTATACGCCGCCGTGCTTTATGAAACGCACGAAATGTATTGAATTTTAAATTTATTATGAATATTTCCGCGTAATCGGTTTTGAAGGCTGAATGTGCGGAAGGAAATGGCCGTTTTGTTTGCCGAATGGCAGCTCGTTAGGCTTTTTGCCCTTGTTTTCGGGGGTTGTTCGTGGGTGGAAAGGGTGAGTGTGTTCACACATAGCTCTGAGCTAGCTCCTGTGCGTGTTATACAGATCATTCGGGCGATGCACGTTGGCCGAGCAGAAAAATAGACAACGAAATAAAATTATTGAATCTGTGAAATCAAATGGTTTAGCAGGTTGGCGCGGCAATGAATTTCTACATACTCAGCGATTGAGATATTCAGGCGTGAGTTTTAGCGCGCCTGTAAGCTCCTCTGAGCGTTACATTTTGATGGCAGTCGCAGTGGTAGTACAATCACTCTCGCATTCGATGGAATAACTTTTTTAACCTCTACTAATAACCACGTGGAACTCTTCACATGAAAATTGTAACGTCCGCATTGCACTAATCCCATCCTCAACTATTTTATTTCCAATGCAATGTGGAATGATTGCATATATATTCACGTGCATACGTTTGATAGTGGGCAGTTTTTTGTTGAGTTGGTCGATCGTTTGGAATTTTGCCTGCCGTGGGTTTGCGGCTGCATTTTCTTGAGGCTGCTTGCTGCCTCTGCTATTACCTTACGTTCCTCATCTGCCATCTGCTCTTTTCTCTCTCGCTCTCCGCATCCATCGAAGCCGCGATCTGGCCGCCGGATTCCACACACCAGTCGCGTTGCGTGTAATCTCGGCCTCCAAACTTTGCAACGAAAAGCGTGCGAGAGGGATATTTGTGTTGGCGAAGTTGGTACCTTATCACATCACACGAGAGCTTGCCAGTATATAAGCCGTGTTGTTAAAGTGTTGTTTGAAAACTTAACTTTTACCCCTGTAGATCGCGCTGAGATTATACACGTTACCGCGATGCGAGGGTGGGGCGCGAGAGGGGAGGGGAGGACGCTTCGGGAGCTTTCGCGGCTCGGTGTTCACGGACGGATAGGCTCTCGCTAACTCGCTTTCCATTTTTTGGGGGTTGATTTTTTTTTTCCTCCCAAAACGTCCCTTTCGAATGTTGTCGTCAGAGCGTTTTGCACGCTCTGATGGATTTAAACGACGAATTGTTGATTTATAATGGATTTTCGCGGCTTATCGGCGAGCTGACTAATCATATAACTCTCGCGGATTCCCGCAACCTTCCGATGGCCGCCCAAAGCCGGAGCCGGGGGGGGGGGAGGGCGTAGGGGAAACCCGTGGCTATCTTCCGGCGTCATCCCGCGCTGGCGCTGGCGGCGGCGGTCGTGAACGTCCGAGCGCTGACAGCGGTCTCCGCGGTCGATTCAACAATTAACTTGAGATAAATAGCTCCGTTTATTGTAACGGCGCGCGAGGACGCAGGGAAGCAGGCTCGGGGGCGGGGGCGGACCGGACCGAACCGGACCGGGCGGGCAGGCACGTCGGGAAACCCAGCGGCCGCAATACATTGGTTTCGAATTTGTTTTATTTAACGCGTCAACTTAGTCAGCAGCGTGACAAAACCAGACACCGCGGAGAGGGGTGGGGGGTGGGGGCGGCGAGAGATGCATGGGATGGATCGGACAATCAATTATTCGATTCTTTCGGTGATATATCTGGCGGCCGGGAATAAATTAACGCAATAAAACATTGGGCACGCGTCTAATTTTATCTGAGATTTCGAAAACGTCATTATCGCAGGTCGTTGGGTTGTAATTACGCGCGGGCGGGAAGGAGGGTGGGGGGGGGGGGCGGGCGCGGGCGGCGGCGGCGTCGCGTCATACGCAACGTATTGCTGCGGCGGGCGTAAATCACGGGAGGCGCGGCTATGCGGTGCGCTGCCGGGGCGGGGGCGGGGGAGGGGGCGGTTGTGGGCGCGAGCGATTGCGGTCCGCGTCGCGACAAGTGAGAAGTTGGACGCGCAGGAGAGCGCGCGAGGTTCGCGGTGGCGAGGCCGGGCGTGGCGTGGAGGTTTCCTACCAAGTGGCTTGGTTATTGGCGGACGGTAGTAGATGTGATTGTATTTGCGGCCCGGTATGATCATAGAAGCTCGGTGGTACGTGCAAGATGTGCTTGCTGTGACGCGTTGCCTCTGAGTTGATGGTGAGTTCCTTATTGCGATGATTATTCATTTTAATTGTTTATTTTTTTAGCTGTTGTATGACACTATCTATAGCTATTCTATGAATCTGCTTAGACGTATAAGCTCCTTGCTAAAATACGTATGCTAAGTTTGCATCGCTCTGATTTTGCTTTAGAGTTCAATAAAGAATGAAATGTTACGAATTCTAGAATATCGTGCTAAACTAACTATAATGTGCAATAAAATAATGATTGTTTATTTGTTCCTTCGGTAGCAACAAAAATATTTAAAAGTCTATTTTTGCTATCCCCAGCAGATATGATTTATAATGAATCGAAAAAAATTCAACGGCGTTATTGTTTGTAAAACAATGATAATTAATTCGAAATATGCTATAAAATAAGAATGAATAATAACTTGTAGGATTTTCGTGCGAAAACGCAAAAGTAAATTGGTATTTGTCATGGAGAAAATCTGTTTGAACTTAATACAGCGGTGTAGTACAAAGGTAAATACTAATGCACGACTAAGCATTTACCTAGGCGGAGAAACGTTACAAGGACGGAGAATATGTATCTAGAGCAGATATATCTAATGTCGCAGGAAGAAGGTACAATAATACTAGAATTTCATCCAAACGCAGTCCAGCAAATTAATTCGTAGCATAGTGGCGCTAACTAAACACAGAAAAAACTTTCAATAGTACGCCTAATGAAATACTGCTAGTTCACGTGCGTGGTTCAAAACGACATGCCGATGCCACCCTGTAATGAAGTACTGCGAGTAACCGCGCCTGGTCCAGAATGACATTCCGTTTGGGCATACGTGAGGAGCTGCATGGGACTGCATCTGCCCCCTGCTGGCGGTGCTGATGCTGGTTCTGCGGCGGCGGCGGCGGCGGCGGCGGCGGCGGCGGCGGCAACGTCGGGGGCAGAAGCAGCGGAGCAGGCACAGCGAAGCGACTCGCCTCGACTCCGCGCTCGCGCCGCCGCCGCTGGCGCCGCCGCCGCCGCCGCCGCTGCCGCTGCCGCTGCCGCTGCCGCCGCCGCCGCCGCCGCCGCCGCCGCCGCCGCCGCCGCCGCCGCCGCCGCCGCCGCCGCCGCCGCCGCCGCCGCCGCCCAAGGGGAGGCAGGGCACCGAGACAATTGAATTCCTGCAGGAACAAAAGAGTTTGTCTTGTATTAATGGAAAGTTCTGTGTAACAGTTGCCTTGGCAAAGGCAGAGGCCGTCCGCCGCCGCGGCCCTCCCGTCCACCCCACCCCCACCCCCACCCCACCCCACCCCCGCTCGCGGCTCCGCCTCCGTCCCCGCCCCCGCCACGGCTGCCGCTGCGGAGGAACAAACGAAAGAAACAAGAGAAGCGACTTTCTTCATTTTAGCCCCGCTTTCTCTCGTCTTAATTTTATTGGTGTTTGAGCACGTGCTCACAAAAAAGAAGGGAATGTCTTTGAATCGACGTACTGTGTTGGCATTTTTTTCTTTTTGTTTTATGAACCTCGACGATTAAGTGGACCTTCATTTCCTGCTTTTTTTCCTTTCACTTTGCATGCCGCCACGATTTTAGTGTTTTGTTCTCTTCTGGTCAGTAATTTAATTTTTATGTTTCTCCTGACTTTGAAGGAACAAAGTAGATGCAAGTTGCATTAAGTACTTTCTTGTTTTCAGTCTACACGGAACTTTTGTAGTATTGTAAATCAAATTGTTTTTGACTAAGTAGGGAGGAGCAAAAGTTTGGGAAATTTGTCAGTTAGTAATCGGGTAGAAGGTAAGGAATAAGGCACAAAAAAATATTAGTCACACCGTGATGTCACAATAATGTCATGTTACGATAGTAATTTTAAGTGGCTATTCTCTTTATTACTTCTGGAATTCACAAATGTTCCATTAACTAAGAACATCTCAGTCTACATTTAAATAAATTTTACAATTACAATAGAACAACTGAAGCCTAGAATCTTTCATGGCGTGCCTCCCAACTTTGAACTGAAGAATTAAAACCCACTTAATGGTTATAAGACGCCAAGGCTACACGGCTACCTTCATTCTTACCGATAGAATTGGTGTCATCGGGCCTTGTAACTTACTATGTGTATCGCACTCCCTCCCACTGATGCCATCCTACTCGTTAGTGTAGTGAGTATTTTTGTCCCGGGAGTATTCGGTATTCTTGCTGCAACGTTATATTGAGCTCCTCTGCTTGCGGTGATGGCCTCTCTGGAAAGCAGAGCAAAATGCAAGCTTCCAACTGGTCTCCCGCAGTGTGTACTAGTACCGTAGAGCGAAGGCGTGTGTAAGGAACGAGGAAGGCAAATTCGCGCGCGGTCAGCGACTCGTTAAGGTACAGCACTTGCATTCGCCTGGTGTTGATCGGAGAAAGCCCGGAAAATTCCCGACCAGAGCACCCGGCCGCTAGATTTTTTTTCTCTACACACCTACTAAATTCGACCCTGCTGACTAGCTAGTGACCAAAACCAGCCACCGTCATGACGCGAACCGCAGCCCCTCCCGGACAAAGCGCTTAAGGCGAATATGACTCTTCATGACTATGGTGATTACATAATGTATGTTTGAAAACAAACTTTCATACAATAACGTGCAATGTTGTGTATACTATTAGTAATAACAGAAATGCCACTATCTGAAGTATTATTATTAGTTTCGTAGTGTTGAACTTTTAATATAGCATCTGTAATAATTTCCCACGAGGATCGTCGGGTTTAATTAAAACGTATTGACGTGCATTTTGAAGCCGTGTGTGCTTTTCCATTTCTTGTACGTCGAGGTAGCAGAGCCCTTCCAGGTGTCAGTCGGCCGAGCGCTGAGCCTTTGCGGGGGTGCGGTGTCGGTCGTCAGGCGAGGCCGCAGGCGCCGGCGGAGCAGGGCAAGGGCCGCGGATGAGGGGGCGGTGGCTAGGCCCTGCCCTGGCCGCGCCCTCCCCTCCCCTCCCCACCCCTCCTTCTGCCTGCCGGTAAGCGGATTAGGCCCCGCCCGCCTTATCGGCCGGACTCAGACAGAGCGGTGCGCTCCGAAAACATGCCGCAAGTCCCCCGCCCGACGACGGCTCGGCGGCTACCGCCCCCGCCACCACAGTCGCCGACGCCGCCGGCAATGTCCTCGCCGACCACAGGCGCACACAACCTTGGCGCCGCGAACTGCGCGCACCCTCGCTTATTCCATCTGCGTTCCGAGTTCTCGACTGCCTGAGATTTACCCCTGGTTGTGGTGGTTTCATATAGTTTGTGATGCCTCTTTCCTTTGCTTTCATCTTTCGTGATCTTTATAAGCTATATAAAACCTAAATACGTTTCTCGTTTCGTTCATCATCGAGTTTCGTTCATCTCTCAGTCTCCTTCTGCATTACACCCAGTATTCCACACCTGCCATCTGCTTCTTATTCTCTGCTCATTTGTCGTTTATTTATATACTCACTCATGGCACATGGTTCTATCTCTACGTTGTGTGTTTAATTTCATTGCCTTCTCAAACAATTTCATTGATATTCGATACCCGTTTTCGCAAATATTATTTCTAGTTTTGTTATCTCTAGCCACAGTGTTTTGACTTTCGCTCTAGGCGATGCAAAAAGGCTCACATTAATGTAATGGACAACAGGCATGAGCTATCTCTTTTCAAGCATCGAATACTAGAAATGTTGTGTGTGAATGGTATGTGAGAATTAAGTGATGATTGAAATATACTAGTCATTCTTCCGTTCAAAAGACTTGTATACAATCGCCCTTTACAGTTTTTTTACGAATATTTCTGCGTAAGTGCTAAACTAGCGCTGCGAGCGAGCGTCTTTGCCTCAATTGCGTTACAGGATCCGAAGCGCCATGGCGCGTATATGCCTCGTGGCTCCGCCGCTGCGCCGGCCGCCCGGGCCGGTCTTGCGGTGTGCGCTGCCGGCGTGTGCCGCTGCCTCCGCCCAGGGCCCATGAGCGCACGTCCCCTCGCCCGCTGATTCGATACTTTATTATGGAAGCGTGATCTATTTTGAAAAGGGCGTCCCGGGCCCCCGCCTCCGCCCCCCCCTGCGCTCGTGCGTTCCGCCCTCGAGCGATCGACTGCGGAGGGGGATAAGAGAGGCTGTGGGGCGAACCGGTGTCGAGAATTGAAAGTGCCAGCGGACGGACTCCCGGGTGACAGGGGCTTTAATTTATTTATCGCTACAGATGAAACTCCGTTTCTGTTTTTGCAGTGAAACGCTTCCTCCGCGAGGGGAAAGTGTCGAGAGCGTCGAATGGCAATTGCGTCGGAGTTGGTCGCCTCCGCGCTTACATATGGTGACCACTGTAGTATTGAAGACTGTATTGAATGCGTCATCTTTAGTATTTCAATGAATAATGTTTTTTTCTAACCATTTTAATGGACTTGTTTACCTGCAAATTGACGACATAACTTCGAAGTAAAATATCTCTCTAAAAGTATACAGAGTCATTTTCAGTATTATATGAGGCGTTCAGAAGCCAAGCCGACTAACACCTTCAATCGAAAATTTTCAATATGAACAGTCAAATTTTTTTATCTATAAAGTCTATAATTTTTTCTGCAGATTTCGAATTAACTCATTCATTCTTTTACAATTAAGGTATGATTTCAGCACTATATAAATATATTTAAAAAACTCAATGTCTCTCTCTTTCCCATAAAAAAAGCTACTTTAAATGGAGGTAGTCACTTTGCCAACTGAAAGATTTTGACGAGTTCTCAATTGTATTGACATATTATGAATTGTTTCTAAACAAGTTATATTAAACAAATACACCCAGAACGAAACATTTTTACTGATTAAAGGTATCACTATTAATATAAGTAATTAAACAGTACTTAAAATAAAAGGAAAAAATGTCTGAAATACAAATGAAAATGTCTCTATTCTGCGTGAGAGATGGTCGTCATCACTGGCAGGTTCTTCTTAAAGGATAGTTCTTGAAATATTAATATGATTTTATAATAGTGGTGATGAATAGGAGGTATAAACATCAAGAGTCCTATCACATCCTTCTTTTTTGCCATGAAGATTGGTCTTCATGTGCTATAAAGTAGATGTTATGGGGCATTAGGTAGACTTTCTGAATGATGTCTGTTTCATTTTTCTTTTGAATTTTAATTTTTTTCAAATGTCATTTCTCGTAGGAATGTAGTATTGTATTTGATAGCAAATGTTTCAGCCTTCTCAATCCGGATCCATCTAATTGTCAGTTAACTGGTTCACTTTTGACACTTTTTTCCTGTTGGTGACACTTTTTTCTACGTTTTCTGTCGAATGGAAATCTTCATAGTTTACTTTGCGAGGAAATACTCGTTTTCTTGCAGCCAAGAATGATATCATATCAATTCTTTGGAGAAAAGATGTCGCCACTAGTTTCTTGCTTTTTTTTTTCAATGAAGGAAAATTTGAATCATTCGGAAGTGAACTGTGTCATCGCTGTCTATGTACTATATGACTAAAATAAATCTAGACAATGAAATCCAATTAATCATTACTTCCAAAAATGAATATTAATCAGCATCACTGACAGAAATAGGAGAAAGTGCTCCTGTTTATATATGGTTCTATTTGTGAGTTAATGGAACAGAATCAGTAAATTTATGTCTATAGTTTTATTTGAATGTTGATCGGCTCTCGATGATGTACCTATCATCCGCAAGTTGCAAGTTTTCGTACTTATCAGGAACTCGTTGAATACAGCGCCTAAATTAATATTAATGGCGCGAATGATAATTATCAATGAAAAATGAAATGACAATGTTATTCACATTAAAGCGCCACTTATATTCCATTAGGTGTTAGTGTTTTAATTTTGGTGTCATTGCACATGTGAAGTATCCTATTAGAGAGGAACATACATCAAATACTTCTAAGAGACTGAATTTAATCATATTTGCTGATCCCTGGAACTTGGTATTCCAGTATTTTTACTTAAAAATTGAAAATTGCTGGAGAATGTATTATTATTATTAATATTATTATTATTAATATTATTATTACTAATATTATTATTAATAATAATATTATTATTATTAATATTATTATTATTAATGTTATGATGATGATGTAACATGTTAAGTGCCTGATTAAATTACTTTGTAATAATCGGAAATGGTATTTCGTATTTTCAAAAAGTAGGAGAAATTAAAGATAGAGGGGTTTCAAAGGAACGTAAATAAATGCTTATTAACTGGACGCTCTTCACAAACCATCCATACCGGTCTGTGCGCGGCAATTGATGAGATGCGCTGTCTCGCGTGAGCTGCCTGCGGGCGCTATTAGTCCTTCTCTGCTGACAAGAACGCCGCCGGCATACCACAGCGGCGGGGCGGGGCGGGGCGGGGCGGGGTGGGTGTGCGGGGCGGGGCGCGGGGCCTGGGGCACGCGGCGGATGCCGTGCCGCGGCAGGACTGGCGCCGCCCGGAACGGAGAAAGAGCTCATGAGGTTGCTAATTAAGCATTGCTATCTTGACTTGGCATCGCCCGCCGCCAGACGGGCCCTCCGCCGCCCCTCCCCCCTCGCCGCCACCCTCACCACCTCCAGCCCTGGCCCAACCAACGCCCTTCGCCTGCCATATTCCCAGCCTTGACTCTGCCCGCAACCTGACTTCGCTTGTCCTCTTGTCCGGCCTCCTCCACCTACTACGCCAAGTTCTCTTTTCTGCTGATCTCTCCGTGCATCCCATTCTCATGTATTTTCTCTTTCATCGACCTCTTCATTGCCCTCCTTCCTGAACCTTTCTTTCTACCTCTCTCGGACTTTCAACCCGTCCTCTTGACTGTCCCTGCCCGGCCTTCTGACCAACCTCCTGCGTCCCCCCCGTCCCCCCCGTCCCCCCGTCCCCCCCGTCCCCCCGTCCCCCCGTCCCCCCCGTCCGCCCCGTCCGCCCCCTGCCCGCCCGCCCGCCCTTCCTTCCGTCCACCCTTCCTTCCATCCGCTCTTCCTTCCGTCCGTCCTTCCTTCCGTCCGCCTTCTACGCCCTTCCCCCCCCCCCCGTCCTGTCTCTGGCCGCGTCCCCTCCCTCGTCAACTTGGGCACCTTTTCGCTTCTTCACCATTATTTCCTGTCCTTCGCCCTTCCTGTCTCCTCTACAACTCCGAGCATAGTCTCAGGAGGTTATATTTAAGTATATATTATTGCTCTATGTTCCGCGTTCTGTCCACAATCTCATCTCCCTGCCTTCATCTCGCTGTATTCGTTCTTCTCTTTGCTTCTTCTGTGTCTTCTTATTTCCTTGAAACCGCCGCTGCAAAAGTAAGTGGATCCTGCAAGACTTGAGCCATACCAAGCGCATCCTATGCCATTTGCATGTATCGGGAGGAAGAAAACTAATTCCTGTGCTAAAAGGCCGGTATGAAGGAAGTACTGTTTGCATAGTGGTAAACAGTACTTCCTTCAAATTCCTTCCTTCAAATAAAATTTTAGCTAGGATTGTTGATTATCCTGGAATTAATTCAGAAAATAAGATAAACTTCAGTGAGTTTCTATAAAGTCATGTTCCATTTTTTGAGAGACTGATTATAGAATTGGTTTTGCAAGATTTGAATTTCGTGTTATGACGTTTCTTCAAAAACATTTGTTTAAAATGGAAGACTTCCATTTATAAGTTAGCGCATACTGAAATTTTATTTAATGCCATGCAGTGCTTTGAGTGTTTGAAAGAAGTATTCTTAAAATTGTATCCGTATTTGTTTCCCATTTAAGTTAGCTCTGTAGAAGAGGAATGATCAAAGGATGTTTCCAATAGATTAGGCTATTTTTTTATTCTGTTTCTGATTTGACTTGCAGACTCGTATTGCCTTTTTTCTCAAATGTTTCTTGATTACATTGGTTTCCTCAGTATATTAGATTTAAACTAGCAAGTCAGAGGGAAGGAAGTAATGTAGAATTATGGAGATGTGACACATTGTTTTGTTTTCAATTTGAATAACCTGAAGTTGAGAGTAGTACCAGAGTGCTGAAATAGATCTAATATAAAAGTTAACATTTGTAATTTCTGTATAAAAAATTGTAATTGGAAAGGAGATGGTTCTTAATTTGACTTAACATGTCAGCAATTGTTCGAAAGATTATTCCGAGAAATAATGTTTTGAATCCAGAAATATTATTTCTGTGTAATCTCTTAGTTCGGTATATTTAATTGTTTGACCTTTAACTCCGTAACTTACATCAAGGAAAGTGCTTGGATACGTGAAAGTGGAGTAGGAGCATTTTTATTACTAGTTTGTAAAGCCGGTTGCGGTGCAGAAAGTTCAACAATTTTACCGCCAAAGTTTCGCCTCCCTTCCGTTCCGCGCCGTAATTTATCACAAAGCGTGGGAGCGAATTCAATTTTAAGATTGCAGACGCCAGCGCCTGTTGTTAATCAACTTCCGAGTATGAGTGCGTGTGTGGCACACCGCCACTCGGGCCGACACAACCGCCGCAGCCGCCGCCGCCGCCGCCGCCAGCGCCGCCGCTGCCGCAATCGGCGGCCACGAGTACGTACACGAGGAGAAAAGAGATTTCCGTGCTTCAATTAAAGTAAGCACGATAGACGATTTTGCTTACTTCCACTCCGCGCGCTCTGGAACGTGGCCGTGCTGCCATGTTCCCGCGCTCCAGGTGTGTCCAAGTGAATCGAAATTTTCATCACGCGATATACGCTTCGTAAGAAACATACATTCCATATACATGCACGTTGAGAAGGAATTAGAATGTAAGTTTTACTGCACTAATAAAGTATATTTTAATTACATAGCCATACATTATAACATCAGTGTCTCATTTATGCCGTCATTCAGTTCTTTGATGCATTTTTTAATAATTTTATAGGAAATGAATGATTTTGAAATAATCTCACAATTATGACTGCGTTCTAATATGTTACGACTTGTCAAGCCTTCATCCGTGAATAAATTTGTACATTTGAAGTATGTTAGTGTAATTTCTGGAAGACCTTTGCAGAATGGAACGACTGAAAAAAGGAACTTCACAAAATAATTATATCTTCCGTGATGTTAAAGCCTAAGGCATCTAATTATTTTCTGTTTGAAGGTAACATATTTCAAAATAAATTGGGCAATCAAAAATCTTTGGCTTTTAAGGTACGGATACCGGTATTTGTTATTCGTACGAAAATGAGGGGGTGGAGACGAAAAAAAAAGAAAAAAGAAAAAAAAAGAAAAGAAACACGAGCACTTCAGTCAAATGAACTTATTCAGAAAATTGTTTAAAAAAAAGAAAGAAAATATTCTTTGTTTGAATTCCATCGCAAACAAGAAGGGCGCTATTATTTCTTCATGTTTCTCTTTCTTGCCTGCTATCCCTCGCCCTGAGTAACATTTCGCACGGCAAGTGCACATGAGGTTATCGGAGCCGCACGCGGCGTGTGGGGGCGGGCGCCTGTTGGGCAGCCCTGGCGCGAGGGGGGCGGGGCGGCAAGCAGGTGGCCGCTTCCCAAGGGGGGCGGCGGTGGCTCCCGCGGCGGCGCCCGGGGGCGGGCGTGAGGGCGGGGCGGGGCAGGGGCGCAGCAAGGGGAACCCGGCCAGGTGATTGCGTGAGCCGACGGTAGTTAGCGGCGCTCCCCAATAAGTCTTACTGCACAATGAGCTATATCGAGCCCGTCGCGATGACGGACTGCCAAGGCTTTCTATTACTGCCTTTGTCTCTGCGAGAGCTCTCGCCCGCCGCCACGGGGGCCGGGGACGGGGGGGGGGGGGGGAAGGGGGAAGGGAGGGCGTATATCCCCGCGGTCGCGCTTCGCTCCGCGGCCCCGTTCTCCCCGCCGCTTCCTCCTCCTCCTCCTCTCCCTCCCCCTCCTCCTCCTCCTGCCGCTGCCCGCTTAATTTATCACCGCAGCAACAAGGTATGATGTGGCTCTGTACATGATTAAATAGTACGGCGAGGGACTAAGTATTGCGGAATTAATTGAAGCCTTCGTTGATATTGAATAATTTGCATGCTGGCGTGGAGCGATTTCGCGCTGCCGGCGGCGGCGGCGGCGGCCACGTCAGCCACACAGGGCGCTGTGGCTGGCGCGGGTTCCACCCTGCTGCTGCCGCTGCCACTGCCTTGCGCGGCCGCGAGAACACGGGCTGACTGACGCGCTTCTAAATTAAATCACGGCAAACAATGCTCGCTGACCGCTGCTCCGCCACCCACTACCCACCCACCCACCCACCCGCCCGCTCGCCCGCCCTCGTCCACGTGCGCGCCAGGAGCGCTGTAAAACATAAACAGGCTGTGCGGTCGCTGTGGTTAATATTTGATTCGCGAATACCATAGCGATGCGTTCTGTAAGTTTAATATTAACTGTTCATCGTGTATGTCGTGCAGTACTGCAAATGCACATGTGAACCTGCGTATATATATTGTCGCTGGACATACTGAAGACCTTCCGCGTTGAATTGTGAATGGCGGCGCTACTGAAGGACGCTGTCCCGGTAGTTCGGGCGTTGTTTTGAATTGGCTAATAATAGTATAAGTGACACTGCTATAGGATAGTGAGCTTTTTCCGAAACAGTGTCTGCAAAAAGAAACAATCCATTCGTTAGAAAAGACACTTGGTCATTAAATAACGTCGGGCGAGATATTATTTGGACCATTCAATATTACATCCAAATTGGTGATCGTAGATATTAACGATTATTACCAGAACTCAATTAGACGAATGTATTCGCTCGTCGTCATAGAGATTCGGAAAAGTTCCCTTTTGATGTACAAGTTGCCTCCGTCGCGCGCGAATGAAATGACATCATAGTTTGACGTTCGGCATTCGACGATGATTGCAATTTTCCCGTTATTATTGCATTGCATTGACATTACACAGGCATGTGACAGATGCATTGACATTATGCATCCAGTGAAATAAAGTGAACGTGTTCGATATATTGTTGGGTATGAAGTGTCTCGGTTTTCTGTATAGAAAGTTTTACAGTAGTGTTGAATAGTAGAAATGTTTCAGTGTTATTATTTGTCGAGTATGTACATGTGTCTTATTCTTTGGTTTTACCTAATAAAATATTGTTTCTTTGTTTGCAGGTAAGATCCCGTGCAACTATCCGCTTTAACTACAGTAAGTAAGAAGACATTCCGCCTACCTGATATATTGTATTTTTTAATAACTGTCTTAATTCATCACGTAACACCTTCTGGAAATAATGTTCAAGAAATATTATTTGATCAAATACTGTAGTTAATAACAAGAAACACAATTGAATAATTCATTAGAAGTTTTATCGAAGTACATTTCTTGCCGTAAATATATATTTCTACCGAATTGATTTTTGTTCACACGTTAAATTGCCCTAATTATATTCACATTTAGTATTTTCGATTTCATTCCGTTGATTCACTATGAAAATAAATAAGATTGAACTTTATTACTTTCATGATACACCCTTAAAAATAGCTACTATAGAAATAGCCTACAAATACCATATGCAGATAAAATAAAAATACTGTTTGAGTCAAGAGGATTGTGAATGCAATATTTCTGGTGAGGCTTTAGTGTTTACGATCTATCGTGACCCAGGAGCTGGATGTCTTTTATGAATGAAGCCCACGTATTTCGACACTGAGTTTACCTGGAATCTTCTTTTTCGGCGGACATCGAATGGGGTCGTCGTGGAGAGCGGCAAAAACTGAAACTGCGTTTGTTTCGCGCCCAGGAGGTTCCTCCTGATTGGCCAACGGGCACATCGCGGAAATGCCTCGCCCGGCCCATTCTCCATGCTTTGCGCTGCTCTGCACTGCTATTCCTCCTCCTCCCCCCCCCCTCGTGCACCCACCTACACAGTTACCCCCTCCCCCATATCTCCCTCGAGCGCGCGCGCTGCCGTTCGGCGCTTAACGCGGCCATTTTATTGAAATTCCCTGCGTGTGACCACCCTCGCAGATCCCCCCCCCTCCTCTCCACGCTGCACGGCATTGCGCCCCCCCTCCCCGCTACCCGCCACGACACACCGGCTGACTCCGTTGATTATTAAGCGAATAGAAATGAAGGAATGTTTACGAGGCTACCGCCAATTCCAAACTGTTTTGTAAATTGATATTCATTGCCAAAATGCTAGCCATTATATAAGCTGTGATATATAATGATTGTGGAGGGAAGCTGTATTTACGCCGTTCGGTAATATTGCGAGTTCTCGACGGTATTAGTCCGTATAAAGTCTGTAATACATGGGAGCTGTGGTTTTCTGATTAAGGAACAAATGGCGAGGTCATAACGTAATATTGACCATTTTCAGGTTTATAAAACCCCACGGGCTGGGGGTAATACTTGATTATTAGTTATTTGTAGTGGCGCGCTGCCTGCTACCTGTGCGTTTTTCATGTCGTGGCGTAAAATCTGCGGTCCTACTGTCAGGGACAAAAGGGGAGTTAGCATCCTATAGGTCTTCATGATCGCATTGTACTTTTATTAACTAGAACTTGTATTGTACCCTCGTGATAAAGCACGAATTTGTTAAGCAGCGTGGCTTTGAATCTATTTTAAATGCGACGATAATACACGTTAAAGGAGATCAGAGAATTGGCTTTCCTTCTGTTTAGGGATTTACCTTTCTGAACTGTAATGAAACATTTTTACCTTGTTTAATGCTTACAATTTTAGGGCGATTATTTACCGTATTATTATTGGTAATTATTTAGTCCACTTCTATAGAGCGAGAGCATTTCGCTTTTGTGTCGCAAGTATCGTCAAAAAATGAATAAACATGTTATCAAGGTTTGTGATGATTAGAAACTGTATACTATTTATTGAGTTCGTATTTCATTTTAAAGTGGAGATATATCATCAATAATATACTACAATCTCTATAAATGTTTTCGATTCAATCAATTTTGTTATTTCCCAGCATGGGTTGTAGATCTGTTTCTACTTAATATGCTCGTCTATTGAAAGGAAGTCCATTTACATTGCGCCCATCTTTCGCTGAAAATACGAGAAAAAAACAGCTTTACCTTCCGTGACAAATCTTAGAGGGTTTCAAAGTCATTACAGAAGGAATATTTTATGTCAGTCTGACACTTATGCGTATTCTTAGTTCTAAATTCACAAAATTTTAATTTTTATCTTTGTAAGCGTATGATAAATGACTAAAGATATTGTCTGGTATCAATTTTGTATCAATTTGGTATCAATTTATCAAAAAAAAATTGATACCAGACAATATCTTTAGTCATTTATCATAATAAAAGGTAATCTACATCACCAACAATCCAATTAATTTGTAAGCGTAGCTATTTTCACAGGAGGAACGTTCCATTGGATAAACCCCAGAAAAAATACACGATACCTTGAACACACGAGTCGTTTTCCAAATGCGAGTGTTGCGCAGGTGGAGCAAAGAGCCTCCCAGCGATATCCTGCGCGAGGCACACGCCTGCGAGGCAGCGATTGACCCCGGCAGCGCAGGGTTGTTCGCGCGAGCGAGCGGCCCATGAGCCGAGGGCTGAAGGGCGGGGGCGGGGGCGGGCGGAGCAGGCGAATGACGAACGGCGGAGGGCGAGGAAGGTGGCGCCGGGGCGCGCCGTGACGCCTTGAGCTCGCGCATATTAGCGTCACGCCCGCGCCCAATTCATCACGCGTGCGCTGCAGCTGCCTGCGTCAATTAGGCGCGACACGGCGTGATTGTTGGCGGCTTCGTGCAGTTGCTTGCGTCACCTCGCCTCGCCTCCGCCAACGCCTCCGCCATCGCCATCGCTTCCGGCATCGCCTCCGCCATCGCCTCCGCCATCGCTTCCGCCATCCCTATCCGTATCCCCATCCGCATTCCCATCCCAATCCCAATCCCTATTGCCATCAACACCACCATCCCTATTGCCATCAACACCATCCCTATTGCCATCAACACCATCCCTATTGCCATCAACCACCACCATCCCTATCGCCATCAACACCACCATCCCTATTGCCATCAACACCATCCCTATTGCTATCAACACCACCATCCCTATCGCCATCAACACCACCATCCCTATTGCCATCAACACCACCATCCCTATTGCCATCAACACCACCATCCCTATCGCCATCAACACCACCATCCCTATTGCCATCAACACCACCATCCCTATCGCCATCAACACCACCATCCCTATCGCCATCAACACCACCATCCCTATCGCCATCAACACCACCATCCCTATTGCCATCAACACCACCATCCCTATTGCCATCAACACCACCATCCCTATTGCCATCAACACCACCATCCCTATTGCCATCAACACCACCATCCCTATTGCCATCAACACCACCATCCTTATCGCCATCAACACCACCATCCCTATCGCCATCCCCATCCCCTAACCAATCTCCTTCCCGAACCCCATCCCATTTCTCATCCCCATCCCAATCGCCTTTCCAGTTCCCATCGCCATTGTGTAGACATGTTGAGATGCACGATGCGCGTCAGAAGGAAATATACATGTGATTCCTGAAAAGGATAAATTCGACTATTTTCTGAAGTTCCTTCTTGTATTAACTTTAGAATCTCAGTAACAAGTACAAAAGTGTCGGTTACTCTGCCACGTCTTGTGAAGTTTCGACCAAGATGATGAAAGCCATTGTAAAATGCGATATTACCCAATGTACAAGAACAAGAAAAATATTTCTTAAAGAGATGAGAGTTTGATCTTAAAGTATAGTGCGCACTATTTCTTAGGAAGTATTGAATATGTTTTGATTTGTGCTTGATTATTTTTTATGTTTGCTATGTGGTGTGATAATTTCCTGATACTTCATCCGATTTTCCAACCGTTTAGTGTTATTTTGACCACAATGGAGCCCAGTATTTATTAAAACTGTCCTCAGTACCACCAAAAGGAACATGAATTGCATATGTTTCACCCACCAGAGCGTTAAAGGCTGGGAGCACTGGGTGTGGAAGGGATTGGTTGGGGAGGCTGTGCGGCGTAGTTTCAAGGAATTCACGCGTGATAGACGTTGGCGGACGGACGCGACCGCCGCCGCCGCCGCCGCCACTTTGTGCGTCGTAAATAAGTTAGCAGCCGCTTCGCCTCCCCCGGCCGCCTGCCCCCCTCGGTCCCGTCCGTCACCTATCCCTCCTGTCGCCATCGCTGGTGCGTCGACCCTCGTTCCTCCACATGCGCGTAACTCCTCCTCGCTTATCCCGGCCTGTCTACGTGTCCTCCCGCAGCCGCAGCTCCTGTGTCTCCGGTGTCCAAGAAATGATTAGTTCTTTCTTTTTCCAGATCGGCCATCGAGTCCCCTACACTTCTTTTTCATTTAATAATACTGAGATCTATTCTGTAATGAGACATAACCTTGGAGTAATTTCCTGCACTAAAAATTAGTTTCTAATGAGTCAGATACTGCGTAATAATATCCACTACTACATTATCTGGTTAATATAAATTTCGCTGTTAGATCGGCTATTTTTCCGCTACTCACACAATGTTGTCTGTGTTTTGAGTTTTGTCCAATTCTCACGTTTTTAACAAGAATGCTTCGCCATGTTCATTATCCTGTATACGGCAGCAACGACTACCTCTCGCTTTGTCCTCTTTCCACGGCTCGCATCACATTCCCATTCATTTGAACAATTGGGTCGTGGCTGTTTCACTGGCGTCTCCTTTGTTCTTTGATCCACGCTGTTCACATTCTCTCTTCGTCAGCTGGCGCCACATGCCTCGTCCTCCGCAGGAGAACCCAGCCTCCGTCACCATAGCAGCAGCGGCGGGAGCGGGAGCGCGAGCGGGAGCGTGGGCCGGGCAGGCAGCGAATGCGGCGTCGCGTCGGCGTGCTGACGAGGAGCGGGCGTGACGCGCGGGCATTACCGCAGCCGGCGCCGTCTAATAGGTTGTTCGTTATCGGATCAAAGAGGCGATGGCGTCTGGCATCTCCAACCCCCAGCCCTCCCTTCCCCTGCGCCTCGCCGCCACACACTTGCCTCGTCTAGCCTCGCGCGCCGCCGCCGCCGCCCACTGTAGGCGCAGGTTGCTGCGCGTCACATTTATATAGGAATGCCCGCGCGCAATCATCCATCATCGTTGGCGTCAGCGCCGCCAACGCCGCCGTTCCCCTCGTCTTCAGCATCCCCCCCTCCCCCTCCCCCCGCGGCGGTGGCGAAGCACTGTGCGAGCGCGCCCTATCTCCCCCCCCCCGTTCTCCCCTGCCCGCCCCTCCGCCGTCGCCATTGTGTTTTATTGCTTGATGCGCCGGCCATCATCGCTCATCATAAACCGGACGCGGCGGGGGCGGCGGGGAGGGGGAGGGGGGCGCCCGCGGCCCGAGGGACATTGTCCGGCGTCTTTCTGCGCGTCGCGGGGGCGGCGCCGCCGCGCGCGTGCCACCTGCCCCCAGCGCGCGCCGCCTCGCCGCCGGACACGGCCTTTCTTGTCGCCCGGACGCTCAAATAATTTAGTGGCGCCGTGTATGCGTGCGTGGGTGTCTTTGGGGTACGATGTGCAAATTTTCTCTGGGAATACGTTATTTTGTGTATACTTTCAGATTGTCGGTTGGTTTTATGGGAAGTACGTCAATGACGTTAGTGGATTTAAGGGAACCGGTAGACTGTTTCCATCTATCCGCCGTTTTAACTAAAAATTAGAATGGTTAGGATCGGTTTGATATTTGAAATTTTTGTATATTAGTCGAGCGTATTGCTGTTACGCCGTGTGAATGAAGATAACCGAATAATATTAATTTTTATTAACTGTTGTATGTAAGTTATGTTACAGACCTTAGAAATACATATTGCGACATTAGTATGCTTTAGAAAATTGTGAATTACTACATTTTTCGTTCCTTTTTTCTGTGCGTTTCTAACGCGACTCAAATGAATGTGTGAATTGTCGAATGATGTCGAATTAAAAGAATGAAATTTAAGGCAAAGACCTTTTTTATTCCTGGCAGTTCTAAACTTCAATTTTTTGTATCTCCGAAAATATAATTTAAAAAAATGCACGTGCACTGATATTTGAAGAGAAATTGTTTTATTATTCATGAGCATGCATAATAATTCGAAACAAATTACCTCATTAAATTGGACGATATTCCATGACTAATGTGCTTCGTGTTGGTAATTGATTTTTCCGATCCTATATATGGGAAATATTTGTAATTTCGTGTAAGTTCGTGAGGGAGGGTAGCTTATCGATACATACAAGGTTCATTGTTTGTAAAACCATAATAATTTAAAAGATTTTGAATTTTTCACAATTCGATAATTACCATCTTCCAAAAACTTGCTGCAAATGATTTCTGTACAGTAATGTGATATACAGGGGTATTATAGGCCTTATTTATTCTAGTATAATTTGTGTATGAAGTCGAAGGAGGAAATAACAAACAAAAACCAACGAAATCACATCGCGTTGCATTAAACCCTACTTCACCTCTTCCAGCATCCTTGATTCACAATAATTGAGTAGTCATTGCCAACAATATTGTTTATTACAATCGCAGCTTTCGAAGGCCTAGCCTCATCATCAGTATTCCAGTACAAGAAATATAAAAAACGTATTAAAACGTGAGTAAAAACATTAGGATAAATAGATGAATAATAATTTAAAATTTAGAAAATAGTATTAACATTTTAAGAACTGAAAGAAAGAGAGAAAGAAAGAAGGGGGTGTCATTTAATATTACAAGAAAGTGAATGACTTGTGAAATTTTTGAAACATAAAACATGAAAATGTAATAAACAGTATTCTTGACAATGACAACTCATATATCGTTGCATTGTAAATGCCAACGATAATTCACCACAATACCAATATCCTTGATTCGGTTGCCCAAACTCGCCAACAGGGCGGCATTGTAACCTTCTCCGCGCTAGACGGTGCTCGATGTTCGCCCGGTTCCGCGCCTGCGGAAGTACCTCACTGTCGCTGTTCGCGTACGTGCACGACGTGGCCGCCAGAAATAAATTATTTTCGACGGGGTTGCAGTTTACGGCGCTCCCCCCGCCGTCTACTGACTGGTGAGCTCCCTCTTCTTCCTACGCCTCGCCTCCCCCCCCCCCCCCGCTGCCACACTCACGTCGCTCTGCCCTCCTCCCGCCCACGCTCGCTCTGTATTCATATTTACAACCGGGCCTCTTCAATTCGAACATGGCTACGTTTTTATGACGTCCTTTACATCTGTAGCCGACGCGTCCTCCCTCCCCTGTGCTTTCATATGCGGCCGCGGAGGCTGCCTCCATCGCCAGCGTCGTCGACCTTTCCCTCTCCCTCTCTCCCTTCCTCTCCCTGCTTTTTTTTTTTTACAGTAGCGTTACTCCTCTCGCGACGTGTAAACATAAAGGCGAGAGGGGGTTGGGGTTGGGTGGGAGGCGGAAGTAGACAAGCGAGCGGGACCAGGTGCGAGGCGGCGAGGTCGCGTACGCGTGGGCGTTTCCGCCTGATCGGAGCGTCGCGTTCGTGTGGCGTTCGGCGGCTTTATTTTATGCGCGTTTCGCTCTTGCTTTTCTTTTTTTGGTTTTTTTTGTTGTTTTTTGTTTTTGCGTTCGCGGAGTTCGGTAGCGTGCACTTCTTTACGGCCGGGTCGCCCGTCACCTCAACGGAAGCGCGGTCGGATGGGGTCTGGTTATTCCCCCCCCCCCTCTGGGTTCGCCTGCTGGTGTCGAGTCTCGCCATTGGCGCTCTCGAGTTTGTTGGGGGCGAAGGGGTGGGTCGACGTGATGGGTTTATGTATGTAGGAGGAAAGAAATTAATATTATTCCTCACTGTATCTTAGACATTCGTTCATTCATTTTTCTAAATTTCTGTATTAAATTACTATATTTGTAGATACATGTAGTTAGAAGCGTATGAATGTAAGTTTTTATGTTTGTAAATATTTTCATTTCATATTACACCGAGAAACAAATCTTCGTTACATGCATATACATCAGGAACGAAATTTTACACATTTTCTCTACTTGTATGTTATAAAAGGTTTCACTGTATTATCCCGCTTCAGGCGTAATGTAAAAGTTATTTTAGGCAATGACTTACTCGCGTTATGTAATCTGTTACCGATAGTTTTGATCCAAAAATATTCTCTCCATTATTCTGAAGTATAAATGAAACTGAATGAGGAAAGATAAATCTAATATAGACATAATCACCACTTTTATTACTTCATTTTCAGTTGGGGGCCAGATACTCTTCTCTCTTGTGGTAAAATCTTATCTGTGGTCTTGACGTCTGAGACAGGTCTCTCCTGCTCCTTTCTAATTACTAATGCAGGGAAAATATTACAAGGGATAAAATTTAGTGATAGGGCTTCAAATTAAAATGCAAATCATCTTTTAAATTTGCTTTCGCATTCCCATGTAGGGAGCCGCCTCTTTAGTGCACAGTCAGTTTGAAAAGTGCCCTCTTGAATGCGGAACAAAATCTTTTCTTTGTTCTTTCTTTTACGAATTACCTCTCTTAAAATTATTCATCTGCTTACTTTTCCCCCTTCCCGCCCTCTCTTTCCGTTTCAATCATCTTGTTCCCCAATTTTTAATACGCGAAAATAAACCTCGCTTTTATTTTTATCTCTTTTTCTTGCCCTCTCGTCCTCGCTGAATCGCTGTCTTCAAGTGAAATTTTCCGCTAGCTGGAGCGACTCCCCTTCCACCTGTCTCACCCCGGCGCCGCCCCCCTCCTCTTCCCGCTCGTCGCTCTTTGCTCGCGTCTTCTCACGTCTCGTTCCTCGCTTTCTTTTGTTCCGTTTCCTTCCTGTTCTCCCCTTGTCGGATTTTGTTCCATTTGCAGTTACCGTCAGGGTCAAGTCGGTGCCAATTAACCGAAAAAAAGGCGCTGGAAGCGGGGTGAGCGGCAGGGCAGGGGTGGGGCGGGAGGGGGTGAGGGAGGGGCGGTGGAGGCGGAGGGTGGGAAAGAGAGGGCAGGGCGGTGGGATAAGGTAGGAACCTGAGTCCCCGGCCCAGTTTTATGCCTTATTAAATTAGATCGGAGGAACCGACTTTTCGTTTCTTCTTCCTCTCACGTCTGCCCCTTTGCTCTCCGCCCCCGCCCCCACCCCCGCCCCTCTTCGGTTCGCCCGCGTCGCTCCCCCGAGTCGGCGGCCGCCCGTGCTGTTATTGCGACGTGTTCTGCACTTGTGATCGCTGGCTAATTTCTTTTTAAAGTGCACAGCGTCTCTCATCCCCCGAACGACGCAAACTCAGTTAGCTGATGAGCAATAGGCTGGGAAAACATCGCGTCTTATTTGGGCGAGCGCCATAGCTCTCTCTGGCCGGGACGGCCGGGCCGAATGCAAGGGTCGGGCGGGTGTCTGTGACTTCTACCAGAATGCTTGGGATGATGAGGTCCGCCTGCTGCTGTTACGTTTCTGGAATTTGTCATTGGATTCTGAGAAACGGGTTTTTCCTTGCTCTTGCAGGTCTCGCTGCTCCGAGAAACTTTGTTCGTCTTGTTTACGTTCCGTTACAAATTAGGGATGTGTTTACTCTGCATTATTCCGAACGTTTACCTGCTTATTATACTGTATATTTATTTACTATAATTGATGTCTCGTGTGAATGACAGACAAATGTATTTTCCGTTGTATAAAGGTATAATTATCGAATTTTGAAATTATTTAATTCCGATGGACAATTAATCAATAACATTCTCATGCAAGTTGCCTTCCATTTGCAATCAGTTAGGTCGTCTCTTCGGAGAATAACTACTAAACTTTGATTACTTGGTTTTATCCACTCAACGTAGTAATTACTTTCTTACTGCTATTGTGATTTGAACTAGACCTGAACAGTAGTTCTATTTTTATTATAATTTTTATATGTATTGTATGACTTTTATGTAACTAGTACTTTCAAAAATTTGTCTCTCGCCAGTACTTACAATTTTCCCCTGTACACATTACAAATCTTTTAAAGTCTAATTCGATCACGATGGATTTTATCGAAAAATGCACGAATTCGTTTTCTGAACCTCTATGTTTATGAATGGTATAAAATGCTGAATGGAGATCGGATTTGCATCCCGCAGGTAATGTGCGCGTTCCAAATGTGCCAAACAGCGGATTCCGTGAACCGATTAGACAGGCTACATTGAGTCGAATTAATGAGAATTGAAATCCAAAATTGGCTGAATTAATTATTAACTCACAGACAGGCACAGATCGGCTCTTCAATGCGGAGAACATGCGGTAATGAACCTAATACTGTTACTGATGTACTCGATTTAAAATAATAGTTTCGTTTATTTCAGTGGTTTCGCGTGTAATGAAAAGTAGTGAAACTCGCTTTACCAGAAATTAATTAGTTTCTTTTTTAGTCCCTCGAAGGATACATTTTTGCTATTTTTTAATACAATTGAATGCAAAATAATTGCTTACTTTTATTGCAATGTGCATTTAATTTACGTATTTTATTTTACGTTTTATGTTCTTAATTTAAAATTACTAACAACCGCAGATATTACAGAAAATTTCGTGACACGTCCCATGGCGTTACACATGGCTACATAAAAAAAAAGTAATAAAACGAGTCTTCATGTGCGACGCATGTCTGTAATTAAAAGTTTTCTTAAATGCTTATTTTCGGTAAAATGTCCATTATTTTATGAAATTTTAAATCTGTATGTAGTAGTAAGGCGGATTTTTTTTAATGTTCACCCTAAGTATGTGTATGTTTTCTTAATGTGATTTGTCAGAGGCGCATTACCCAACTTCACGATAATCAACTGCTCATAATTATCTAACTGAACCTTTATTATAATTGTTATAAAAACCGTGAGCATAACAAGACCAATTTTTTAAATTTTTTGCTCGTTTGACGTTCATCCTTCGAGAGATTTGAAGGGTGCAATGTTACAGACAGTGAAATTACAAGGCCATTCTCAGACAAATGCAAGTCTTAGTACAATCCTTAACTATTTAAAAAAAATCATATTTGTAACTTGACTATAAGATGCTTACGTTTATTGTTTAGAAATAGGGGAGGGTGTTTGTGGGAAAAGATTCACATGATTTTATGATTTAGGGTGGGTGAAAGATCACAAGATCTAAGATCGCTTTAATTCGCATGCCAGTTTTATCTCAAAATTCGGATGGAAGTTTGCTAATCGTTCACTTTCCCTGTAGCTTCATTTCGTAATGTACTAATTGAACGCGTGAACTTGGAATACTGTTCAGGTAATCGCACGATTTGCAATAAACTATGTAACTTCGTGTTGAGTCGGTAGTGAGTAAGTTGGTTTCGCTCTAGTTTAATCTGTTTTATCTCATTTCATTTTCCTCCTTGAACCTATAGGGTTTTTGTTTCTCTAGGACTCTTTTTCTTCTTCTCTGCACCTAGTTAATCATTCCTGCCTTTTAAATAAGTTCAGGGTGGTTACAGTAGTTGCATTTTCATAAGTGTATTCTTGGCAAGTAAATCCCATGAGTTTCGTATTTGGATGTTGTTTTTTGTTAAAATGAGGGGAAATGAGTGAAATTTATTAGGGGAGATTTCCCCTCGCAGTTTTATGTACGCAGATGTGTGTATTGCCTCGTTGCTATTGTGTGCATTAAAACAAATTCTGTGCCTCCAGTGTTCCACCCTCGAGGCCCAATGATGGCGGATTTTCGACGTGTGGAGGAGAATTCTAGTGGAGGAGACGCGGCTGCTCTGCTCAGCAGTTTTTTGTGGGATCTCGTAACAATACCATGGAAATATCGAAGCAATGCCTTAACAACTGTCCCACGGCCCACGTGCGAGCGTTTCTTCCTCATCGTAGACCTCTCATCGCCCTTTACATACACATACGTTTTTGCACTACATTACCACATATTTCGGGAGTGTCGATCTAGTTACGACTGGGGCGGTAACTCGCTTGGAGAGATAGCTGGAGAGGAAAACCCCTTGCAGAGCAGTGTAAATCGGCGCCAGATGTTTCGTTCCGTCGAGAAAGGAACACCGCTACCTTCCGGTATACAACTTTGGTGACCTGAGAAGTTAACGCGACCATAGTAGTTAACCAAAAATTGTCCGCCTCCCCCCCCCCCACTTCACTGTGGTGGGATGCAGTCAGTGCCATGAGAACCGAGGCCTCAAACACGTGCCCACGTCTGTTCTGTCCCAAATGAGAATTTATTACTACCTCAGATTCGCGGTGCTCTAGTGAACTTCACTAGACAATTCTCTCCCTGTACAGCGTAGTTGTTCATAACTCTGCTGCCCGGCGCGGGCATTTAGTATATTGGCGCAGCCTTTCAGAATTATTTCGGCGTTGGGTTTTTGAGCAGTCACTAAATGTAAATGGAACTATATCAGGGCTTGACTGAAGGTTAATTGGTAATGTATAAGTATATCTGAATGCTGGATTCCGGAAATTGGTATTATTATTTAGTGGAAACACAATTCCAATGGACAAAAATATACCTTTAATACTGTATTACATTTTAAAAAGTTTAGTACCTAATAATACAGTATAATTTATATTATTTTATTGTTGTTTCATTTTAAATATGTATAATGGATATGAAACAGTGTGATTTTTTTATTTGATGAGGTTATTAACCTCTCGAGTTCAAGTTACTCTTGTTAGGAAAAACGATAATTACCACCATGCCGGTTACGTGCAGTGTTTGCATCTTCTAACCTATTTTTCAATACATGTATTTTTAAATGATCAACTTCAATTATAAAATTAGTTTATCCTCTCATAATTTTATTATATTTTATTGAATTTTCTTCCATTGCATTTCTCTTTAACTTCAGAGTTAATTTTACTTTCAGTTTATTATTTATTTTTTTAGTCTTGTTCTTCTTTGTTCTTGTTTCAAATTCCTTATTTTTTTCCCCTAAACTGCCTGTCACTATTTTCGTTCGGAAACCTTGTCACTTTTCCTCTGCGCGTAAAGTTGCCCTTACGCCCTCCAGACGGTAATTGCCCCTGCGCGCCATCTTCGCTGCGCGAACGACCAATCTGCCCACGCTGCGTTCGTAAGGTTCTTTACGACGCCATTGTCGACACCGCCTGCCCAGCTTCTACAAAGATGCGTTTGATGGCCTCTTCGGTCTCTCGTATTTCATACAGGTTGTTCACATTGTACACATTCATTACATCACGCGAAGGCGTTGTCGTGCTTTTTCTTTGGATTTTCTTGTCGTTCTATTTTGTTAATATACACTTGATAGGAATTATAAACATACGTTTCATTTATGTGTTCAAACTATTTATGGTTTATATTATAAGCCGGTCTTCGTTCCTGAGAGTTTTGTGTGCTGGCGCATGCGTGCGTGAGAACACATGCTGTGGCATTCTGTATTTATGTCTATAAGAAATTGTTATCACATTACTTTTTAGATTTTTGTTTTTTTGCCTCATAGTATTCTATTTAAATCAGGGCAGTTTTTTTGCTTATATATTTTCTTTATATCTCAATTTTTATGTGCACTAATCATTGATCAAACTTTTCAAATCTGGTGATAGTCTTTAACTGCACCTTAAGTGTTTAAATAGCACTCTTATGGAAAGTCAAAAATTTTACTTGTGGTTTTGAAATCAATGAATATAACATTATCTTTGTTCACATACATAGCCTAAACATCTAGCGTGTGACTAAGTTGTGTATTGAGTGAACGTCTCTGAAGAATTTGCTTCAAGAATGGGAGGCTGAATTTCCCTGATCGGTCATGTTTCACGAACTTGTGGTTTTTCCCCGTGTGTTTGTTCCATTGTCAACAGGCCTATCTCACTCAGTTTTCTGCGCGTGTTTGTACAACTTGCAGACGTTCTTGCACTGCTCACGTTTGTTTAATGAGGGCTTCTTGTAGATTCGTATCAGTGTTCACAGTCTTGCCTGCGAGGGGGCCACCTGCTTGCTCTCCAGCCTCGAACGTCGGCGCCGTCTCTCGCAGCACACACTCGCGCTGCGCTGCGTCCGGCCACGCCCTGCACGGGGCCCCGGAAGCGCCGGGCAGATGTACATAAAGAAAAACGGGCGGCGGGGGCGTCGTTCCGGCTGCTCCGGCCAGGAATTGAGTTAGCGATACTCTGCGGATGTATTATTTAGCGGGCTCTCCCGCCGCCGTCGCCGCCCCCGCGGGCTCCTACCGGAGGCGCTCTCCCGGCGTGCGGGCGCGGGCGACGGCAAGGCGTCGCCATTGTTCTCGGTGTTTCGTTGCTGTTAATGTAGCTGGAATATGTGACTGTGCTTTTGATTTTAATTGTCAACGAAGCAGCGCAAGAGATGGAATGTGTATCTACTGAAATTGTTTACGTACAAGGCTCTTTGTTCTTGGTTTTATATAAACAGAAGAAAATTGGGTGCGTATGTGTGTGTTTGTATGTCTGTGTGAACGCGCTCGCATCAGTATTTCTGGGTAGTTCATGTATACTTCAATTGTTTCGTAATCTTTGCTGTTAAACTTCTCTTCCTATAATCTGGTTTATTTGAGATTGGACTATGTGTTCTGAAATGCCTATTATGTAGTGGCAATTTGAGAAATAAGTGTCGTGAAAGATGTTTTCTATCGTTATGATAACCGTCGTATACATCTATTTAATCGTAGTGAAATGTTAACGGTAAAAAGACACATTCATAGATGTAGGGAACCTTTTGTACAATGATATTCTATGATCAGCAGAAATGGTTAAATGTACCCTTATTTCTCGTAATTCTTAACATAATTTCGTAGCTAATGGAATTGGTTCTAATTTGATTTGAAAGATAATCGAAAAATATTCTCAAGTTGTTCTAGGTATTCATTCAGTGGGTGAATAAATAGCATGGGCAATAACGTAATTCTGAAGTCGCAGATTCCCTACGTAAGTTCCTAGTACACTACATATTTTCGAGGTTTGCCCTAGTTTTCCCTTATTTTCGTGTAAAATACATGTAGCACTTAACAGGAAACGGTTAAAGGATTCAGCCTGAAACGTAGGGTATGTATATTTAATGTAGTAGTTAAATTATTATTTCCGATTTGCAAAAAATTGGTTCTTAACTCGGTCGTTCTCGTTCAGAGTTCCACCACGTACTGTCCCGCATTGCCCGCGAAGTGCCCCTCACCCGCCGCAGGTGTCGTGCGCCGCCGGCCTCCACTCGCCCCAACGCAGCGCAGCGGCGAGAGCACACACAATCATTCAGCGCGCGCTCTTTCCCGCTCGCGATCGCGGGCTCGCGCGCGTATTAACGCCCATCGGAAAACACGCGATGCGGTTGTCGGTCGCCGGCTGTCCAAATGCGCGCGGCAGCGGCGACCAGTCCTACGCCCACTTCCCCTCCTCCTCCCCACCGCTCGTGTAATGGGATACATCGTTACATTTACATGAATGTAATGGCCCTTCGTTGGAGTATGTCCGAACACCGGGTTTTCAGCGAGTGTACCCGTGTCCGTCGGGTACCCGCTGCGTCCGGACGGAAAGCGTTGTGTGCGGGCGGCAGCTGCGCGTTTGGCGTGTAAGCGCTGGCCCGCCGCGGCGCGTGCGTGGCGCCCGGTTGTCGTGTGCGTGGAGGACGTGGCGCGTACGAGCCCGCGGGTGTGGGCGCGGGGGTCGAAGTCGTGTTTCAAAGCGCGGCCGGGTCGTTTTTGCGGTCGCGCTAAAGCACGGGGTTTGTTTAAAACAGGCCAGGTATGTGGGAGGGTGTAGTTTTTAGGTGCGCGTTCTTTGGCACGTGCTCGGAGTTTATAGACTGTTGCGGTCGCGCAACGTTCTACGCGCAGTTGAGTGTGCGGTTTCCACTATGGTGTCTGTTTATTTGTTTAGAATTCAATGTGGATTTCACGTGGGGATAGAATAATTTTCACTTTCTTTGTAATTTTTGCGTTTTTTGGTTAAATCAGAAATTTTATAGTTATTACTACGTAATTTCACCGATATTGTCGTTACTTGTTTAATGCACAAAGTCCATATTCCTTGTTATCAACAATTTAGTTGGATTCTAATGTAAAATTATTTAAAAAAACACGATTATGGCACCATTTTGAATTTCATAAATAGTCACGAAATGTGAATAATATCTGACAATGGTATAGAAGTTTTTATATGATTTTCATTGTTTCTGATATCAATAAGACAGATATTAAGAATTGCTTCATTGTATGTAAAATTAGCATTAATTCCTAGTCAACTGCTCTTTTTGTAATGCATGAGTGAATATATGAAGATAACTTCAAAATATTCAAAAATCCATTTTTAAAACATTTGATTGCAATTGTTGCAAGTAAATGTAAGCGCTTTAATTGAATTGTTCGAAAAAGTTCTTCGCCAGCGCGCCCAGTATTGTATTTAATTACTAACCTTTTGAATTAGGGAAGTCACCACCCAAATGCATTCCAAATCCATTGCATCAAAGCGGCGGAAATCTTCGGCCTAGCCACATAGTATAAAGTTATGCAATTTATATGTGTGTAATAATTACCTATTAAATAAATAAATTTACCGCTAAAGATAGCTCAGGGCATCAACTGGCGTCCCCGGAGAGTCTCTGACTAAAGGTCGTAGAGTTCGAATCCTGACGGTCGTAGAATATTCGACATTAGCTTCACAGCTGGGTCGAATTCAACCTGTCTGGAAAGGAATGCTAGCGTCCGGCTGCTCAGATCGGTAGTTTCTCGTGGTTTCTCCGATCCACACCAGGCGACTACCGGAGCAGTATTCTAACAAACGTGTCTCGGGCCGCGCGCGATCTTTCCTTCCTCTTCGTTGTTGTTTCCTCACTCACACTCATACATCCACTTTCACACACATGCACTACACGACCACACGTCGCGATACCAGTCGGAGCTTTCCCTGGCTGCGGCGGTGCCCTGTAGGTGGGAGATACTAGGTTGAGGAAAGCCGACTTAGGTCCGCATCGGAACTCGCCATCCAGCTGGGGAAGTTCACCGGCCCTTCCCACGATAAAAGAACATGCACTACACCTGGAGGACTATTGACCTCAGCAGTTGACGCGCCCGGAATCTCTAATCAATCGTTCGATAAATAAATGAATAAATTTAATTACTGCGCTGCGTAGACTGTCGGTAACTTGGGCGTGCGCCGCTTTCGACCCGCGCGTCCCCGCAGGCGCCGGCCGCGCCGCGGGCTTTCATGGCTGACGTGTCTGGGAACGGCGCCTTTCGCGCACGTGCGCGCGCTTGCGTACTTCATGTAAAATTGAACGCGGGGGCAGGGGCCGGGGCCGCGTTGGGCAGGGGATGGGATGGGGAAGGGGCGGGGACGGGGCTGCATCGCATGCTGCGCAGCGCGTGTTTATAAAAAAGGCGAGCGCGCCTGATTCATTTCGGAGCCCTTCGTGTAATTTACACGCATTGGGATCGCAGGGGGATGCGCGACGTGAGGATGGTGTGGAGAGCATGAGGATGAGGAATGAGCGGGATGGGAGATGTGATGCAACGTAATGTGAAGGAACGTAATAATGGCTCTGAAATGCGGTGGAGAAATGTTATTGTCAAGTTACAAAGAACTCGTGTAACGAGCAATAAAGTAAGAGGTCAGAATAATCTTAAGACAGTGCAATTAGCAGAATAGGATATGGGATGTTATTTGTGAATCTTTAAAAATATTATGTTTGTAAAGTTATATTCGCTAAGAAAATTAGTCGGGGGAAATGATGCTAATAGCGTGATGTGATGCATGTCAACATGAGTCAAGAGAAGATTCCAGGGCAAAAATTAATTTCAAGATAAAAGTAATGATTGTCGATGTAAACCGGGAATGGATGGGTTGATAGATTGATATTTCCGGCACGTCAACTGGTACGATCATACCAGTTTTGAATGTTTTTTTCCGTGAGGTGTGGTTATTCGTCCTCCACTGGATGAAGAGATCCGGCGCCGCCCCACACGCCGGCTTGCGGCGGAATTCCCTCCCAGCTGGGCCCCTCACTCAGGACACGCTCTAAGCTCCTGATTTGTCTCCCGATATGTGTGGAAGTGTATTGCGTGTTAGTGTAAGTGTGTGTGTAAGGGGTGAGGATAGAACAAGGAAGTGGAAGGTGAGATCGCGCGCGGTCCGTGGCCCGTTTGTTAGGGAACTGCTCCGGCATTCGCTTGGTGAGAACGGAGAAAGTCGGAAAAGTGCCGATCAGATCAGCCGGCCACTGGAATTCTCCTCCAGACAGCGGTTGAACTCGACCTATCTGCGAAATGAATGAGACGCGCTCGTCTTTTTTATAAACTCGCGCTGCGCAGCATGCAATGCAGCTCCCTCCCCGCCCCTTCCACATTCCCATCCCCATCCCCTGCCCATCGCGGCCCCTGCTCGCGTTCAATTTTACATGAACTATGCTAGCGCTAGTGGCGACAATCCTGCGACGTTTGGGACTCGAACCCGACGGAATCCCGATCGGAGACACTGTCAGCGCCAACGTGGCCCTGAGCTAAGCTCAGTCGGTGGCAAACGAGGACGACGCGGGACTCGAGGTGCGGACGTCGTGGGCGAGGGGACGCGTGGGGACGCGGGTGTGCGAGCGTGGACGGCGCCGTGCCCCATGGGATGCGCCCGGGCTGGCGGCCGGCGCCCGCTGCCACTGCGTGCAACGCCGGGAGCCCGCTCGCATGCGGGCGTGCGTATGTTGCGTTATTTACATTCGCCCCCGGGACAAAAGCAAACATTTGCCACATATAATGAATTAGAATTTCTCTGTTTCGTTTTATTTCAGTCCGCACGGCGCGAAACGAACCGTGCCTCCACCTCCCCCCCCCCCGTCCCTGGTTCCCTCTCTCATGCGCCGCCAGCAAACAGTTCGTCAATTACATAAATAAATAGACGCCGCCGGAGCACGTTATAAAATGATTACGAGCCCCTGAGCTGTGAAATTGCCAAGCCGCCTCGCGATGCCGCACCTTCCGCTCCCCGAGAGGCGGGACGTGGTTCACGGCTTACGGCTGACGTCCCGCGTCAACAGTCTTGACGTCACTAGGTTGCGATGCAGAAAACCCGACTGCGCTCAAGAGAATGAATATGTGATTTAGTAGTGATATTTTAATGCAATTTCTGAATGAGCACTGGTTTTCATTGGGGAATATATTATTTTAAGAGATGGATGCTCGATGATAGACATCTGGTTTTGAATGGATCCATTCATTGAATTATGGTATTGCGTCATCTTGCAACAATTGATAAAAGGCTGATGAAATGAAACTGTGAAGTGATGTAATTTTCTCCTATTTAATGCAATATTATTTGTTGGCGCCTCTCCTACCAATGTTTAATAGGGCTCGTATATAAATTACGTAAGCACTATTGCAATTACGTACTACATTGACGCCATCAAAATAGCACTGTTCGCAGTTCGCTCTTGAAGATGCTGTTTTATGACGTGGATCTCCCGCGCCGCTTCCTAGGAAGGACGCATCTTGGTGTCTGCGAGTCTCCTTCCCCGTCGCGGTCCTGTGCCTCGCTACCCTCCCACACTCGCATTTCCGCGTGTTCGGTTTCAGTCCTCGCCATTAGCACGTCTCTCGGAGTGCGTCCCTCGAGTCACCAGCGGGGCGGCACGGGCGCGAGCGCGGGCGGGGGTAACGGGGACGGGGACGGGGACGGGGGGAAGGAGGAGCAAGATGTGCATCATATTTGACTGAAGCTTGGTTAACTTCCACCATTCCGCACTATTCAATTTCGGTTTTCCCCCTCTTCCACCGCGCGCGCCGTCGTCGTCGTCGTCGTCGTCGTCGTCGTCGTCGTCGTCTTCTGCGCCTGCCGGTCCTCGCTCTGCCTCCCTCGCCTTCGGGGATCGCCCCTCCCCTCGCCCTCTATCCTCGCGGAACGCCGTCACGCTTTCCCCTTCTCCCCTTCTCTTCCTCCTCCTCTCCCCCCCCCCCCTCCCCCGTCTTCGCGGCCGCTTTCGTCGCCGTTCCGGCCCCTTAAGAGCCCCCTCATCTCCTCTCCCGTATCCTGGTAACGGTTTCCATAGAAGTTGTTACCCGAAGACGAGCAATGGATCCTCTCGCCCGCAGCCTAAACACCTTTAAAACACTTCTTTGCGAATGGATCATAGGAGATTCGTGCGGCGGCAAATTGAATTCTGAAAGAGGCTTCTTCGCGCTGCGTAAAGGCTGCCAGATGTGGGTTCGAAATGTTGACTACGAAAAGCTGCGGAGATAAAAGGCGTCTCGACGAGTGGTGGATGTGGTGGTTGAGAGCGGGGGAGGATGGTAGGAGGAGGGTGGCGGGTACGGTGTACTTGCTGCCGGAGGGAGAAACGTGGAGGGTAAGAGACGGTGACGGTGGAGGGACGTGGCAGTGGAGAGGCAGCGATGGTAATGACGGTGATGATGAACGTGTGACGTGAAGGGAAGGGGGTAATTGTGATCGGTCCGGCGGTCGTGGGATGTGGCGGAGAACGTCGAGCGGGATGACGAAACGGCGCGACGGGTGCGCTGTTGACATCGGGGGCGAACGGAGGCAGCGAGCGAGGGAGGGAGGAAACCCCGTCTCTCAGTCCACGGCCGCCCCCTCCCGCCGTGCCCTCGTCGGCCCGGGGGCTCCTTTCTGCCCGACGACGCGTCGCGACGCTTTGAGCGCCGCCGCCGCCTCGCGATTGCCGCGCACCGCAGCTCACCGCCCTCCGCGCTTTTAACGCCGCCCCCGCCTTCCCGATTCTCTTCTCAGTCTGCCTTCGGCGCGGCTTCTTCCAGGTGGTTTCGTGATGGCGCGCGTCGACGAGTTTTAAAATGGAGCTTTAGCTTATTCCAGTTGATAATATTTCCATTCTCTGTTCCAGGAGAGCGTCGGTTCAACATTTTAAAAAAAAAAATCACCGTGCATATTTACAACACATTTAAAGATCCTCATGACTATTTTCTTTGTAAGTGGTCAGGAAATATTAACAAATTTCGAAAGATATGGAAATGTGTGTGTGTTGTTTGATGGTAATGCCTGGGTTGTAATGCAACTTCGTCTGCATTATCTACTGTCTCGAAATTCGTGTGAAATATATTGAACACAACTAAAATATCTGTTATGCTACTCTGAAATCGTCTTTCCGAGAATAGGAATACCCCATGCGTGCTTTTGTCTATATTTCACTTCCTCGTCGATGTCTATTTCACTTCCTCGACTTCCCGTCTTGATCCTACACTCTGAGATTTCTTATATCACGAGACGTTTCACCTCCCCTCTTTGTTCTCCGTCATCTCCTCGTCCTCCTCCTCCTCCTTCTCGTCGTCCTCCTCCGCGTATCGCGTGGCTTTCAGCCGAAACTGTACGCGTCGTGTTTGCAAGAGCGCTTCTTTATCTCCACAGTTGTGTGTTCTTTTCCTTTCGTCTGCAGCGCCCCCGAATCGATGTCATTTAGTTTTTAATTACTAGAGGGGGTTAAGCGCGCCCTGCTCTTAATGAGACGCGCGCGGGGGCGGTCGTAGTAGTAGTACCAGTGGCGGTGCAGGCCGTGACGGGGCGGGGCGGGGACTGAGAGTGGGACGGAAGCGGGGATGCGCCGGGGGCCGGACGCAGCTGGAGGCTGAGCGGGGAAGGGCGGGGCGAGTGGGGACTCCGGGAGACGGCGGGCGGGCGACAGCCGTTACAACTTATCTCGGGGAGACAAATCCTTTTGCTTTGCTTTGCTTCGGTTTTAAGGACCGCCCACCGCCGCCCCTTTATTTATCGTGAACTCTCGGAATAGCTTTTCCGCGAGGCCGGAGGCCGCTAGCAGCACCGCCGGCGCCGCCTCCATCGCCCCCGCCCCCGCCCCCGCCCCCGCCGCAGCTGCCTCCACCGCCTCCTCAGCTGAAAGGCCCCAAGCGCTCTTCCCGGATCCTCCATTATAGGTGGCTTCTAGAGCTGCGGTCGGGCCCCGACCCCCATTCCCCCTGCTCTTCTGGCTCGTTCCTCTCCCTTCTCGTGCCCATCGTGCCTATCTCCTTAACCTCTCGTCCCTCTCTTCTCCTGTACGCCCTCCCTGCGGGTCTCTCGTGCCCTTTCTATTGTGTCGTTGGCTCCCCTGTTTCGCTGTTCCCTCTATTCCCGACCCTATTCACCTCGTGGCCTCTTTACTGCCGATCCTTGCATTGCCTCCTTTTCTGCATCCTTGCTCTCATCCATCCTCCCCCTTCGCTTATCCTCTTACCTCAACCTCTCGCTCTGTCGCTCAATGTCTGCGGTCGCAAACGCCTCACTTCGAAATATTTTAATCAAAGCGGGCGACCGGACGGGTGGGGGGCAGGGGGGCGGGGCGGAACGATGGTGCGGGCGCGCGACACCCCGTCATCAGCGCCTGCTCGAAACGACGTTCAGCCGCGGGTCATCGCTGCAAAGGTAGCGCTTTCCAACCCCCCCCTCCCTTCCCCCGCCTCGGTGACCTTTCAGTAACGAGAACAGCAATAGCGGTCTTTTCCATGGCCAGGCCCCTCGACGCCTGGCTTTGCGTTGAATTTCGTTTCGACTATTCAGGTGGCGGAGAAAGGAACGTTGCATTCTGAATTGCCGAACCGGCGAGCTGCTTTTCGTTCCCGTTTTTATTATCGGAGTCGTGGTGTAGGAGTGGTTTGCCTCGCAAATTTTGTCCTTTTGGAGACAATGGGTGGTGAAGTACACTGAAAGTACTCTTGGAATGAATGCAGTCCCTCGAGACTGTCATTTACTACAGAAATGTGCATCAGCTAGATATGCTTTTGCAGGTAGCCAAATTTATGGTGATTATGTTATTTAAAGTGATTATTTTGTGTAATGATATTCATTGATAAAACGTTTCTAATAAATATTGTTTGTAAGCAATTTCGTGTCGTAAACTTATTTATGATATGCAGTAAAAAAATAAGCCCACATACAAGGATGCTATATTGAAATGGCGGAAAAAAAAGTAATGCATTAAAAACACTTGTTGAACTGTATCAATGGTATTAAACAGGATTAATTAATGTTTTTTATCTAATATGTATAGTATGGTTGTACATTTTTATAAAAGACTGGGACTATTTCGTAAAATATCTAGAGCGTTACTGAGAAGTTAGTTTTAATGAATGCCACAATTGCTAGCAGGAAACGATGCATCTTAGGAATAAAGTGCACGTCACATTTCATTTCTAAACCCATCCTTCCCTTTATTAGTTTGGTTTTCATTATACTTTTGCATATTTTCCCCCGACGAAAGCTCGTTGTGACTGCAAGTCTCCCCGTGGATTCATAAGGCTTTATCTTGACGATAGCAGGCAAAGGAATGGACGGTGGCGTAATGGCAGCCCAAGGAGATGCTGAAACTTCGTTTCCTAGTCATCATTAGCTTGGTTATATCACACGAGGAAAAGACATAAAGGCCTCATCGGGAACCGGGAAGGCGCTGGTTAGCATAATACATCCAGCGCGGCCCTCCTCCGGCGCCAGCCCAAAGCTTAACGGCCTATTTATGGAGATGCCACCGGCGACGCAGCCGCCTGGGCGGGGCGCGGTGCCTGGAGAAATAAAAACGACTGGGAGGAATTAGGCGAGCGGGTGGAGGGGGTGGGGGTGGGGGCGTAAAAGAAGACGAAGGCCTTGCCTCCGCCAATTTGAAGGCGCGGCCGGGGCGATCGCCGCGCCCTTAAGACGCCCCGTAATTGGCGCAGACCCGCGGGGGCGCGCTTGGCCCTCCCCTCCCCCCTCCCCCTCTCGCCCTTCACCCGACGCCCAACGTCTCTACTCCTGAGGGTGAAAGGGAAGGTGGCGCCCCGAGTTCAGGGCGACGTGTCGACGGCGGCGGCGGGCTCTGGGAGAATGAACGTGGGTGGATGGCACGAAACGGCGGCGTTAATACTTTCGATGGCTGCGTTGACGATGCCCGTTTGCGACGAACACATTTTCCCACTCTGGGTAAGATGCCAATGAAATCTGAGTGGTTTGTGAGAAAAGGAACACTTCGATAAGATGGTGGTCATGGGTGTGGTTGATCAATTATTTTACGTTTGCGACAGTATCTTTCATGTGTGTTCGATGTACGTGTTTCATGTGCGTTTGAAATACGTAACAATGGGGCACATACGGAAGAATGGCAGTATACACAGTTGGTGGGAATAATGCAAAAAAAGGGGATAATACAAGAATATGAAACAGAACTAAACATACACTTCGTGTGCGAAACTGTATCTGTAGTCAATAGGAAGACGATGCAATTTGAAAATGTAACAAATAAGATCGACCCATCGTCTGCCATGATCATTAAGGGTATCGTGCCGTCAGAGCATCTGGGGGCTGGCGGTGTTACGACGCGGTGACTCGAGTGCGTCGGCGAACGCAAGCGCCTGTCTGGGTCCAAGCACGGCTTGTTCGGTCCTCCCCTCTCGGGCGATTGTGACTAAATTAAAGCGTTTGTGGCGTGGAGAGTGAGGAACCCTCGTGCCGGGTGGGATATTGTCGTCTTTTAAGGCTCAAGTTAAAAAAAGTGCGCTCGAAGCGCGGTGCGGAGCGGGGAGCGGCGGGGCGGGGCGGGGCGGGGCGGGAACGCAGCCATCGTGGCGGAGGCGCAGGCGATGTTCTTGGCTGGCAAAAGTTTAATGTCCAATTCTCTTGACGAAAGAGCGCGCGCTATTAGGTAATTAAGGGAGGGCGGCGGCGGCGGCGGTGGGTGCGCCGGGTGCGGTGGCCACGACGCAATTTGGGGGGCCCGCGCGTGTTTTTGCTGAGATGCGCGCGGCGTGGCGCGGCCTGGCCTCCCCACATGGCGACGGCGCAGCCCCGCCGGGATGAGAGAGACCGGGGGGAAGGAGCATGGCAGCGCAGTGCCTGCACGCTGCTTCATAAGCCCCGACCCACCGCGCTCTGCCACGCCATGCCTCACACCGCGTCCCCCGCTCACCCTGCTTTCTTTCGGCGGTCTTCACACTGCCTCATCTCTTACGTTGTCGACGCCCTTTTCTTTTTCGTCGGGCTGTCTGTGGGTGTGGCTGTTTGAAACTTCTATTCAATTCAATGATGCCTTATTTCACAGGGTGAGTCTCAGGTCCTCGAGCCTGCTCTTCCGTCTGGCCACGCAAATTCCGCTGCGCTCCTTTCAGCATCTAGCGGAGAAAGAAGGTACCATTCGGGCGACAAAACAGGCGATTTCAATTTATCTCGAGATTTTTTTGGGCAGGAGGGTATTTTATGTGCAGTAAATCTACATCATAGGACAGCTGGCTTTACTTCCCCTCCGAAGGAATGCGTACGAAGGATTTTTTTCACTCTTAAAAATACACGGCATCGATCGAGTTTGAACCTGTCAAACCTGGGTATAACAAACCAATATACTAGCGTTATCTCGTCCAACGTTATCTCTGCTTGGCGTGACATTGTCACAGTATGTCTTGCATTTTATGTCTGCATTGCTCTGCTACACTACTCTGTTCAGCGCAAATTTTGTTCTGTTCGCTCTTTCATCTGTTTTCTCATGTAACTGCTATAGTAGAGAGCTCTGATATCCATCTTTTCCTTCCCCCTTTTTTTGCTTTTTTGGTTCCTTTTCTACAGTGCTTGCTAGTCTACCACACTCTTACGCTCAAACACGCACCTTTTTGTAATTACAATTTCTTGTCAGTGGCCACATTGTATTCAGTTTGTTTACATTTACCTGCACTCTCTTAGTCATTTTCTTAGCTCTTTTAGCACTCTCTTAGTCATTTTCCGTGATCTTTCTATACTCATCTGGTTTTAGTGGTACGTTCATTCTCCTCCGAATATTTTTTCTTATGCTTGTTTCACCTTGCAATTTTCCACCCCTTATTTGAAAGTTCTTTATATACTCTTGCGTGGCCTTCACCTTATTCCGCTCGCTCTGGTTCTCTGTATGTCGTATCCCATTTCGTCTTTCGCTGTCTTGGACAGCCCTGCCAGCGAACCCCCTTCATGACGCTCGGGGCTCTCCAGGCGACCCAGCAGTCGTCACTGCGCCTTCTACCCCTTAATGAAAACTTGCGGTATTTTCTCCTCGGGGCTGTTTTCATTGTTTCTTCTTTTGCTTAGGGAGCAGCGACCCTGCGCGAGAAAAAAATGTTGAAATTGCCTGGGGAACGGAAAGGGGTGAAGTTGACATTTTGATCGCTCGGCTCTTTTAGTCTCGCTCGCCGAAAGAGCGGCCAGCAGACCTGGCGACACCTTTAGCTTTCCTAGAAGCGTTTTTCGCGCATTAGAGCTACTTTTGTTGTTGGTATTGTTTCAATTGGCCAGGTTTAAACTCTTCGCGCATTAGAGCTACTTTTGTTGTTGGTATTGTTTCAATTGGCCAGGTTTAAACTCTTCTCGTTAAATTTTAATTCGGTATTTGAGGACTTAAAGAGAAGAAGGATGCACATATATGCAGAATTCACACTAGATAATTCAATGTAAAATAAACAACCACACATAAAAATATTTACATTTTGATTCATACCCTTTTCATTAATTCAGATCTCTTGAACCCTTAATATACACACTCCTAGATAAACGTATGATAAATGTCCGACCTATTATTACAAATGTGAATGTAAAGATAATTTGGGAAAGATAATGAATCATTCTCAAAATTTGATAGAAACCGTTCACATTTGACAATTGTACAATACGCTACCACTAACCAGAGAAATATTTTCTTGGTACTTTCTCTTAGTACTTGTTCCAATATCATGTGTAGAAATGTTTTATTGATTATTACTTGTAATACGTGTTATACTTCCACTAAATGAAGGGGTCGGGGAAGAGAGAGCTAATCCACATTTCATAAATCCGAAACAAATGCCTTAGAATGTCTCCTAAAAACAAACATTATGATCGAAAACCTGACAAAAACATGTTCATGGACCTATATTATGTATGTAGAAAACAGTCAGAAGTGTATATAGAAACTAAGGACCGTCTCAATTTTCGAAAACTTTGTTTTTCCTTTAGGGGACAAAGCTTACAGACGTGGGGGTTAGCACCACGTTCTTCCGACACCTTTAAATGTCTCTAGATGTTCTGAAGTAGACAGTTCTCTCTGTTCACCTGTTTTATATTTTTATTTTAATATTAGACATAGTTAAACGTCTTATGCACTGGAAAACAATACTGTGTAATTTTGTTTCTAAACAAGACCATTTTGGGTGTCGAGTGTTTATTGTTCTTGCTTGCCCAAATGTATTCGTGCCGAGTTTGCGAGTAATCACTCCAGTGGTACTTATTTTTTGTATCAGATTCGATTTGACTTACATGAAAGAGATGTTATTGCACTGAAAGTGAACCTGGTTTTTGTGAAAATATTGAATTTATTATAATTTTCGACGAAGCTATTTTGTATTTGTTGTTCTTAAGCAGTGCGAGTGCTACCTTTAGGAAAAGTATTATGTGGGTTTGTTCAGCATCATTTTTGCTGCATGTTATTAATTATTAAGTATATTTTGAAATGTATGTATATGAACTGTATTGTTCTTAGTTATTTTCGGAGTTTCATATGCAGCAATGTAAACTACACGGCATCCAAATGTCAATGTGCATTGACCATGGAGACAATGAATTTAAAACAGGGAAGGTTATCTAAAACATGTATTTTAAAAGAGCAAATTTTATGCTTGAACATCAAGTTACGAGAAGCAATTTTCATTTCAATTATTCATTCATGTGCAGGTTGAATACGTGTTCATTTAATGCTGAATCTCTCAAGAGATTTAAATATTTGTTTAGTAGTACTAGTTTTTTTTATCCATTTAAGGTTCTGAAAAATGTTTGATTCTTCCTTGCTCCAATAAAACGCGCAACAGTTATTTTATATTGCATTCGTGGTCGCCAGAATATGCTGGGCAATCGAGGAGCATGTTCATTGACACGCATTGGAGGAAATTTTGCCTGCCAGGCGTGGAGCGAGACGTCATCAACAGTGTCCAACGTGCCTGCGTCGCGTATCCGCACGCGGGTGTGTAATTTCGCGGCGTCGGTCTCCGCGAAGGCTTGCGAAATTGTTGCGTGTGATTTTTCAATCAGATTGTTAGTCCTCTCCCAGCTCCCCCTCTCCCTCTCCCTCCCTCCACCCGCTCGCTCCCAAACGCTTTAATCGCGCCTCGGTCAGCGCCTATGTTCTCTCATCTCTTTATGGATCGTAAAAGTTGGTGGCGGCGGCGGCGGCGGCGGCGGCGGAGTTTGAATTTCATTTTGCTGCTTCTGCTGCCGCTATTCTCGGAAATTCAGTTTTCTATTACAGAGCGAGCAAGCGAGAACCTCGACCATGCGTTACCTTCGTTTTATATCCTCACGCGGGGAGGGAGGCAGCGGGAAAGGGCGACGGAGGGGGGAGGGGGGTGCGTCAGGGGAGGGAAGTGGATGAGAGAGGGACGACGCGGCTTCCGAATCGAAAAGCGTGCCTGTAAACCGCAGTTTTGCTATCTAATAGACTGGATTTATACGGGTGTGCGTGACGAAAACGCAGCTTCAATATTTCCCTCGTCGGGATGGCGAGCGAGTTGCCTTTGCGTTGCCGCAACTGGGTTTTTGTCCGCTTTTGAGCGTCTTTGAGCCAATGACCTATTCACAGAACGTCTCGGCTAGCAGCGTAGAAAGTCAATGTCTTGTTTCCTTTGCTCTAGGTTCATTATGGAATACTGTTTTGATGTGAAAAAATAAATGAAGTTTTGAAAATAGACCGTTATGACGTTCAATACGTTTCTTCTTTTTGCGTTATTTTTTTTTACTTTAGCTTAGCTTTTCAGTAATATCAATGGATTGAAACGCTTTTGGGAATAATAGTAGGATTTGATAAGTGGACACTGAACATAAAATAGTGCTGAATGGAAATCGTTCATGGAAGATATACTGTTATTACTATTAAACTGATTTATATCCATGGAGTAAATGTAGTATCGAAATTATCTTCTGAAAAAAAACCCATACAGTTCTGAATTGAAGGAGAAACACTCTACGGAAATTCTCCAGATATTTTGAAAATAATAAATTTTATCTCTTCAGGCATCTGTGTCAGAATTTGTGGTTTTGGGAGTACTTTGCTGCGCTTCTTCGCATTGCGTAGAATAATGAATTTCTCTCAAACTTTCTGAAGTAAAGTAAAGTAAAGTAAAGTAAAGATGCAAGAAGGCATGAAGAAAGGATGAAAGGAAGAAGTTCACATTAAAAGTATGTTACGTCTGTGTTATGGATTTCAAAATGTGTAATAAGCAATCAGTGCTTGTCTCCTTTGTTTTGATTTCACTTGTAATCTAAAACAGCTTGAAAGAGACACGCGATCAAAGAGCGCAGAACCTGTCCGGAGAATATGTATTGATTGCCTAAGTCGCTCGGGAAATGCCCAGTCGATCGGAAAATTTCCCTGCAGGATTTTCTCCTTGGTGTCGTGTGCTCGCCCGAGGGTCCGCCCCGGGAAACAGTGTTCCTATTTTCATGGCGTTTCGGTATCCATATACCGTTTTTTTTACGTCCCGGGCATAAAATCTTAAAATTTCTTCCCATATGGGCGCCATTACGGTGACACGGTACCTCGCTTTCACTGTTTAAAAAACCTCTTCTGGGGAGGCGGTTTCTTTTATTGCCCCTCTCGCGACCGCTCGGAACGCGCGCTAAACCGAAGAGAGCGCGGGTAGGGGGTGGGGGAGAAGATGGGGCGGCGGGGACAGACGGAGAGAAGCGGACGGATGAGGAGTTGGGGAGGAACTGAGGAAGAAGACGCGTCCTTGCAGGTGGGGCGGGGCGGGGTGGAGCGGGGCGAATATGAAAATGGGATGTTGCGGGATCGCTGGCGGTCGATGCAGGGCTGAAGATACAGCAGAGGAGTAGTTTTTGGGCGTTCCCAGTTTTGGCAGCCCATGTTGTACTTCGGGGAAAACTGAAAACGCCGATCTAGATGCAGTATGAAGGACGTTGCTACTGTAAGCGGTGGTGATAGAATGCGGATGATATGGGGTGTTGATGTGGGGAGAAAAATGTGGTAGGAAAGCTGTACAGGGTGGTCTATAGCGAGAGAGGGAGGCAGATAGTGAAGACTGCTGCAGATTTAGCTGCTTGCGTAGATAGCTACAAGAATAAGGGGAGGATGGGAGTGGAGACTGTGAGGAAATGAGTTTTGGTGATGTTCATGAAGTGGGGTTCATGACGTCGTTTGATGAGGTGAAGTTCGTACTAGACGTGTGTATGGAACGGATATTTAGTTAGAAGCGATGATCACGTCCACAAACAAATCTACCACTTTTTCCCTCGCCCGTGCCGTCTTCACCGTCCGTGTCTTCACCGTCCGTGTCTTCACCGTCCGTGTCTTCACCGTCCGTGTCTTCACCGTCCGTGTCTTCACCGTCCGTGTCTTCACCGTCCGTGTCTTCACCGTCCGTGTCTTCACCGTCCGTGTCTTCACCGTCCGTGTCTTCACGGTCCGTGTCATCTTCACGGTCCGTGTCATCTTCACGGTCCGTGTCATCTTCACGGTCCGTGTCATCTTCACGGTCCGTGTCATCTTGCCACTCTCGCCATTCCACACTCCTCGTTATCAACATCCGTAACGACTTCGTCATCCTTGCTATCGTGTCCATTCTCAACGCCGTCGCCATATTTTCCATCCTAGCAATCCTCGCCGCCTTGCTGCCTTCACCGCCCTGCGCCGGCGCGACGTGGCGTTTGCGGACGCGCAGCGAGGGCGCAGTCGGGCGACAGGAGGGAAGACGCCGATGACGAGTGGCGCGGCCGCGGGCTCGGAGGAGAGGAGAAGGCGCCGCGCGGGTTTCGGGATTGTGTGCGGACGATACGCGGCGATAGCGGCGGCTGCCTCGATTGGATGCGGCCGTAACCTGCGGAGAAGCGATGTCGCGCACCCCCCCCGCCCCCCACGCGACGCGCCCCGGCCCAGCCCGGCAAATCGAGGAAGCGGCCGCGACGTCGTTCCGCCAGGCCGGGAATCGAATCTGCGGAGCAGGCGCCGCCGTGAGACGCGACGCGACGCGACGCGTCGGCGACGAACCTCGTTTCCTTTTTGCGACCGCGCTGGGCCAGGCCTCGCTCGACGCGTGCTTTGAGGCGAGTGGGATGACTGATTACGCCCTTCTTACGGGAGGATGCTTGTCTCATCGGTGTCAAGGTCGTGTTATAAAATTATGTTATTTACGTTTATGTTACGTTAGTCGAAGGTTTGGCATACAGGCTGCAATGTGTTTTGTGTATAATTGTGGATGAACCTTAGTAAAACATTTTCCACTGCCCCCTTCTCCAAATGCGATGGAAGGTTATAATTCACACTTCAGAAGATGTGACTATGCAACAATTTATTTGCTGTCTTCGGTATTTTCCTAGCTATGTTTTAATTGTGCAATATTTTTTATTAATCGATTTAATGGAAATTACTACTTATTTCGTATTATCAACAGGACTTTTGCCATCTTATAGACTTTGTTTTAATATAGACAGGTTTTTTTAATCGTCTCTGAAAATCATATGTGTGAATGACTACAAATATTGCAACCAGCTCTTTCACAAAATTCAACAAATTGGAGGCAGTTCGTGGATCCGTAAGTTTCGCTTGGGGATAGTGTATGGGCTGTGGCAGCCCCGTCCGGTAGCCCCGCGTCTGCCCGCTTCTCGCGAGAGTGCTTCGGGGGAGGGCAGCCCTACCACGAGGGGGATGAACGAGGGCGGTGCCCCGTCTGTCGGCGCTTCTTCCGAGGAGGACGACGCGGCTACTTCGCAGACAAGGCAAGGAGAAGATCGCTTTGCCCTTCGTTCTGCGAGAGGTACACTCCACAATATAAATATTTCAGATACTGTTACGTTGTTAAATGAAATTATGGATTTAAGGGTTTAAATGACAATATTTTGATATTATATTACAGATATGCGGAATGTGGTAAAGATGATGTGGTCACATTGTGTAGGTTATTGATATCATGTTTCGTATTCTTCAAGGGTGTCTTTATTAGAAAGTGACTTTCAAACATTACTTGTTTATGTGTATTTCTGACATGTAAATTGAGCACAAGGCTTTGTACCTCTCAAACAGATTTCGGTTATTATAGTTCGCAATTTATGATTTAATTATTACTCAACACATTGTGCCTCTAATTTAGTGTCTTTTCTTCGTCGGGTTATCGAAACTACATTTCTCTTATATATAAATACATACTGACCCCCTCTCGTTTGTCAGGTCAACAGTAGTGAAACTTCCAAAATTCAGCAATCCTCGTACAATATCTGCTGTCCCTTCCTGCCACTGGTGTCCCACCCGACGCTCCTCTTGGCCTCTCCCATCAGCCGACGAGGCGCTGAGCCCAAAGTGTGGGCTCGTGAGTAATTAGGGCTGCTCGATCCGCCTGGGTCGCGCTGCCCGCTCCCGTTGCCGCCGCCGTCGCCACGGCCGCCACCCCCCCCGCCCCCCCCCGGCATTACCGAGGCTTACGGGCCTAATATCGCCCCGACTCCCGGGGCTGTCGCTCTGCCCGTCAGCTCGCGCCCCCTGGGAGGAGCCCTCTTCCCGCCCGCCCCCACTCGGGTTCAAGCCCCCGCCATCCCTCGCCAGCGCCCGCCTCCCCTTCCAGTCCAGTCTCGCCCCTCCCTTCCCTTCCTCTCTCTTCCCCTCCTTGTCCCTCACTGCTCCTCTCCGTTCCTCTCCGCTCCTCTCCGTTCCTCTCCGCTCCTCTCCGTTCCTCTCCGCTCCTCTCCGCTCCTCACAGTTCCTCTCCGCTCCTCTCCGCTCCTCTCCGTTCCTCTCCGCTCCTCTCCGTTCCTCTCCGCTCCTCTCCGTTCCTCTCCGCTCCTCTCCGTTCCTCTCCGCTCCCCTCCGCTCCCCTCCGTCCTCTCCGCTCCTCTCCGCTCCTCTCCGCTCCTCTCCGCTCCTCTCCGCTCCTCTCCGTTCCTCTCCGCTCCTCTCCGCTCCTCTCCGTTCCTTTCCGCTCCTCTCCGTTCCTTTCCGCTCCTCTCCGTTCCTTTCCGCTCCTCTCCGTTCCTCTCCGCTCCTCTCCGTTCCTCTCCGCTCCTCTCCGTTCCTCTCGTCTCCTCTCCGTTCCTCTCGGCTCCTCTCCGTTCCTCTCGGCTCCTCTCCGTTCCTCTCGGCTCCTCTCCGTTCCTCTCGGCTCCTCTCCGTTCCTCTCGGCTCCTCTCCGTTCCTCTCGGCTCCTCTCCGTTCCTCTCGGCTCCTCTCCGTTCCTCTCGGCTCCTCTCCGTTCCTCTCGCTCCTCTCCGTTCCTCTCGGCTCCTCTCCGTTCCTCTCGGCTCCTCTCCGTTCCTCTCGGCTCCTCTCCGCTCCTCTCGGCTCCTCTCCGCTCCTCTCCGTTCGCTCTCTCCGCTCCTCTCTCGTTCCTCTCCGCTCCTCTTCGCTCC